>CM046447.1:100434909-101102409 GCA_025506515.1 Flaveria trinervia | reverse complement strand
TTGCGGTTCTAACTGATTTAACCGCTGGTATTCATCGTCCGACAAACTCCAGTTAAATATATCAAAGTTCTTCTTTATCCTATCAGGATTCACACTCGATGGTAGCACACTCGTCCCTCTTTGAAGACCCCACCTCAAAATAACCTGCATGCAAACATAAACTTTAGCAACGCGTATGTGATTAGTCAAGTGATATAGATAATCAGCTGTAGTGAAACAGGCTCTTGTAAAAGTACCTGTTCAGGAGTCTTGTTATGTCTGTCTGCTATATCTGCTACTTCCGAGAGCTTTAGCATAGGCGCGTGTACTGATCTTGACCTTCTAAACGACATATGAGTGGCTTCGGGCTCATGCTGCTGCTCACTTGACCCGTTTTCAGATGGTGCAGGATTACCATTTGGTACACCTAATGGTGTATGAGCAGATACATGTATAGATTTTGATTGACAAAATCTCACAAGCTCATCTTGCCTCCAAAAAGGATGCAACTCCACCTGCATAATCTCAAAACAATCACTTTATGAGCTTATGTTTTAACAAACTTATAAAAACATGTATGCTGTATTGATGTATGCATATATCTATGTATGTATGTTTTAACTTATTAACAACCTGATTAACTGCAGGTACAATCTTTGCAAACTTAAGCACTTCTGTGATCTGTTGCACGTCGAAATTGCTCAAACCAATTGCGCGAACAAGGCCCAATTCAACCAACCGTTCCATCGATTTCCACGTCGTGTTTAACTTACTCCAAATCTGTCTGTACTCGTTACCCGAATTCGCAGGCGGGTCAGTGGCATCACCAAAGGCCCAATTTTCAGGCCGATGCATCAAGTAAAGATCCAAATACGAAACCCCAAGATTCTTAAGCGAAACCCTCACAGAATTCTCGATCTTGTTGATAGAATTCATGGTGCAATGCAACTTTGATGTCAAGAAAATATCCTCTCTTTTCAACGAACCCTTGAAAGCCTGAGCTAAAGCTTCTCCAACTTCAGCCTCGTTACCGTACAGATGTGCACAATCGATGTGACGGTATCCGACGGCGATCGCCGTCTTCACGGCCTCCATACAAAACCCACCGCCGCTCTGCCATGTTCCGAGGCCGATCGCCGGAATCTTGGCGCCGGTGTTCAACCGGAAGTAAGTCGTCGATGACCCATTTTTCCCCTTCATCGCAGTAAATCAAGGTTTCAAGAACGATAATCGATCAAATCCCACAAAGCTTGAAGTAATAAAGATCAAAAATCGATCAAATCCCACCAAATTTGAACAAAAAACGATCAAAAATCGATTAAGAAACCGATCAAGACGACGACTTTGAGTGGTTCAAGAAAGGGAAAAAGGTGCAGACAATGTGTTCGATGAAATGCCGTAGTGAAACATAATAGTCCAATGATCTTTGATTGAGGAGTTTGGTTATAAAGAAAGTGAAAAGAGTTGAAGTTAATGACAAAACAACGAGAAAGTCAAGTAAATGGGTCAGATGCTTCGAGGAAAACGATAATGTTAATGGGTCAACTAAATGCGCCTTGAATTGGCATCACATCACATGTATTTGAATATCAAATTATGGGTCAAGAACGAGGGGCGTACAAAGTAAATTCGTTCGTTTGTCGTTTGATTTTAAAGTAATGTTTGTATATTGTCCCTCGTGTGAATAGAAATTATACAACGATAAAGTTTGATGTGTGTTGTAAAGACCATTGATTGGGTGGGTGCCTTGATAGGCAAGACAATTAATAGTTTAAGGTATGGAAAAGTCGAAAAGTAGTTTAGGCACAAAACCTCTTTCACAAGTCTTTTGAAACTTCTAAAATTGAGGATAATGGTTGCATCAGCAATTGTAATATGGAGTTAAATCAGTTGCATATGCAACCCTCACAAAATCCCCACATCACTTCCTAAATAGTGTTATTTGTGGTTTTGTATGCTATTGGTTCTAGTGTTTGTATTGATATTGGTAATTAGCGGTTACAGATATAGTTTGTGATTAAATCCTTACAAGTATAAGGATAATGGTATTTAGGAGTAGAATAAGTTGTTCAAAAGTTTGTTTCCCAAATATAATGTTGCATATTTAACATGACTATCTGATAGGGGTGATCAAAAACCGGTTCCAACCTTCCGGAACCGGCAAAACCGATAGGACCAAACCGGTTACTATACAAGCGGGTAGGTTCTCGGTTCTAGGAATTTTATGTTTGTGGTTCCGGGTCGGGTCGGGTCGGGTCGGTTCCGGAGCCGTCTAAAAACCAATAAGAACTGTGAAACCGACTTCACCATAGAAAAAGAAATCTTAGTATGATTTTTCATCTTCATCAACCCAAAAAACCTTTTTCCATTGCATATGATAGAGTTGCAGGCGATCATCTTCATCACCAACGTTCATCTTCATCTATGTGTATCTTCATCCACACCAAAGTTCATCTTCATCATGGTGTATTACCTTAGTGAAACCGTATTTTCTTGGCTACATTCAAACAACATCCAATTTAATGTGTATCTAATTCCAAGCCCAGTAAGTCTTCAATCTTCATTCGTATGGTTATAATCAGTTACCTAATTCAATAAGAGTTTAATAATAACAGTAACTCACCATTAAAAAAAGTTAATGTGATATCTTTGGGACTCAACCATTCGATCTGTTATTAGCCATCTATCCTTTGCGTAAAACAAAAGTTTAATAAACAGGTTCTTGAGAACCGTCACTGCTCGGAACCGATAGCCAAACCGAACCGTTTATAATTTATAAGGTCCGGTCCCGGTTCTGCAATTCAACCCTTCTCGGTTCCGGTTCCGGTTCGGGTTTTGTGGTTCCGGTCCAATTAAAACCGGTTGATCACCCCTACTATCTGATATATTAATCCATGCAATCAGCAATTCTGATATGAAGTTGTAACTCGAATTAATTTTGAGTATATAATCCATTCGGCACACATTGACTCTATTCTTAATGTCTTGATCTAGATAGGATCAGAGTGATTTGAAACATTTTTTTCTAAATGTAAACACACAACTACATATACTCCTAAATCTATACTATTGTCTAATATCTAACATTAGACTCGAACCATCAATCTTATGAGAAAGAAAAACACTATATACAAGACAACATCAAATACCATTAATTTGTAGTGAAACATTAAACTTACCAACTTAACTAACCAAATTGAAGTTCATGAAAACATAATCCACAGAACACACAAATTAATATTACATAGTTTTTTGTTATTTATGGATAGCGTACGGGGCTTGGCACATATTATCAGTTTCTTTTCTACATGAAGATATTTATTACATATCCCTAATTTCTCTTGTAGATGGTTATAGTACCTTTCTATAACTGCCCTCTAAAACCGTTTAAAAAATTGTCGAAAGACCCAAAGCCTCCTCAAACATCTTCCAAAACCGCTCCAAAAAATCATCCAAAACTGTCCCTAAAAGCTCTATTAAATAATGTTTTCCTGTATATAATTTAACTGTCTCAAGGACTACTAAAGTGATGTTTATAGATGTAATAACCACACGCCAAGGGGGTTGTCGCTCTCATTCCCTGCCTACCTCTTTTGTTGGGGCTATTTATGGAGTGATTGTAGGCGGGGGAGGCGGCGTCAACGAGGCTGATGATGGACATGCTTTGGTGTGGTCAAGAGAGATGATTTTTGTGCAATTGGAGCGGTTGAGGTTGGTTGTTTGTGGATTGGGTTGTGTAGGGTTGGGAACGTTAGCAGAAGAGGTGTATGCGGTGATGGTGTTAAAAGTAGGAGAAGTGATACTGATCTGTTTCTGATGAGGGTAGGAGGGTAGAGGAGTCACTGAGGAGGTATCTGATGTGGGATTGAGGTTGTTTTATGAACCAGTGGCTCGGCATAGGAGAAGGTGGAGAAGCTGAAGGTTGTTGTGCAAACTTATTTTCAGTTCCGGTAGTAGGGTTAACATGGAACTGCGTTGGGTTTCAAGTTGACTACAATGATATCGAGCTCAGCTTTGAATTCGGCTTTTTGAGCAACGGAGAGTGATGCAATTCAATGGTAGAAGTTGGCAACGATTTGGGTGGTGTTAAAAAGGTGACAAAAATCATAATATTTTTCTGACATAGCGATCCATCAAGTGATGGCGATTTCCGGATAAATAACCAATCCGAAATGGCTAGTCTTCCCAAAAAAAAAGAAACAGAATAAAATGCTGACAATTTCTGATTTCATTAACCTTGAAAATATACAGCTACATGAATTAAATAGGCAAGACTCAACAGATCCACTATTAATAACTATTCCCACTACCCTGCTCTTAGTTGGAAAATACAAAGAGAAACTGTTAAAAGAATAATTGAAATAAAACAAACATGACTGGAAGATGGGTGTGACTAGAATATGTGTTGTGCATTGGTTTCTAGAACCACTCCTACATGTCAATGATGTGGCACGTATCAATTTGCAGTCAGTACGTCGTATTTTGATTCTCTGGGAGCATCTTTTGGTTCCACAACACCGCCGCTTAAAGAAACACCCTCCCTCTCTTATGTTCCACTCCCTTCACCAACCGACCACATTTCAGGCTTTTGTTTCAAATTCATTCATCTCTAGAAAAACTAGAATCACTATTTTTTTCTATTCTCGTCACAAAAGGCACCATCTATTTACTTGTAATGATGACAATGAGCAAGCAGGTGACTTTAAGATTTTAACTATAGTATCTTTTTAGAAAAGGGGCAATGCTGCCACTTTTTTTCAGAAATTGAATTACAAATCATATTTTGAAACTAATTACAATTTATGACATACCCGAAATGAGATTTGGGTTGTGCTTGACAGACAATGAGACTATGGGGTCCTGATTGGGTGAGATAAAGGCTTCATTTTTCTGCAGATAAAAGAAAAACTTTAATTAAGAGCAAAATTCAAGTTTTCAGGTTGATATATTCCCAAAGTATGTAACAATTTGGATACTCATTACCAAAATCATTTCATAAACATAATTTGTTATACACATGCGCATTCACCATACAAACATAATTTGTATCTATTTATTTGATTTCTTTTTCATTTCTTACTCTTTTCATGTAAAGATTGAAATCAAAAGAAGGTAACCATACCTTTACTTGATGCTTGGAGAAGGCTTGATGGAGAATTCATACAACTCTAGTCTGTTATAATCAAGTAAGCCCGACCAATTACTGGAGTCAATAGCAGGATTCCCATAAGCACACATTTGGATCTTCATCCAAATTTCATGGTACCTATGAGCAAAAAGCTGCAAGCACCAAAGAATTTCTCAATTTTTGTGTATCAGATCAATGATCTTTGTTCATTAACGCCGTTCTCCAATCATTTCATTGTGCAGCTCCTCTGCTTCTTTTGCATTACCAAGCTCATGATACTTTTTTACAAGACAACTGTATATTATATCATCTGGGTGAACACCATTTGTGATCATTTCATCAAAAAAATCCCTTGCCTCAACGATCTTATCACATCTACACAGCCCACAAATCAGAGAAGTATATGCATAAAGGTCAAGCTTTATACCAGCTTTCACCATTCTGTCCCTCAAATCCAAGGCTTCTTTAACATTCCCATTTTTTAGATTCCCATCAATCAGGCAAGTGTATGTGGTTACATCTGGAATCACACCCTTTTCAAGCATTTCATCAAAAAGTTTGAGGGCAGTTTCTAATCGATCATGTTTACAAAGCCCGTCAATAAGAGCTGTATAAACAATGACATTAGGTGTTAGTCCAACAACTGACATTTTATGAACATGGTCTAGACCCTCTTGAACATGTCCAAGTTTGCACAAACCATCAATTAACACACTGTATGTCACAACCGATGGGGTCATACCTATGTCATTCATTTCTTGAAGTAAACTGAGAGCCTCTTTTGGTTGTCCAGATTTAAAATATGCATCCATAATTGTCGTGTAAATCACAACATTTGCATCGATCCCACTTTTCTTCATTTCCATAAGTACGACCTTAACATCTTCAAACTTTTTGTCATTACAAAGCCTTAGAACAAGAGTACCATATAGCAACAAGTCAGGTTTGATGTTTTTGGATTCCATCTCTTCCCAAACATACATAGCCTTACTTATGTTTTTGGATTTTATGTACCCATGAAGAAGTGTCGTATAGCTTTTTAAATTTGGTGATATGCCTGTGCTAGCCATTTCTTGAAAAAATTCTCCGGCTTGTTCCATTTTACCTTCTTTACTGAGACCATCAAGTAATGCTGTACAAGTAACTGTATTTATTGTAATACCTGCTTCAGACATTTCTTTAATCAACTTCACAGCCTCCCCGATGCAGCCCGCTTTACAATTTGCATCAATCAAAGAAGTATACGTGAATTCATTAGGAAAAAGACCAACACGTCTCATATCCATGAAAAACTTGATTGCTTCTTGCATCATACCTTCTTTGCAGAAAGCATCGATAAAAGTGCTGTAAGTTACAACATTCGGTTTCAACCCATTTTTCTTCATGCAATGAAGAAACTCAAATGCTTTTGGCATTTTCCCAAACTTACAGAAACAGTTTATTAATGCATTGTAAGTGATCACATCTGGATTGCAGCCAATACTTTTCATATCATTATATATACAAATGGACTCGGTTAACTGCCCAAGCTTACCATATCCATCAATAAGTGAATTATAAGTAACAATATCCGGTGCAATGTTTAACACTCTCATATCAGAATAAAGCCTTTGTGCACCTATCATATCACCTTCTTTACACAAATAATCAATCATAATATTATATGTAAATACAGAAGGCTTAACGCCAGCCTGAATCATTTCCATAAAGAACTTCTTCGAAAATTCTCCTTTACCTATTTTAGTCAATCTACCCAAAAGCAAATTACACGAACGTGCTTTCGGAAGAACTTTACACATTCTCATCCTCGAAAAACACACACTTGCTTCCTCAAATCTCCCTAACTCCACTAACACACTAAACAACGCGTCAAACACTCCCCAACCAAACTGACAAGTGTTCCTAGTCGACCACATTACATCAAACACATCACAACCGGGCAAACCAAGGCTCGAACTAACCAAATCTTTCAAAACACCATGAGCATCACTATAACGTCTATGAAAAAACAAAATGTGGGCAAGTATACAATACCCCTCACTAGTATGACAAAAATTAGGTCTACTTTTCCCCAATTCAAAGAACTTCAAAGCCAACACAGGATCATCTCTCAACTGTAACAACACCTTCGAAACCCAAATTGGGGATAAGCTGAACTAAACAACTTCCTAATCCTACAATCATCCCACCGCTCATTCTCAACAATTTCACAAACAGAATCCCGATCAATAAAGTGTCCGATTTCATCACCACTCGACTTGCTAAAAAAGGGGCGAAATAAGCAGAGGAAACCAGTGACACAAAACAAGAAAGTGTATGACGAAGAAGGTGATGAACAGTTGCAGAGCATGATACTATTGGGGTTGAATAAAGACTGAGAATTTGTTGTTGTTGTTGTTGATAATAAGAGGCTTACGCGATGATTTGGGTATCTTGTTTTTCTTCCCATGATGAAAAGAGTGCGAAGATAGATGATCATCGTCCGGATGAATCAGGAGAGTGAGCTTCCATTCATTGGTGGTTCGAGAGTGTTAATGGCGGTTTTGGTGTGTAGGTTAGGGTTTAGTGACCAAGGGTTCAAGCAGTCAAGCGGCAATTTCATCGTGTGTTTGTATCACTGTGATTCGGGTTGACCCGATTTTGGTTGATGGGTCGGGTAAGTTTGACTTCAAATCATTTTTAGGGCTGTGAGTATGATAGTATTTGTGATTTTACTCTTTTTTTTAATCACCCTTGTAAGACCATAAATGAATCGCGTTTATGAACCGTTCATAAGTTGTTTGCCGGGAAGTTCTTTTATTTAGGAAATGAATGAATATGAACAAAAAAATTGTATAAATGAACATACATGAACACGTGTTTTGTTCATTCGTTTATGTTCTTGAACGTTCTTTTATGTTTGTTCATTTACGCTCATTTATGCTCGTTTATTTTTATATATATAACTAAACTAAAAACCCGTGTAATACACTGGTTAATCATAAAAATTTATTTTGAATAAAAATGGCTCATAAGTCATAATATTATTTTTTAATATTTTGTCTATTGATTTTTATGTTTAATTTTTTATAATCATTTATATCTAATATTAGTAGTTTTTCTTTATGAATGTTTATAAGTTTAAATAATGTATAATATTAAATTAAATTAATTTATAAATAAGAACTTTAGGTGATAATCAAATTATATTGAACATGAGGACATCTATAAACATCCGAAAAACTTTTTTGTATACAAAATTGATGTTCTATTTATTATTTTTACCATCATTATCCAATATTAATAATTTTTATTTATTTGTAACTCGAGGTAATACAACATAGAGCTTTAATCGATGTTAGGAACCAAACATGCAATCATTACAGAAAAGAACTATCTTTGTGATTTTTAAAGTTTGAGAGCCAAACATGCAATTTGTTTACAATGACCATTAATGTAATTTTCTTTATGTTAGAAAAACATAAATCAATTTCATGCTTACATCAATTAAAACTAAATCAAAGTTTTATGTTTACGTAAATAAAAACATAAATTAGTCAAATTGATGTTAAAAAATCAAAATACTAAAGTTTATATTGAAATCAAAATCAAATCCTTAAATCGTACGAACATTACTACTGTCGCAATCGAGATTTGTTAAAAATACTTTTAAAGAATGCATTTTTTGTTAAAAATAGTTTTTCACATGATATCTTTTAAGGTACTGAAAAACATTTTCAAAAAGCATATATTTTGAAAAAGTATAAAAAAATGTGCCTACTTTTGTGTGAAATTAAAACAAAATCATAGTAAAAAAACAACTTTCCTATGTAAAAATACGATTTAAAATTAAGTCTAAGTGAATTAAAATAAACCAAAATGTTCTAGAAAAACTTTATATTTTTAATTACGACATATGAACCAAATGGTTTTACAATTTTATTAACCTTTGTACTTGACTATTTTTAAATAATATTATTTTAAAGTTACAAAAATTTAATCAATGATATTATATTAAAATAAAAAAACACTTCCTTAAACACATATTATGGTAAATAAATATTCTATATACACTATTTAAGGAAAAAACTCACTTTGTAATTATATTAATTGTTAATTTTATTCAAATGAATTATGACTAATAATAATAATAAATACATTTTTAGGCGGGAAATCAAAATAATAAAGGCCTAAAAAAACAATTAAAGATATTGTTTTATTAATACGTATAGATAATATATTAATAAAAGTGTATTATGTGTTAATAGAAACATAAATGTATTATGTTATACTAGAAACTTATAAGTTTAATGAGATTTTTATTTCCTGTAATAAACCTACGAGTTTCAAAATGATCATCTAAGGTTATTTTTTGTGTTAGTACATTATTGTTCATTTGTGTTTGTTTATATTCGTGATGTGTTTGTTTAACTTTTTAACGAACAAACATGAACGAACAAAAACATTTTTATTTTCTTAATGAACAACATAAACAAGAAATTATGTTCAATTATGTGTTCGTGTTCGCTAAAAGTTTAATTAACAAACACAAACATGTTGATTTTCGTATTCGTTCGGTTCATTTACAAGCGTAAGACCCTGATGATAGAAATTAATTTCATTTCGTCTTAAATTTACTTCACATCATCTTAAATTTACTTCACGCTTTTATTGATATTCGTATCTATTACCATTTAGGTGAAAATACACATATTTATTACTAGATCACGTAAATGGTTGTATGTGTGATTTTTAGTGATTAGTGTAAAATAATTTCAAGAGTACTTTCCTAAAAAGTTGTTATGTGAGTTACCTTTATGGATTAAGTCTTCAAGTTTGACAAATTATATGTTTGGTTTTAACAATTCAGCAAATCGAAACACGTTTGGTCCATAACATGGACGGTTGTTAAAAAGTTCTAGAGTCAATTACAAGTTCCATGACTCCATGTGGTAAGTTCTTATTTCAATTCCAAACCATAAGTATAAGATATTGGCAAGAAATGTCCAAAAGTATGTATGAACATAATACAAATGCACTCTGAAAATAATGATGGTTAACTTTTTTTGTTAATTTTTATAAAAATAATAATATACATTTAAAATAAAAATTAACATAAATATAAAATACATTGTATATACATTTAAAATAATAAAATAATAATATAAAATATATAAAATAATACATTGTATTAATATAAAATAATAATATACATTTAAAATAAAAATAAACATAAATATAAAATACATTGCATATGAACTGTAATGCCCCCCTCCCCTTCCCTCCCCTCCCTTGTTATGTTACTCGACACCACCTTCATCAACTATCGTCGCCACCCACTTTTGTTAGAAACCACTCGTTATTATTGTCACACCCCGAACGACGGCGGAATTATCGGAGCGGATGAATGTGAATCGATTGCTCATAGTTTATGGTAGTAAATACGTTGAAATATTATTAAATGTAATTTTCATTAAATAAGTCAAATCAAATATTTTATTACACTACAATAAAGATTCAAACAACATAATAAAGTTTTTTATTAATCTGGGTCCAAATCCTATATGAGCATGAATAGTCCTCTAAATTGCATCCTAAACCGTGTTAAAAATACGGTTAACATATGATGTTGGTGAGTTCCCGTAAATTTGTATATACATATTTAAATAACTTTTAAGTGGCAATTCAAGTTATAGGTTAATAAATAATGCAACTATATATAAACAGTATAATGATACAATCAAACCTTGACAAAAAATGACCACAATAAGATATATGATTAGTTAAATGTACTTGGTTCCCATGATGAACAAGAATACATCATCAGGTGTTGACAATAACCTCGGCTTTGGCACTAAATAGGTGCATTTATAGGTTAATATTCTTCACCTCAAAAGGTGTGAAATAAAAATAAGATATGGAAAACTTACATTGTATAATGATGATCGTAGAGTAGATAAGAAAGCTAGATGTTCAAAGTCAAATGTGATATCCTAAATGATAAAAAGAATAATAACTTGATGTAGGAATTTATTATAATAAGTTAGAACATTTAGAGAAAGATAAATTGAAACATGATTATTGCACCAATTTTAGATTTTGAACAAAATATTTGGTACATGTTTGAATAGGTTTTAAAAATAGCAAACAGTTTTATAAAATTATAAAAAATTGCAGTTGACTAGTTCAGAGTCCCCCGGATAACTTTTATTCAGAAACATTTTTATGAAAAGATCCTTAAGTATGTCAAAACAGTAGCACAAGACAGAAGGTGTTAAAATACGCACTTATCTTGTGAAGACTATTGTTGAGTCGTTCGATTGAGTTTGAAGACCTACAAGTTATCGTTTAAAATGTAATTCAATGAAATTAATATTAGAGTATGTGTTTAGTCAAATTTAGTTTGTTATGACAAAATTATGATTAGTTGAAGTCAAACTATATTCTGACAAATATATAGTATGGCATTTATGTGCACTTTTAAAAGTGCTAAAGCATAAAACGGGTTAAAACAAAATTATTATGTCGATATATGGTATATTAGACTTTTTTGAGTTATATAAAAAATATTTCAAGGCTTTGACATAGCCATCATTTAGAGAAATAATCATGTGGAATAACTGAATGCGGCGGCATAGGCGTCCATATGCAAAACATGATTTTTTGTTTTCGTTAGCGTGGCTTGATTTAGAAATGTTAGTGATTGTTATAAGGTTGGTGAATGTTAGAAGGTTAATGATCAAATGATAATGATTAAAATTAAAAAAGATTTAGTAGAAGAAATAATAGTAAGAACATAAAATCATGAGAACAATTAAATGTTAGGATGATTAAAACAATATAAAAATGCGTAATATAAAAGCAATATAATATTACCTTAGTATTAGAAAATTCTTGAAATTTCTTGTAAAAGAAAATTTCTTGTAAAAGAAAATTCTTAAGATTGATAAAAATCAATGGATGAAAGAAAGATATATGTGAGTGAGATTTTTGGATAATGAGAAAATAAAACGTAATGACTAAAGCTTGCTTTTATAGTTAAAGTTAAAAAGGGGTTATTAATGGTGTTAATGATGAGTTACAAGTTTTTCAAAAGAGAGTTATGATTGGAATTTGAAATAAAAATAAAATTAAATAATAAAATAGTAATTACAATTTAAACTCTAAATTTATTAAGACTCTAATTTTAATTTAACAACTTCATTTTTATTAAATCTTTATACCCTTTATAAATCTCAAAAGAACTTGTAATTTGATTATTTATTTAAAATCTTATAAATATTAGTAACCTTTCAAAATTTATTTTATAAACTATAAATTTATTATAAATTGTTTAAATGATTTAATAAATGGAAATTAAACAAAACAATTGTCAATATTGGTTAAATTACGCATTTAACACATTTGATTCATTAAAAAAATAAATAATTTTAATAATGAATTTTTTCATCGTATGATAGTTCAAAGTGGGTCAAGATTTGGGTTTATAGCTAAAAATTGAACAAATGTTACCGTCATCACACTAGTCATCTTTCTCCACATTGATTTTTTGTCAGATAAGTGTTCATATTTTGGGCATCAAACATATAAACAAAATGAGCACAATGAGGGGATTTGAACAACAACGAACTTAATGCCACATAGTCACACCAACCTACTTTGACCAATCCACCGAAGATCTATCACTCTTAATGCATCATTTTCGCATATATTTTACGTTAATTGCATGCATCTTTTATTTTAATTATAAAGTAGTAGGTTTTGGTAGGATAAAATTACTCTTGTATATTTTTTATTTTTGTAAGATAATTAAATGGCTGGAAAAATAAGTGATAAAGATTAAAACTTTAAAACCAAAAAAAGATGAGAGTTGATTGAAAGAAGGTGGAGAACTCAAAAATATAAAAGGAGAGGCTGCGTAAAAGAAAAAAACATCGAAGAAAAAAGCAAAAGAAAAATCTTTAAAGGATACAGGAATAATCAACAAAAGAAATAAACATCTTGGAAGCATTAGGGAGGAATTAATATGTATTGGGAATTGAAAAAAAAACACTTTTGTTATTGGTTTTAGTTATATTTTGGTTTCGTAAGTTTTCCTTCTTGTTTGGATATTAACCTAAACACAATGTCCGGTAAGGGCACTTTTGATTTTAACATTAAGGTTCAAGTTCTATGATTTTGGTTTGAACTTATGTGAAACGTTTATAAGATGTTTTTATTTTAGTGGTTTGTTTGTTTGATTTTTGATTTTAAACCTGGATTCAATCCGGTATATATTAGATTGTTAATAAACATGATTAACTTTTTAATTTTTCTAATAAAGTTCTTCAAGATTTAAAACCCTAAACAAGTTTTGATTTTTGATATAAGGAACAAGTAACGGTTTGAGTTTGTTTATGAATTCATTCACGTTATAGAATCACACAATCTAGTTAAGCATACCGAATGACGTGTGTGTTTAATTATAATCGATACTTCTATCATTGCAACCCGCACGCTAAGATCCGAACGGCGTGAGCTTAGAGTAGCGGGTTGGTTCCAATCAACGAACTGCGATTGATTGGATATTAGATAGAGGGGATATCCGAATGACGTGATGTCTAGTATCGATGCAAATCATTTATTGAAAATAATCATTGCACCGTAATTGTTAATGATCGTAAGCTAAATCAAGATCAAGAAATTACCTTGGTGTTGGAATTAGTCTTCATATTTGAATTTACTTCACCATTTCATTAACGTTTTTATTAATACCTTTTGCAAAATAAAAAAATACAAAAATGTCAATTTTTATTTTTCCAGCAGGATCTTAATACGACCGCGTGAAATTTCCTTTACAGTTCTGACACGGCCGTGTCAGCTGACTGGAATTTTCTACTTTTTGCAAATTATATTAAGTTTTGGTTTTTAGTTAAGACCCCACCTTCTTTAATCCATAGTCAATCAAAGTAACTACGCTAAAACGTTTTTGGTATAAAATAATTGACACGTATCCCTGAGGACACGAACCCTGCTTTTGCTCATACTATTATTAGTGTGTGTAACGGTAGGTTCACATTATAATCTTTTATTTGCTGGATTCAACACCCGACATTTCAATATTGGTCGAGTGGATGGTGATTAATCAAGACTTGGGGAAGATAAAGAGGGTGTGTTGGCGTTTATGATTTTCAAGTGATTGAGGTGATTGATTATCTTTTGTGGACGCCTAAGGTCTCAGGGTTTCAGAGAATGGGAAGAGCTAAGGATATTTTAACGTTTCTCCATAAGAAGATGAAGTGGTGAAGCGACAAGATGGTTCAAACGAGTTGAGGCCACATAGTGATGGACCAGTGAATTGGTGGTGGATTGGGTTGTGGTAGCTGTAACGGTTACAATAGTAGTTTAAAAAGAGGTTGATAATGAAGTTATTTATTATATACATTAATATCAAGTGGGGTAGGTACTCTAGGTGAGCCCAAACTAGCATACCTTATTTAATTAAATAATATTATTTTATTTTTAATTAGTAAGGAAGTTTTGATAATTTCACACTCAATTAACATATTTTTAACCCCAATCTAAAACGAATATCCTTGTGTTACTCTCTACCATAGTTTTAAATATTATTTTTAGTTTCTCGTACTTATGGATCAATAAAATCAGACCCTATCACAAAAAAACTCTTTATAATTAACTCAGAGTTCTATTAACTAAGTGTTAAATAGCTAGTATATTCTTATAGCATTCTAAACTGGGTGTTAAATAACTAGCATGTCCTTATAGCATTCTAGCACCATCAAGTGAGGTTTGAATCTATGGAGCAACTGTTATTTTCTATTTTCTATTTTTTTTCTTATTCCCCTTATATTTCTTTTCTTCTATTTACTTATTCTTCTCTCTGTCACGTTATTTGACAATATAAGCTAAACTCTAACTTTATAAAAATGTAGTAACTTATATTCAAACTTTAATTATGATTCAACAAACAACTCTTCCATTCAACTAATATTTTTGTTTGTAATTGTAGTAAACATTTCCTAAATCTCTATAAGTTATATAAATATTTCGTGTATGTATCTCAACTTATGAATATTTTAACTACAAGAAATGACACATAATTAGAGTACTAAGTGCTAATTCAAAGTACTTCAAATGCAAACAATGAATAAGGGGCATCCATCTAATTCTTAACCAAATTCACAATAAAACTACTCAAATAGATAGGACTTAGGAGCATTCATATCTTAAAAACTATACAAAACATTCATGGTCTCGCATTTCTTTAGGTATCAAAAACCAATCTAGAAAACCGATTTAGAAGGCCATATGATAGGCGGTAATGTTACCAAAATTACCAGCCAAACCGCTTTGTGAACCTGATGGTTAGATTGTGTCCCAAGTATCCTTATATATATATAAACATATTGGATGAGTATTTTAAATATACCATAAAATTAAAAACAATTACTTTATTTAATACATAAGATACAATCACTTTTAAGAGTAAAATAATATTTATAAATTACTTACAGATTACATATTATAATTAATTACATAATAACCTTACACTTTTTAACACTTACATAAAAATTTACATAATCTACCCAAAAACCAAAAAAAAATTTGTTTTAAGATTCAAGCTATATCTTTTAATCTATCACGTTTAAAAATTTTTTAAGACTACAATTTTAACCTGTGTTTTTTACGTTTTGGTGTAAACTTTTTTGCTGAACCAATTTATATTTTATGAGGTACAATAAGTTAATGCGTAACTGTACAGATAGTCAAGTAAAACCTAGTTATTTGGTGTTTTAATTTTTAGCTTAAAAAACATATTAAAAACACATACCGGATATAAATACCATCCCGCCGTATTATGCGGACACCATTCTAGTTAGTTATAACGCTAGTCGAAGGATGTCTGCATTTAACAAGAAAAAATATATTTTCCTCTTTTCTTTTTTGTATTACTAGTTTTAGTAAACCCGCGTATTACACGGGTTTAATAAAATAAAATGTTAGTATAATAAAATAAATTTTATTAATTACAAAATGATATTTTAAGATATAATATGACTGAAATTACGTATGAGAAATGACTATAACTAATAAAACAGTGATATCAACTTTTTAAAATTTTATAATAATTAAAAAAAAGAAAATAAATATTTTGTTCTAAAAGAAGCCGTATAAAAATATTATTTTTAAAAATTTATTATTATAACTCCTAAATTAATTATTTTTGGTTTTAAAAAACTGAATTTTTATATAAACCAAATTTTAAAATATTTATGTATTTAAAAAAAGTTTTATGCTTTAGAAAAAATTATTATTTTATAAAAAAATGTTTATTTAGAAATAATATTAATAAATAGATTTTTTTAGTTATTTAATATAAAAAAATATTAAATAATATTATTAGTAATTAAATGAATTATTTAAAATAAAAAAAACGAAAAAAATTAACAAAAATAATTATAGTATTTTCACGTGAAGTCAAATTACTCTTTTATCATGTAGCAAGATTCAACACTCGTTTTTCTTCCCTATCTCCTTCATCTCCCCTCTCACAACTAACTCCCATCTTCCCTGTCAAAACCCTAAAAACTCAAAAAAACTCGACCTCAAACCTGCAACAATGGAGTCAGCTCTCTCAATGTCCCTAAAACCATCGTTCCACCACCACAAACCCACAATCTTGAACTCACCAAGCTTCAAGCTTATCAACTCATACCCTTATCCCCAATCAAAACCCCTCAAACAACCCACACTCAAAATCAAAGCTTCCGTCTCCCCCATCACCACCACCACCAAACCCAGTAATCCGATCATACAAACCCTCAAACTCACCGCCCGCACCATCATAATCTCCGTCACAACTGCTGCCGTTATCTCAAAGCTCCAACACCACTCCGCCATAGCCGAGCCGATTACACCAACTGTCACAACAACGGAATCGGAATCACGAGAAGAAACCGTGCTGCCGGAGTTTCTAGAATCGAATTCCGAAGCGATTAGCGCCATGAAAACGTTGCTCGAGAAGAAGCTAGAAGCAGGGGAGGATGAAGAAAGCTTGAAACTTTTGAAGAAACTCGTGTCGGCCCAACCCGAAAACATCGATTGGAAGTTCCTAATGGCGAGATTACTGAATGAAATGGGCGAAATTGAACAAGCTCGTGAGGCTTTAGAAGATATACTTACACGAAATCCGCTATCTTTCGAAGCATTATTCGAAAACGCATTGATAATGGACAGCATTGGTGAAGGTGAAGGAGTGATCAAGAGGTTAGAACAGGCGTTGGCGATCGCAGAAGACGAGAAGAAGGAGAAAGAAGCAAGAGATGTGAGGTTCATCATAGCTCAATTTCAGTTTCTGCAGAAGAATATTGATGAGGCATTGAGGAGCTATGATGAGCTTCTTAGTGAAGATCCTAATGATTTTCGACCTTATTTTTGTAAAGGGATGATTTACAGTTTGATCGATAAGAACGATGAAGCGAAAGTTCAGTTTGCTAAGTATCGCGAGCTTTCGCCCAAGAAGTATGATGTCGAAGGGTACATTCGAACGCCATTGTCAAGGATGAAGCTTTTTGGTACTGATGAGCAGAATTGAGTGATGAAGAGTTTGAAATAAAGATGTGTTATGCTTTGGTGTTAACCAAAAAGAGCAGGAGGTATGTTTTCTGGTTGATTGAGTCATTGTTAGGTGCAGATTCAGCTAATATATGTTGTTTAATTGTTACATTTAATTTATAGCAAAATAAGCATGGTGATTTCCTTATTGATGGATGAACTCTATGGTGTTTAGTCAATTTTGGCTAAATTAGATATGAATGTGACTGTCTATTTGAATCTTAATGCATAAATGGTGTCACACAAATCCAACTCTGACCTGAATACACTTAAAGCTGTATAGTCCGAACATGACCCGTGTAACCCATTTATTTAGACAAGTCAAATGGGTCGATGGGTATGTAATCAAATTGTAAACGGTTTGGCGGATTGTTATAGTTGTGTTAATCTAGTTAACAGGGTGATCTACTAACTTTTATTTGCGCTCTAATCTTAAAAAGATCGACATGTTTACCCAAACATGACGTTATTATTAAGCAAGTTGGACGTGACAATAAAAAAAATCCAATTATATATGTGTCATGTGTGTCTTCGTGACGTGTTTCAGATTGTGTCAACAATCGTTAACACCTGCCTAAATTACTGTCTAATACGTTAATTTTAATTTTAGCTGAAAACTATATCTGTTGAGATAAACCCATAGAGATGAAGATTGAAATTACAGTTTTGAATAAAGAAATGTAAAAATGATAACTTTAAGGACTATTCTTACAAAACATATGAAGTTCAGGGTATAATTTGTAACTTTTTATGAATACTCAACTACTTTATTTGTGAACATAAATCATAAAAGAAAAATGGAAATTCCAACAAGGATGATAAGGTATATATACCACTCCTTTTATTCTTCTTCTTTCTTCTAATCTCTATCCCTTATCTCCTCCAACAACAATGGCTGTTTCACCTTCTTCTTCAGACTTCCCTTTAGCTTCAATCAACACAAATTTCACCTTCAATTCTTCAAAAACCGCACCGATTCGTTTTTCCCTATCGCAGCCCTCTTCGTCTTCTTCAAGAATCTTGATTCTGTATTCATCCAGCAGCAGTTATCCACCACCAATCTTAGAAGATGAATCCACCAATGTTCAAGATTTTCAAGATTCTTCTGTGCCCGAATCTGTGTATCTTAACGATAAGATCTGCAATGTCTTTAAAGATTCAGAAACCGAAGAAGTGGGGGTTGAATGTTACCTGAAAGCTAAGAGGAACCCAGATTTTGTACCCGAAAGATCAACTCTGCATCATCTCATCAGGTACGCGATGCGTTTGGAGAATTGGAATTTAGTTTGGTCGATTTCTGAAGATATTAGAAAGTTTAATGTCTACCCAGATGCTTTATATTGTGGTAGAATGATCAGTAGTTGCATTAGAGGTAGAAGATTCAAACTTGCTAATAGTTTGCTTCATGTTTTGAAATTTGAGAAAGAAGTTGCTGGTGTAACCTTCAATTCCGCCATGAAAACGTACAATAAGCTTCATATGTACAGTAGTACAGTTACTGTGTTTGAACTTATGAAATCTTCAGGCGTCGAATTAGATGCAGAATGTTATGCCCACACGATGGAAGCTCATCTGAAAATGGGTAAGAACGAGAGTGTCGTTTCACTGTTCAATGAAGTACAGTCGAGTGAGGTTGATATGACGTCGTTTTGCACTCAAATTTACAGGATTTTATGTGAATCTATAGGGAAATCGGGAAGACCCGATGAAGCGCTTGCGTTTTTCCGGGAAATGACGAAAAAGGGTTTCCCGGAGGACCCGTCTTTTTACTCATCACTAATCTCTTCATTTGTGAGCATAAAAGATGTGGAATCAGCAGAAGAGCTTTTGAAAGAAGCCAAGGGTAAAAAGATGTTACGGGACCCTTCGGTGTTTTTAAAGCTCGTTTTGATGTACATAGACTTAAGTTCACTCGAGAAGACACTCGACATTGTTGCCTATATGAAAGAAATGGACATTAGAGTTTCAGATTGCATCTTTTGTGCTATTGTAAATGCTTATGCAAAGAAAAAAGGGCCGAGTATTGCAGCGAAAGTGTACGAAGACTTGGTCTCTCAGGGCTGTGTACCGGGCCAAGTGACCTACGCTTCGGTCCTTAACGTGTACAGTAGAACGGGCCTCTACAAAAAAGCCGAAGAGGTGTTTTGGGAGATGGAGTCTAAAGGGTTCGACAAATGCGTGGTGGCGTACTCTAGCATGATCGCAATGTACGGGAAAACAAATAGGATTCGAGATGCGACGAGGCTTGTGGCTAAAATGAAAGAGAAAGGGGTCGAACCGAACGTGTGGATCTACAACTCTCTCCTCGATATGCACGGGAAGGTGTTCAACTTAAGGCAAGTTGAGAAGATATGGAAAGAGATGAAGAGAAGGAAAGTGAGCCCTGATAAAGTTAGTTACACAAGTGTAATAAGCGCGTATAGCAGGGCACGCGAGTTTGAAACGTGTATAAATTTTTATAACGAGTATAGACTCAATGGGGGTGTGATTGATAGGGCGTTGGGCGGGATCATGGTGGGTGTTTACTCGAAAGTGAGTCGCGTTGATGAATTGGTGAAGCTTTTGCAAGATATGAAAGTCGAAGGGACCCGTTTAGATGCGAGGCTTTATCGGTCATCGTTGAATGCTTTACGCGATGCTGGTGTGCAAATTCAGCCTATATGGTTGGAAGAAAGCTTAGATCAGTCTTGAGTTTTGTATAAATACATGAGATTTTAGGGTTCTAAACTTCTATTAACTTTGTTTATAATCTTAAATTTATTTAAAGGTTATTATTTATTCTTCGTGACAAACTATCAACAGTGGCTAAGTTTCTATGGTGGATGAAAGATGATAAAGTGATAACAAACCTTAGCCGGTTCCTTACCAATCACATATTTTTATTTCGTGTTTTTTATGAATATTTAATTAATACTTTTGTTTTTAATTTATTATATGTGGATAGTGTTCTACTACTGTAATTATTATTAAACAAAATTATTTTGTTTATATTTTCACTAATTTATTTTGAGCATAGTATGAATTTCTTGTAATTAATTTAAGTCATTATTGCATTTTGGTTTCATTTTCCAAAAAATATATTTAACTACTTTTTTATATTTAAATTTGAAAATAAACAACAATCAAATAATTACGTTTAAGCTTGCACATAAATTGTTGAATTTCTTAGAACGAATGATAATAGGATATCAAAACATGAATAATTAAACATGCATCGGCTGATTCATGTAAACAACTTTTGAATCGCACTTAAGAAATTGTTGATGGGGATAACATAGGAACCAAGTGACACTTAATATCTAAGAAGTGTTACGATGTTATCTTTCAGCAAATGTCAATAGTATGTTTTAAGAACTTCTCGTCTTTCTCACTTTTGTCACCAAGTAAATTAAAAGTAAAATACTTCAAACGTTCATAACTTCTATGGAATAAGAGGCAATGTTTGCACAAGTGTTACTAGGGTTGTAAATCATGAAACAAAAGCCTCTCTTAGCACTTAAAAAGAACTTACTTCCATTAAACATTTACATGTACATCTTATATGTGTATGTGTGTCTCCAGAGGTAGATCTAGGAAAAAAGTTTAGGGGCAACATAAATATTTTTCTCATATATTTATATTTATAAAAAGGTCCGAAGTAAATCATTATCAAATTAATTTGGGATCGAAGGAATTGAACTCAAAAGAGTTGTTGACCCAATATCATCATTATTATTATAATCAATATCTATCTCTTGAAATTTTCTGTTAAAATTTTACCAATAAGAACTTGTTTGTTCTCTTTTAAATCACTAACTTTATAACAAATAACACAATAAGATTACAAACTGCACTTAGGAATAATTCAAATACCTAATTTTAATATCAAATCTTTAATTTATTGTTTTAATCATTACTTTCATATACCTAATTGTATTAACCCAAAATATTAGAAATTGAACCACATAACCATTGAATTTTATAACAAATAAGACTTAAAGAAACTTAAATATTAGAGATTGAACAACATTAATCCTAAATATATAATTTCATAATGTAAAAGAGAAAAGAAACACTAGAAATGTTGCATTGAAGTGGGCGGTGAATTAGTGAAAGATCACATGTGGGTGGTGTCAAGGGCCACCAAAACATGAGGTAGTTTGGCGGTTATCAGCCTGATGACCGACGGTGAAAACATGAGGTGATTGACATTGTGGGTGGATGGTGGTTGACTGGTTGTGGCCTAGGGAAGGGACGAAAGGTTTATGGGGCATGGAGCGATGGATAGTGTTTTTTTATTTTATGTTTATGTTTGATTGAGTTATGGGTATTTGGCCTAATTAGTTATGTTTTTTTAAGTTGTTTAATGTTTTTTGGGCTTATTTTTATTTTGGGTTTGTTAATTATTATTGTATTGGACTATTGGGTATTTTAGGCTTATTTGTTGTTTATGTTTTTATAAAATGTAATGTTTTTTTTTATAAAATATAAGATTATTTTTTTATAATATTTTAAACTTTCAATAAAGTGTTGAGTTTAAAAAATTTAAGAGTAAC
Source organism: Flaveria trinervia (assembly GCA_025506515.1). NCBI lineage: Eukaryota > Viridiplantae > Streptophyta > Magnoliopsida > Asterales > Asteraceae > Flaveria > Flaveria trinervia. The sequence continues at coordinate 101,080,173 of CM046447.1, read as the reverse complement.
ATAATATTTTCTCAGGAGTAACGTAAAACTCTGATTTTTTTTATTTTTTGTCACGTAAAACCATAAATACACTACCCGCAAAAAGTCGAGGTTAGCGAAGGCTACCCCTCATCTGCGTATAAACACATACATGTGTGTCCTAGCAAATTTGTAAGAAAAATATTATTGAAAATGTGACATTGATCTTATCCTTTGAAAAAGACATATGGTTGTCTATACTTGATAGCATAATGTGGAGAATGACCGCTCGATGAAACTAACAATATGCTCACGTCTTCACTCTAGAGTCACACTCATCAATGTTTAATTATTTTATTTATAATTTGAACCTTTTCGAGGTTTATGATGTAAGTGATCTTGTATTTTGCATTAGCCTATTTAATTCATCGGATAGTTAGATTTTCTTCGTTCAATTGATAACATATTTATCTAGCTCAATGAGAGCAAAGACATACCTTCATAATATTTCAACTTCTCGGTTACTTTTTGAAATACGGTTAATTTCTTAGTTAATTATCACTTACTTGTTACTACAAAACTAAATTTTAAAAACCGAAAATACAAAACACTCTCTGTTAACTAGACACATGAACCTAAAAGTTATTGGTTACATCAAAACAATCATTATAACATTTAAATTTGTAAAGTATAATACATAGAAAACACCAATAAACACACGTTACTGTTTAAAAAAAAATTATTAACCGTAACTTGGTTATGAAGTATTACAAGCAACTCATTTTTAAATCTAATAAAAATAATTTTTTTAAAGGCAACAATACAAACCAAAATGGCAAAATATACGTGTAATACATATCCAGATCGACATTGTGTGGCGTAAACTGTTTAAAATTTATATATATTTAACCAAATATAAAAATAATAAATATAAATATTTTGAGGTAGCTGTTGAAGATATTTTCATATAATATCCGATAAATCACTTTCAATGGCAGTAACGTAATAATCATGGACACGACACCGCCCGATTTAAGAAGTCTCCAGAATCTGATATCCCCCAACTTATAAAAGCCATTTGAACAGCATCATTTCCATCAGATTAAGCTTTCAGATTTTGTTATAATAATTTTTCACCAACGAATTCGTACAGAAGATCGGAGCCCTTGATCGGACGTTGTACGGAAGCCGGAATATCTTGTTGTTATTCTCTCGCGATCGGATAGAAAGTTCGTTATCTTGAGTTCCATTAGTAATTCGTTTGTTAAATTCGTTTTAGTTTTGGTTCCTTTATGGTGTTTGAAACTTGTGGTTTTTGTGGATGAATTTGTGTGTGTGTGTGTATGATTGACTAGAAATGGTTGAATGTTTGTGAAGCTTAAGGACGTAGTGTTTGATTTGGTGATTATAGGTTGATTTTAGGGTTATGATCTTTTGCTGCATCTGCTTTTTTTGGTTAAATTTGTGTGATCATAGGCTGTATATTTGGTTGATTGTTATCAATTTGTGGTTCTTCGTATGTTTCTGATGGGAATATATTATTTTCTGTTTGTTTTTTTGGTTAGCTGCTGCTTGTTTTGTTGAAACTTGAAATGGAATCTGTTTGTTTGACTGCTTTCAGTTTGTAACTGAATATGTATGAGTTATCCCCGTTTAGCATCGTGCATGTTAAGCTCAGTTTCTAAGAGTTTCTGTTGGTGCTTGTGTTACTGTGCTACCCTTTTACTTGGCCTATTGGAGATTTGGATCCTTTTGTTTTGTGCAGCAAGATGAATGAGTGAGGTGGGGTCTATACTGTTGTTAAGTTGTTTGGTGTTGTTGTGTGTGGAGTTGGTTAGGAGCATGTGAAAGATTGGATGTTGTTTTGATTAGGTCACCTGGTTTGGTGTGATAGTATTAGGTTGCAATATGGCCTAAACCTCTTGCGTCATAGGCGGTGGTGGTGTAGTGTCAGGTTGTTTTTCATAAGCTGCATTGAGTGTTCGTTTGAGAAATTATGTCCATTAATAAAAACAAATTGTCCATCTTCCATATGTGGTTTGTATATATTGTTCTTATATTACCACTTTCCTTCATTGATGATTTCCTTCGGATTTGCATCCAAAATGAGAACCATCTGCTTCTAAAATTTGATATTCTAAGCGGCTGCACTAGTTATGTGGTTAGCAAATGGTATTTAGGTTTTTCCTTCTCTGGCTATACTTTGTGAATGATATGGATTCACAAAGGAAGGCCTTGAATAATCAAAACCAGAAAAACAATTATGTCTACTAACCATAGACCAAACCTCCCTCTATCCCGTAACCGAAGCAATCCGTCCCCATGTCTCTTCTCTAACAAGTTTATAACTTTACAGTCTATCCAGTTAGACTCGAGAGTCGGTATTTCTTCAGAAGGTATAATTCCTCAAATATCAGTGCAGAATGGCAGTTGAGGTAGGCTTGCCCTTGATGGGTGGGAATATTACTAGATATGTGCGTCACTGGTGCTTTCTCCAGATTGTTTATCTTTTTCTTTTCCATTCAGGACGTACTTGATTTTGTGATCTATTGCTTTTACCTTAGGTTCTTCCACCTTCTGGTATCTTTATTAGATGGATGTGGCTTCTTCAAGAATCAAGAAACCATGCATCAGATATCTTCATTTCTCTTGGAAGCGTGGAATTTTCTCACTCGTGAACTGTAGTTATAATAGACTTACTTGTTTTGGTGATGACTCGTTGCAGCTGTTCAACCTTGATTGGGTTATGTTGTTGCTGATTACAGCTCATGTGCTGCTGTGTGAGAGAAAGCCACATTGTCACTGGGTGGACAACTAATGTGTTTTTCTCTAGAATTAGGATTTTTTGCTTAACATGTCTCATAATGCAGGTGCTTTCTGCAGTAGTAGTTGTAAATTTGATCTTAGTCTGAATGGAGGAGCCTGTTAATCTTCTTACAAGTTTGCACCTTCAAGGAAGCAGTGCTGAATCTACAACACAACCTACTGCTGCCACAGAGGAACAAGTTAATCTTCATACAAATTTGAACTTTCAAGAAAGCAGTGCAGAATCTGCAATGCAAGCTACTGCTGTCACGGGGGAACCGGTTAATCTTCATACAAATTTGCACCTTCAAGGAAGCAGTGCAGAATCTACAACACTAGCTACCTCTGTCACAGAGGAACCGAAGATAGACAATCACCATAGTCATGGAGATGGTGGGTCTGTTGTTGCAGAAACCATGAACTCAGAAATTTCTGATGGTGGACTTGAGTATGGGTACTGTTCTATTACTTGCATTCTGTTATTTGTAGTAAATGTATTTATCACAGATTGATTAACTGTTCCTTGTTACTTGACAGATGTTCTCATTATCGCCGACGGTGCAAAATACGGGCCCCATGTTGTAATGAGATATTTGACTGCCGTCACTGCCATAATGAGGCAAAGGTGTGTGAATAAGTAAAATAAAATAACAATGTCACACTTTGAATGTACACGTAAAATGGTAGTTAAATAGTCATCATTGTTGATTAGAAAGAAAGGCGTACCATCCTTCGCCATCAGGTTTATTGATAACATTTTATTGCTCTACAGAATGACATCAATGTCAATCAAAAAGAGAGGCATACGATCCCTCGCCATCAGGTTCAACAGGTAGCTTGCTTTTCAAAAGTTATTTGTGAAAAATACTTCTTTCTTGTCAGACACATGAAGCATGTTTGATGTTGCTTTACTTTTAGGTTATTTGCACTCTTTGTGGCACAGAACAAGAGGTGAGTTTTTTTAGTGTCTCTACATATTCATGATGTGGATGAAATCTAGAAATTTGAATCTGAGTTATCTTTTAGTCATTTCTCAACTGTTTCGCTGTTTTTCCTTTTTAGGTTCGACAAATGTGTATAAATTGTGGTGTTTGCATGGGCAAATACTTCTGTGGGGTATGCAAGCTTTTTGATGATGATGTAAGTCTTCACTTTGTATGTTTCTTTTTTAGGGTAGTTTCTGTAATCAGTCTCTTAGTGTAGTCTTTCGTTTTCCATGATGCATTTTTCCTGCTTTATTTTAGAATTATCTGATTTCTTGCCATCTGCCTTGCAGATATCCAAAAGACAGTATCACTGTGATGGTTGTGGTATTTGCAGGTATTATTTTCATCCTATTTACATTTTACGGTTGGATATTCTGATGTGTTGCCCAAAGCACAATTAATACGGGAAAGTTATTAGCCTCATGATATTGTGGGAACTAATGGTATACGAGTACCAGTTTTATTTACATAGGATACAAAAGTCTTGGATATGGAATCTTCCAAATATTCAAGATGCGCAAATATAGCTACATCAATTACTGTAGATTGTCGTATAGTTAATCACTTAATTGCAACTACTTTAACTTTCTCTTAACTCTTGGTACTTTATAATGGTATGATGTATCTATTGGGATCTCTTCTCACCTGTGTGTATTTCTGTTTTGGATCAGAATTGGCGGGCAGGAGAACTTTTTTCACTGTGACAAATGTCGTAAGTCCTCTTCTATGATACAAAATAGTATGCGTGGTTAAATTGTCATGTTTGAGGGTCATAAGAATTAATCTTTAATGCTAGTCAAAACAGGTAACTTTACAGTGCTAATTAGAACGTGACAACGTTCAAACACCTTTTTTTTCTTCCTTATCATTCATAATAAACAGTGAATGTGCTATTAGAAAACAATATTATTGCACCACTATTTAAAAGGTTTTATGGATTTCAATTATGTACTGGATGACTTTCAACCTAAAATTTGACCCATACAGTTTTTGGTGCTATTTTAGAGCTTTTAACATTTGACCCATTTTCTTTTTAGTTAAATATCTTGTCTTATTCCATTTGATCTGATTGTTTTTAAGTTAGATCTTCTAGCTTAACTCACTCAATTGTTTAAGATAAAAAGATAACCTGATAAATGGGTTGAACTTGTGATAAGAACCGGAAATCGAAAGCTTTGATTCACTGAAATAAATTACAAGAACAGCCACATTCGAGAGGGCAAATCTCCAAATTCTAAACACAAACTGATTAATAATATTCAAGACAAGTTTTTCCTAAAACAAAACACAAATATAATGACCTAAAACTACTATGGCAGTTTTCCCCACTTCCCCCCACTAATCGGAAACCGTTGGAACTGGTTTGACTAGGCAATGGGTCAAAGATGAGGATTGGGTTCGTATCAATACTACCCGTCCAGAGAAACGACTTGACCTCAAGTCGAAGATAAGAAAATTGGTTCTTGAATAAGATGTAATTGTCCCAAGCGACTTTCAAATCTTCATTGCTTTCATTGTTTAAAACCTGCAGAATTAAACATAACACTAGGAATCAACTGTTGTATCTGTTTGAAGAGATTTGTTGTAGTCTCTAACTTGTTCCAATTGAGCACATGACTGCATGTATAGGAACCCTCAAACGATCCAATTAACCTGCAATTTTCCTTTCCTGGGTCCCACACAATGATAAAATACAAGCACGATTCTTTGCAGCCACACCAGCCTCACAATGATAGCATCAATTTCTTCTAGCCCCTTGCGATCACGGCTGCCGTTCTCCGGTAATTTCTTCACCGCTCCACAAGCTTCAATTCCGATGCCATTATTTTTGTCAATTCCCTCAATAAGACCATCAAATTCTCCTATAGTCTTCCGATCACGGCTGTAGTGTGCTAGCAATTTCTTCGCTGCTCCCCAAGTTTCAATTTTGATGCCATCATTTTTGTCAATTATCTCAACAAGAACATCCAATTCTCCTCTATTCTTCCGATCAAGGCTACCGTTTTCCGTTAATTTCTTCATCGGCCCCAACGCTTCAATTCCTGTGCCATCAATTTTGTTTAATTCGTCAGCGCCCTCAATTCCCTCACCGGTTACGTCTTTTTTATCACTAATTCCGTCACCAATGCCGGATCCAAGAGGCTGAAGAGGGTCACACTCGGACTCCTGCGGTGCCTCCTCCACCATATTCTGCAAAACCTTGTCTGATTCTTCACTGTTCCAACCATCGGTGTTCACATGAACTCTCATTTCTTCAATATCATCCCTCAAAGATGCAAGAATGGCATCTAATTTTGATACAATGGTTGCTAGTTGATCTGCCAAATCTCGGGTTGCAGGTACCAATCGATTTCCCGGCAATGGAACCATTGATAAGAACCGGAAATCGAAAGCTTTGATTCACTGAAATAAATTACAAGAACAGCCACATTCGAGAGGGAAAATCTCCAAATTCTAAACACAAACCGATTAATAATATTCAAGACAAGTTTTTCCTAAAACAAAACACAAATATAAAGACCTAAAACTTCTATGGCAGTTTTCCCCACTTCCCCCCACTAATAGGAAACCGTTGGAACTGGTTTGACTAGGCAATGGGTCAAAGATGAGGATTGGGTTCGTATCAACTTGCCTCCTCTATAAATAGTGATATAAGCTGATCTAAACATAAAAACCAATTTGCTTGACTCATCTGTGTGTATTATCTTGTTGGTATTCAGGATGTTGCTACTCAAACCTTCTAAGGAACAGTCACCCATGTATTGAAGGAGCAATGCACCATGACTGCCCTGTATGCTTTGAGGTTTGCATTCTCTCCTTACATACTCTCACTTGCGTGCATAATGCATCTTCTGGGAACATACTCAAAGTAACAAGCTTTGGTTATATGCAGTATTTGTTTGACTCGATAGATGATGTTACAGTCATGCCCTGTGGGCATACCATTCATAAAAACTGTTTCAAGGAAATGCGGCAGCACATGAAGTAAGTGAATCTAAAACATCAGTCCTGATTTTTAAGAAATCAAAGATGATTTTTAGTTAATTATTTGGTTATCGACTTATTTCCACAGATATGCATGTCCTCTCTGTTTTAAGTCGGTCTGCGACATGTCAAAGGCTTGGGAGAAACTTGACATGGAAATTGCAGCTACCCCAATGCCTGAATGTTATCAGAATAAATCTGTATGCCATTTTTCTTCCTCCTTTTCTCTCAGGTTGTTGATGCTGGAAAGCTGGTTTTTGGTTTGTTAATGTTTTGGTTTTGTTTTTTTTTTGAAGATTTGGATTCTGTGCAATGACTGTGGAGCAAATTCTGAAGTGCCATTCCATATTGTGGCTCATAAGTGCCCAAATTGCAAGTCGTACAACACACGCCAAACTCGTGGCTGAGCTTGGGTAGTAATGTGTGCTTTTGGTTTATCTATTCGAACAATGTGATCAATCTAGTGTTGATCGATTTTGTTGTGTAGTGTATATTCTGAAGATTTAGTTATGTACCTTTTGGCTCCTTGGAGTCATTGTAAGAACTTTCAAGTATCATATCCTAGTGTATTTTAGGATACTTGATTTGCCATTGTAGCTGAATGGTTCATTTGTTCAGCCATCATTCTCTAATATTGCCTCAACGTTTTCGAGGTCTTGTCTATTTAGTTTTGTTGTTGCTATCATTAGACTCGATTGTATATATGTTCAACCTCATGTACTGGTAATTCACATCAATAAACTAGTATGGTTTCGACACATTTGGTACAGCTTTTAATGATATTACCATGTCCGATTTTTAAGTCTCTTTCCACTGTATATTATATGTGGTCTCTCATATCCTATGATCAATGAGATTTAGGAACTGGTGTTAACCTTGCTTGTGGTTGGGGATTGGTAGATGCCGGTTAAGCAGAAACGTGGAGTTAACAGGGTTTGATCTCAGCTTTGATAAGTCTAGGAACAAGCTCGATTTGAGGGGAGTTAAGATTGACCAAGTAGCTTCATTATTTGTCTGAAAAATATTTTCTTAATCAAAGTTAATTTAACTTAACTATATTTAAAAACTATAAAAAACCATTTGAGATGCATATGTTTTTTTGATAGATCTATACATAAGCCAAAAAATGAAGTCTAATTGAAATGAATTCAATAATACATTAGTTAGAAAGTTCTAAATTATATGCAAGTGTATGTGCATGAGATGCAAAAAGTTTGATTTGCATATTATTAAGCTCAAACTTGACTCTAATTTAGAAAAGTTTAACTCAAACGCTAAGTTTCTTGATTTTATTAGGATGGCTAGCTCATACTTGTATAATTTTTAAATTTATTTGTAAATCTAGACCATTGTCTAGTATAAGATTAGAACCCAATACTATTTTAAAATACACACATTTACTACACATTCTAATACTGTTAGAATACAAGTCCTTTGATGCGAGGTTGTTTGAAGAAAGCTAAAGTCAGTTTGCAATCTATTAATTTCACTAAAGTGACTCAAAGTGATCCTATTTAGCCACTTTCAGGATTTTGTCCTTATAATTCGGATCTACCCTTGTCTTTGGTTATGTCCTTTTTCAATTTTTAACTTATAGCAACCACCACCACTTTCAACCAATTGGTAGGGTCTTTTACATGCATTATTGTACCTTGTAACAGAGCCACAAAATCTATTATATAATTTTTGAGTTTACAAGGGTGTAAACTAACCTAGTAAGCATAAGTTTGACTAATGTCGAGTTTGACTTGTGTAACTTGATAAAGTTTGAGCTCGAGTCTAGCACGTTTTAACCCTACGTCTAAAGCTTGAGTTTTACTTATGACTTTATGAGTAATTTTATAAACTCGGTGTCAGTTTAGATTTGGCTCACTACGTTCTACATTTATGATGTATTAGTACTTTTTATATATTAGTATTTATTGTTATTGATATTATATGTTTAACATAGTATGTATATATACACACTTTTTGTAGTTTTTCCATCATACATATATATATAAAATCATGTATTATGCAACTGTATGTTATATTAAATATATTTATATTAACATAAGTAGAAAGACTTGCTTGGTATTCCTAGACAATAAAATTCAAACTTTTTATTTTAAGCTTAAGCTTGACTCAATTTAAACTTTTACCAGATTCAATTTCAAATAGCTCATGACTAGCGTCCTAAAATAGTGGTATCTACTTTGTTTATCAATCTACACTACAACTTCAAAATAGCATAGTGTTTTGAAACTCTTTTTGAGGGTTGGGTGGGGAGCAACTCTGGTGTACCTAAATAGACCCATACAAACCCTTGGTGAGTTTAGTGTCCCCTCAAGCAACTTATTCAAAGCATTATGTTTCAAGGATGCCATTCAAATCATAAGTTGGTTTTTACACAAAAATAAAAATAAATATATGAAAAATTGTGCCATGAGCAATGATATGTTCATTGTTTTCTGTTTTAAGATGAGGCAGGCAACATCATAAGCATGGGCCTATAAAGATAAAGTTGGTTCAAGTCTTTACAAGAAAGATGCATTTGATGCAATGACAATGATGCACACATGGGTGAGGGGCCATCACAGGTAAAGCTAACAAGTTCTTTCATGGAAAATGTAAGAGCCAATCATGGATGCAAAAGGATAACCACATCAATGCATCAACTACTTGTACCTTACAACACAAATAAACTCCATTCAAGTCTCAAAGAATCAAGATTCTCAAAACCCATGTAGAAATGCCAAAGTTTTACGTAGTTGTGTAATAAACTATGCATTATGATGCTTGGACGGTACAACTAGCAATGCAATTGTGATGTTGATGTTCAAAATCAAGACTTGTACCGTACCAGCCACAAATCAATTCCATCAAAATCTCATGATTCCAGACCCATGTCAGAATGGAAAGAAATCACAGGGTTGTACAGAAAATAATGCATTTGAATGCGTGTACAGTACAGTTACCAATGCAATTGTGATGTTGAGGTTCAAGATCAAGACTTGCTAAAATGGTGTAAAAAGATCATTTCCACTAGAACTCTAAAAGGTTCACACATCACAAGTCAAAGTGGTGTATGTAATTTACGACCCGAGCTTTGATTTAAGCAATGACATATCAAGATTACCAAACCATGTCATAATGCCAAGAATTCACAATGGTGCAAGATATGATGAATTAGGATGCTTGTTCAGTACAACTATCAATGCAAGATAAAGACTTGCTTGATATCTTTGTGAAAAGATCATTTATACTAAAATTAGAATCATGATTCAGGCAATTAACTCTCAAGATTTTTCAAACCCATATCGGAATGCCAATAATTCACAAAATTTTGTTACAAACAATGCATTTAGGATGCTTGTACCACACAACCATTAAAAGCAATTGTGATGTTGAGGGTCAAGATTAAGACTTGCTTGCTAACAGAACAATCATGATTCAAGCAGTTACATCTCAAGATCTTCGAAACTCATATCAGAATGACAAAAAATAATGCAATAAGATGCTTGTACTGTACAACTATCAATGCAATTGTGATGTTGAGGTTCAAGATTAGGACTTGCTTGTAACATTGTGTAAGGAGATCATCTATACCATCATGATCTTGATTCAGGCAATCACATCACCAATGCAATTGTACAAGAAACAATGCATAATGCATTAGGATTCATGTATTGTACAACTACAAATGCAACTGTAATGTTGAGGTTCATGATCAAAACTTTCATGCTAATATTATGCAAAAAGATCATTTATATTCATTCATAGACTTGATTTTGGAGGCTTATACATCAACTCCTTACAAGGAGTCCAAGAAAGATGGGGTGGGGTCGTGCGGCTATATCATTTCATTCTCATATTAAGACTCTTTAAGTAAAAGAAGCCTTAAGAGTAGAGATATCATCAATGTCAAAATATTGCAGAAAATAAAGACGCAAAACTAGCTGGTTTAGCAGCTACCAATCAGCCATTAAGACCATGAAATACGAAACACATTCAACAACATATAAAGAGAGACCGCACACTTTAAAAAGAGATCATCCATGGCTGCCATAGAACAAAAATAGGAAACACAGCTCTTATAAAACGGGTAATCAATTGTGGTGTGGTTTCTCCTCATATGTCATGGAATTGAGTTTCATTGTTCATAGGCATAATAGTAGATTGGATAGCTAACAAAAACACAAAAATACCAGCCTTCTTTTTAAAATCCGTTTATGCAGCAATGAACATCGAGGTCTCGAAGAGTTCCTCACAGCCATCCGGTTTTTTCACAATCTCAGTTTGTGAAGATGAACCTGCCTCACTGTTCTTCTCCATCTCTTCCTCTATCAAAATCTCCTCGGATCTGCAGTTCCAGCTGCAAAATGCTTTCTCACCTCTAAAAGACAAACAAAATAACCACTTTGTAATCAAAAGCAAATAATTGTGAAAATATAGAACATCTCTAGAAGACAAACAACATTAGCAGCTTTCTGTCAAAGGCAAAGGAATGTAAAATACTGATCATGAGTGGAAGTTTAGGGACCGAACCTGTACATATAGATATCTTCACCCTCCAGTTTCTTCTTGCAAGAGTAACAAAAGCTCAAGAAGTTATCAGAGAGGTATGAATTCTCAACTTCAGAGGGTTTAATCTCATCCTCTTCACACTTAAAAGATTTGGCAATAAACTCATTCTCGTGACGCTCTAAAATACAGTCACCAAAAATATGAGTCGTTTTCGGGTTAGGTCCGTGTTTCCTAACACATGTATAATCCTCAGAAAGCTCAATCTCACTTGCTGAGAGTGAGGCCACTAAATCTTTTCCAGGGTTCAGATTGGTCTGGCAGGTTGTTGAATGGGTTGAGTTTGGCCCAAAATTTGCACAATCCAAAGAATGAGACCAAAACTTAGCCAATGGCTCTTGAACTAAAGCATTAATCAGTTTAGGGTTGGATTTTTTGATATGGCTATTGGAGAAAACTGCATAATTCTTAGGGAGTGAGTACGAAAGCGAGTCAAACGGGTCAAGACTCGCTGGTTTCGAACTCGAGCTGTTCAAGATTTTCATTTGGGGTCCAAAAAGAATGCTCTTACTGTCTGATGATCTCAGTATCTTCCCTGATGAGGGTTTTGTTTCATCATCAAGAGCTTCTATAATGCTTAAGCCTACTTTGTTACAATCCCAACTCTTTTGAGTTGATTCGTTCGCTTTCGAGGAAGCCCTAGTCGGTAAATTCCCAAAGTTTGGTTTTGAAAAAACCTTGAATTCCAAAGGGGATGTGGGGCTTCTTACTGAATCAGATTCTGAGTTTTTAGGGTTTAGCCCTACAAATAGACCAGGAACAGTGAAAAAGGAATTGGTTTTGTGTTTCTGTTTCAAAAAAGCATCAGAATTTGAATAACAAGACTCATTAGAATAAGCATCAGGAATCAGATGATGAGCCTGACCCATGTTTTGTTGGTCTTTCTGGTGTGATCTGGTTCTCTTCCTCAGCATTTTACACACAATCTGTTAAAAAATTCACCAAAAAAACTTGATTTAATGTTCAAGAAAACAGGATCAAGGGCAAAGATCAATAACCAGTTAACCATCCTCTAAACCCTAATCTAGAGATCATCATCCAATGTGAGAATCAAGATAAAGAACACAATCAAATGCTTACTATAAGAAAGCTATTGGAAGAGGATTAAAAACCTTTATTAGAGGATCAATAATTTCAATAATAATATCTACTTTTATCAATGTGCATTACTCATGAATAGTAGCATCGAAGTATCAACAGAAGACTAAAGATACCAGATGATGAAATATACAAATTACCCACAAAGCTCTGTAGATCAGATGGTCAAGAAAAACAGTCAAAATAGTCAAACATCAGGAAGCTTTGTTGTGTTGAAAATCAGAAGATGCCCAAAAATGCCAAAATACTAGTTAAAATCAAAATCCAAAAGGAACCGCATAAACATCCAAAGCATTAATCACTCAAAACCCAAAAGATAACCATTTTATGAACCGATTAAACCCACAACTCCTTTATGAACCGATTAAACCCACAACTCCTTTGACTTCATCCCAACTAGAACCATAATCATCAAACACTCATAGATTCATCAATCAAGCTACAAAAGTGGATAAATCCATGACTAAATACACATCACAAACAAATAAAAACCATGATTGATGATCAGATTAGCGAAGATAAACAAAAGGGGAAGCAACTTCAAGAACAACAGTAAACCATACTCTTTTAAATCAAACAAAATGCCCCAAAAATGCATGATGAAAAGGATGAAATTTGGGGAAAACCCACCTCAAGAAACTTCACAAAGATGATGTTTGAGAGGAAAAAGACCCTCAAAATGCAGAAATTGTTTTCTCAACTCCCCACTCTCTCCTCTATGGTTGTGTGAAACTTGTACAGTACTACTCTTTCTCTCTCTCATGCATCAAAATCAGAGAAGAAATGAGCTTCTCAAATACTCTCTTTCTCTCTCTCTCTCTCTGTAGTGGGGGGTTTTGCTATATGTATCATGTATGAGGATCTGTATATTTGTGTGTGTATATATGTATAGTTGTGTGTGTATACACACACACACACAGAGTTATTTGCAGTGATTTAACTTGTTATCTCATTAATAATAAAAAGACTGTGGCGGTATTAAATGGTAGCTTGCTTTTTAGTAAATTTTATTATTTAAAAATCCTAAAACTTGAAGTTCTTTTCTTGAGAATTAATTATGATTAAATATAAAGGGGTTGTTAAATTGATCTCCATTTATAGGAAACGGTAATCTTAGAGGGAAAAAAACAAGTAACTATATGTTGAGCTAAAAGTCAAGGAAAATTGTATGAAAAAACAGTATTTAAAGTAGTGTTTTATTTTGGTAATTTTACATTTTCTTAGCCTAATTCGGTCTTCGAAAAACGTTTTTTATTCATTTTAGTCGGTACAAATATGCTGTTTTATTTGTTTGGCTATCTATTTGTCCATTAATTGAAAGAGGAAGAAGAATTTTGCTTCTTAAAATAGAAAAGGGTTCATTTCTAACATTTTGGTTTCGACTTCATCTTCAAGCCATTTCTTGGTAAAGTTATTTTCTTTTCTCGTCTCATTACATTACAACTCTTTGAAATGATAGGTTGTGAAAAAGTATACTTAGTTGGTTTGGATATTAGTGGAAGCATTACCTTTTTAAAATTCTATAAAATAAAACTTTTGTTTACGAATGATGAGAAGAAAAACTGAATAATCAAACTAATTGAGAAAATGATGATTCAGCTATAATATTTTGGAAATTGGTTTTATGATTTAAATATGATTATTATCTTGATTTAATAAAAGCGTAAACAAACGGAACACATGGCATCATCACATTCATCCTTATCAAAATTTTATCGTTTCTCTATCATATAAATTAATTACAATAACATTAACTATTATTTTTAAATTATCAAATAATTGCATTGCTTATAATAACTTGGAAATTGGTTCTATTATTATTGTTATTTCTAAAAACACAAATTTTATAAAAAGTGAGAACTTTTGTAAAACATCAAACTTTTTAAAAATACGAAATATTTTAAAATTGGTGTTTTTAAAAAGTGAAATTTTATAAACCAAAAATAATTAAATTTGGAAGTTATAATAAGGAAAATTTAATAAATTATGTTTTTTTAAACAATTTGTTTTGAAACAAAATTTTTGATAAAAAATAAAAAAATTTAAAAAAATATGTTTAAAAAGTTGATATCATTATTTTATTACTTAGCCTAAAGTCCTAACTAATACGCGATTTTAATCATATCTTATCTTAAAATATCATTTTATAATTATAAAAGTTTTATTCTATTTAATATTTTATCTATAAAACCGTGTATTACATGGGTTACTAATCTATTACACATATAAATAAAGAATTAACAAAACAGTTTATATAAAATCAACCTCTACATGTTTCATTTTATAACAACATAATATATGTCAGAAAAAAAATTAAAATACTTTCTATGAATAACATACTAAATGATGATGATTAACCTATATAAATTAAAAGAACTTCTACAATATATTAAACCAATGATATAATTTGATTTATTTAATTAAAATAAACTTGAATACTAGTGATGGTTAACCCAATGAAGTTTCCAAAACAACCAAATTAACCTAATTGTTTATAGGGGTGTTCATCGGATTTGATAACGAATTATTCTGATTATTCGAATTGGATTATTTGGATTTGAAAATTTCAGGACACTATCTGAAATTTGATCAGATCCGAATAAGAAATTTTCTATCCGATTTGAATCTATCCGAATTCAATTCGGATCGGATTCGGATAATATTCGAATAAACCAAATAACAAATTTTTCATTTTTTTGTTTTTTGTTTTGTTTTTGCTAATCTTTTAATTTTTAAAATTTATAAGTTGAAAATCATAATAAAACAAATAAAACTAAAACAAATGTTTCATTTTACAACAACATAATAAATTAAAATACTTTCTATGAATAACATGATGATGATTAACCTATATAAATTAAAAGAACTTCTACAATTATATTTAACCAATGATATAATTTAATTTATTTAATTAAAATGAACTTGAATACTACTGATGGTTAACCCAATGAAGTTTTCAAAACAACCAAATTAACCTAATTGTTTATAGGGGTGTTTATCGGATTTGATAACGAATTATTCGGATTATTAGGATCGGATTATTTGGATTGAAAATTTCAGGACCCTATCCGAAATCCAATCAAATCCGAATAAGAAATTTTCTATCCGATTTGAATCTATTCGAATTCAATTCGGATCGAATTTGGATAATATTCGAATAAACCAAATAACAAAATTTTCATTTTTTAGTTTTTTGTTTTTTTTGCTAATTTTTTAATTTTTAATATTTTATAAGTTGGAAATCACAATAAAAGAAATAAAACTAAAACAAATGAATTGTACACAAATTCAAAATTTAACATAATATGTAATTGTATGAAACACAAATATTTGAATATTTAATTTAGAACGATGGTCGATTATTACATAATTATTTAAGATTATAACTAGAATGTGTAAATATTCATGTGTAAATATATATGTATTGAGTTGAAAACATAATAGATAGTTGAGTAATGAATTATGGGTTAGAAATATAGTTGAAGTCTTATTCGGGTTATTCGGATATCCGAATAACCCGAAAAAAAAATTGTAATATCCAAAATCCGAATAAGGAATCCGGATTCGAATGAGATCCGATCCGAATATCAGAATAAGGATTCGGATCGATTTATTCGGATTCGGATACGGATCGAATTTCGGATAGTTTCGAATATCAGTTTTCTGAACACCTCTAACCAACCAAATTATAAAACAAAAGGTTAACTATGAATTCGGTTTAGCCATATCCGAACCGTCACCTAATCGCTACCCATGTTTACCCTTATATGATTGTTTCAAAAGAGTCTACTAAAAATCAAAAAGAGTTCTTTGGTTATGCCAGTAATGCAATTAATTAGAGTAATTGTTTGGTGTGTTTCTTTAATTTTTCCAACAACTAAAAAGTTTACGGGCTTAATCTCAATTGGTACAAGAGTGCAGAGGTATATTACAAGTATGTAACGTGTTTAGTTATAAGTCTTTACCCTATAAAAAGGTACACTAACTGAGTTTTTAAAGTATAGGAAGGCAAATATATGATGTACAACTTTATTTTATATTGGTAATTGTAGTAGCTTATAGCTATATATCAATGTAATTGTTTAATTATTGTATTTATGCTCGACTACATGAATACGTGTTATGTTATTTATTGTATGTCAAATGTCATTCTGAAACAATGACGGATCAATAAATTTTAGTTAGTGCGGGTTGAAAACGAGTATGGTTAATAAAACTTAAAGAGTAGAAATATTTATTTATATTAAATCGTAGTGACGTTGAAATCATTTTTGGATTTAGAAAAGCCTATGAGGGCCCGGTATGTTCTATAAAGTGGCTTATTAAAAATAAAAATTATGATAATAATGAACTAAATTTAATCGTGTCATTACTCTTTAATAACGCACAGGTCCAGCCCAATTACCGATTACGAAGTGAATGAATATGTTGTATATTTTTACGATTTAGATATTTTTTTAAATGTTACATTGAAGTAAAAGTCAAAAGAAAATGAACAATGTAAATTATTTTAAGCTATGTTATAACTCAAAAGAAAGAAAACGGGTATACGTCAAAAATTTTAAAAATTATATTTTTCTCAGAAACATACTTAATATTTATTTAGAATACATTAATAGGATATAACATTTGCTTAAAGTAGCATTTTCTTGTAAACTTTTAAAGCTCAATTACCTATGGTAATTATTATGGTGGAGGAAAAGTTGTATTATGCTTTCTTAAAGTTGGGTATGTGAGAATTTCATGATTATTTGATCACAAGCTTATTTGTAATTTTACAATAGCGATATTAATAATATATACGATATTTTCATTAAAGTTGTCCCTTTTATGTGTTTTGTAAAAAGAAAAACCTGATGTTTATCGTGGGGGTATTTTTTGTATATTTCTTAATGATGCCCATTTTGACTTGCAATATTTTCTACAGACTTTTTAAACAGAAGTATTCATTTATTCAAATAGTTTTACCTTGGAAAATTATTCCTATTATTTAACAACAAACTATTATAGTCCTCATACCACATTAATCCTTATAGGATTTAAACTCTCGATTTTAAGAAAGAAACTACACATTAAGATACCGTAATGCTAAAAGCCATTGATGGTATTGAAATGAAAAACAAAAGTCAAAAAACATAAAAACACATATCGTTAATGCATAGGTTCGTTTTAGGTAGTAAGTTATTATTGGAATTGATCACAAAACAACAAAATATGTAAGCTTCATTATTAAACAGCAGGGCCATTACCATTAGTCCATTACCATCGATTCATTTTCACTAATAAATATCACTAAACGATAAAACTTTTCACCATCCGTTACTTTTCAATTTTCACTACGTAAATTCTTCGCAATTCTTTATTCTTCTATTTTAACCATGCTAACTTTATTGCTAAATTGTTTTTTTTTTAAATTAGCTTATATAATTCGAACCGTTAGAGGTCATAGGTTTTTTTGTTCGTTTAGGGTCTTAAAATCCTTAGAACTTATCATGAAGGAACCTCAAATGAACCTGTTGATGTAATTTGATGTTGTAATCCTTGTCGCGTGTACATTAATCTAGTGTTTCGGTAGTTTGTTTTTGTTCAATTTTCTGTTTGGATGTTTAAAAGAAAAAAATCTCTTAAGATAGAGAAAAAACCAAGGTAATCAGTAGCATTGTTATGGGTCCGCTTCTTTAAATTTTAATTTTACAATTTTTGTTTAGGGTCTAAACTTTTACTTTTATTATTTAGTATTAAACGAAAGTTTTATCATTTCATATAAATTTAACAGAAAAACCTAACAAACATCTAGTTTAGAGACCATCACTGTAGCAGACAACATAGCAAGCCACTGAATTGTAAAAACTAATTCCATAATTCTTTTACACCTGTGAACAAATCCGTAATCGGTATAAATAACATGGATCATTGCCATCTATGATTTAGGTTTAATCTCTTGGACTAGATGATTTCATGATAACTTTGAGTTGATAAAATAAATTACTAGTTATATTACTTGTAGATATATAATGAGTTTTTATAAACAACTACAGTTGTTACTTTTTATTTTTATAATTTATAGTTGCAAGTTTCAAACGCACGTACAAATCATCTTCCAAAAAACTAAAAGGCGCGATTCTCTAGGGCATGTCACATATGGAATATGCTTTAAAGGTCGAGACGTGTCTACACCTATTTTGGAAACGAATCTAGGAATAGTCTTTCTTATTAGCAACTAATTAATTATTAATTAAATAGTTAATTAATTAACAAATAATGATGGTATGAAATAGAAACTAAATGACCTTTACGTTTTAAATTAACACATTATTTTACTACTTTTGTTGTAAGATATTTATATAAAACATACTACATCATAGACGTCGTCATCTTTACTTATTTTGAGAAGTCATTATACACGTTACACTCAAATGTAAGAATAAAAATCTATGCAAGACTACTTGTTATAAGGCTTGACTGTCCCTTTGTGCACCCTACGGACCCCATGGTCATGCCGGGGGGGGGGGGTTTGGATTTTTTTTTCTTTTTCTTTTCTTAAATCCACATTTTTATTTTTTTTCACTCACTTATATAGGGGCGAAGTATACCTTTCTCATTTTTCATTAGTAGTGTTAAATTTAGTCCGGTAAAGTAAAGTTTTATATAAATATCGAGTTAGCCCATCTTAAAAAATAGTAATTTCGCCACCGCTCCTAATAATATTCAAGCTTCGGCACTTATAGTCAAGCCTCATGAGTCATTAACATATTACTATTGCTTGCCTAGGTGAGGGTCACTTTTTCATTTTTTCTTAGTCAAACACTTAAAGGCTTCATAATAACACATAGCTTCAAGAAACTACTAAATTACACCTGAATCTAATTAAACCATAGTTGAATATAATAAGTATAATAATAAACAATTGAACACGTGTGTTGTACACAAAGTCCCACAAGAAATCCTCTCATCGTTGGTGAAAGATTTTCGACGACCGACCAACCAACCACGGTGTCGCCACATCTTTTGCTCCCACTCACCATGGATCCTATCAAATTTACCCTTGCTTTATTCTAATTGTCCACAAATTCACTTGAAAGTTATGTGTTATAAGATCGATTTAAGTACGTGTGTTTTGTTCAAAATTAATTACACCACACTTGAATGGAGCAAAAACATGGTGTTATATGTAATGATAATATATTATTATATAATAGTATTTACAAACAATATATCCAGTAAATCTCACTTGTGTCAAGATATTAATAAGTTAGGAAAAGAATGAGACGAAAACAATGACAACGTTCTCTATTTTTTTTCTATTTCAGTAGAGAATGAGTTTGCTCTCACTGAAATTTAAAAATAACCTTGATTACTCAGTTTAGAATATTTTTAAAAAACTAATAACATATGGAGTGGATAAGGGAAACAAAACTTTAGAGACTAATTTTAATAGACTATTGGTAATAAAAAGTGGAAATAAAACTACTAATAATAGTAAAAGTAATAAAAGAGAAAAAAAATACACAAACCACTTGAAAGTAAGAGGTTGTTTGATGATCTTTTAATGATCATTAAGAGGTCACGTCTTAATAATTTGTAGCCTATTAATGATTAAAAGTTAATTTTAATACTGAATGAACAAGAGATTAAATTTTAATTGTATCATTTAACCATTTAGTATTAAGGTTAACTCTTAATTATTAAAATGATATGAACCATGAAAAGATAGCCTATTATTGATCATTAAAAGGCTACCAAACAAACTTTAACTAACAACCACACGAACAAAAGACGAACAAACAAGGTAGGAAAAACTAAGACACCAAGACGAAGCTAAGACAAATCTGTATGCTTATCGAAATATCATAACATATTATGTAAAAACTTAATCTAATTATGTGTGAGGTGTAATTTTCAGTGCATCAACCTTTAAACTAATATCAAGACGTTCTTTAATCTTTACACTCTAATTAATTTATTAACCTAATCAAACAAAATCCTGATTATTCCTGCCCGTAAATGATTGTGTTCTTGGCAGCAGGCAAAATTCATGCAATCAAGTTTTGTATCACGTGGTGTGCATCATTGTAACTTTGATGTATTTAAACAAAAATTAAGAACCACAATAAATAAACATTTTCAAGAAATTTTTGAATCTAGTCTATTAGTCCAAGACAAAACCTCTTGGTGGTTTATTGTTTTATTTAACATATTAGATCCTTAATCTATGCAAAAGTGGCTTTAAAATAACACCCTATCAATTCAATACACCCTTGACAACAATCATTGTTTCTTGTTTCGATCATGAATAAACCCAAGGATAACGCATTTTATATAAACAATTAAGAATTGCATAGCTGTTGAAAAATATTACCTTGACATCAAAGTAGAAACGTTAACATAGTTAAATTACATATAAATAACAATATAGTCGGGTAACACTCTATGCATGTATGGTATATCGAGGGCCATTTGACAGTTATGTAACCAACCTAAAAATAATAACCTTGATTATTATCTACTACCAATAATCGAAGGATATAAATGCGCATATAATATTTTTCTGCTTTAATAAAATGGTATCTTAAGATGACACATGTTAACATTACAATTATTTTCATCAAAATTTTCTTGTTTTTCTCTCCTATTAAATAATTAACTTAATTACTAATACTATTATTTAATATTTTTTACATTTAATAAATTAAGAAAGTGATCTATTTATTACTGTTATTTCTAAATAAATAAATTTTAACAAATAATAATTTTTCTAAAGCATAAAAGTTTTTTACAAATACCAAATATTTTAAAATTAGTATTTTTAAAAATTCAATACTTTAACACCAAATACATTGGGAGTTATAATAAGAAACTTTTTAAAAATAATATTTTTATATGGTTTGTTTTTGAACAAAATGTTTATTATTTTTTTGGAAAAAATTTAAAAATAAATTTTTAAAAAGTTGATATAACTTTATTATTACTTATAGTCATTTCTCATACATAATTTCAATCATATCATATCATTTAATGATTAAAATTTTTTATTATATTAATATTTTTTATTCAACCCGTGTAACACACGAGTTTATTAAAGCTAGTACACTATATGGGGTTAAATGAATATCAGAGTTCATTCTTGACAAGTTTAGATATAGTGAATACCTTTATAGCAAGGGATTTGCAATAGCAGAATCAATACATGTTCGTTCTTGAGAGGAGAAGTATGTGTAGCATGAAAAGATATTAAAACCGATAAGAAATAGTAGCATGTGTGGCTATTTTTTCTAACAACAGCAATAGCAGTTAATTGGTATTTTCCAGGTCAATAAAACCACATCTCCTTTTACCAGTTCCTAATTGGTTCAACAACTTAGGATCTCAAACCGGTTTCTATAAGTTTGGTTTTGGTAATAAAAAAAAACATGATTTGCTTAAGCCCAGCTACTACCCAATATGTGCAGCGAGCAACGAGCTCTTCCAGCAGCCCAATTACATATTTGAATATTGGCATTGTTACTCAAATATTTCATTAATTATATATTACGTGTTAATTATTTATTTTTTAGGTCTAATGAACTTCAATCATGAATGGTGTTGTTGTGCCCCCTTTAATCCATTTTAACTTCTGCAAGTCTGCAACTCTCTACCCTTTTTTTGTCGTCTTGTGAGTACAGTTTTTACTGCTCTTTTTCTTTTAATAAAAAGGTGTATTCACACCTTCATTTGTCTTATACATATTTTGAATTGTTGTCTTTTTATAAACTAATATGAAAATCTTTCATTTCTCTTTATTTCTAAAAGCATTTCCCAAGCAATTATGTTTTTGTCAAAAATTCAATATAATTTAAATTGAATGCATTTGGAGATGTATAAAATAGTTATAAGAGTTCAGTTTGGTTTTAATTTATGAGATTTAATAAAAATAACTATTTTTCTTTAAAAATTTATTATCATAAATTTACCTTAAAAAGTTTCATAACTTGTTTTAACTTGAATCGAGAATAATATAAAAACAACTTATAAATTTTTTAGGGTAAATTGATTTTTAATATTTTAAAAGGAAATAGAAATATCTGTCATATCTTAAGAAGTAAATTAAAATTAACTCTAGCTTTAATATACTTATTTCCTTAGTAAAATGACATTCGGTGGTGTCTAAAAGTTTTATACTGTATTTTAAAGAATAAGTTTTTTTGAACGGCAAAACACTTGGTTTTTTATTTTTTATTTTTTGTTTATTACCGACGCAAAGGTGAAAGCGTATGAAAATGCGGGTCCTTTTGTGAATCAACGGCTCTCATTCGTAGATTCTCCCAGTCATCCAACGGCTCTCGTTCTCGAGTCTTTTTATTATAGAATTCACATTTCAATCCGTGTGGGGCCTACCGCACGCTTGAATATAACGTGACAATTAAATTATTATTAATGGTCGAGTTAACCGAAGTGTTTCGATAAACTAGTTCACAAGATTTAGTGGCATCAACGCGAGACATGAAAAAACATATCACGAGTGTGTTTTAACGGTTAAAAATACTATAAGTCAGGTTATTTGGGTAATTTACTGTCATTAAGCCATTTAAGCATACGAATAAGAACATGATATTCAGTGACGGACCCAGTAATTATTTTTTTTGGGCTTCAAATAATTATTCGACGGTTAATTGGCTATAGTAAAAAAATAAATTCTTTTATAGTGATTTGGGTCGGGTCATGTCTAATACTATAGCAAATATGAAATTAACATTACTATTGTTGGTTGTCTGCCGACTTGTTGATCGATTTTTTCATCATGGAGACGATTGACTATTACAATTGAAGGTGTGCTTCACCACTCCCTTCTGACATGCAAGTTTGCAACGTTTCTTTCCACCAGTCCACCAATGGTTTAAGATAAAAGTTTTTTTAATGTTTTAATTTAATGGGTAATGTGTATTGACCAATTGAGTAATAAAAATTGACCTAAGGTTCCGTATTCCAGTAGCCTAGATGATAAGATGAGTGAGTGACTCTCAGTGATACAATTAATCATTAAAAACAAATGTTTTAATTATATAATGTTATAATTAGAATAAAGTGGTGTAATTCTTATTACGGTTAAAGATTAAACCCATCTATAATGAAATTTGTGTAAATAAATTGGAGAGAAAGTGGTCAATCTCCTATTTAAGGTTAAAGTGGAAACCCATCTCTATTGAAATTGTGTATATATTTTGGGGCTAGTGCATTTGATAGATATTTTATTGTTTAAACCTATGTTTATTGTGTAATTTAGAAGTATAGTAGATTTGATGTTATAAAAAAGTAAGATTAATGTATGAATTCCTATTTTTAAAATATACACATATAATAATTAGTTCTTGTAGTGACTTCGTTTCAAAACTAATACTATATCAAAGACAATGAGAACAAGATAGAGGATGGTTCGGATACATATATGATGTTATTTAAAAGTCGTAGGAATAGATATGTATATGCATACATAACTCTTTTCAAGAGAAACAAAACTTTGTTTTGTGAATATATATGTTTTTGGGTATAAACTTTGGGTTCAACTAGCTGAAATTCTGGATTTATGGCATATTATTGACAATTTAGAAATTCTGGATTTACTAAAATTAGTTTTTTTATAATACTCTTTTGAAGCAGTTTAGTAACCGTCTCGAAAGATAGTTAAGAAGATTAATTTTCTTTTATGAAAAACATTTTATGAAACAGTTCCTGTATCTATCTAAAAAGACCTTGTGTGTATCGGTTGGAGTCTAAAAAATACATTAAAAAATAAATATATGCACATATACATGTATATAGTATATGTGTACATTTGTTTTTAGACATAAAAAATCAAGATAATATTTTATTAAATAAATCTTAAATACATTATATCTGAAACTGAGTGACACCAATAAAAAATGTATACCATCCTCTAACTGCATGTAATATACTTTCATATTATTTTATCAAAGAAACTCGATACAATCACACAAAATACAAGTATGTTAACATTTAATGAGTTTTTTGTGTTACATACAACAAAAAATGTACCAAAAACTGCAAATCACCATTGATTTAGTTACATAGTGTAGCACATTAATCATCTTATGTCAAAATATGAACAGGTGATCACCATCTCTTAATGCATCAAGATCTTCCACTTGAGATCCATCCTCCATCAGAATTACACTACCTCTTTTCCCTAGTTTCTTCTCTGCAACACATCATCATATCGTCACATCAAAATATTATATATTAGGTTTATTAGTTTGAGTCTATCTAAAGGTGTAAACGAGTCAAGCCGAACCCGAGCTCGTAAGGGCTTGAGCTCGGCTCGTGATAACTTAAAAGAGCTCGAGCTTTATTTTTAAAACTCGAGCTCAGCTCGATGAATATTTTTTAAAACTCGAGCTCGGCTTGTTTATTTATTTAAATATGTTTTTTTAATATTTTTATATTTAATTTTGATATACATTTATAATTATATATTTTATATATAACATTATTCGTATTATTTAATTGTTTTTTATCATAACTTTGTATGTAATAGATATTAATTATATAATGTATTTAATAATTTTCATATAAATATATAAATAAAAAGCTCGTTTAGGCTCGCAAGCCGGCTCGAGCTCGATAGATGAAGCTCGGGCTCGATAATTAAATGAGCTTTCTTTCAAGCTCGAGCTCTCGATAAAGCTCGGCTCGTTTCGAGCTTTATATCGATTCGATCTCGAGTAACTCACGAGCGGTTTGGCTCGTTTGCGCCCCTAACCCTACGTATTTCATATGTTGTAATACATTATTCGGTAATAATGAATTAAGTCTTTTACCATCGATCTTACACAAAATCTTCATAATTCTAAACCAAGGTGTTCATTCCAATCACTTACCTGCTAACTCCAGTAGCTCCGCCACCGATTCCGGCAGCCCGACTACTTTTCCGGCGTCTGTTCGTTTCTCATCTGGTTTATGGCCATGGATTATCACCCTCAATGGAGATGATCTTGAATGTGCATCAATTTGTGTTACTGCAAATTACAACACTAATTTGTTCTTATTATTGTTTATTGAGATAATTTTTTCAACTTCTAGCATTGTATTGTAGTTTGTAATCACCAACCTTGATTGTATTCTTGATCATAATAAGTTTCATGGTTTTCTGATTCCTCAAAGGTTGTCACATTCTGCAAGTTTTCGTCATTCGTCGATTAACACATAACAGAAGATGCATAATGCATTAGTATTGATCATATGTTTAAGAGATGAAGAATTACTAACGTCGATATTTAAGTCGCAAAGATGGTCTATTAAGAATGTTATCTCGTCTTGTACCTCCTTCTTCAAGTTCTTCAAGAACTTTAACACCAAAAACCAACATGTTAGTTAGATATATATTTTCAAGAAATTATTTTAAATGAACCTATGATAACCCTCTGACTAAAAAGTAATGATTTGGCACGAGTAAGAGGCTAGATGGTTTAGAACCACAATGAACCTGAATGAAATTGGACATGATTGTCTTTCCGTCGCGGTTAAGTGGCTGCACCAGTTCCTTGAAGTGATGATGGCTGATTCGAACCACCTGAGACAGTTTCTTGCTTCTCACTGTGAACGGCTGCGGAATGTTGAAGAACACACCGATTTCGCCAAACATGTCCATGGGTCCTAGAGTTGTCAGGAACTGAAGAAACAACACAAAACTTAACTGATGATTTATGAAAGCATAAATGCTACTAATTGTGAGACTAGTTATGTAATTATGGTATCTGGATGGTGGAGCTTAACTTAAATCATATGGTTTAGAATTATAAACATGGTTTCTAAGTGTATTTTAAACCACTTTTATTTCAATGTGATTGACTCTTTCAACTAGCAGATGTAAATAACGCAGACCTCAATGGGATCTGCTGTCATTTGTCAAACTAGCGGACATGAACAATGCATATTTCATTTGTAAAAACGGATGACTTTAATTCACCGCCTATCAAAACTTTGCATTGTTCACATATGCTAGTTTGACTAGCGAATCCCAAAGAGATCGAATTAATCACATTCGCTTGCGTTAATCATATCTGCTAGTTGAAGGAGTAGATCATCTGAAAACAAAAGTGTCAAAAACCACTTTGTAACCATGTTTATTAGTTTTAAACCAAGAAAAAACCATGTTATAGTACGATATTATTCCTGATTTGTCTAGTTAATCTTCGATTCTGATGTTGATTGAAATAAAAATTCGTACATGATCCGTTCCATTCCGATGTATTAGCACCTCCTGTATCAACACACCAAAGCACTAAATAAATAAAACGTAACAAATAATATCTCACTCATAAAATAAAGTACGCTTTCTAATCAAAATATATGAAAGAATTCAAACTTAGTTACCATGGACCCAGAAACAATAATATAAAAGTCAGTTGGTATCTCATTTTGTAGTATAACTTCAACTTTAGGTGGAAAGTATTCTGCTTTCAAATCTGTAACCAATTGCCTACAAAGATCTTCTGAAATCCCTTTAAAAAGATATGATTTCTCAACAGTTTTCCTAAAAAGATGTTGCGCGATGCTCGATCTGATCGCTTTCGGTAAGTCCTCGAGAACTTCCTCTTGTTGCAACTCTGCTGTCTTGAACTTAAGTTGCATATGTGCCAACATTTGTTGTTTCAAACCTTCAGGTAATCTGTTTTTGCTTGCATACCTCAAGATCTCGTTGATCGAATCCCTCTTTTAGCACGAAAGAAATAGTTTAATATAACCGTAATGATGCCCAAATCTGTAAAGATTAATAGAAACCATGTAATGTACCATCACAAACGTTCTAGCAGCGCTATGAACAATTAGATTTGTCATGTTTCCGATGAGATAGGATGTGAGTCCAATGTTGAACAACATATAGAAGATGTTGAACACCTTTTCTCCGGTATTGACCGCATGTAGGTCGCCATAACCTACCGTTGTAAGGGTCACAATTGACCAGTACAACGAGTAGGTGTATCCTAACCATATGCTTCTATCTTCAAAATCTTGGATGATTGACCCGATCCATGTGTCCTCCGGGTGGCGGTGATGGGTGGCGATCCAGTAGTAGAAGCATCCCGCTGAGTGCACCGCGAATAGTGTAACCTGCAGGGTGCAGATTGTGGTGTTATATCGCGAAAGAGTGAAAGTATAACAAGTGGGATGGAAAATAAAGAAAAGTTGTACTTACGCATATTAGTTTAATGTAGCGGGTCCAGAAGTAGCTGAATCTCGTGTCTTTCTCTAATCTCGAGAAGAGCTCGCTAACACGACGTAACCGCCACAGTCGGAGGAGATTGAGGAACCCGAAGATTTGCCCGTGGTGGAGTTTACCGGTGAAGAGGCGGTAGATGGACTGAAATGGCAGTGTGGACGCGACATCCATCGGGAACATCATGTGTGTGACATACCTGAATATGAACATGTGTGGTGCGTATAAATGGTTTATATGAAATAATGATCAACGGTTGGAAGTGGTTTTACCGTGTTGCGATCTTTTTATGATCGTCCACTAGAAGATATGTCGACTTGTCTAAGTAAGCCACGAAGAACGTTAGGATGATATCAACGGCGAAGAACAAGTCGACGACCAAATCAACGAACATGAGAGAGCCTGTGGCGACCTTCTCGAATGCTAGCTCGAAAGGGGATGCCCATGCCGAGTATATGACTAATAAGACTAGAAAGGCTTGCCACCACCTGCATATATTCTCATGAATACAATCATCGAGTTTTTACAGTAGTTTCAAACTAAGTATGAACTCTAAGTTGATGTAATTTTTTGATTTTACTATAATATAATATCTTACCTATGTGATGGCACTAAACTTTAAATCTTACAGTTGATATTGTTATTACTCCTTTGTTTACACCAAGTATATTTAAATTTGATATCTATATTAAAAGTGTTCACGGTCTAATTATAACGGTCTTTAGGTTAAATCAAAAGCAAGCCGTAACGGGTTTGAACTCTTCTAACCAAAATCAAACCGTTGAACAGTTGAAACCAAACAAAACCGAACTAGTTACAAAAAATGGTTTGCTTTTACGGTTTGAACTTAATCTAGTTGATTTCATCAATTACAAGTTAAAAATCTCTAATTTTAAGACTCTTACAAAGTTACAACTAATCACAAGCCTCATTAGAATTGGGCCAGGGCCCAATTACATGACCCGCAATCCCATAGGTCACTGCTTTAGTCCATCTAAAAGCAATTTGGGTCACCAAAAGTAAATTGGCCCACCTCAAAATTACTTTGACAATCGATCAATCATCAGTGCAACAATGAATGATGATTTGGTCCATGAGTTCATCGTTTCTTCTCTTGGCGGTATACTCACCCACGGTGATGATCCAGACCATCAGTAATGCGAGAGCACTGTATCGCGATGAGTGGTGTCAAGGCCGGTCACCAAAATTCTCAAGAGGCTCTGGGCCTAGGGTGAGAAAAAATGTAAGCCCCTATAATGACGTATAAAAAGTCTAAACCGAATAACTTGTATATAACAAATTTATAATACGGTGATTATTGTTATAATACTAAATAAAATAAAGTTATTGTAGCAAAAATTTACTTAATTAAGCGAATGGGAGGCTCTACTAACGTTTTTTGTGTTATTATATGAAATTAAAGTTAGATTAGATAAATGTTATTGGGCTAAATTAAATAAAATGTTAATAAACGTTTAAGTAAAGTTTAATGGGCTACAATATTTATAATGTTAATGGGCTCTTAGTAAAGTGTAATGGGGTAAAATAATCAGAATGTTATTAGACTTGTTAATGGACTTATTAATAGTGTATATATATTAAAAAGTTTACATATTTATATATAATATATATAAATTTAAAAAGTTTCGAGCTCCTGAAAAGATCGGGCCCTGGGCAGTTGCCAACCCTGCCCCCCTCAGGGCCGCCCTTGAGTGGTGTCACGTATAATGACCCCGCACCGGTGAGTCGCCACACGATGAGCAAACTTTCCACGTATTTTTTTTCTTTTTACTCTTTTCTTACAACATTTCAATTAATATTTTCTTTGTTAGTTCTTTAATAACTTGTGATCGTTAACTTCTAAAAGACTAACTATAAATAAAGAGTTTTATTTATTTTCCCTTTTGTTAGCATGATACATTTTAACGACAAAACCTAGTTATATATTTTTTTAAAGTACTTATTTCTTGTAACTGGCTTTAGCACGTACTTAGATTTTTCGGAGATAATGAAAAGAAAAATGATATTCAAGAATTACGTAACATAGAAATGCACTTAAACCTTCGCTCAAATTTGATGAATATATTTACATAACCAGAATACCTAACAAATACTTGTATATAAATTTGAAGCGATGTATTTTACTTGTATTTTCTCAATCAATGATGTATTTTTTATTTCTTATTACTAATATTAATTAGGGGTAACTTTGTAAAATAATAACCAACTTTCAAAAGTATTCCAATTAAGTAACTCAAGTTTTAAAAATCTTCCAATTAGATCACTCATTTTTATATTTTATACAATTAAAAGTCATAACATATTTTTTAGCATGTTATACTTTTGGATTCAGTTAGAAAATATATTTTTTTTATCTTTTGAAGCTGATATAGAACGTTGACGTAAATTTTAGGCATTTTTTTATTTTTTTCATAATTAACATGTTTTTTTATTTTTTAATATAATTTTATATATTAAAAATTCTAACTCCAATGTTTTTTCCATCGTTACTTTCTTGTCATAATAAAATTTTGTAATGACTCGATTTACTCGTTTGGATGTCCAATTTGAGAAAAATATGCATGAGTGACTAAATTAAAACACTTTTGAAACTTGATTACTATTCTGTAACATTTTTCCTATTAATTATATATTTAAAACTTTAGTAAATACTATTTGTATTAAAAAGGTTAAGTGGTGGTTAACGATGAATATTTTCATGGTTGGAAGATGTGGTAAAAAATAAAGATGTGTGGTGAATTGATAATGTGACACTAAGTTGACACATAGTAGGAAACAATTAATGATTAATACACCTCATAATCTAACATAATCAGCTAAAAGGCGTCAATGATCATAGATCGAACCTATCCAATTTTTACAGTGCGATGGTTGGTTGTTCACGGTCTAGTTGTACCTACCGTTTCGACTCATAAGAGCCAAGATCACCGCATATCAACCATTTTCCAATTCTACTAGAACCATAAGAAGCGGTTCAAGCCCTTTTGGTGCTAGTTAGTATTCACTTCAAACAAACCATTTGGTACAAAGGATAAAACCTAATGCATTTGTCTCAAAATATAAAATGACACCTAAGTACCTCATGTATCAAAACTGATCTTTAACATAAAACACTTTTGAAAAACTTACCGATATCTACGGTCATAAGGTGCAATGACATATTTATTAAGACGAGGAGATTCGTCACCAACGACTGTTCCAAATGCAGGCAAAAGGCTACTCGAGACCGAAGCCAAGTTTTTCAACACCTCGCCGCTCGAATGCCGCCTATACAACAATGGCATCGGCGATCGGGTTTCCGATAACATCTCTCCCATGTTTGGCTAGTAGTTGGAACTAGTAGTGTTGTTCAAGATTGTTGTGATGTGTATATATAGTGGTTTAACTATATTAGAAAATGGATTTTATATTTCTATACAAGTGTTTAGAAGAAGCACCATGTTAGGGAAGATAATATAGTTTACAAGTGAAGATTTGACTTTCTTTTTTTGGAAATACAAGATTTAAACTGTTGCTTACTTCATGGGGATAATTAATGATTTTGATGACTTTCCAGAAATATTAATGTATTTCTGGTTTGACCGATCTTCCCATATAGAGATTGCAAACACTTGATTAATTAACTGTTATTTTAAAACTTTTTTTTTATTTCCGTTAACATTCTAATCTGTTACCGAAGATAAGTAAAACACAATTTGTTAAGGAGACTCAGATGCTTACCACGATGTAACCCTTTTAAAAATTTCACATTTCACATTTTAACAATTTGTCGGGTTTTGGTTTATTTTTTAAGAATAAATTTTGGTTGGTTTAATTCGATCGGTATAATTTAAGATCAAACCCCACTAAATCTCTTTTTTTAGTATATGTTTTACTTTTATATATTACTTAATTCTACATTTGTAATGATTTAAACTCGTATTATATTTGTGAAGGACAATCACTACTACCACAAACAAGAGGTAAGAAACCTTTGTTTGTAATTTGAATGAATATATGTTTATAAAGTTAGACCAAACGTAATGGGATATTAAAAGGTCATTATAAAATCTTAAAACGTTCTTACATCACCTTTGTGGGTGTTATAGGGGCGTTATAGATTGGGGGTGTTTCCATCATAATGACATAGCTTCTCATAAATCTCAAAATTAGATAATGATCGAAGAGTATTAAAAGGCATTAACCATTACATATATTTTTGTTTAAAAAATGATGTTGAGTTAGGCATTAATATGACGTAAAATACCTCTAAAGGGCATTACCCATTATGAATGATCTTAAAAGGTCGTGAACCTTTGTTTGTAATTTGAATGAATATATGTTTATTAAGTTAAAACATGCCCAAGTACGTGACATTTCATGTTCTCTACATGAAAAAATGTAAATGGGAGAAACTAATAACTGGCTAAAGAAAACGTTACTTAACAAGAATATATAGAGGGAAGATTACATAAATGTTTAAAAAGCATGATTTAAAAGTTTTCAAAAATATGACTAGACATGCCTTGTAAATTTTACCGTCCAAGTAATTGGTTTAGGGGATCTTTGGCATTATAGACTATTTATAGTATATTGTGATATAGAATAATCAAATTTAAATAATCTAACTCCATGCTTGAAGTTATAATTTGATACTTTTTTAAGTATTTCTAGAGTCGGCAAATTTTGAGTATGACCTAACACAACATTACAATAAGCTAAACAACATTACATTAAGGTAAATGAGTTAGGATACTCACACATGAATAAATAAGCATGGGTCATACATACATGGGTTGTAAATGAATTAAACAAAAGGTGTCTAAACATTGTTCAATCTGTGATAACAAGGTTAACTAATTATGTCAATGGTTAACAAATGAACGTGACTTATTTAAGATCCATTAATCAAAACGCAGTTTTATAATTTTATACCAATCCCCATTAAACTTCTAGATTTCTAATAATCTTATTATCTATTAGCCATGTTAAATTAGTAATATTATATTCATGAAACATGTCATGTGACTCGTTATTAGACTGTTTATATTTACTGACGCTAAACTGATCGTATTGATTATTCATGTATAACATGTTTGCGTCATATAACTAGCTTATAAAGCATGTCCATATAGTGCTTACTGCTGAACTAAATAACAAATAGTTGAATGTGTCAAGTTTGGATTCAATAGTCGTGTAAAACATATTGTGTTTCAAGCATTTCCGTTTTGCAAGCTCCAAGTGTTTAATAAGTTGGATTATTAAAGAATTTATGTATGATGCTATAAAAACCAGACGACCCAAATGTTTTTTTCAGATACAATTTAATATCCGAAAAAGTACTATTTAACCCAGAACAATCATATTATCAAAATCGGTTTCACTATGCTCAAAATAGTAGAAACTAATAATCCACGACTAGAAAACAATTATAAAATCCACTTTCCCATAATGCAACTGAACATTTTTCAATGCAAAAACATAAATAATTATCATAAAACTAATTTATTCCTGTGACATATTTTACAGACAACTTGTTTTTTCTATCACCTAGCATGACAATAATGTCTAATTGTCAACCCTTATCAACGTTGACCTTGAGTTTATAGGTGTTGATCAAATTCCTTTTATTAAAATTTATCTCTCAAATCTCAATTATTGTTAATTATTAATATGTGCGTGCTACGTGTAAGATTGTATTTATTTTCCCTAAAAGACACTAACTTTCAAGAAAAACGAATAATCACATAACAAAATGTACAAGATTTCATATAGACTCTAGTGTCAAGACAAATGTTTGACCTTTATAAAGTCTACTCAACAATTCAATTTCAAAGGAGCTGCAGATACTTTCTGTAAATGAATGTCTAACCAAAGCAAAACAAGTTTTTTCTTCTTTCAAAATCTAGCGAATTTGACTACTAAAAGTCAAAATATCATCTACCTTTCACCTAGAGGTCAAAATGAAGGCAAAACTTACAATCATGGTGTTGATAGTTGATAAACAAACACTCCGAATGATATATACACCTCTTCTAGCTTCTGCTGCACAAACACACCTTTTCCCCCCTTGAATGCCAAAAATGCTATAAAATGTGCATTGGAATTTACAAACCTCATAAAACGGGCTATCGGGGTTGGTGGGTTACACTTTACATATACTGAGCCAGCCATTGTTTGCACATATCAAGCACAGGAAGTGCATTTGCATGCAACGCCTGCAACATCCATTGGTCTTAGTTAAGATTAACAAGTAAAATTTATATAAAGTTGTGAAAATTGAATTTGAATAAAATGGTAAGAGCATCATGATTTTCATTTCATTTATCTTAGAATCGGATTTCCAGTATATATTCAACCAAACATAAAAAAAGGCAAAGTGCGTACCTGATGTGCAACATACTGGACATCAGCCACACTTCCACTTCTAGAAGCAATCTGGAAGGCACTTTTGAGGCGGCCACACACCACACAAGCCAAAACTTTCCTGAAACGCCAACAATGTATTAGAATATGATTACAGTTCACAGTTGGACCCATATATCCGATTTATCATTAAGTAAATGGTATTTAAAGTATGAAAAACCTAACCTGTGGCTGCTAGTTAGCATGTCAATAAGACGATCTGGGCGTTCTTTATGTTTGTTGGCATATACATTAATAGCTGCTCCCAAAACCTATATCGAGGCACCAAGTTATATGTTTTCGTAATCATGTTTATTCAACATGTGAAATTAGTAATATACTGTTTTTAGAAGTGATCTTATGATTAATTACCTGGTCCCAGTCTTCATCTTCAATTGTGCCCTTGATATTTCTAAAAAATTCAGTCAATTGACCACCTTTCTTTCTATCAGCAAGTGATGATGCCACACCAGCATATATATCAACAGCTGGAATTTCACATTAGTTCAGAAAATGAGAATATTATAACTAAATTCTTTAAGATACTAGTAAGACTGAATTGAATGTTATGACTGTTGATGCAGGTGTTACCGGAAAGATTGAACTCATAGATCACTTGGAAAGCAAGGTCAAAGTTCTTCTCAACAAGAGCTTCTGCTATCACACACCTCCTCCTGTAGCAAAGATACAAGAACCCTTATGTCAGTGGATCAGGGGGTTTGAGTAACGGGTCGAAACAAGTTTTGGTTGACATGGGTCATTTTGTATGGCTCAAAACAAACTGATTAGGGTTCAGTTGATCTCACAAAGACTTATTTGTTTGTTTCGTAAGAAAAAAGTGATGCATAATTAATCGACTACAATAATAACATAGATATTTGAAGAAAACAAACATTTTAGAAGATTGTATGCATTAAGAAATAGACGTTGAGCCACTTTCAACCCGTTTGTAGAGCTCACCTTTTTAGTTAACTTTTTTATTTGATTCATTTGAGTTAGCTCCCAAATCGACCAATTCATAAGAATAATGATCAATATTACCACCTCTAAATAATATAGAAAAAAACAAAGTGACTACCTAAAAGTTTCTGGGTCATTTGGGTTTCCAAAAAGAGAGTATTTCCATTGGGGTCCATCTGTATCATTAAAGGATTTTATCACATCCACCTACAATTAAGAACATGTTAGCATGTATCAAAATGCATAAATGGAAGACATAAAACTGTATAACAAGCTACCTGCATGGCAACTCGGGCAGAAAACTTCACTAATCCTTCTTCTGTAAGTTTTTGTGATGCACTTTTTCCACGAATACCCTTGGTGACAACCTTAGTTGAGCCACCACTTTTATTTCTTGCTGTCAATGCTTCATCAAAATGCATCTTCACACACACAAAAGTAAAATAACTAAGCAGAAAGAAAAAATAAGTGGTTCAAAAATGTGTTCATTAAAGCACAGGCACTTACCTTTGCATTTTCCAAGTGTTTTATAGCTTCATCTAGAACAGATGAATTCACAAATAACTGGATACAACAAAGTCCAGCAGCCACATGATCCTTCCCTATCACCTGAATCATTAAGTTACAATCAAATAAGTTATTGTAGGGCATTATTGTTGATTAATTTAATTCAACAGAACATAGGAATTACCTGGAATCTATAAAGGTAGTTGAAATGCTTATAAGTTTCACAGAATACACAAATGCGGTTAAGTGCAGCTGATGTATACTGCTTCACCTCCGCATCAGCTGTTTCCATGGATGACATTCTAGAAGCCATTACTTCCTCTAAAACAGACATGGCTCCATAACCAATGCACAAGTCACACAAATCATCAACAGTTCCATAATCAGTGGAAAGTGGATCTGGTTTCTGTGGGGTCGATGACGACATGGCAGCAAGTGACGGTTGCTGAGGTGGTGAAGGAACACCGTTTTCAGGAAAAAATAGCATGCAGGCATCCTTGTAATGACCATGCTTGAACATAAAATCAAGTAAATCTTTGCGTGTAAATTCTTGTAAATAGTTAACACATTCAAGGTATCGAATGGCATCCAGGTTGCTGCGTGGAACATCTTCATATTCCGAATTATTAAGGGAACTCCCATCTGAAGCTTCTTGTAATCTTCTGGATCTCTCAGACCGTGGAAATGTAGATGGCATATATAAAACATTGAGATACGAGTCAGCAGATAGAGAATCATCCAAAATCGCAGGTGCACTTTTAGCCAAGTGCTCGTACCTGCAACATAAAGTGAAGTTAGTAATATAATCTTAATAATCCCAGACCATACTACCATGTGGGATTATACTGGAAATGTTTGTGTTTTATTAATATTAAGTAGGTAGCCTTTCTTACATGGAACGAACAGATGACACATCAGCTGGTGGACCTCCTTCAATTGTATTAATAATATCTTGAATAACTGGTGCAGGATCGTCTTTATACAATTGAAGTGCTTGCCTATGAACAGTGAAGCAAATTCTTATCAAATAATCAAATACAGAAAACTAAAGATTTGTGAATGAACATGAGGTGAACATACTTGAATTTGACACGAGCTTGAGCATAGTGTTCCATTCGAATTAAAGCCAGTCCCCAAGCATTCCATACAGCAAATGCATCAATCTTAAAAGAAGAGATTACCATTTGACTAAAAAACTAAAATTAAATCGGAAAAACAGTTAGATACCATCATACCTTACACTTTTTACAAGTATATACAGCCATGCTATATCGTTCTTCAAGAATTAACCGATCACGCAATCGTGCAGATGATTCCTTGTCAGCAATGTCATCAAGAGAAGCAGCAATTCCATATCCCAAAAGACTTTGCAACAGCTCAGCTCGCCTGAGCCACATGTCAGCTTGTGATAGGACTTCAGACAGCTCATCAGTTGACTGGCTACCCATGCTAGAGCTGCCTGCATCAGAGGATGTATCCTCAATGTCTTTAATTCTTTCAGAATAACCAGAAACCTCAAGCTTTCTAAGTTGAGCTTTAGCATAAAGAAGCCCCTACATATACAAAACAAGCTTGATATTAGTCCATGCATAGCTATACAGTATTTTTATTACTAAAATACTCATGGATACCTGAACAAATGTCTCTGTAGCATGATAAGCTCGACCAATAGTTTCCATTGATGCATTTTCCGGCAAGTGTTGAGAGCTCAACACATTTCTCATTTGATTAACACATAAATCCAAAGCACCTTTTGCCGATGAACTCTCGTCTGAACATAGAGAAAGCAGTTCCTGTATAATGTATAAACTTTCCCTTAATGAAAATGTTACATGCTAACACGTTACTTTATGTATAAAGTTGTGTACCTTGAAGAGAATGATATCCGGTGCACTTTCATAGTGATGAGATGACCGCACAGCTTCATCTTTATTTAAATCACCAGTGAGCATCCACTGATCAGCAATAGAAACTGAAGGAAGACGATCTTGACCATCCATTGTGTATGATGAAACACGATCTTCTTGAATCCCAGCCATTGCTTCCCAAGTAGCTCTATCGGTTTGTGTAAGTCCTGACCCTTTTCTTTTCCTCTGTACTTCTTTTGGAGTAGTGGTTTTCTCTGCACTATTTCTTGGATTCCAAGAAAATGCCCTCCGTGCCTCCTTTTGCAAGTTACTTAGACTATTAGAAAAGGAAGAACGCGTAGGAGTTCCTGACTTTTGCTTTGTTTTGGGGCCTGAAATTTGTATTCGTGACTCACGTCGAGGTGGGCTTATAGTAACCGCAATTGCTTTAGCAGCATATGTGAGAATTTTATTGTTGTCTCTTAGTGATGGGAATTCTTTAAGTATCTGAAAACAAAATTTTACATACACCAAAATACCAAATGTTACGTAAAATCAGTTTGTGAATATTACATAAAAAGAAAATTATTGTTTAAGGTACCATCGAAGCAGATTGCAGTTGTTTACGCATCAGCAAGACTTCAACAATCAGTTGAGGATGCTCGTGTAATGCAGAGCATCTTTGCTGCCATGGTAAAGGCAAAACCGCCAACACACGAAGACCTAGGGCCCATAAATTAAGGCGCGAAAGCTCAGGTTCAGTTAAGTTGCTGTCTTTTCTTTTCAGGAAAAAGTGAACCTTTAAAATAAGACATACATAAGCCTAATTAAGAAGATTTGTTTGAAATTAATTACTGAAAACAAAGAATAAAATCTTACTAGTGAGCCTGGCAATTTTAGCCAGATTCTTTTAATCAACCCAAATGACCCGTTTCTTGAAGTGTTTGAATGATTTTGGCCCATAAAAAGTTACCTAACAGGTTGTAATGGGCTGAAAGTTATACCAAGTGTGAAACCATTTGGGTCATATTAGGTTGGAAGATCGGTCAATAGGGCAATTATTAAGGTAAGAAAATGAGCAAGAGTGCAAGACGGCAAGTGGCATTTGTTTTCCACTCCTCTTTTGTTATACACAAAGTTCACAACATAGTTTATTATTATTATTATTGAGTAAATATTGATCTATATACACGAAGTTATCCTTTAATATACATCATCATTTTTCAATAAGTAATAATTTCAACGCACGGAGTTGCACCATGCAAATTAATAATATTAAATTTATATATCTATACTTATACATGGTGATTATGAAAATAAAAGAAGTATAAATAACCCAAGTCATTTGACCAGCTTTCCAAACTGCTATTTTGACCCAAATCAATTATGACCCCTTACCCGCCCGATCACCCATTTTGCCACCTCTACTTACAAGCAATTGTTTAGATCGAAGGTTGGGCAACTGTTGCATTGCACCCATTGCAACTGGGAGAGCATCTTCTGAATCACGCAGGGAAGAGAGAAAGCGCGAAGCCTCAGCTGGCCCACCCCCAGTAATAGGGTCGGCAGTAAGAAGTTTTACAAGCTGACGACCCTGAAGTTCTCTACGTAATTCAATAGATAACCCCGCACTTTCAGCAACTTCTAAAGCAGCAGAAACAGCCCCCTTTTCGGCTAACCTGAGGGCTAGACCCTCGGGATCTTCCTTACACTCTGCTTCAACCTGATAAATTAAGAATATTAGATTGCACATGATGGTTATCAAATATAAATTAACAAGATTAATTATTAACATCGCATATAATTTTCTATTAAGAAAGTATTCAACCTCTTGCCAGCTATTGTAACGCTCATCTGCAGATATTATATGACTGTACCGCATTAAAGCTTGTCTCCTTAGAACAACCTATACACAGAACACATGTGTGTGTGAGGGTCTTTTTTGTCGATTTGTTAATATCTTTAATAAGTAACTATGCTTTAAGTACACACAAAACAAAAGACAAAGTGAAATCCCACTCAACGAGTAGGGTTTGGGGATAATGAGATAGGGACAAACCTTACCTCTATCCTACAAGATAGAGAGCCCCCAACTCGGTTTTAAGTACAAATAACATGCATTAATATAGACATTGGGTGACTTTCAATCCATTCCCCATTTAGAGCTTTAGCTATATTTTTATTCATTGGAGATAAAAACACAACCAAGTAGACCCGTTCGTAATTGCCACCTTTACCAATTATACATCATGAGTTGGTAAAAGAAACACCTCTTGTTTAGAAGAATCATTTTCGAGCAAGTGACAGTGGCACATGGTGAGAACATCCAAAGCAGCATCCAACTCCCACCTATGCAAATATCTGCAAATGCAAGAAAACATTTATTTATGAGAGACTTTCTCTGGTTCTAATTAATAGTGTGATCTCTCAATCACTTTTCAGTCATAAAAATAAAAAATAAATCAGGTAGACATACTTGAGGGCAAGTGATGCTGCAAGTTGTTTATCTTTCAACCTTAGGCAATACTGCCAGCTATTACTTGGTATCCTAAAGATTGGATGACCTGATCGATTGTGAACAGTATGATCTTCCTCCTCGCGTTCAATTAATAATTTAAGTAAATGATCTGAAGCACCATCGCGTAAGCATCGATCAGAAAGAGCAAGAGCATCCATTAATTTTCCTTCTTCTATCAATCTAAGTTCCATGAATGATATAGAGTAAGCGACACTAAGTACTTTAAATGTAATTACAGAAATGAAACATTAGAAAATTATTTTAAAAAATGTACCTCTCAACAGCTTTTTCGTAGGGTTTTTCATTCTCCCATCCAAAAGAAAGGAAGACTGTTGTATCAGTTTCAATAGTCTCTGATTTGGGAGAATCTTGCCAAATACCACTTTCATTAGTGGTTTCAGGGAGAACAGACATGGTGGGGCCTACTGCCAGGTCATCATGTTCTAAATCAGAATCACTGTCATGCTCACGAAAACGCTTCACAGCAGTTTTTGTCTCATTTCCATCATTAATTGTGTGTTCAGCGGTTACAGCAACCTCTGAAACTCGGTGAAGATTAGTTTGCATTTGTATCCATCGATTCAAGGTTGGAAATCTGCTCGGTACAATAGAAAGTTAAATGTCATCACATAAAAACACTAAAGATTAACTGAACTCCGTTACAATAAACATGTAACCTCTCAGATTGATCAAGTGCAAACTCAAAGAATGATCTGTCAGCATCACGTTTCATCACCGAGCCCTCATTTAAGGAGTTTGATATTGTGGAGTCACCCCCACCATATAATATACAACTCCCGAAAACACATGCTAACACCGCTCTAACAGGGGAAAGTTTCACAAGATGCTTTACAACATCTAACTGAAGAGGGTACAAGGGAACTCCAGGTATTCCAGAGGACGGACAATAAGAACTCGGTTTGGCTTCTTTTGAAGAAGGCGAAAGAACTTTACATTCTGAATTACTTTTAGGGCATGTAGGAATTACTGCAATATCTGCCCATCCATGACCAGACCTAGGTGGATAAATTGGGGGCACACATGCAGAAATCACTTCATGTACAAAATCAGCTGACATAATTTCTGCCACCTTTGCAGCTGCATCAGTGCTACCACGATCAAACACCAAACGGGTCAGCAGCTGCAAACAGACAATAAGATAAGGGCGCAAAAATTGAAAATGCCAGTTAAAATATAAAAATTAAAATAAATAAAAAGGCAGGCTAGGGCAAGGTAACAATACATCTTTAGGCCATTCATAAATGAGAGAGAAATAATTGAAGTCATGAGTAGTATCTGTGCCATCAACTATGTCACCAATAGCTGCAATATGGAGGATAAATTGGGAAAGATATGTTGTAGCTTTGGAAGTCAACGGGCCATATATTCTTTTTTCAGCATCTTTAACATCATATGATGTTGATGTGACTGACTTCTCACCACCTGATGATGGTTGATTCACGGGTCTCAATCCAAGCCCTAGAACTCCATTCTTGTCATGATTCAAAGCATCTTTATCATGATACAAACTCTCTGCCCTCCTAGATTCTCTTTCATTTTCCTCATCGGCAATAGCTCTCGCGAGATTATGAAGCTTACCTAAGAATAATAAAAAATCATACTACCGAATTACTATTACCAATTAAACTAATCAGAGAAAGAAGGTTACCACTTAGAAACTGTCGCTTTCCCATGTGAGCGTCTTCAATCATTTGATGTAACATAGCAAGAGCACGCTCCCTATGTCCTTGCCTTTGGAAATCTTTCGATGAAGTATTTATCAAGTCTCCTGTTAAAAGCGCCTGAAGTACTGGAAACTTTTCCTAAAAATGTATGTGTAATAAATTAAGTAAGTAGGTATTACTTATATTGAAAGATCTTTATGTAATACTGTTGCTTAACATAAAACAAATTAGATTACACAGTATAACAAACATCTTGTAACTAAGAGAACGTATAGAGAATACTGACCTGTTCCAACAACTCTTGAAGACGTTTAAGAAGACGTTTGGCAATTGAAATTATTGCAATTTCATAAATTTGATCCCAATAATTAACACCCATCTTAGGAGCACGACCAGGATAGATCTCTGACAGCATAACTTGGGCCTGTTACCATCACAATTCACAAGTCCAGCTAAAATAAAGTTTTTTTCTAAATATATATCAACATATGCATGATAACATTGCAAAACCCATGCGATGTTGTCATTGATTACCAGCATCATATAATTGTAACAAGCAATTAAAAAGAAAGAATAGGTAATGAATTTGTTTCAAGGATAATAGGTTGGATTAAGATGCCCATCTGTTCTTTTTTTCGTGGAATGGAAAAAGTATTTTTACTTGCCTGATCTAGAAGCTTCTGAGACAAAGATGAGGACCTTGAAGATGCTGCAGCTACATCAATACATAGAAGAGTCTGGCAAGAACATAAAAATGTAAGTTCTTATACAACATTGACAAATGGGTCCATTTTAAAACAAAGGACAATAAATGAAGTAAAAATAACAGAAGGAAAATATCTTACTGCACTCAAAGGACCTAATTGAGAGCGAAGAGTGGAGAAATCTAATTCTTGGACCACAGAAGTTTCATCAGCAGCACGAGAAACAGCATCTGCAGCCTGTCGAATGACAAAAATATAGCCCTTATGCATAAACATAGAATTTATAAACTGAAAATAGTTGTGACTAATGTCCAGTCAGCAATTAAGGTGCATACAGAAGCTTTCTTAAAGGCTCCATCCACCCATTCAACCAGTTCAAGAGTAGCTTTATCCTCTGGAGGTAAGGAAAAGCGACTAACAGCCTCTTCTCCGATGTCATACTTTGCCCTTTGCATGCAACTGAAAAATAATAAACTATGGTCAAACATTTAATTAAATTGGTATAAACACTCATTCAACAATCTATAAACAAACTCACAGATTCAGCAGCTTAGACGGGGCAGCACGTAGCACGGTTGATGCCTCTTCCCATTTCCACTGGCGAGCGGATAATGGAAGAAGACTTTGCAAGATTGATAACCGCCATTCCCAATCTTCAATGAAAGATCTTGCCTTTGAGATTCTCCATTCTAAGGCTCGTTTACCATCAGTAGGGACATTTCCGTCATTGGCAATCTCCTGATCAGTAACAGATAAAGGTAGATTTTGCCTCAATATATTAAGAAGTCTCCCTGTGAATGATATGACCATATTATTGCCTTCTTCATTAGTGCAGGAATCGCCACTTTCCTCACTAGTGTCAGGATGTGTGGTAGGTGGTGGAGATGATGACAAGTCCCGAGAGAGATCATCCATATGCAAAAGTGAGATGATGATGTTCACCATCATTATCTGCATCATTGAAAAGGGTCATGATTCACCTAGGTTGTGAGATTAGAGATAGCCAATGGCGGGTTGGATGATGGGTCAGCTCAAATTGAAACATATTTTAGCATGTAGAAAAGAGTTGAATTGGGTTAAATGCAAAAAAAATTCTATCCATTTCTTATATAGTTAATGTGTTAGATATGATCACAGAAACTATGTTATCATTATAAAAACAAATTGGGTGACCTTCACCCCATTTGACCAGTTTCAACATGCATCCCTTTTAGCTACTCCCTCCATATCAAAGATTATTTTCCACGTTCCTATTTTTACTTGTCCAAAATAATTGTCATTTCAAAAAATGGATGGTTATAATTCACTAACTTTCTCATCATCCTTAGTTACCCTTTATCGTTATAACTTGCATTCTCCAATTCAACTAGCATCTTTAATGCAAAAAGGGTAAATTTGGTGTTCTCGGTTCTCCTATTTAACATCTGCATTAACAAAGTCGTATATGTGTTTATTTGTTAGTGGCCAATTATTTTGGAATGGAGGGAGTTATTTTTTTTATTTGACTAGTTAGGGGATAAACTATAACCTAAATCAACTCATTCATAAGTAGATGGGTCAAAAAATGCAACATCTAGTGAATAAATGTCATTTGGTGAGAGCAATACTGTTGTATTTCAGTTAAATAATGGAAAAGGAGAAAATAAATAACCTTGCGTGGAATATTGTTGATAGCTTCTAAGTGAATCTTGAGGTCTTTCAAGTAACAAAGTGCCATTTGGTAGCTTTTTACTTCATTATTCTTACTATTCCCCATGGATCCAAGGGAAAGAACAGCAGATTCCATAGCATAACGCATATGCATGAGTTCAACATCTTTCATTCTATGAAATGCAAAACAAAACCACAAAGCAAAATAAGGTATTATACACAAAGTAGAAAGTAGAGATTAGACATAGACTGGTTGCACTTGATCTTTAATACACTAAGATTCAACTGCAATATACGCAAATAATTGGACAGAAATCAAATACATACAATGAGAATAATATTCCTTAAAATGTTGAGGCAGAGACTCAGTTTATTAAAACAAAAAAGAAATTGGACACTACCTTTTCCAGGCTGCTAAATTCGATGTTATTGGTTGCATGCTAAACAACTCGATAGCATCTTGAAATCTTATG
Source organism: Flaveria trinervia (assembly GCA_025506515.1). Classification (NCBI taxonomy): domain Eukaryota; kingdom Viridiplantae; phylum Streptophyta; class Magnoliopsida; order Asterales; family Asteraceae; genus Flaveria; species Flaveria trinervia. The sequence goes on along the minus strand of CM046447.1, from coordinate 101,035,818 downwards.
TCTGGAACTACATCAAACAAGACCTGCACAAAAAGAGAAGAAAACTAATACCTCACGCGTTATCCAAGACCAAACAATTGGACTTTGACGGTTTGACCTAACATGAGAGTGAAAAGTAAAACATTTTTCAACTCACTTTCATCTCGATGTGCACGTATAACTTCATAGAGAAAAACGTAAAATTCAAGGAGAAAAAGTGTTAGCACCCAACAAAGTTTATAGACTTACTCGAAGGGGGCTATGGATTGATAATCTTTCTAGAACAAGATTTTCAACAAATGAGTCCAACTGGAAATCTGGGTTTTCAAGCTCTATTTGCCCTTTCCCAGACAAGAGTAATGATGATTTTAAACTCCATGATTGTCCAGAATTGACACATGCAACAAAAGAAGCCAGATCAAGCTGGTAACATAGGAAGTCACAAAGATGTTCAACACATGACACCTGTCAAACTTTAAACAAGTTATACACGATACTAATTTATTCATGTAGAAGCAAGAATGTGTGCACGTGTTGCTAGGTGGGTGGGTGGGTGGGTGTGATTATATTTGGAATTAAAACAGTACCTCGTCTGATTTATTACCATAGAAAGAAGATTCTTCGAGCCTGAGAATTTGTGATTTACTAGTCCACAAAAGCTGCATCAACTTCCTTCTCATATCTGTTTTCCCAGGCAAAAGATCCCAACCCATAACAGCCACAAGGGGTTGAAGTTGGGGGTACAATGAAAGAATCTATATAAAAATACAATGTTACCCAATCAGAACAGAATAATTGATCTTAACACAATAATAAGTTTGAGGAAATTTATATACGCTACTAGCTTCTTGAAGTTGTTCCCTCTTTACAGCAGAAAGAGCAACATCCATGACACATTGAAGTACATGAACCCTGAGATACGTGCATAGTGATACATGTCCCTCATGCATGCAGAGATTGCCAACTTCAATGATAATGTTTGGCCACCAGGCGTCATCTGTGCAGTTAAAAGCCGTACAATAGGGGGTGGAATCTGGTTGCCATTTGAAACTTTATGTGACTCTATCTCTTCAGAGAGCAATTCCTCCTGAATGGACTGCAAAAGACATGTGATGTAATTCCACTTCATGTAAACGCATGACTTGTGTGCCATTGTACACAATTACATTGTAGAAAGAAGTGTATAATTACTGTAGTTGACAGTTATACACAGATGTAAAAGTAGATCAACATAGTTACAAATGCACAATAAGAAAACAACCTCATACCTGTACCATATGAACAAGATTTGTGGAGTTTGATGAAAGTGCTTTCTCATATATTGACAATAGTTTACTTCGTGTGGTAAGCCAAGTGTCATCATAGGCTACCAATCCTGAGAAAACCCGCTTAAGGAGATCTTGCAAAACCAGGCTATTATCACAAGGAATAACAAATAAATAACCAACAGAAGAAGTAATTGATAAAGACTATTACTGAATCAAGCTATCAATTATGTGAAATTGAAGAAAAAAGAACAGGACCAGCCAAGATTTATCAACAAATTGAGAACTATGGACTAATTGAGGTGTTGTCCAAGTTGGTAGATAATTCTTACTGTAACTATTATCAATTAAAAAGAAAGGTTTAGTCAACTCATTTTGCTCCTGTATAGTGGTGGGGTCGAGTTATAATATTTGTCTAGACAAAACGAAGGTTTCATATTGAGTGGTGAGTCGATAAGACATATAGCTCAATGCAATATAAACATTTCTCCTTCATGTATAACATCTTTTTTACCAGTGTCGTGTCATAAATAAGAAAAGTATGCATCATCTAGCAAAGTGCATTAAATCAAACTGTATCAACGTACATAAAAGCTGTAAATCTGGAAGTCAATCTTAAAAGAAAATTGTGTCTTCATGCATACCGGTAATCAGCTTCATCCATCCCATAGTCAAAGCGAAGAAATTGAATATGAGAGATAGCTCCATCATTGTCACCTTCCTTCAAGCATTCCTTCATGGCATCCAAATGCACCATCTGAACACATCTTTGTGTCAACTTAAGAACCTTAACATCCTCATCTCTGATGTCTTCTTGAACTGTAGGAGAATCGACCAAACCTGAATCATCACCACCATCATTCTCTTGAACCCATTTGACCTGTTTCGCTATATTCTCACACAATGCCTCAAAAATATCAGCATTTTCCAAAATCACTCCCCTCAAACACATCATTTCACCTTCTTCCATCTCTAAAGCACCATCAGAAGTCCCCACTTCTTCACTCCCTCTAGTTTCCGATTCAATCAAATCTGGCCTCAACCTCTTGAACCCAACTTCCAAGATCTTATTCAATACTTTCAAACACTCTTCAAAATCCCAATGTCTAGTACCAGTACCCGAATCAATGCCATTAATACCCAATCCGCTGGTATCCCCTTCTGTTTCACTAGTCTGCTGTTTCAGATCACTATCACTAATAACAGCTCCATCATCATCCCCTTCGAATCCTTGAGCTTCTCATTCGAATCAAAATCACCAACCGAATCAGAATTGGCAATATCCGATTCATTTTGACCTAAATTACTATTCTCCTTCCTACTATCCAAAACCCTAGACTTGATAATCTGAACATAGAGCAAAAATTCAGCACGCAAACGCAACGTGCTCGAATCAAAACTCCAAACTCGCGATGTAGCATCATTAAACTGAAGAAGTTCTACAGTACATATATACGTTAAAAGAGCAGGTGAAGAATTCGAACCAAAAAGTATAGTCTCGTAACGGCCACCATTCGCTACAACTGTTTGAAGAATTGTGCGAGCTAAATCAGGGTTTCGCGATCGGAGAGCGAGAATTGTAGCTCTAAATGGTTCGATTTGACCCAAAAACAGATGGTTTGCTGCGAGACGAGATAGCAGGTCTGATTCCATACCTGTGTGTGATTCCATCGGTGCTTGTGAGCTTATGGATTCATCTGGATAAAGGAGATTGGATTGCTAGTGGTGATTGATGAATGGATTTAAAGGTGAATGATACAGTTAAGGAAGAAGAAGAAGAAGACGAAGGATGGTGAAAAGGGGTTATATAGTTAGCGATACCTTGTTGGTTACTACTTACTAGCATCATCGGTAAGAAAAAATCGATACAAACAAACAATTTCGAAAATGGAAATCGAAATCCACATGTTAGAGTAAAACATGAACAAGTGTTATAAAATATGTTTAAAAGACCATAACTTTGAAGTGTAGTTGAAATGCAAAGCGTCACAAACTTACAAGTTATACGATACACGATTATATGACGTAACGTTTACACTATAAAACATATTTACAAACCTTGATTAGCATGTGAGGATAGGTTGATTCACCATACAACTAGTTGCAAGTAACATCGTCTTGCATAACAGAACATAAGCATAAATTTCATAATCTATTAGGTTCTTTTGTATTGGTGTTTTAATACATTAAAATGAATGTATAAAGTTAGTTGTGTTGTTTATTACTTAAAAAGTTGTGAGGTAATTTTATATTTATAAAAAATTATACAAATATATATACCTTTACTTGCATCTATTACTATAATTACACATAACTTATCATCGATTTTATTACTTTTGTAATCGCTTATACATTTTTTGTTATCGCATGTATATTTGCATTTTTACAGTTTAGAACATAACATACTCTTAATTGATTGTGTTTATAGCATTCCAGCTTGTTAACTCGTTTGCTACAATTTTTATTATTTTAAGTTTAATCATACCCCCAATCTAAATGGAATAGTTAAAATATATCATTGATAATTCATCTGATCAAGCAACCCTGTTGTTAAACCAGCAAATTCACGTGCTTGAAAAACGTTTAAAGAATTTTAGTCCACGTTTAATGAATTTCTAAAAACCACAATTACGATCTAGTTATTATTTCTAATCATACCCGTAAAAATCATATTCAATCTCCACCAATAGCATCGTTCATCTCATGATTGTTTTTAAAATAACCGCTATAAATCCAAAATACTCATAATTAATGCATTTTCGCAAGTGAGATGCATGGAATATGTCTTGTGTCACGCTATCAAGTTCTTATGATAATTCTAAATGGCATGCTATATTAACAACCTAAATAGAAAGTCTAAATGATTTGATAAACCTCGCATATAACTTTCTACCAGGGATTTTATTTTTTATTTTTTTTCTGCAAAGACTCACATATACAAAACAATTGTGGCATGATACTTGTTTATTCATCTAACGACACCCATGTCATACAAATCCTCTTTGATACCTCAGGTGCATCTTCACTTAATCAAACTCCATGTTTACGAGTCATTTCATCTTACGAGTCACGACTTAGGACGTAGGTATGGGCACAATAGGCACTTTTATCATCAGGGTATTTTCACAAGCTAGACACATGGGATGTGTAATATATCACACTAACTTATTGTGATGGATATAAGCCGTATGTTACATTTTCAGTCTAAGGAGAAAGTTATACCATAGTCAAGTTGTTCGGTCTCCTCCTTTAGCCGACATACAAATTTGTCAACTATGTGTGCTTTTAATCATTCGTATACATTGACAATCTTTTCAATGACGGAGTGAACTATTCAAAGTTCATCAAGTTCTCTCTAACACTCCTCGTCCCTTCAACTTCCAACCATAAAACATCATACAAAGATGGCACTATAGTAATAAATGTTATTATAGTAAAACTATACAACAATAGTTAAGCATCCCAATAAACTAAGTTATATATTCTTTAATAGGTTATAATAGTATTCTTATAGAAAATCTTAAAAGTTATTGTTTTTAAGCTTGTTGTCGACCATATGCACGCAACAAGTAATATAACCATCAAAAGAACCAAGAAAAAAAAAACAAATCTTAATCGGGCTAAGGCCACAAATGGGTATAAATAAAAAAATGCTAAACATTGTATAAAATGTATAGTAAAAGAGTAACTTGAAGGTCTTATATAGTAATAAAAGTGTGGCCATATGCCCTCGACAGTCACACATATTCATCAACATACTAGTGAGTTTAACACAACATGTTTACGTCATGTAGAACATGTGTACGTCTTATATCTCGGCTACAAGCAATAAATAACACAAAACATAATAATATGAATAATAAACCTTCATGTATCAATCAAATCCACAATCTACAATTCACCTTCCCATAGTATCAACTTAATACCATTTAATTTAAAACGCTACAACATTATTCTAATAAACTAAATGGCATGTTTGAATCAAGCGAGTGTAAAACCAATTTATCAAACATAGTGATTCTTACCCTTCTTACCCACTTTATCATATAATATTTTACAATTTTTACAAATATATACCTTCATCATAAAAACAATCGATAACAATATGAATCACTAATAGTTCTTAACTTCTTATTCATTTATGAGCGGTCGGTCAAGTCAAATTCTCTTAATAGTCAACTTATCTATAAATATACCTTCATGTGTATAAATATGTTACTATTTAAAACGTTTCAGTATTTCTTCGGTTCTATCACTGTTCTTGAACAGCGAAAGATTTGCACCAAGAAAGACATCATGTGTATAGACTTGAACATTTGGGAAAAAGGTTAACTAATGGTTGCTTTCATGATGAATGAGAGGCACAGGCTTGCTCAGCTCTTGAGGGTATGCTCAAAGAACTTGCTTTTAGATCAAGGATTGCAGGTTCATTCTGCAGCATTGAGAATGGGTTATGGGTTTGACGTGATGATAAACAATGACCTCATAGATATGTATGGATAATGTGGCAGGGGTGATATGGCACATTAGGTGTTCGATGAAATGCTTCAAAGAAACGTTGTATCTTGGACGTCTCTTATGTGTGGGTACTTGAATTTGGGGGATGCCAAAAGCTTGTTATTGCTGTTATGTGGAATGGAAAGGTCCATGGTTAAACCAATTCTAAAGCTCGTGGCTTTGTGGGTGTTGCTGCAAATGGCATGCAGATTCATGGGTGGTGCTGTAAAAGTGGATTTGAATGGTTCCAGGTGGTGGGGAATTCTATGATTGACATGTATGCGAAATGCGGTAGAATTGATGCAGCAGTTAAGGTGTTTGATAAAATGCTCGAGAGAAGACTGATTACATGGAATGCAATGATAGTAGGATATGTTGTTAGACACACGGGTGACAAATCTTCGGTTTTGACCAAAGATTTCGAGACCGGATCGGACCGATTGGTCGAACCGGTCCAATCGGGAATCAGAGGGTGGACCGAACCATTTCAAACCAGTTCGTTTTGAAGGGTTGGACCGGTTGGTTCGTCCCGCACTTATGGTCGAACCAGATATTGAATTTTTTTTAGTAGGTAAAAACGATACTTGGAAAATAAATCAATATGTAGTACATAAAATTATAATTTTATATTTTACTATAAAATGCATACATATATTGAATTAATGTATAATAACTATATATAACTATAACTTTTAATTATCGTATTTAACCATCCAACCAGTAAAACATCTTGTTAAAACATCTTGTTCAATATCTGATAATTGATTTCTTTTAAAACAAACCAACTGCTATCGATAACGCTAACAGAGTAGCAGTGATTCCAAACGGTGCATAAAGAACTTCTTCACAACATCTGTAAACAAAATAATATCATCATTTCTGAGTATTATTCTTCAAAGCGTGTGAGAGAATGGTGAACTTCATGCTGTACATCACTGCGGAGCTCGAGAATCTCACAAATTTGCAACCAAAAGGCGGTGTCGATGATCCTAACTTCACCTACTACTTCAAGGTTTTCTCAGTTTTCTGCAATCGATGATTCGTTTTTACTCGATTATCTTATTTGGATGTTTGTGTGGTTCGTTTTTATATTTGTTGAGGATTTAATTGTGGCTGACATCTGCGATTGTTGAGTTGAGTTTCTCTGTGGTGATTTATGTATGTAATCTATGTGTTTGTGTGCTTAAATATACAATCTCTCGATGGCGCTTAGTGTTCGATCGATTCTGTGTTAGATTTAGGGTTTATTTACCTTCTTCGTTGTTTGATTTGGTATTTTGCATTTTGTGGCTCTAGATCGATCTGTTTAAATGATTTGGCACTATACGCATATCGCAGCTAAGTGTTCGTTTACGTGTTTCTATTGCAATTTCACAAATACTCATATATGGTTATTGTTGCAGCAGAACTCCAAGAGCTATAGCCTAAAAACTGTGTTACTGTAACCTAAAATGTGATTATAAAATTTCATGAGCTTTTGATCCTTCATTTACCAATCTGTTTGGTTATTAGATTGAAGTTCACCAAAGATATGATATATTGTAACTTATTGGAATTTTATCTTTGCCTTATTTTGCTTAGTTTCTAAGTGCAATATATTAGCATATTCACCAAAAATACAATAGATATTTACTTCAATGTATCTCTGATTGATGGCTTCGTGTGTGTCTAATTGGTTTGATTCTGTAACATATTAGCAATATTTTAGCATATTCACCAATAATACAATAGATATTTACTTCAATGTATCTCTGATTGATGGATTTGTGTGTGTCTAATTGGTTTGATTCTGTAACATCTTATTTTGTCACAAATCTAACTTTCATTCCAAACAATCTGTTTGTTGTAATCAACTGTCATGGCTCCCCTCCTTAAACTTATAGCTGTGTTTCTCATTTGGCTTCATTTTAAGCAACTGACTGTGGTAGTTTTGCATAAAGTAATGTGCCTGTTCCTTATTTTTTTAACTTTCAGTCATTAATCCATGTGTATTAGTCAAATTTTAATATCATTATTTTGTGGTGGCTGCTCATTTCTTCCATAGATGTAACTTTTCCATCTCAAAGTTTGAGTGTTGGTGGCAAGTGGTTCTGCATCTTACACTTCCGTCACATGTGCAGCAATCTTAGTTGTATAGATCAATTATCATGATAGATGGATTCAGATCAATTGATTTATGATCAATGCATTCACATGTTTATTTCAGCATTTGTTTTGAATTGAAGATTAATATATTTATGGGTAACTGTATTAGGTATATATGCTTGTGTGCATGGACATCTATATAGCTAGGCACCTCTGCATATGAGGAGTCATATTCTAGCTCTTCCTGACTTTGATTACACATGAAAATATTGCACCAAAATATTTATTTATTTCTACCTCTTATACGTATTAACATATGCATTGTAACCGTATTTAGGGAACTCCCGAAGATTCTTATTTTGTATGCATGTGTGTGTGTTTTATCTGATTAATAAATCATATACCTGATTACCTGGGTATGCCCACATCTATGCATATGTACATCCCTCATCCACTTTTTGCACACGATATGGTGTGACAGAAGTAAACTCTTGTCGCATCTTTACTTTTTTTCCATATCAAGATTAGCATTATTTTAGTATCAGCTGTAGTTTCTGTATTAACTCTCAATTAAGACTCTTATCACGTGCTATATTGTGCACAAACATTCACTGTTGTAATTACATATTTTCACTATAATTCTGTTTGAATTTTAAGTTCATGTATTGTTTTTTATATTTCGAAGACATCTTGAGGATTTTTTGATGGTTTTATACTTAATCTTGAAGAAAACGATTATATAAATATTCTAATGTCATGCTAGTAAATACCCATTTGATTATCACGTAAAACTATTATTGTTATTTCTGTTGCTTTCTCTGGTTAGTAATAATTATACAACCCACTTCCAGAGTTCCTTAATATTTCAGGTGATATTTTTGTAATGCCACTTACTATGTTCTCGTTACATCTGCTCTGTAGTTGAAGTGCGAAAACTGTGGTGAGGTGACTGATAAGGAGACATGTGTGAGCCTGGGTGAGACACTTCCTCTCGCAAAAAAGGGCATTACCAATCTTATCCAAAAGGTTAGCTTCTCTTGATTTCTTTATTAAAAGCATATGTCTTCAATGGTGTTTATAATTGATTGCATCAGTATATATATAATATATATTATTATTTAATTCATACCCATGAAGGATGTGTGTATTCTAAATTAACATGACCATGAGAAATCATAATGCAAGTTAGTACATGCTACTTGACCTGTTGGAGACTTGGAGATACACATGTAATATACTAATATCATAATTCAACTCAAAAAGAAAGGAAAAAAGAACAAAATATACATGCTACGAACTGATGTTCATTTGTTGGTTGGTGTGGTTTATCCTTAATTACATCATGTGTGTGTCCTATTATCTTGAGATACTTCATGGCCTCTCTTTAGATCATTGCCAAGTAGAAGCTTTGAGGTTTGTTTCTTCCTGTTATGTCTATGTTAGCACAAGTATGTTGGGGCTTCTATTTAGTTGTTATATATGTATCTACTTAAATGTGGTTTCCTTGGTAATAGGAATCTAAAGCCTTATACCCTTACAAAAATTAATTATCTTTAACCCTGTAAACTTTTCCGTTGTCTTGTTTGCTTGGGAGTTGGGATAGACGTGGTAGTGCAATAACCTTGATCAGGTAGTGGAGAAGTTGTTGCTCCAAGGCCCGACCTCATGTACTAGAAAAGTAGGTATAGGTAATCTTGACAAGGAGACTGTTATCATCTTTTTTTTTTAATTTTTATTTATTTATGTAGTTTTGAAATATTGACCTCTCTAATGGTAAGACACAAGTACGAATTCTTATTTCTTGGGTTTGATAAGTAGTTCTTAAAAACTCTTATATCTTGTTATATAGATATTTGACTTGCTGAGCTGTCCTCCAATTTTGAGGAACACTTACAATTATATGCGTAGATAGGCAGATGGAGTGTAAATGAAATTATAGTGAAACTGGTACCAGATTCAGATTCCATGGTTGATATTGAACTATGTTATTTGTTTCTGTTTTGTGGTTGTATTAGTGCAAGTTCTGTAAAAGAGAAGGAACTGTAACTATGATCCCCGGACGAGGCTCTCCACTTACTAATGAATACAGTGAGACTGGAAAGTATGCTCCTTTAATGGTATTCGACTGCAGGGGTTTTGAACCGATGGATTTCGCATTCAGCAGTGGCTGGAAAGCTGAATCTGTAAGTCATAACCCACATCAAATAATCACAACTATTTTAAAAACTTTCATCATATAATAGTTTTAAATTGGCTTCTCAACCATTTAGTCAGTCGGTCATAAGTGCATATATGTATATAATTTTAAATTTAATTTTAATTATATTTTAGCTTGAAGGAACCAAGTTTGAGGATATTAATCTGGATGGAGGAGAATTTGCCGAGTATGATGAGAAGGGTGAATGTGGGGTGATGATCTCTAACGTGCGCTCCATGTTCAAAGTTGTTGACTTGAGTAAGAAAAATCTCTAAATAAGCAATGTAGAGAGCATTGTCTTTTGACATATGCATTGGAATTAATATTTGCAGACTTGTGAATTCTCAGCTGTTGACCTGAAATTTCCTGTTCTTGATTTTGATGTAAAAACTAAAAATGCTGGGAAATATCGACAAGAATGATATGTGTGATGAAAACATGTTTCGGGTCAAATAGCTTAGCTTGGTTGATCATTCATGCGTTTATAACTTGACATAACTCTCATGCAGAAAGTGAAAACCTGAGCTCAACATGTTAGTCCTGCGAGGGATTCTGGTTAGGATCCGTTGTCTCGGATCCGGTGCAGAATTATCAAACCATGTTTCAGGACCACAGTATACATCCTTTTTTAATCAAAGGTTGATCAGTCCATAATTTTACAAAATTTTCAAAACCAACACAGCATGAATGTACTCTTGGTGATAGGACATGCGTACAACTGTACAAGTGTCTAAATGGGCCTAGAGATGGGCCTAAAAGCTCAAATCTTGGCCTGGCAAAAGCCCGAAACTTTGAAAGTTTTTTCGTGGGCCTGGATGCGCCCAAATTTCCCAATTGGTCTGAATAAATTTAATGGTGCTTTCATTTATCATTTATATTAATTTATAAAAAAATTATTAACCACATAGGTATCCTGCATATCAATTATTTTTATGGGAAATTCAAAATTAAGATGATTAGTAAATCTCTAGACTTTTTAATGAATTTAGGTAATTATTACTCTTTCCTAGTCTTATTTGTAGATATATAGAGTTTAATTGTCTATTTGAAACTCCTTAACGGCTTAACCCATCACCACCATTGCTCCTTCACTTTCTAGTCTATTCTTAGGTGGGTAAGTTTGGTGGAGTTTTGTGGTGGTTGGTGGTTGGCATCCGACACACATGACAGGGGCATTAAACGAATGAGATGTTAATTAAAGGATAATCAATTAAGTAATTTTGTAAATATAACCTATACCATCCATATAACAATTATATAAATCATTAGAACAAGTGGTCACTTTGTATGTAACTTAATAGTAAATCCAGATGGTAAATTAGATATGGGACGGCATGTTATTAGTTATTACATATGCCTTGTACTGTTGTACATGTGCCTCTTTAATTAGGTTTGGTAGTTGACAGATTTGTTTTTGAACCCAAACATTAAAATGAAAAAAAAAAGTACAATAACAAAATTTAATGGAAAAAAATGAAAAAGAGACATTTATATTCTGCTTATAATAAGAATTCAAAAATCTTTTAAAGCCTAAGAAAAACAATCCATAGAAGTCATGGGTGTTAAGGGATGTTGGACAAATGTGTAATGAAATCTTAAAAACAAGTTAACAAAGTCGCATACATTAACACACCATTATATGGGGTGAATGCATTTACGCATTGTTATAATGCACATAATTTAAAAAGTATTAAACAATACATTTTTATTTATGACATTACTATACTCGAATTAGAGATATCTATGATCATATATATGTTATTCACGTTTAAAAAATGATAAAACTTGATAAAAATAAATAGTAATGACTTTTCTCCTTTTCCCTTTTCAAATAAATAAACCTAACAACGTACAAGTCGTCATTTCTAAATTCTAATCATCAATTTATCTTAATAAATTATACGAATACTCCTCCGCAACTACATTTACCGGGATTTTCTATACTCGCTCATCATTATTACCTGTCATGCTAATCATACCTCCATATGTATTGCGACCCATTACCCCCTAATAACAAACATGAAACATATAATAAGTCAAACACAGATGGATATAATTGAAATGATTATTTTTTTTGAACGACCAACGAATAATTTTTAAACCCGGTTACCCAGGTAAACCCAATGGCGAAAGGCCACCCACGCCCGCGAATACAAACAGCGTTGGTGACCCGGCTCGCCTACCATTCCAAGAAAAACCCACCACCTAAAGGCCAACTGTGGTAAAACGTTTGGCCTACCTACTAGAAACATATTTCATCTAGTAAGACTCCAACTCATGACTTTTACTTTGAAAAATAAAAAAATGTCTCATCCTAAACCAGTTAATCTAGAACTCATTAGTTAAATGACATAATTATACGCCCATATAGAAGATGAATAGTTAATTTTATAAGTTTTTCTTTTAGAATACCCCCGTCTCTCTCACACACCTAATGCGGTGTGTTGTAAGCAATTCTAAAACAACAAAAAAACACACACGAACCAAATTCTTCAATAGATCTCTGCTCATATCATACGTTTCCCATTGTTCCCTATAATTCCTCCATCACTTCAAAGTCCTTTTCTCAATTAATCAATCGGTTAACGTGTTGGTTCTAAATCAGCTGCAATAGTGCCCAATTGCAATTATTATTATTGTTATTGTTCGATGCTCTCTTTTGCCCATCAGTTCATCGTATGGTATGTTCTACTTCATTATCATCCCCATTTAGATGCTTCAATTGCTTTGATTGTTGCTTTATTGGAGGATTTTGATCTTCTTATCGATCACCCATGTTGTATGATGTTATTTTGTAATTGGGTTTCTGCTGTTATTTGTAAATTAACTGGCTTTTAACGCTGTTCTTCTATAGATGGTGAATTTCAACATCCCTAGATTTATGATCTTTAAGAATAGTATGAAAATCTGATGTTTTTTTTCTCTTTTTGGAAGATTATTTTTTATGGTTTACCAGTGTTTTGAGATCTCAGGGTTTTGATTCTTTATTTTTTTTACTTTTTGGAATATATGTTTTTGCCTAGAATCCTATGTTATTGTTTGTTTGTGAATGGGTTTATGCTCTTTTCGGTAGATTGATAGGGTTTTAAACCCTTGTTATTGCTGTAGTTTTCAAACCTCTTGATTTTAGATCTTAAGATTGAGTTATAACATATGCGATTGTTTGGTTGTTTATATGTTATGTTTATTGAAATTAGACTTTAATTCTATCATTATTATGATATTTCAGGGTGCAAGAAGGTTCACAAATGACTTGATGAGCTATAAAACAGCATACCCACAACCAAAATCTCATCTTTTTGTGTTAGTAAGATAAGTTCTTGATTATTGTTGTTATTATTGCCAATGGAAGAAGGCAAAGATCCTGCTACCACCACTGCAGTTATAGTTAGATCAAACCAATCTAGGGCTTTACCGCAAAGGCTTATACAACTACTTGCCTTGTTTCTTGTTTTGTGTTTTACCATTTCTTTATTTAGTATATATATGATCCGTAAAACTGGAGTCGTTACAACGGTAACTTCAGCAATTCCCATTTTACAACCGTGTATCCAAGAACAACCTAACAACAATCTTGATTATTGGATCAAGCCTCCTTCAAATCTTATTCACACTATGAGTGATGAGGAGCTATTTTGGAGAGCATCTTTTGTACCACAAGTAAAAAAGTATCCATTTGCAAGAGTTCCAAAGATTGCATTTATGTTCTTAACTAAAGGCCCGCTACCATTGGCTCCTTTGTGGGAACGGTTTTTTAAGGGGCATAGAAGTCTTTTTTCTATATACATTCATTCGCTTCCATCATATGAACCCCGCTTTCCACCCACATCTGTTTTTTATGGCAGACAGATCCCAAGTCAGGTACGTTTTGGGGCCCTTCTGGTTTCCTGTTACCTTAAAAACATTTATATATAATTGTCATGATTTGATTGTATATATTGATGAAAATGTGTAGTTGTCCCAATGATTGATTGATTTGTACATTCATTGTTTGGGGAATTCCCTGAGTATGTGAACAATATGGTAGAGATAACCTCAAAAACTTGAATGATTCTAAATTATTTAAATCTGATTTAGCTTATTGACACCCTTCGAGAGTTGATATGTAACGCTAATGTTCATAGAATCTTGAGGGAACATTGAACTAGAAGATTTAACTTTGTTTGATATGCTTTCTCTCATTTACATTAGCATGCCAGATTGCAAGCAGTTCAATGATAATAAATATGGTTCCTGCTATAGTGAGAATCTTTAAACATAAAATTTTAATTTGAAAGTTAGGAAAGTGGGAGACAAATTCGGAATTTACTTCAGTTTCATGGCATATTTAGTTAGTCGAAATAAAAGGTCTGCTAACATTGTTATAATCTTATTACACTAGCTCCTACCGTGAAGAAACATGTCCTCATAGATGGTTCTATGCACAACTTATTTTGTATTGCTTTTATATTCTCTTCTTGTTCCCCTATGTAAACTTTCTCAATTGCAGGAGTTTTTGTATTGTTTGTTTGAGAATATATCCTATAATAGATCTTCCCTTACAGGATAAACATTATTATACAACTATTCTTATAGCAACCACAAGATGTTTATAGTATTTTGAGATATCTCGATTGATTGAGATACCTCTTTCTTTTAGTGTGTTCTTTCACTGTTTAAAAACTGACATTCCTTCTACCGAATGATTGTAATTTATTGGCTAGTAATAATTTAGATGCTACTTATTTGCTCATATGGAAAATTGCAAATATTTTGCTACATATCTGCTCATTATGTTCGTATTGGCACACAAGATTCTCTAATTTATCTTTGGTGAATGCCATTTTAGACATTAGACTAATAATAAAACACAATACGAAGATATCTAATGTAAGATGATCTTACTGGCTGGTGTTGCAGATAGCTGAATGGGGTAGAATGAGCATGTGTGATGCTGAAAGAAGACTATTAGCAAACGCTCTTCTTGATATTTCAAATGAATACTTTATTCTAGTCTCAGAATCATGCATTCCCATCTACAACTTCACTACAATTTACCGTTACATAACTCGATCCAAATACAGTTTCATGGGAGCTTTTGATGACCCAGGCCCGTTTGGTCGTGGCCGGTATAACCCAAACATGTTACCTGAAGTCAACATCTCTGAATGGAGAAAAGGGTCTCAATGGTTTGAAGTCAACCGAAAACTTGCAACGATCATAATATCCGACGTGACATATTACCCAAAATTCTTGGAGTTCTGTAGGCCTGCTTGTTATGTCGATGAACATTATTTCCCTACTTTATTAACAATCCGGGCACCCAATCTGTTAGCAAACCGGAGTTTGACTTGGGTTGACTGGTCAAGAGGTGGGCCCCACCCTGCAACATTTGGGGCAACCGATATTACAGAAGGGTTCATGATGAAACTTCATGAAGGGCGTGAATGCCTTTATAATGACAAGCCATCTTCCGTATGTTATCTTTTCGCTAGGAAATTTGCTCCGAGCACATTACAGCAGCTGCTGCTTTTTGCACAAGAATTTTTGGGGTACTAATCTGATCCGAAATTGGTAAGTTTGAAGACAGTTTCTTTAGTATACAGATTATGATATGAACAGTTTTTTCTGTATATTGTTAGTTTGGAACTGGTGTTATTTTTGTTAGAAAACCTTAATTGTTTTGATGTTGTTAGCAAAAGCTTCAGCTTTGTAGAAAAATTCCTCCCATTGATGTAGTTTTACTGTGTGAACTAAGCTGAGTGGCTGTGGTTACCAAAACCTTAGATTACTATTATAGTTTTCATGATAATGTACTATTTTTTATCTTCATGATATGACCCTTTTTTGTGGGCACTGGACACTAGAGTAAGTCTTTATTCAGATATGGTTGAAAGTTTACTGGTGGTTCCAATAAGTTTTTATAGGTTATGTGAATCTTGCTTTAAAAAAGGAGCTACATTTTAGTTTCCAAAAGTCGTGGAGCGAGTTGAGAGTTCCACATACGCGATACGTTCAGATTTTGACATTATTAACAAATTATTTATAGATAGTATTTTAACTAGCAAAATTTTAAAACACTAAAAAGTAAGATATAAGATAAACAAATACAAAAAGAATAGTAACGAGGAACCCGTATAAAAAGAATAGTAATATACTCCTATTAAAACACTAAAGTATCATTTTTTTCTAGTAATATGGTGATTTTAATTACGGATCAAATAATATGCAAACCTTTGGAACCAACTTGTAATTCTAATAATTAAAGATCAAATACAAAATCTAGACAAACCTCATGTGCCATTCGTGTAATTATTTGCAAAAGTAAAAGTAACTTTATAAAACATATATTAAGAACTACATACAATAGAGTTTCAACCATACATAATTTTAGCAACTTCACCATAATCACTGTGGACTATATTTGCTTATTTATATATACAAAGTAAAATGCATCAATCAACATTACATTTATACTACAAGGTACTTGCATAAGACACGTATTACTTCCGTAGATGTGTCTCTCTACAATGAATCAAAATACAATATTCTACAAAAACCTTCAATTCAACAAGTCATCAGATCTAAGAATCAATCCTTGAGTCTTCTTTACATCAGTCACACCACACCGCACACTATACAATTACATATTTAAAATATATATATTACAATTAATATCAATCCAATACAGGCTGCTAAAATAAGATATAATTATAACAGGAGACTAATATAAATAAAATGCAGAATACCAGTCATCAACCAACCAACTCAACCCATTTTTGTTTCTGGACTTCCAGCTCTATACCTTGCAAATTACAGTTACACCCATGAAATTTCAAGAATTTACGGTTTTTACACTAACTGTAAAAGACTAAAAGGAGAAAGACTTACCAGCCCAAAGATTCTTCTTTAGGAAGATTTTTATTGTATAAAGGAAACTCAAATAGGAATGCAACTTTGAACCAAGAGGGCAGGTTTCCATAGACCACCGGTGGCAGCAGAATCAGAGGACTGAGAACACAATAAAAAAAAAACAAATTGTTAATCATTTTTGGAAAAAAGTATCAGAAAAACTTTATCTTTAAGTTTTGAAGTTAAAGATGTCATTAACGAACCTTGTTGTCTTTTTATAATGTCTATATGCAGCCACGTTTCCATACTTCTTATCTCCAGACTCCTGTAATCATGTTTGTTTTAACAGATTTAACCAACCAGTGTATGAATGATAATAATATTTATACATAACAAAGAATTATAAAAATCAAACCTCAAGCAGTGGGATCCCGCTAACAAAAAGAAGTAATAACGTTAACAATAATGGCCCAAATACAACAAGCCATTCAGCACCTTCTAGTACAGGAGTCGATGCCACAAAAACCCCCCACCAAAGGAAAAGCTGCCAGCAGACATAAATCCCTTTAGTTTCTATTTTTGCTTAAGATATACAAGAAGCTACTGATAAAATGCCCATAAATAAATACAGAAAAGTCGGTGCTGACATGGCAGTAATAAACATAGGATATCTCTCAACGGAATAAACCACTAACCTCACCGAAGTAGTTTGGATGACGAGAGTACCCCCATAATCCAACATCACACCATTTTCCCCTATTTTCTGGAGAGTTTTTGAACATTAACTTTTGTTGGTCAGCAGTGGCCTCAATTGTGAGACCCACAGACCACATAATCCACCCAATTATGTCTCGTGCTTCAATATCTGGATTTGAGTCGCTTGCATTGACAATTGTCACAGGTAAACATACTGTCCAAACCCATACAGCCTGCCATAGAGAAAACAATAATCATTAATCGATAACAATATGAGAACCATAAACCATTTTGGCAGGAAATTTCTTTATATTACCAATAAAAGTCTGTAAACTAAAAAATATTGTAAAGAAAAATAAACCCAAAATGAAGAGGAAGACTGAAACCTGAAAAATCCAGAAAACAGCCAATTTCCCCAGATTACTACGCATTTCATCAAAACGTCGATCTTCTCCCCATTTCAAGATTCTGCAAGAAATGTGAAAGATTAAAACCATAAATAAGGATGAAGATTAAAGAGTAATTATACGATGTTTAAGAATGATTGAGCACTCATACCTCATCAGTAGAAACACTGCAAGGCGAAGACCCCATACTACAACAAGAAAGCTCAAAATCGTCTGAAAATATAATAATATAAGTATGAGTATAATAGGGTAAGCAAACATGTATATCGGCCGTGGACAAAAGAGATGCTTGGCTCATAAGGAATGCGCGACCTAGTAATCCTAGGAATGGGTGACCTCATGGGACGTTATCCACTTGGGCAACCAAAAAGAAATTCATGAAGTTCTTGTTGACAAAGCGAACAGTATTGGTTGGCATAATGGATCAAACGTTACAACTAACCAAACTTTCGAACGATGTAAAATAAATTAAAGAACTGAGATGACTAGACTTTAGCCATTGCAAATTAAATTGTACCAACATGAAATTGTTGAAAACGACGTGTGAACAAAAATTAAATAACAAATGGGATGGAATAGATATTTACCTGCCTCAAATGCCATGATCCCTTAACAATCAAGGTCAATAAAGATAGTATGACAAAATTTGTGCTTCCTGTAGAAAAAGAAGTGTAATCCCAACATCAGAATGAGTATAACTCTAACAAAGTAGTATAATTTAGGGGGAGTTTCGGATTGCTTATTAAAACTGTTCATCCTTAACGCGTTTTCATACAACAATAAGCTGTTTTGCAGTGTTGCTATCGCTTAACCAAACTGTGTTTCTGATTAATTTGTGTAGGAAATCTGAATTTAGCTGTTTTGTACTTAATTTCAGAAGCATATAATCAGATTCATTAAGCAATTTAGCATTTGTGCTAAACATCATGATTCCACTAAAACCTAGGCACATTAAACTTCATTCCAAAACCTAACACAATCCGAGAACTAGATCTAAACATAAAAGCAGCTAAACACAAAATTCTCCATCAATTATGCGAGAGGAATACAAATCTGGAGTAAAACCAAAGCAACGAAAAAGCAATTGTTCCAAACGTACCAGCAAAATCAGTAACCTTATCGAATTTCAGAAGCGCTGTGATTATGAAGAACGTCATCTGATAAGCACACTACATAAACACAAAACACACAACAATTTAGTCAATCACAAAACAAAAATCGACATAATTACAATTCACAAATTCACAATGCGAAAGAGAAACAGAATAACAGATAGAGTTGTTTACAGTGACGATTGCCGTGAGGGCCAAGAAATGAGAGTCGATAACGGTGCCCATGATAATCCTCTTGAAGCTAACGGAATTTGCAGTTTAATTTCACCTGAAATAATAATAATAATGATAATAATAATAATAATGGATTGGGTTTATGTTGTGTTTAATTGTGAGTTTTCATGGGTTTTATTGTGGAATTGCATACGAGGGATATGTGGCTGAGGAGTTGACGCGACGGAACACCCAATGCCGCATATGTGTTTAATAATGATAATAATAATAAAGGTAACTTAGAATTTATTTTTTTAAACAGTAACGAATAATTTTTAAATCCGGTTACCCGAGTAAATTTATTGGTGAAAGGTCACCTACGCCTACGAGCAAAGACAACGCTGGTGACCCGGCTTGCCTACCATTCCAAATGAAACTCACCACTCAAAGACCCACTGTGATAAAACCCTGACCCATTTAAAACATATATCACCTAGGATTGTTTCCGTTTCGAGTCGTTTGACATTAGTTTCATATATAGCCACACGGCCCACACAATAATGTGAAAGAACACAATTAAAGTTATATGTGCATACGCAATCGTATATTATATGATTATTTTTGAAATGCCACCTAATGTTAATTTTATGATTATATATTATACTAGTTTTAATAAACATGTGTATTATACGAGTTGAATAAAAAAATATTAAATAAAACAAAATTTTATTAATCTTAAAATGATATTTTAAAATATACGATTAAAATTACATATAACTAAAAATTATAAGTAATAAACAATTATATTAATCTTTATCAAATTTTTGTATGAGAAAACCTCTAATATCTACGTGAGTTTAAAATTTTAAATAATAACCTTACATGACCATTAAAAAAATAAAATATTGACTAATATCGTCTCGAGTAATTGTAAATGACAAAAAACGTAAAATATAATGGCGTAAGTAAAAATTGCTTGGAAATTTACTAAAGAAAAAGGCTCATAGAAACAAAGGTCCATGATGTTTTTCCGTACTAATTATAATATATAATCATGCACATATTTAGTTGAATTCATTATTAAACTTACGCTCACATAACAATACAACTAAACATAGACAATGCAAAAATCAATCATAAGAACCTTCTAAATTTCAAATTAAAAAATTTATATCTTAATAGACTTGATTAAAAAGTTCTATAGTAATAAAAAATATAAATAAAACTGAATCAAAAGTAAACAGAAAAAACGTTATCTAATAAATTAAAGAAACCACTTATAAAATAAAATAAAATAAAATAAAATATTATAACGGAATAAGAACACGTTTCAAAAATTAGTTGAAAACATCTTAAATTTTGAAAAATAATGATTTTGTTGATGGTAACAAATAAAAAAAGAAAAAAGATGATAATGAAATAAAAGACAATTGAAAATATTGATGTCTAAATTACCTTTTTTAATTGTATTATTTTAGTTTCTAAAATCAATTATTTGTTTTTACTAATAGTAGTTTCTATAGAAAAAACATATAAAACATTATAATTGGTATCTTTAAGTTGTACTATACAATCTTAGAATTATGATTTACGACTTATTTTGTCTTTCAAAAAATAAAGATTTGAAAAGAAGATAATTTTAAAAATTAACCAATAGAGTTTGTTAAGAGTAAGAGTAAAAGATATATGTTATTTAGTTTAGAATAAAAGAATTTTAATTTATATCTTGTTAATTTTGGAAACAAAATGTGTATTTAAAAATTTTAATACAAAAATGGTATATTTAATTTTTTTGAGCGAGAAAAATATTTATTATTAAATGTCAAATTGACATGTGGCATTAGATTGGTTTACACAATGACATGTGGCATTAGATTGGTTTACACAATGACATGTGGCAACCATAGTTACCCTTTTATTAAAATAGTAAAATAAGATATTTGAAGCCTTATGTTTACATAAACCAAAGAGTTAAATAAAAGAAGAAAATAATAGAAAAGAAAGAAAAATATAAACTTAGAAAGATTGCACAATAGATTCATGTGTTGGACTTAGAAACGTTGATTCGTCCTCTTCTAAGCCTACAGATGTAACATCCATCTAATTTTAAATTATAAATCTAAAACCCGAATTCATTTTGAACTTTCATGTAAAAAAGTTTCATTAACAAATTTATTTTATTTATTCTAATGAATCATATAAATTAGAAGTGCAATTTAATCTTAAAATTTGCTTTATTTAATTTCTATTTATTAAATCATTTAAACAGTTATAATAATTTGTATACTTTATAAAGTAAAGAGTTATAAATTTATATAGTCTTAGTTGTTCTTTATGAGTTAATATAAAAGTAATAGTTATATTCAAAAGTTTTTACAAAACTTATAAAGTATATAAGTTTATAAAGTTTAATGTTAAACTTATGAGGTTTTACATATCATTTACGAATTCCAATTATTATATAAAAAATTTAGACTTTTAAAAATTCTAGGAGATTTATAAAGATAATAAAATATATAAAACATTATTATTAACCATCTTAACAATTAAATAATAAATATTTGGCAAGATTTATAATTTTTATAATGTTTTTATAAATATATAAATGGAATAATCATTTAAAGTTTGGATTTTACAAAGTATAGGGTTGGAAATGTAATTATTAAAACTTTGTTTTAAAATTTTCGGTCATAAAATAATAAGCTAATAAAAGCACAGGGACCAAAAGTGTAACTTTTGTTTAAAACAACCCAACCCTACCCCCATCCCCGTCGAACTCCACTGTTCTGGCCACCTCTTCCGGCCGAGCTCCGGTGAGTCTCACACATGCAAAACGCTCGGATAAAAAGCAATTAAACCATATTAAACATCTATTGAAACCATTTCGAACCAAAGATCCATTTCAATTTGAATAAATTGGCTATTATCATGACCAAACTCGAAATCGAAACCGCATTAATAAAATTGAAACCAATTGATCTGAACGAGCTAAATTGAGCCTTTATAATCGAGGGAAAACAATGGAAATGATCCTTGAAACTATACCAACATCCAAATTCATCTGGAAATCCCCCAAACACCCCTATCGACCATCACACTTCGATCGACCTGCAACTTAGTTGAACCACATCTCTAGGAACCTTAAACCAAAATTGGTTGAGGGTTAATACTCATTACCATCGTTAGAAGCCTTTCATCTGACCAATTGAACCAACAACATCATCAACATCTTGATCAAACGTTAAACCAAAGTAACTTTGTTTTTAACATTTAAGAGCCGTGATACGCCACGGCTATAGCCCTGGTTTATTGGTTACATACTCACATTATGAACTTGAGGACTCGGGTTCGAACCCGGGCGCCCTCAACATATTTTTTAGGCTTTTGCAGCCTTTAAAAAATTATATAAAATTTCTAAAAAATAGTTTTGCAAACTTTGTTTATTTTTAAAGTTATCTAATTATTTTTGTAAATCTAACACTTTAAATACTTTAACATTTTTTTTATAAAATATTATGCTTAGTTAATTTTTATACAAATAGACTTTAACGATAGTTTAAATCATCAAATTATTATTGGTCACTATGTTATCTTTAATTATGGATTAATCATGATAATAGTAGAATTTATATACATTTTATAATTAAATTTCGCAAATTAATATAAAGTGTTTAATTCCTTTAAAATTGCATAAATGGTACTTTTCTTTTATTGGACTAATATATATATGATTTCACTAACTATATTTATTTATAAACCCCCCCCCCCCCCAATTCTTATCGAAATCTTAGTTCCCGCTAAATCGTTAATCTTATTATTAACCTTAATATTGTAATATATACGTTTAGGTAACTTGTAAAGGAATTTGTTGGAACATCGTTTAATTCTTATTAATCATCTTATATACATATGCGTTATGTGAGTTTCCCGTGTGAATTCTCCATGCCTTTTTTACTTTATTTTACACCTTATGGGGTGATACAGGTTAACCTTATAAACTTACATTTGTAAACATCTTGATACTTGTAAATACACATGCATTTCATCTTTACCTTTTTATCATGGTTATTGATATTATTGTGAGTAGGGGTGTTCATCGGATCGGATACGGATTATTCGGATATGGAAATTTTGCAGACCCATCCGAAATCCGATTCGATCCGAATAAGGGATATACTCATCCGATCCGAATCTATCCGAATTCAATTCGGATCGGATTCGGATAAATCCGAATAATCTGAAACTATCCCAATAATCCAAATAAACCCAAATAAACTTTTTGCTATTTTTAAACCCCCTAACAATGAAACAAATAAACCCAACAAATTATGATTGTAGAATTCCAGTTATATGACAAACCTGCTACGACGCGGATGGAGGAGGCTGCGAGATAAGCTACTACGATGCGGATCTGCGATGGAGGAGGCTGCGAATCTGCGATGGAGGCTAGAAGAGGCCGCAATGGAGGTTGTGAAGGAGCTGCGATTCTGCGAATGTGGGCTGCGATGGAAGAGGCTACGATGGAAGAGGCTGCGAATTTGCGTTGGAGGCTTGAAGAGGCTGCGAAGGAGCTATAATGGGCTGTGATGGAAGAGGGCAAGGAGGCAGGAGCTGCTAATGAGCTGCGAATGGCGGATCTGCGATGTTGAATTGTTGATGTTGATCCCTATCTTCTATTAAATGGTGGGTTTATTATTGGGTTGTAACAATCTGTAACATGTAATTTAAAATTTCTAATGGGCTTCTTATTCGGATTAATCGGATATCCAATTAATCCGAACAACCCGAATAAAAAAAATTTGCCATCCGAAATCCGAATAAGGAATTCGGATTCGGATGGAATCCGGTCCGAATATCCGAATAAGAATTCGGATCGGTTTATTCGAATTTGGATACGGTTCGGATTACGGATTTTTTTGGATTTCAGATTTTCCGAACACCCCTAATTGTGAGTGTTATATAAGATACATTATATGTTGACAATTATTAACTATTGCTAGCCTATCGACGTCATAGATCTATGAGCTTGACAAGCCTATTTGGTGCTAAAACCGATGTATTGCCGGCTCCTGATGACGTATGACTTGTTCATCATGGGAACCAAGTACACTTAGCTAATCTTTATAAACTTGTAATCTTAATCTTGGTCAAGATTTGATTGTAATTATATGTGTTATATAAACTTGCATAATTGATAACTATTGACATGAATTGTTACTTGTAAATCTTATATATATATGTATATGTATGTATGTATGTTTAACCCATTGAAACTCACCAACTTTTAAAGTTGACTTTTTATTTTTAACATATTTCAGGATTGCTACTTGAGAAACTCTTCTTGCTCATATAGGACTTGAACTTAGTTTAATTAAATATCTTATGTTGTTGTTTATATCTTTGTTGTATTGTAATGACTTAATTGTCTTGTTTTCTTTAATGAAAAATGGTATTTAATATTATTCCAACTTATCTGGTTCCATATGCTATAACAATCGTTACACATTCGTCCACCCCGATGATTCCGCCGTTGGTTGGGGTGTGACAACGGATATGGAATACCTAGCTTGTTGAGTGATTATTTACATAAATATACACCTCAATATCGATAAAATGAAGAGAAATCAGAGAAAATATCAACATTCAATGCTTCTTAATCACTATGCAATAGTTATCACTTCCTAAAACAGATGAGATGAGTATGGATATCTCTTCTAGCTTCTAAATTGTAATAAAAGGAGAAATATATGTGATCTCCACCTTTATTGAGAAATGTTATTGGTGATCACTATGAAGCTTGGTGAGAAGTCGTGCACAAGTATCTCGCTAGTTTAGTAAGAAACTGGCAATTAAAAAAATCTTAGTAGTTGATCAAGGATTTTAAGTATTAGTTTGTTATATGCGGATCTCAAACTTTTGACATCAAGGGAGCAAAACTGTTTAAACTTCACATAACTTTATCATTAGACTCATCGCGTATCCTAATATCCAGGTAATTAACCGACACTAAAACTAAATCCTAATCCGCTTACTCCGCAATCAACGTATTATATGATTTCACACATGAACATGTTGGTTTTATATAATTTGAATATCCAACATGTTTTGAAATTCTCGGTGTTGTAATTAGCAAAACAGTAAATCATACACCTTTAGTTAATGCGTGAGATGGATGAATAATAAATTTTTATATTTAAAGATTTACTATTCACAAAACTCTAAAATTTATAGATGTAGATAGAGATAGATTATGATGAAGATGTAAAACAAATAAAAATTATGAATAATAAAATGAAGAGAGAAATAGAAATTCTACTACAAATGCTCCAATAATTTTAGTTTTTTTAACACCTAACTCACTTTTTATTTCATAATAAAATTTGACTAGTTAATTAATGATGCCGTTGTTGTCAAACCATTACCCCATACACACATATGGAAAATGTGATCATAAGTTTGGAGGACCACTACAATAAAATTGAAATAAAAGTATTTTTTATAAGCAGGAGCAAACTTTACAAACGAAGTTTTAAATTTAAGTTTAAGTTTGAAAGCACAACAAACGCCTACTAATTGTTGTGATCATAAGTTTGCGATAGAATAGATTTAAATTTTATGAGTGTGTTGAGTTATAAACCATTAGTAGGCGTTTGTTGTGCTTCCATTAAAATCTCAATTCACAAATGACACAATTAGCTCAACCAGTAGCAAACGGAGCAATTGTATAATTGTATTAACCCTTAATTATATGCAAAATTAAAGGACGAAAAAAGGCAAAAAAATTGTCATTGTAACATAATATTCTCTATAATTATTATAGGGGAATAACTTGGAAAGATTATACAAAGAAAAAGGCTTAAAACCTCTTCCTAGAACCAGATGAACCCCAAAGAGATTGCCAAAAGACAGGCCAATTCTTTTGAGCCTCATTCCAACCCAACAGAGAGCCTTCCCTCATAGGGTCCCAACTGGTGGACACTATCCCATAACTAACACCCAACAGGGCTGTCCCAAAGAAGACAAACGACACAATGAAGGGCACCCAAGTGGGTACATCAATCTTCAACCCTACTTTCAGATAGTAAAAGAAAGGAAAGAACAGCAGCCCTATAAACAATGGAATCCCAACTGAAAGCCCAATTCTACCCATCATCCTATTAGTCACTACCTCTGGAATCACACCTGCTTCTCTATCCATCTCCTCGTCCTCATCTTCATCTTCATTGTTGGGTTTCGTGGGTTTCAGGGTCTTTTTGGTAACTTTCTTTGGAGGTGGAGGGCCGAAGCCTTTGGGGGAATTGAGTGATGCCGAGATGGGAGAGAGTTGGAATCTGCGATTCCTGTGGGATTTGGGAGATGGTTTTGGAGGTGGAATTGGAATGAGGAGTTTGGAGATGTTGGTTGGAGATGGTGAGAGATGGAATGAGCAGCAGGTGGTTGTTTCCATTTGTGTAGTTTTGGGGTTTTGTTTTCAGTGCATTGTGTTTTGTGAAATGGTTGGTGGTGATTTGTGCCTTTGTTTCAGGAGTTTGGATTAGAGAGCTTATCTTCTTGGAGTTTTGGAAAACTACAGTTGTACCCCTGTGGCTCTATGAGGCCCAAGCCCAACATGAATTTACAATCGAGAATTGACCATCTTGTGGCGTGTGTTTGGCCCAAGTACAATGGCCCAAAAGCATGTTTAAACCAAAAAGCCTAAATTTTATCTACTTTTATATACCTGTTTACATACTATGACCAATTGACCATGACTACTGAGATTAATTATAATTTTGATCTACACATTCACACAATTTTCTAATAATAGTAATAGTAGTTATTTTAAGGCATATATTTGAATAGCATCCAAACAACTTCATGTATATCCGATTAGTGACAAGTAGCGGTAGCATCAACTAACTACGTAATTCTGTAAAGAAGTTTATTTATTGAACATGGATTAGACCTATATCAACATCAGATTAAAAAAAATAAAAGTTCATCACCTTTGGGAGACTAACAAAACCTCATCTGGATACTATTACTTCACTCCGATTGATTCCTGGTAAAAAGTTATTTTACATCAGTGTCATTTATTATTATAGACTTTTGAGACCAAATATGGAACCTGGAATCATAAGTACTTGTGGTTTTTATTTCAAGTAAACAATTGTGCGTATTCATTAAAAAATTGAAGTATGTTGTATAATTGCTTGATTAGTGTTTCTTTTGACATTTAGCAGGTCTAATGGTCGGTTTGTATGAAGCTGCAAATAAAAGGTAAACCTTATGTGTAATCAAGTCATGTAATAGCTACTCACCTAGAAGCACAGCTTGTTTACGCAATTCCATAACGGCTCCTTAGAGAGTCAATGGCTTTATCCACAGATTGCAGAAGTTCAGGGATGGTTGTTTTGCACACTGGAATTAACAAAAACATAGACAGTCCATACATGTTAAGCTTTAACAAGTTCTAACATATATATGTTGTAATGGTAACGAATGCAACCAATAATCAACCTTAGCATCCTTTGATCTGCTTTATTGGAAACAACCTTTTTAATAGACAACTACTTGCATACATATGATACATGGTTAATGCAAGCAATCTAGCCAGGCTAATTAAGTCGTAAAAACATACCACGATTAGTGTGAGCTTGAGTTTCTGCCATCAGCTCCATAAATGATGCCTGGAAAAGGTTGGTTTGTCATACATATGAAAGTTCAAATTCATGAAGAAACTGACCAAATGGCTTGACGCATAAAAACTTTAAGGCCACCTGCATTGCATCATGATGTTCACTCATTCGGTCGTTCATCTTCTTGAATTCTTTCTCAACTTCATTCATTGTTTCTTGGCAAGTTTGGTTTTGAATCTTGAAAAACATAAAAGAGATAAGCACTTAAAGACAAGAACGCTTGCAACAATCGTTAGGACTTATAATGCCATAACAAAGACCAATCACAATATTAGAGCTTATAAGTATGATATGGTATCAAAATAACTGGCAAGTCCTGAGTTGTACTTTAAATAAACAGTGTAGCATTATTGAATATATGTGACAAAAGGAAAATGTTTTGACATAACCCCTTTTTTATCATCTTCTTTATCATACTTCTCACATATTGCAGAAGATACTAGATGTTTACTTTTCTGCCACATTCAACTTAATGTTTACTTGTAACATTGTTACTTGAATGGAACTAAAAACTCTCACAAGCGTATAAACCAGAGTTTCTTCTAGGTGTAGTTCATGTACACAACACAGTATATGATAGGAATAACAAACCAGAAATTAAGTATGTCTATTCTAGAAGGGGGAAACCTGGTACTATGTAATAGTTGGGGGGGTGTAGAGTGTTATTAGGAAGAGAGAATATATGGAGAGAGAGGGGAATGCGTTGTGCAGTGTTGGTATGTCCTTTTTTGGCTCTTGCATGATGCAATGAGAGAGGGTGTGATCCCTGGTACTCTGTGATTTCATTCTGTTATCATCATCAATTTCTTCAATACAATCTGGTTTCTATTTGAGCATTCTATAATCATTCTCCCTTGTTCTGTTATTTTTACCCTTTGATTCCAATACCCATCAGTATATATGTATATCTGTACATATATATACATGTGTGTATTTGTGTAGTACACAGCATATAAGAGACAAGACCTGCACTAGTTGTATAGAATAAAGAAATGAAATATCACAATGCTATATTAATAAACCCTGTCTAGTTAGCTCAAATAGAAATATCTGATTTGAAGAAGTTGCAAGCACAGTGTCTAGTTGTTTGGATGTACAGTTACATAAATGAACTCTTGACCTTTTAACAGGACACAAAAAATAGTGAATATATTAGGATTGCCTACCCACAGAAAAAAGAAATTACTCTGTAGATGCAGAAGAACACAGTAATTTAACTTCCACATCAAAAACCAAGACAATTAGACAATTAGACATCAAATCTCTTAACCAAGTTTGAAAGAAATAAAATAAACACCACTCGTCACAACATTAGAGTCCAGTTTGAGTATTATAGATCAAACCTGGTTTCTTAAAAATTCAAAATGTACATTGATCTGGCTAGTCATATAGATAGAGAATTTGATTGCGGTACCTTTCTCTTACCTTATTTAGATTTAGATATCAGTTTCCTCTCTACAAGCAACACCATCTCATTATTTTTGAAGTAGCAGCAAATTAGACACTTAGAAGTTAAAAAACGGGACTCTAAAATTGACAAACGGAATATCATCAACAGAAATGAACTCTTCAGCCACGAAATTCGTAAGATCTCACTTCTATCTCGTCCAATCTTATGAGACTACATTAATAAGCAGATACAAGCTACTCTGAGGCTGATTATACACGATCTCTATACTAATAATAAAAAATGTTTCCTACTACTAAGGATCTCACTTCTATTCGATCCAATTTTATGAGAACTACACTAATAAGCAGAAATAAGCTACTCTGAGGCTAATTATGTACGATCTCGATGTTAATAATCAGAAATGATAAATACCACTGAGAATTTTCTTCAAAACGATATCTACGAGCAAAAACTTAATGTTCTACAACATTCTACATGCTACAATCTACACACACCACATAATCTAAAAATCAACCAGCAAACATCGGAAACAGACCTTAAACCGTTTGTGCAGGCGCGAATGAGAAGCTTCCATGTCCTTGAGTATCTCCGAATGCGAGAAATCAACGTGACGCTTAATAGAATCAACGTTCGAAGCTGCCATTTCCTTCAGATCGGAGATTGTGTTAAGCGCTTTGCTCAGCGACGAGAGCGCCGGAGCAGGTGATGCTCCGGTAGGCGTCTCTGCAGCGGATGATTTGTTGTTCGGATTGCTGTTCTTCTTCATCGGAGACGAGTAGGAGTTGGAAACGTCGTTGAAGCAGCTGAAATTGAACTTGAACTTCGGTGGTGATTCGCTCGGTGATCGATTTGCGATCGGAGCCGATGACTTTCTCGTTGATCTTCTCCCCATTTCTCTCTGTGAATTGTGGGTTTCAAAACTGCAACCGATATTTAAAGTTGTGGCGGTTTGTGTTCAAATTTTGTGTATATGTGATGGCGGGGTAGTTGAGCCAGTGTTTGCATGTTAACAAATCAACAAATTGTTCAGCCATATATTTATTGGACTAAACATGTAAAACGATTTTATCTTCTGATTTTAAAATTTGTAAATTTAATCAACACGTTTGATAAACGGGGGCAAATTTGGTCCTTAGTGTTAAAATTTGTTACTTTTTAACGATTCAATAACTAAACTTACAATATGATTAAACTATATAAACCATTTGTGTAATTATTTTAAAAATTAAAGAAAATCAATTGAAATTTTAAAAAATTATAAGAGAAAAAAGCAAACATAAATAAACTTTAAAAAAAAGACAAAGAAGGCCTGACTTTCCAAATCTGCTGGCAAAAAAATTGTGCCTAGTAAGTTTCCTATTGATTGATGTTGAAAGAATTTTTTTTGAAGAAAATCATATTATAAACTTTTAATAGGTTTCGCTCTTATCCAAAACATAACTACTAGATTTTATCATTTAAATTATTTTTATTGATCTAATTAATCCATAGGTTCGTACGAGTGATTGACCCAAATGATGTGTATACTTAGGTCTAGAGTAAATCACGAATTATTCATAAGTTTTATTTAAATTTCATCTTTTGTTCATGTAACTGAAAAATTATAGGTTTAATCCTATCGTTTGGAAAACATTGCATATTTCGTTCCTAGGTCTAAAGCTTGTTAGTTTTTCTCACTAAAATTTATAAAATGATGATTTTATCCCTAAAATGAAGAGAATAGAAAAATTAATTATACATATAGAAACACTATTTGTTTTCATCCCCATAAATGCCAAAATTACATAATGCAATCCCTATCTCCCTAGATCTGGCAACCATCTTCGACATCCAACTCCGGTTATCAACCCACCACCCACTCGTTGGCGACCACCATACATCGTCTCCTTGCAAAAACACCAACCCTAGGTGTGCATCTCCACCTCACAACGTGCAGGTGCGGTGGACGTGGTGTGGTTGTGGAGTGGCGGTGATGGCCAAGCAAGCCAATTATAATTAAACATCTAACGACAGTGGATTTTACGACGATGGACCATTTTAGAATTTTATATGGGAGACATGTTTTTATATCGGCGTTTTGATATTTGAAATCGGTACCGAATCGCCAACACAATAAGCGGGAGTATAAACCTTGTTAACTTTGATAATAGTCATATAATATAACATCAATTACAACTTTCGTACAAACTAAATCTACTAATCCATAGGTTGTACTTCCTTTTGAACATGTTTACTTTCTCCACATATGTTTGTTTTTTCATAATAATACGTACGTCTTCACGATCTAAAGTTGGGTATATGTACTGATCTCATCTTCTTGGTTAGGTTTGCCAAACTTGTGTGTTACCATAATTGCGAAGTGAGGCCCTTGAAAATATGATGCGGATGCATAATTGAAAAACGCACATGATAATGACAACCTTCTTTGGTTGCACACAATAATTATCCATAAGATACTACTTGGCCCCGAGTCATGACAGCCGTTCATTAAAAATCATTTTTTTCCTTTCATTAATCGTTGAGTGGATTGTCTTGAGCGGTGTTTGATTTCGGCTGACCCGGCGGGTCAGCCAGTCAGCCGGTTTGATGTGCGTAAAACTAGAGCTAACCATGTCAAAACATCTGACCCAGACCTGAAATTTTCAAATGCTGACCCCTGCCACTCGCCTGCGCATGCGCCCCCCTTCATCGGCGCCACTCGCCTGCACCGCTCCCCTTTCTGCTCCACCCCACGGCGAATCGGACGGTGATTTTGGGGTTGGATTTGACGGCGGTGACGGTGAGAGGCCATGGTGGTGTGTGGTGGTGGAGTGGTGGTTTTGCAGTAGTGATTGGTGGTGGTGGGGTGTTGTGGATGAAAAGAAGAAAATATACGTTTTTTTTGTCCGTCAAAGGCAATATTGTTACGTGATTTGGTTCTAGTAAGATATTGAATCAAACAGTCAAGTTTCAGTTAGATGTACGCTCAGTCATAACTTCTAACTAGGTTAGCTTCTGACTCGGTCAGATTTTATCGAGTCAGTATAATCAAACAATTAAGGCGCTGTTTGGCAACTTCTGGATAATCAAGTGATAAATCAATAAGAGGTCTGAATCAATAAGTACTGAATTATTAAGATGTCTGAACCATTAAGAGCTAGTATATAATTTAACTATTCAAAAACAAATGTCTGACCAATTTAGATAATATGTCTTAACCATTCAACATTAGACCTCTTAACCATTCAACATCAGTATGATGCTTAACCATTTAGAGGTAAATCTCTTAACCATTCAGACATGTGTTCGCGAAACAAACAGTCTGAATCATTAAGTGCTGAACCATTCAGACATCTGAATCATTAAGAGGTTGATTAATAGACTGCCAAACATCCACTAACCCATAAAGTTTTCCAATAGTATTTTTGTAAAACCGACATCTCTTTATATACATATAGTGCATACATGCATACTCACGTATCAATTCTAACTTGACCGTATAAGAGTGGTCTCTCGGAATAAAACACGAGTTCCTCTTTGGACAAGTATTTTTTTTGTCTATAGTTCAATTCAAATAACAACTTGTTCTCTTCATCAAAGCTGATAGTTCTTGTCCTTTGTTTCACGACATGACGATTATCATAGATAAATAACTATTTAGAGAACATGAAAAGTAAACAAAGCATACACACATCTATATATGCTTGTGTATATAGATATATAATAACAAACAACATCACACAAATCAAACAAGATCGACTCGAGGATGTAACTTGTAAAAGATGCCCTTGGTTAAGTTAAATTAAAAAAATGAACTGGCTAATAATCTCTAATCAAGATCAATTTTAAAAATCAAAGTTCTCTAGCTTGACGGAACCAAGATGTGTATAAAAGCTATTCATTTTAAAGTTGTTGAAAACTTATGTCCTATAATAAATAAATATGTAGATCTAGGAGTTGATCGAGTGTGTAAGCCATGTACAAACCGGGTTTAAACCCAAACCAGTTTGAGGTTCAAATCGAAACCGGTTTGGTCAACTCCGATCAAAACCGGTTTGGCCCTAACCCGGTTCGGGTTGAAACCGGTTTCAATCCTAAAAATCTCAACCCTACAAAACCGATTTGGGTTGATTTAGAAACCGGTTTGGTTTTTATAATCATATAATAATTATTTTTTCAATTTCAAAAAAAATTTATAATTTTGGGTTAAAATATATATACAATTTTTTGTATATTATATTAATTTATGCATTTTTTTGTTATAACATATATAATCATATTATTATTTATATTAACGATGTATATTAAACCATTTATAAAATTAATCAAAGATTCAAAGTGAGATATGTAATAAAAATAAACTATATAAAACATCTATAGAATTTTAACAACATACAAGTTTCATAATAGTTTTTTTAAAAACTAAACATTTAGCGTATTCATTTCT
Organism: Flaveria trinervia; assembly: GCA_025506515.1. Taxonomy (NCBI): domain Eukaryota; kingdom Viridiplantae; phylum Streptophyta; class Magnoliopsida; order Asterales; family Asteraceae; genus Flaveria; species Flaveria trinervia. The sequence continues at coordinate 101,002,081 of CM046447.1, read as the reverse complement.
CCGTTCGTCCGTTACATACTTGTACGTTTATTCTTCGCCACCAGGACCGTAACTGTTACGAAGCTAGTTATCATATGCCACTTTATCATCGGTCATTCCGGGTGTCAATCCGCTCTCTACCTCGTACTCGTATAATTCTGCTTTGTATTCCAGTTCTCCTTCAAGTGAGTGTTTGTCTTGTGCTCTTCCACGACATTCAAATAATCTTTCAAGCAAATTGACATTTCAACCTCTTGTGGAGTGAGTTGAGTTCGTCTTATTGATATAACCATGTCACTAACAGAAAAGCAGGTTCCGAAGCTACTGTTGAAGCCTAGACGGTTAGTAAATCTCGGGCAATGGTGGATAGGATGCCAATTGATCTTCTTACTTTTCCACCAAGCCAACAAGTTAAAAATTTTAAAATCTTGTGAAGTCATGATGGATAAAAAGTTTGTAATACCATACCTCCCGAGTTCACTACTCGGAGTGTGACATCTCGTAATTTTGAAGTTAATTTTGTTAAATTCAAAAGGGCCTTTTATGCCATTTTGGAACTTTGAGGTTTGTTATACTTAATAGTTAAATTGGTGATTAACAAATTAATATAATAATAATAACATTATAAGTGTTATAATGTTTGCTTATTAATATAAAATTTAAAGTGTTGATAATCCTAAAGAAAATAATCACTATTATTATTATTATAATAATGACACTAATAATAATAATATTAGTGATAATAAAATTATAACAATAATAATCATAACAACAAGATTAATAATAATAATCATAATAAGTGTTAATCTTTGAAATAATGCAAGTTTCTATTATCTTAAAACTTGAAATTTATAAGTTATTCATGAAATAATAACACTTTAAACTTCAGGGTTCAAACTGTAAATTAGATTAAACTAAAAATTAAACTTTGAAAACAATATAACAAAACATAAACTACAGGGACTTGTTGTGTAAATTATTAAAACCAAAACCCTTCCCCCTTTTAATCCCGCTTTTCCGGCTAACCCTCCGATTATCTCCGGCCAGTCGCCGGCGAGCCCTATACACCCACGAAATCGTCGGTTTCAACACTCAAACCGACTCTAATCGCTTCAATTACATGTTTCGAACTTGAATACGCATCTTAAACGTGTTTAAACGCCGGTTACAACTTTGAATCAAACGCATAACCGAAACCTCTTTAATCATAGATCCGTTCGAGCATTTAACTGTAATCATAGCCTAATTAAACCAACCCAAAACAATCATCTAAGTAATCATAATCGATTACACCTCTCAATTTCACCTGAAACAAATCCAATCACCGAATACCATCGACACCTTACATCGCGACCTGCAACCTACCGAAGGCCATTGTTCGGACCTCAAATTCTGAAATTTATAGAGGGCTTTCAATCATCGACTGTTGTAGAAGCTTTCTGTGCGATTAATTAAGTTATCACTGATGATTACTCTTCGTCCTCTCATCTTTCAGTCGCGACTCATTCATCGAAGGGTGCATCTTCAATTGCTAATCAAACGAGTAATTGTTTATATGTATACACTCGTTTAACCATGGGGAACAAAAGCCCCATGGTTAACAATGCCCTTGGAGTCGATTGATGTTTCAATTTGGGATCAAAAGAACCTAGGGTTCATGTGAATTTGGGTGGGTTCTGTGTTTATTGCTTTTAAGAATTGGAAACCAATTTCAACCGCCGCTGTATGCCTTGGTTCACTGGTTCCCCACACACATTCTAACTTGGAGGTCCCGGGTTCGACCCCGGGCACCCCCATTTTTTTTTTTTAAAATGGCTTTTTAAGCCTTAAATCAACTTTAGAAAATTTTTAATAATATAGAAAAATATTTTATAACCTTTAAATATATTTTAAGTTGTCAAATAGTTTTTAGTAATATTTTAAAATACTAAACAATTAAAAACCTTTGTAATAAAACATTTTAAAGGTTATTTTTGAATTATTAACATAGATTTTAAATAATTAACAAAATAGTAGTGACCCGAACTGTCTTTAAATTTTATCGTTTAAATCACGATATTTTAAATGAAGTTTATTTTAAAACGTTATAAATTCTTTTGTGTAATAAAACTATATTATGTTTCAAATTATATTAAATTATAAATATAAATGATAAATAACTAATTCTTCAAGTAGTTGTTAAAATGATTATGTGAATAATATGTTATTATCTAATCATTTGAGCATGTTATATCATTTAATGAAGTTATTCGTTAACTTTTATTTAAATTCTTGAAAATTATAAAACAATATAAATTGCTTTAAGTTTTTAAAACTTTATAATAAATTATTTAAAAGCTCAAAACCTTATAAAATGATTATAATATGTAACATCCTTATCAACTTTTAAGTAGTTAATTTTTAAATTAATTATTTTCTTTTCACATATTATACTTAATTTCTATAAAATCAATAACTTAAATTGTTAAGACATTTTCAATTATTATTGGTCTTAATTGATTTAAATTATCTTTATTAACCTAAATGATTTATTATTAAACTCCCAAATTCCATTTGAAACCCTAGTTCATGTTTTATTGTTAATCTTATTACCAAACCTAATCTTGGAATCTATACGTTTAAACAACTTGTAAAAGAAATCATTTGGAACCTCGTTTAAATTATTATCATCATCATTATAAACATAATTACTCATTAAAACCCTAAAACTATTGAAACCCTAATTCTTATTTAAACATTAATCAATATATTAACCTTAATCTTCATCTTGTAAATTATATATTTAGGTGCTTGTAATGGACACTTGGGATTTATCTTGTAATCTTTTATATCATCTTGAAATGCTTATTTCCATGTGAGTATTCCATACCCCCTTTTTATTTTATTTCACACTTTGGGGTGAAACATGTTAATTATACTTTGCACTTGTAATTTATTTGAGACTTGTAAACTTTATGGCAATTCATCATGTTAAGTTGTGGTTAGTTGAACTTATGTGGTTACCATGTTATGGCGTTATATGAACAATCATTAACTATTGCTAGCCCAGCGAAGTCATAGATCTATGGGTAAGACAAGCCTGCTTGGTTGATCCAAGTACACTTAGCTGATCGTATGTACTTTTAACGTTTGAGACTTGTAAAACATTGTCAAGGTTTGATTGTTGCATTGTTCATAGCATCCCTAATCACTATATTCACTAACTTATGACTTGAATTGCCATCTTTCATATATACTTAAGTATTAAAAACTATGGAATGCTCACCAATATTATTGTTGACCTTTTATTTTTAACATGTTTCAGGAAATGCCCAAGTTTGATTATCTACACTTTGAAGCTTGCACATCTAGGGATGGACCTAGATTAATAAATAAGATAGAATGATATATGCATTCTATGTTATGTTTTTATTTCCTTTGAAACTTATGATTGTAATGTGGCAAATTAAAACTTATGCTTAAATTTTATTTGGTTTATTAATAGCGTTATGTGGCTATGAACGATCTTAACTCTCACTCCTCGACGTTTCCGCCGTCAAGGTTGGGGTGTGACACGGAGTGTTACCACGTTGACGTTTATTACATCCATCCCTTAAAGTATTATATAAATCAAACATTGGATCATTTGAAATTTCGGCATATGCCGCATGCCTTAAAGCCTTATGGATTTGTGATATTTTCTCGTATTTTAATAAATAAACATCATACAATTTTTTTAATTATTTGTTAAAAATAGTTTTTAAAGTTTTACTATACATTGGGTTACTAAATTTTCAAATCCAAATTAAAAGTAATTTTATCAAGTAAAGTTTCAACCTCCGATAAATTTAAACAAATATTTAAAGCAGCGACACATGTAATAACCAAAGACATTTCTTTAAAATACTTTATAAGTTTTTCTTTCATTGGGGGTATCATATTTGAATAAGGTCTATCCTTACACGACATCTTATTTAATTTTGAAGTTATTAAAAAAATTTGGTGAAGTACTAACAGACTCGTTGTATAATAAACTCCGGAAAGATACGTTGTTGCGTTTTTAAAATTTTAAAGCATTTTTGTTACTTCTTTAATAACGCCCAACCTGATGGATGGTAAGAATTTGCCTTTCCACGACTTACCAAACTATTATGAAAGACTATTAAACTTTCTTTTTGTTTAATAGTTTTTCAAACATGTTACAAGTGTAATTCAATCGTGTTAGTACGTCCCAATTCGGGCCTAAACATCTGGTATTTACGTCTTTACAAAACTTGCGATATTTAGTATATCTTTGGTTATTGCTAAAAATGTCACGTAACATTCTTTTAAATCAATCTTTCATTATTTAAATTTGTTTTTAAACAGTCTTGAACGACTAAGATTATAATGTGCGCAACACATCGACTATGAAAAAACACACCCGGGTTAGGAATCGGTTTCTGGACCGAACATTCGGTTCAGAAACCAGTTTCAAATGCAAGAAGGTTAAGTCGATAGGAACCAACCGAGTTGGGTCGGGTCAAACCGGTTTGAGCCTTAAACTGGTTTCGGGTTTTTTGGCCAAACCGGTTCCCAAACCGGTTTTTTTGCCCACGTCTAGGGTAAGCTAGCATTCAAAACAACTTATCATTTAATAATATTTAATTTCATATCAGACGGTGAAATATATGATTCTATATTACATAATCACTCTCCTATAAATTACGGTTTACAAAATAATATACCATTATTCGCATAACTCTAAACTATAGTTTATCTTATGAAAATTGGAGTTATAATTTTTTTCAAAATCATACATAAAAGTATGAATCCATAATCCCTTAAATAAATTTTTTAGTTAATCTCGGTTTTCATCCCTAAATTTTGCAAATGGTCTCCACTTCAGTATAAACGTTTATTTTGTCTATATTATTGGTATGAGTTGAGCAAATCGTTTATATTTTTGTCCTTTTGACTAACGATATTAACATTTTCTATTATATTAAAAAAAAACCAAAATACCCCTAAGGGCTATTAAATATCACAATCTTACGTTTCAATTCATTCTCCACAACACCACACACCACCTCCACCGCACACCACCGCCTCCACACACCACCTCCGGCACACTCCACCGTACCTCATACCACTACACCACACACCAGCGCTTGCGCACACCACCGTACCACCGCCACCACACAACACTGATTTCCAAATTTAGTACTATCATATCAGAGGACACTAACCTTCGTTTAACATTTTTTTTTCGCCATCATCGTGTTAGCCCTAACGAATCTCCTAACATTCCTCAAGAAATCAAGCAACTTGACATCCTTCCACCACTCATAATTGTTCAACACAACAATCGAATATTTAAATTCATCACTTTGATTGAGAAGAATCTTGACAATTATATCTAAAATTCCTTAAATGTTTCGTTCAAAGGTTTGGGGGTTGAGTTAAGGGCATTCAAGGGACTTAAACGGAGGGGTCGTCGATGCGGCCGGTGGCGCCATCGACGAGGGAGACTACGGAGTGGCCGTAGTTGAGGAACCACGAAAGGACAATGTTGCCGATGAGGTTGCCGGGGTGAAGGCTCTCGGCGGTGGGGTCGAAGCCGCTGTACACTCGAACAAATGAATCAGAGTAGATTGTTCGGAAGTTTTCGCCGATGGAGTCTAGTAGCCTCTTTCTTCGAGGTTTAGATGTTAGGGCGGTGATGGTGTTACTGTTGTGGGGTTGATTGGGGTGAGATGGAGCAGAGGTTGCGAGTAAATGAGTGACGCGAAAGACGGTAGTGGTAAAGGGCTCCGACGACGGTGGTGGATGGGATGAAGGAGGATTGAAGCAAAGGGGAGAATGAGATTTTATAATTGGTGTGTGGTGGTGGTAGTGTGTGGTGTTGTGGAGAAAAAAGAAAGAATGAGAGTGTGAGAGAAAATGAAAAGTGAGGTGGTGATATTATTTTATAGTCAGAGGTATTTTGGTCTTTTTAAACTCACTTAACAAAAAATCTTAACATCGTTACTTAAAAAGACAAAAATGAAAACGATTTGAAAAACTCAGGCCAATAATAGAGACAAAATAAATGTTGGTACTCAAATAGAGACAATTTACAAAACCCAGAAATAAAAACCGAGATTAACTTTAAATTTTTTTAACAATAAATGATCATGATCTTTTAGTCTTGAAGCATACCAAACACTCAATTATTTAAGGGCAAGATATAACAGTCGGTAGGTAGTTGAAGGACTAAAATCTCACAATCCCCATAATTCAATCAGAATCGGATAAGCGCAGACACCCCATCACGCATGATACAACTATCATCAATCATCATCATATCTCTATTATAATTTTCCCCAATTTTTGCGTCGTTTTCTCGTACCAAATCAATTTGACACAATCTCTTCACACTCCTTCCTATAAAACCCCCTTATCTGCTCAATTCAATTCAATACATACACTCCATCAACGCACATTGGTCGATTAATCAATTGATTATTGTTTGATCGCCATCAGTAATCGTACACTCGAACGCCGTGAGTGAAGATGAGGATCGAAGACGGAGTAGATGAAGTGTCAGCTTCTCGAAATCATCTTGTGTTTGCGTATTATGTTACTGGTCATGGATTTGGTCATGCTACACGAGTTGTTGAGGTGATTGTTTATGTTCGATTTGGTGATTTGATTTGCTTTGTTTGTAGTTGTTTGTTTGTGATCTCACGGTTTTAGGTTTCAAATTAAAACCCCATTTTTTTGTTTAATCGAGTTACAAATGATTATATGTTAATTTTGATGATCTTGTCTTTGCTACTAATTTTATGTTACAACCATGTTCGTTCAATCATTCCCAACTGCATGTGCTTTTTTGGAAGTCATTATTGATATTTCCAGAATCATAACTGTTTTATATGAAGCCATAATCAAATAGGATAGCTGGGGAATTTTAAGTTTATTTTGAATGATTGAGGGACTAATTATTTCTTCAAATCATTATTTTGGCGCTAAATAGTAGAAGACATTATAATAGTTATGATCAGTTTTGCTAAACACTACTAATCTGATTAATAATGTTAGCAGTTTGTATGCTTCAAGAAAACTGTAAGCTTTGATGATTAATTTAAGGTTGTGCTAAGGAATACATGCCACCTTGGTTCAATGGTTCTATTGTTATCTGATTCCTTATAAATGAACTTCTTCTGTGCAATTCACAAGGGAAACTTATCATTTTGACAATTCTTTAAACAGTGAATGTATTGATTGGTTATTTAAACTCTTACAGTTTAAATTTTCTTTTGCGCCCTGTATAGGTTGTTCGTCACCTCATTCTTGCTGGCCATGATGTTCATGTGGTAACTGGTGCACCAGACTTTGTCTTCACTACAGAGATACAGTCCCCAAGACTCTTCCTTCGGAAGGTGGGTTTTAGTAACATACGAACAAATCATGTGATTATAGTTTTAAAGTATTAATCTTTTGCCAGACCCCGTCAGTAGCTTCGCTATGGACGGGAAGTACTGGGTATGGTTATGGTAAGTATGGTAAGTAACTAAGTAATAATCTTTTGACTTTCTTTGACTTAATTTCACTGTGATAGCTAGTTTTGGACTGTGGTGCTGTTCAAGCAGATGCTTTAACAGTGGATCGACTCGCCTCATTGGAAAAGGTGTCTCAAATGACATAGTTTTAGGTTTAATACGCTTCTTTGCCTGATATTAATTTCATTTTCTTGTATTTCTTTTGGTATATAGTATTCGGAGACAGCTGTTGTACCTCGTGCTTCTATTTTGGAAACAGAAGTCAAGTGGCTGAATTCCATCAAGGCAGACTTAGTGGTAACTATAATATGTTGCTTCTGGATTATTTGTTCACAATACATTTCTTTAATTTCTAAACCATTTAAGAGTTGTTTATGGAAATTGTTATATGGAACAGGTGTCGGATGTTGTTGCAGTTGCATGCCGTGCAGCAGCTGATGCTGGTATTCGCTCAGTTTGTGTAACGAATTTCAGGTAATTGTAAATGTCTAATATGCTGCTTGATAAGGAGCATTAATCTGTGGACCAAAATCATTTTTACTGATTTCAAGTATCTATTACTAATCCACACAAAAGTAAATTTTAATTTTAAACACACCATTGCTCATGTTATCTGTCAATTTTAATGCAGTTGGGACTTCATTTATGCAGAATATGTTATGGCTGCTGGATATCATCATAGGTCTATAGTTTGGCAGGTATCGTGCTTGCTGAGTCCTATCATGTTATTTCCTTTTTCTTGGTTATACAACAAATAAGGTTTATGTTTGATTTCTTAGTGGTTATCATTTTCTGTAAATTAAAGCTAACTTGGGTCGTTCTTGGGATTAACTTTGTAATCTATTCATCGATAAATAAATATACAGATAGCTGAGGACTATTCGCATTGTGAATTCCTAATTCGTTTACCTGGATATTGTCCAAGTATGTTTGCTCTACACTTCTACATTTACATATCTTTCTTCAAAAATGTGCTTTAATATCTTTTATTTGTTGGAAATAATATATATTTTTTAAAATATATGTGCAGTGCCTGCTTTTAGGGATGTCATTGATGTACCTTTGGTTGTAAGGAGGCTGCACAAATCACGCAAGGAGGTTTGTAACAACATTTGTTTTTTCCATCATTAATTTAATCCTAATTTTTTTATAATGTAAATCTATTTTTTCTATCCTGCACTGCAGGTGAGGAGTGAATTGGGGATTAGTGAGGATGTGAAGGTTGTTATACTCAATTTTGGTGGACAAGTAAGTTAATAACTATATTTTGAAGATCATATTATTTTTGGATGCATTTGGTCAGAAATATGCATCTGATCTATTATGGCATCTATACTTATTAGTGTTGAAAATTTGCAGCCAGCTGGTTGGAAGTTAAAAGAGGAGTACTTGCCTCCTGGTTGGCTATGCCTGGTATGTCCTTTTTGAATATCCCTTAGATTGTATCTATAGGTGGAAATTTTGACCCATTTATAAATGAACAGGTTAAGTTGGGTTGTGTTTTTACTTGAAAGGTTCAATTAAAAGAATTAGCTTAAAGTGGAACGGGCCAAATGTATTGGATGGCTTGCAAAGTCTATTTCTCATGCATAATATGACCTAAATTGTTTTATGCAAAGACTTGGGTCATTATCGTCATATTAATTCACTAATTATGATAAAATAAGTTACAAAAAATGGACAAAAGATTATTTGATCCCTGCTTCTTTCAGTCTGAACTTGTTTTGAACTGTTACCCAAGTAACGAACCTACTCTCTAATCCTACAACTGAAAAAAAATTCTTGCATCAGAAGCCAGTTCTAATTGCATGTTTTTCAGGTTTGTGGGGCACCTGAACAGGAATTACCTCCAAATTTCATAAAGCTGCCAAAAGACACGTATACTCCTGATGTCATGGCAGCATCAGATTGCATGCTTGGTTAGTGATGGAATGTATATATTTTGCCTTCTTCTCATGTTATCGTTCTGCTGGTCAATTTAACAAATTTCCTTATTATGATAAAAACAATTAAGCTTTCTGACTCATCATTGCTTGTTTTTTTATTTCAGGAAAAATTGGATATGGAACTGTTAGTGAAGCTTTGGCGTATAGGTTACCTTTTGTATTTGTTCGCAGAGATTATTTCAACGAAGAACCATTTTTGAGAAATATGCTTGAGGTAATTTTATTACAGAGATGAGATGATGGGTCGGGTAAAGGTTCAGAAGGTACGGTTTGGGTTGGTAGGGTTGACACAAAACTTTTTGTCAATTTTAAAATCATCTTATAAGCATTTACTTAATTACTTCATTAACTATTACTAGAAAAGTATCATTACAATAATACTCAATTTATGTGATGAAAAATGAAACTAAACTAAATAGATCCATTCGTAAGTAAATGGGCCAAAATACGCACTTTTAGTTTTATAGTTAAGTTAACAAACTTTTTTTTTTTCATGTCAGTATTATCAAGGTGGTGTTGAGATGATAAGGAGGGATTTACTCACGGGTCATTGGCGACCATATCTTGAAAGAGCAACTAGTTTGAAACCTAGCTATGATGGTGGGGTCAATGGTGGTCAGGTATTTTTACTCCATTATTATCTTTTATTAACATTCCTGGATGAGGTAAATTTAAACACAGGTTTCAACTTCATACAATGTGTTCTTTAATCTTTGTTATATTTTCAGGTTGCTGCTCGTATTTTGCAAGACACGGCTAATGGAAAGAATTATGCATCAGATAAAGTATTTGCAGTTTAATGTTCTAGCCCGTTGCTAAAGTCATCATGTCTTTTTTTATTAATATTAATAATCGTGCTTTAATTTCTTAAACTTTAGCTTAGTGGGGCCCGGAGATTACGTGATGCTATAGTTTTAGGATATCAGTTACAAAGAGTTCCAGGAAGAGATATCAGCATCCCAGAATGGTACTCGAGTGCTGAAAGTGAATTTGGTCTACGTACGGGCTCACATTCTGCTGATAATGATAATTCTAGCTTACTCGAGAATTCGTGAGTTTTTATTTTTAGTTCTCTTATGTTAAGTAAAGTATAAGTAATCATGTTAATACAACAATACTACCCTTTTATTAATTTCAAACTGTTTTTCCTATTTGCTTAGGGATGCTGTGGATTTTGATATTCTCCATGGAGATGTCATGGGTCTTCCAGACACAATGAGTTTTTTAAGGAGTTTGGCTGGGTTGGATGTTATTTATGATTCTGAAAAAAATACTGAAAAACATAATGTTAGAGAACGCAAGGCTGCAGCTGGTATCTTCAATTGGGAGGTTCTGTTTTTTCCCCCTTAAATTAAGCAGCATTTCCATATTTTATCAAAAATATATACTTCATTCTCTTAGTTACATGCTCTCATACCGATTACAGGAAGATATATATGTGGCAAGAGCACCTGGACGATTGGATGTTATTGGAGGTATTGCTGATTACTCTGGAAGTCTTGTTTTGCAGGTATCCCACGCATTTTGTTCTGTTACTCGGTATTCACATTATTGCACGTTTAGTTTGTTATTTCCTTTTTCATTTGTGATGAAAATTAAATACATTATAGATGCCAATTAGAGAAGCTTGTCATGTTGCTGTGCAAAAAATTGAACCCAATAAACAACGGTTATGGAAGCATGCGCAGGCCCGGCAAAATGCTAAAGGACAAGGACCTACACCTGTGCTCCAAATTGTAAGTTCTTTAAACATAATCGCTATTTCTGGTGTTTTTCTTTATAAGTTGAATTTTTATTTGATTATATCAGGTGTCATATGGGTCAGAATTGAGCAACCGTGGGCCAACATTTGACATGGACATATCAGATTTCATGGATGGTGATCAGCCAATTTCATATGAAAAGGCCAAAACTTACTTTGCCCGTGATCCGTCACAAAAGTATTTCTTCCATTTGTGTTTGATTGTGACATAAAGTTTTATAATATTTACTAATAAGGTTTATTTTACAGATGGGCTGCATATGTTGCTGGCACTATTCTTGTTTTAATGAAAGAATTAGATATCCGATTTGAGAGCAGCATTAGCATGCTGGTATTATTTTATGCAGTTTCAATTATTTTATTCATCTAGCATCTCAGTGTTGGAGGATATTATAAGAAGGGTGTTTATTTCATTGAGTTAAAAAAATAACAGGTTTCTTCAGCTGTTCCAGAAGGCAAAGGTGTATCATCTTCTGCCTCTGTGGAAGTAGCTAGCATGTCAGCTATAGCTGCTGCTCATGGTGATTATATATTTATAACATTCCTGTTATCAAATTATACACATATAAAGCCAATATTGTAGTTTTTAAAGCGTAACACATGTTCCCAGGGTTAAATATCAGTCCAAGACAGCTTGCTTTGCTCTGCCAAAAGGTATAAATAATAAAACAACTTTTTATAACCTTTTACACTAATAGCCTAAATTTTGTATGTCTTCTGCTATTAATATGTTCTGCAGGTTGAAAACTCTGTTGTTGGTGCTCCATGTGGTGTGATGGATCAAATGGCTTCTGCATGTGGTGAAGCTAACAAGCTTCTTGCAATGGTTTGCCAGGTAATTGAGGTGGTGTTTGGATTTGCGTTTTGGAACTATTTGCTTGACTTTTGTCACTAGTAGTCGCTTTAGTGAGTTTTTTATGTTTGGAAAGTGATGAACAGATTCTTCTTTTCTATTATCAGATTATCTAGGGGTCAAATTTCCAGTATTAAATAGTCAGTTTCATATCAGTTGCACTAGTATATAATTACTCTACTTATATACCCTTATATTAAACCTAGTTTGAGAGAGATATTTTTTTTGCAAAATTGTCTATTTTTAACTATTGATTTCTAAGTCTTTGAATTCAACAAACACTCAAATATCTGATTATATCATGATTATTACAACTTCAACGACAGAATCATATCCGAAGAGTAGTTCTTAGCCTAACTCGTGTGGAAATTTGTGCAGCCTGCTGAGGTATTAGGGTTGGTGGACATTCCTAGTCATATACGGTTTTGGGGAATCGACTCGGGTTTAAGACACAGGTATTAGTTTAGTCTTTGATGCTTTCTTTGGGCAACCATCACCTGATTTTCTTTTAAGCTGATTTTTTATGTTTCTACCTATTGACCTGTTAAAGGTAAAAACATAACCTAAATTGACGTGCTCGTAACTAAATAATCAAAATTGCCACTCATGCTTACTAATTATTATGTTACTGCTACTCTGCAGTATCGGGGGTGCTGACTATGGATCAGTGAGAATAGGAGCTTTTATGGGTAGGAAAATGATCAAATCCACCGCATCTGCCATGTCATCTGAATCATATTCAAATGGAAACGGGAATAATCTTGATGAGTTGGAAGAGTATGGGATTGAATTGCTCCATGAAGAAGCTTCTTTAGATTATTTATGCAATCTCACTCCTCACAGGTATTTAAACAATTATACTTTTTTATAAATAAACATTTCAGGTCGCACTCATTGTTTTGTTCATATCCTTTAGATTTGAAGCTATATATTCCAAGAATCTTCCGGATACAATGAATGGTGAAGCATTTTTGACCAAATATGATAACCACAATGATCCCGTAACGGTGATCGATAAGAAGCGTTCATATGGAGTTAAAGCAGCTACCCGACATCCTATATATGAGAATTTCCGCGTGAAGGTATGTATTTTTTTTTCAAGAATAACAAATATTTAAAGTTTATTAGCCAGCATACTGAAAATAGTCAAACATGCAGGCCTTTAAAGCACTACTGACTTCTGCTTCATCAGAAGAACAACTCACTGCTCTTGGGGAATTGATGTATCAGGTGCTTACTAAATTTAGAAAGTGTTTAGTTAGGAGATAGGAGAAACTATGTTTCTTAGTTTAATGTGGTTTCTTTATGAAGTGTCACTACAGTTATAGTGCTTGCGGGTTAGGGTCAGATGGGACAGATAGACTTGTTCAATTGGTTCAAGAAATGCAGCACAGCAAATCATCCGCGTCGGGAGATGGAACATTATACGGGGCAAAAATAACGGGTGGTGGGTCTGGTGGAACCATTTGTGTGATGGGTAGGAATTGCCTTCGAAGCAGTGAACAGATTCTTCAGGTAATTAACAAAAATATTGTGAACTGTAAAAAGGTTACATATCAGATATTCATTTTAGAGAAAATTATATAAATGTTTTCACGTCAAATAAAAAAAATATCAATCGTATAGTCACACTATCATGCTATTATTAATGTCTCACGTTCGTTCAATATAATCAAAAACTATAAATCTTATTGTTCATGCAATTAAGAGAAGGAAAAAGAATCCTGGGTCTTGCTATTTACACCCTTAGAGCATTCACATTGAGTTCTTTATCATTATCCATATAATTACATATCATTATGTTTTCTCTCTCCAGTTCACTTAAATGATACATTTTATACTTTTATCATTACTTTTTTTTTTCTCACTCGTAATCACTTTAAAAAGTATTAAAAAATTTATAAGGAATGAACATTGATTTTCAAATATACAAATCCACAATAACATTTTCTCTCTCCTTCACTCACAACTACTCAAAACCATTCCATATAATATATCAAATACACTCATATACTTTTACTTACTCCATTGTGAATCCTAAGCTACTTTTTCTCTCTCCGTTCAATTAAATAATATTTTTAACATCTTTATTATTATTTTTTATCTCTCCTCTACTAACAACCACTTTAAAAAATATTAAAAAATTATAAGGGTTGGACAGTAAATCTTTAAATTTACAGATGAGCAATAATGTTTTCTCTTTCTTCCATTCACAACCACCCAAAACCATACCATATAATTTAAAGACTCTACTCACACATTTTTAAAAAACGGGATGTGAATGCTCTTAAATCACCAAATATACTGTTGATGTGAATTTTTCGTAATTTTAAATTTAATTTTAAATTTTGTTTTTTTATAACTTTTAATATATAATGTTTCATATAAATTTGTATATGCCGTTACAATGTGTTTATATTATCTTTAAATTTATGTATAAGTTATCAAAAACTGAGCCAAATCGCATAAGTTCATTGGGTTTTTTCATTTCTCCGGTGAAAGTACTTATCTGTTTGTCTGGGATCCATAAGATCATTTTTATAATTTTGCAGATTCAGCAAAGATACAAAAATGCAACGGGTTACATGCCGTTTCTGTTTGAAGGTTCATCACCAGGTGCAGGAAAGTTCGGTCATCTGAGAATCCGTCGTCGCCTAGCCCCCAAGCAAGATTAGTCCATTTTCATCTTATTATTGTGAAATAAGAGTCTTGTCATTAGTAAAGAACCCTTTCATTGTTATTGGAAACCATTATATACGATATCATGATAAGTTGCTTGTACGTAAAGTACCAAAGAAAGAAGTTTGACTATAATTGTTTAGTTTGGTAATATGTAACATTTATTAAGACATCTAGTCAATCCCACGTAATAGATAACTATTTAAGGATGAACACAAAGCTCTTTAACATTGGATAATTATTATTTTATACTCCTTTTAGATAGTACACCTCTCCAAGCTTCATGGACGTGTTGGGTTTGCTCTTTCATATATTGTTTGTTTTTGTTTCGCTTCTTCATACGATCATCGTATTCTTGTGATTTTTGGGGTTTATCCCCTCGTCGGTCATGACAATCAGAGTTAAACGGTCTCCAATTATAGATGGTTAGCTTTGATGATGCTTGTCGAACCATAACTAAGCATCAAATGTATCGTGAGAAAACAAAGGTAAATACCAAATTAATATCGTTTGCTTATCTTTTAGTAGTTATGAATTTTGTTTTGATTGGCCAAGTGAAAACTTCCTAGGCCTTTCACTCATTCACGAATTAGCGCTCACTCATTCACGAATTAGCGCCACCCAAACATGTTTAACCGTATAATTTTTCTTTAATTCGTAACCAATGCATATAGTATTCATTGATGGCATTTGAGGTTGGGCATATATTTTGAACTCTTTCTCTCATTCTAGAATTAGTCCTACCCAAAAATGTTTAACTATAAGGTTTTTGTCATTCATAATCAATGCAAATAATATTCATCGATGGCAATTAAGGTTGAGCGTATAGTTTGAACTCTTTTTCGCGTATGATCAATGAGAGATTTGCGTAAGGTGCTATAGATAGCAATATTATCATTATCATCATCCGACCTATCATACCGTGATTTACACGTCTGACATTGAAAAACCGACCCGCAATCAAATGACTGAAAAACTAATCCACACCGACCCACACACGTCCCTATATTGTCATACTTTCGAATGTTCGATGCTATTTGCATTCTTTTTGTATGTCAAAGGTGTCATGTGTAAAGCTAAAAATAAAACCATGAGAGGGAATGGTTAGTTTATATCAAAACTATAGGGCTTGATAGTATAACATTTCAAGAACCGGAATCAAACCCTTGTAATTCAAAAATTTCCATTTTGCCCCCTCACAAACCTCAACTTTACCTTTACACACTGCAACTTCTCTCCGCCGATAAACAGCGGGGGAGAAGACGGAGTTGTAACGGCGATGGCGTCAACGAACTCCGGTGCGGCGGCAGTGGGCGGTGGTGGCGTCAGTAACAGCCACACGGTGTTTGTTTACGGCAGCCTCTTAGCTGACGACGTCGTTCAGGTCCTCCTCAATCGCGTCCCTCAAACCTCCCCTGCGATCCTCAATGGCTAGTCAGTTTCCCCTTCACTCTCTATGTTGTTGATTGTGTTATCGCATCTATTGGATTCTGTATTGGTTGAATTTGTAATGATATTAGGGTTAGTTAATCTGAAGCCTGCAAAATCAGTCATGAGTCACTTAATATGATTATGATATATTGTTTTTCCTTTTAAATGTTTGAAGATAATGGCTAAGTTTTGCTAAATCCTGAGCCAATTCGAATTATGACTAAATCAGTTGAGTTGATTGATATGTATTAGGGATATAGGGATTTCTGTATTGCTGATGGTGTCATTTTTGAACCACATACCTGAATTCAAGGAGCTTGTTGAATGTTGATCAATTCTAGGTGATTGTTGTAGTCACAGGTTTAGCATCAAAGGGCGCGTGTATCCTGCAATTCTACCTGTTGAAAACAAGAAAGTGACAGGGAGGGTATGTATGTTCATCATCCATTTCTCATACTCGCACTGCCATTATTGTCTACTATGTTCATGCGATCTACATCATGTGGGCGGGTCTTTTTTAGGATTTTATTAGTTTACCACATGAACTATCATTAGTAGTTTAGTATGCATATGAGAAACACATACAAATATGTTTCTGTGGTTGTGACTGCCAAAGGTTTCAGGAAAAGATCGGTCTGACAAAATTGCATCAGTTTCATCTATGGATGTCTCATGTTCTTGAAACTTTTACCTTTGCCTGATTTTTGTGTTAAGTTTTAGGATCTTGCTTCATAAAGTTTTATAGTTCCCATTGCTGAAAGGTATCCTGGGCACTTGATTAATACTTGATTGATCTATTAAAAGTACATCAATTTTTTTGATAGGGATGCAAAGTTGCAAACGAGCGTAGCCGCTCCTGAGTTATTCGAGATCGGCTCACTAAAAACTATAAACAAATCAAGCTTACAATAGCCCGAGCCTGAATTGGAGTTCTTGTAATAAAACTCAATCCCGCTTTTCACATGCCTAGCTTGACTATGGCACTAGGCTCGCCAGTCTATATGAACCTATTATCTATATAGATCTGAAATTTTTATCTGTTATAATATGTGTGTGTGTGTGTAATTTCATAATAAATATTATGATATATAACTAAATTTACTTGTTAGCTCGAGCTTTAGGCATAGAGCTCAAAGCAAGCTGGCTGGAGCTTTCCTAAGTTAAACAAGCCAAGCTCGATCTCTCTATTAGTTAAAGGAGTGGAACTTGATCTCTACTAATTTAAATGAGCTGAGTCTGAGCTTGGCTCGATTCAAGCCACTCTAGTTTTTGGTATAAAGACTTCAACATTTAGTTTAGAACCCTTTAGTATAACTTATAAAACAAGATATGGGGCAGAATGTATACTTAGCATAAGATGGATTATGCCATTGTGACTTCTAGTCATATTATTTTGAATTGGGTCTATACTTTAATAAATGGAAAGACATTACTAAACTGCACCAACTACCCCTCCCAGACCCTGCTCTTGAGTGGGATTTTACTGGGTATGTTTGTTTGTTTGTTTACTAAACTGCAGTATGTACATCTGCCCACCCAAATACTCACATATGAATATGATATAAGCCCATGAAGTTTTATAAATGGTCCATAGATATACACACCAACGATCTAATTGTTAAATTATTTTGCGCAGGTTCTAATGGGGCTTTCTTCTACGGAATTAGATATCTTAGACATGTATGAAGATGAAGAGTATGACAAGATGGTTGTTGATGTTTCTCTACTGGTATGTTTTTGTGAATGAAATAAAACAATTTGAAAGGTTAAATATGACATATTACATGATGAATGTTTACATGCAACAATTCAAAGTTGCATACTTCTATATGCTGGACAGAAGAATTGGATCTTTGAATGTAGAAATTTGTTTTAACAAATCATTGACTTTTAAAACAAAAAACACCAAAGATAATTCTAACCATTCTGCAGGATGCATCTGAGGCCTTACAGGCTTATACATATGTTTGGGGCAACAGTACTGATCCTGATTTATATGGAGAATGGAATTTTGAGGTTAGCTTGTAATAATTATGTGATGGAAAGGGAGAGTGTATATCTTTATCTTATTAAAACGCAATGATCGTGTTTCTGCCCCCTTTATTGCGATCTTTTCCTAACACATTGCACCCTATAAATCTTTCTGGATGTTGGTTTCTTGATAGGAGTTCAAAGAGTCAAAGCTGAAAGATTATGTTGAAATGACCAAGAGCTATGTTCAAGAACTTGAAGACACAACAACCTCGTTGCCATGATTTCCAATCTGTTGCCATTTATAAACCAAAAAAGTAAAGCAGCAACCGTCATTCATGTAGATACGGATTATATGTGTAATTTCTTTTTGGAAATCTTGATACTTTATATTGTACCCAACACTATCTATCATCTTCAATTCATGTAAATTATACATCCATAGAAAAGATTGTTCGTTTATATACCAGTTGTATGTTTCATATCTATTGGAAATCTTGATACTTCAATTTGAAAACTCTACTAGTTTTTTTGGTCAACACGGTCATAATAATGATTACCGCAATGTTGCCGGATGGAGAACACTGCGAGGAATACCAGTCGACTGGTGGTCGTTCTTCATTTACTTCCAACTGTGAGTGATAATGAAGGTAATTGGCGTATACATAAAGCAGTGAAATAACAATGGCACTTTGTGTAATATGCTCAAAACTAGAAGGTTGAATATTCAGCTTTAATGGGTGGTGGGTATTGTCTGATATCTCCCTTAAAAGTTTAAACCTTTATCATCTGTTTCTGGAGCAACAAAAATGGCGTATTTTGGTGTCATCAAGCTGCCATTGATGCCTCTTATCTCTTTCAGTTCGAGTAGGTTTTCAAAGCCTATTCATTGCACATCTCTTCCATTACAGGTATACATATTTCATCTTTATATGGTATCTTGTGTACTAAGTGCTCGAAAATCAATGTTTTCATTTGGTTAGAAACCGAGGTTGAATATGATACTTAGGGAGTGTTTGGCATTGTGTTTTGAAAATAATAATCTGATCTGCTTATATGGAACAGTAATCTGTTTCTAGTGTTTGGTTAGTAAAGCTGTTGCTTAACATGTTTTCAGGTGTTGACTTTTGGGTTTGTGTAAAATTTTCGGGTTTGTGTTAGGTTCGACTGACCAACCCATAAACACGATGTGGTAACAACCATATGTCTGATAATCATAATATCAAGAAACTTTAGTGGTGTTTGAATGTTTTTTGTAGGCTACAAAGGCAGATGTTGGGATAGAATGTGAACCTTGTGATGGAAGAGGATGGGTGGTTTGTGATTACTGTAAAGGTCAAAAGACAAATGTAAAATCTGAAACCATCGTGTCTATCGTAGATGTCCATCTTGCAGAGCTGTAAGTAACGTCGATTTTGTCCATTTTTATCGTTGCTGATGATTAACTGATTGTAAACTGTTTCTGAATGTTGTACCTTCGATTCGTGATGACAGGTCGGGTATGTGTTGTGTTCCAAGTGCAAGGTTTTCAAATGTGTCACTTTTCCTGACCAAAGTGATGTTGAAATCTAAAGGCTTTTGGGCTTAAGGTTCGACTCCTATGCGTTAATGGTGTCACAGGCGACTTGAACCCTACTTGTTTTTGTTGTTGATATTCGATCTTTTTTAACTTTCAAGATGATTAAAAAGGTTGTTAAGAATAGAAAGGCTTGTTTTACCATGTCATTTATCATTCATTGTAAACAAATCTCAGATCTTAAAGTTACAATTGTCAGTTGATGCTTATTTTGTTGAAGTGCAAAGTAATTTTGTGGTAAACACAAACTCCTAATGAGCAACTAAATGATGATATTTTATTTTGACTTTGATATGGGGGGGGGGTATTATTTAAAGGTTAGACTTATGAGTCTAGAGTTTGAGGGTGATAATTAATCTAAGATTATTTTTTTTCTATTACTCAAGTATAGAACCTTGATGCACTAGGTTGGAGTGTCTGAAAAGAAAAATGCGTACATTAATCCGTTCTCATCGGTCCTAAACTTGAGACCACCATCAGGAATAAACCTATCTTAGGTGAGAAAATCTCCTTTCCCAACCTGAACCTCCTATTTTATCACGGGTGGGACAACATAAACCCAAAAACTCTCCTATATTAATAAAGTCTAGAGATACCTCACTTTATCCGCTTAGTATTAAAATAATTGATAAGAGTTCATGATTCGCGGCTAAAAAAACAAAAGTAAACCTCCGTCCCTCTCGCATGCAAAGTGGTTGTTCGGGATTATTTAATTTCAACTAACTTTTGATTTATTAACTTTTAAGAAGTTAATAGTTAAAAATCATGTTTGGTTATATCAAAAGTCTTTTTTAGATTGACTTTTCATATAAGGTAAAAAAAATTATTAACTTTTAAAAACTTTTTTATAGTCCAATTTTCTATTATATCCATTTGCTACCTCTTATTAACTCCCCTTAATTTTTAAAAGTATACCTTTTTGATCATTTCATAACTTTTTAGTTTATAAGGTAATCCAAACACTTTTTTAGAAACTTCTTTTGAAAAGTCAAAAATAATCGAGACTATAGTCGATGATGAGAATGGTGCAGATGATTTGACTAGGGAGTGTTTGGCATTGTGTTTTGAAAATAATAATCTGATCTGCTTATATGGAACAGTAATCTGTTTCTAGTGTTTGGTTAGTAAAGCTGTTGCTTAACATGTTTTCAGGTGTCGGTTTTTGGGTTTGTGTAAAATTTCCGGGTTTGTGTTAGGTTCGACCGACCAACCCATAAACACGATGTGGTAACAACCATATGTCTGATAATCATAATATCAAGAAACTTTAGTGGTGTTTGAATGTTTTTCGTAGGCTACAAAGGCAGATGTTGGGATAGAATGTGAACCTTGATGAGCTTTGAGAGTTGCAAATTGATAAAGTAGTGTAGGTTTGTGTTGAATGTTGATATGTTTTTGGATGACCTGTACTAGACATTATATCTAAGATGTTAACTTAATCTGGTGTAAATTTTACCCAGCTTACTTTATGTACAAGTTGATTGCCGGCTATGTTTTATCTTTAACGTGTATAAATAAAGAAAATAGTTTAACAACAATGAGCCAAACGGGTTGAACGTGTCAAATCTTAAGTTTTCATTCATAAAATTTTCGCACTGATTGTTCATAATGTATAACCAAACCTAATATGTTTGGACAAAAGTATTTCGGGTGATCCTGTCTCTTTTCGTCTGGTGCAAAGGTTTACCCATTACCACCTCTAACTTAATTTTGTTAGGCTGCTCACATATGCGTATTGTATATAAAGTACTCTAACAGCTCCGAATCTTTAACATTATTCCGAATATTAAAGAAATAAAATGTCGTATGTATATATACATCTACTATTGCTTTGCAATTTTGAAATATGAAGTATGAGTGAAGCAATACAACCGCCCAGTTATTGGGATGAAATGAAGAAACTTTTGAATTGTTGTTCAAGGATCTGAGATGTATCCGCTTATCAAACCGATGATGGACACCATGCAAACAAATGCAAAGGGGTAACCTTTCTTGCTTCTCCTAGCCTGCAAATAAGTAAACAATCTATAAACTATATATGTACAAAAAAGTAGTTTTCCTTGCTTTAATATAGTGTCATAACAAGGGATGCAATGCATTTTACCAGTTCTAGCTTAAGCTTCTCCTTTGCTTCAATGACTATGCTGTTCTGATAGGTTAGGCTAGATATTGTGGATTTTGCCTGCAAAAAGATTTTTAGTCAGAATATATTGTTAGTTCAATATTCAGTACTAAACAACTTATTTGGCACATAATTTTATAAAATTTTAGACGGTGGGTCAAATGACTAAAATTCCCTCAGTTGGAACGACAAGATATATGGGGACAAGCTAACCTCTTTGAGTTGATTTTCTAATGTAGCTTCCTTCATTTTCAATTCCTTGAGTTGATTACACAACCTCAACTTCCTTTCTGGATCCTGTTTCACAACTTTTATGGGGTTAGCTTTTGAATTCTTGGAAGGACTCCCTTCATTCCCATGACGAGCAGCAGATGCCTTCGGGTCCTCTGTAGTCAAACCATCTTTGACTTTCCTGCGGTCTTCAGTTTGCTGCAAGAAGAATGATATTCCCATCAAGCATATTGAAGCAAATGGGTCCTACAAAGAGGAAATATGCATCACTTACTGTATGAACTGGGGGGGCATTTTCGTCTCTTTTCACCACCTTCTCTTCTTTGATTGAAGATTCATTAGATGGTTCTTTCTCCAAAACTTTGTTTTTCACCACAATTTCTTCTTTAATTGAAAATTCACTAGATGGTTCTTTCCCCAAAACTTTGTTTTTCACCAAATTTTCTTCTTTAATTAAAGATTCATTAGATGGTTCTTTCCCCAAAACTTTGTTTTTCACCACATTCTCTTCTTTAACTGAAAATTCATTAGATGGTTCTTCCCCCAACACTTTGTTTTTCACCACATTCTCTTCTTTAACTGAAGATTCATTAGATGGTTCTTTTGCCAATACTTTGGTTTTATGTTCCTCTGATGAAGAATCTTCCTTGCTAACTAGAATAACCCTGAGCTTCTTCTCTTCAACATACTTGCCTCTACTTTTGGAGAACTGGCAGTGTCATGTGGCATCAATGAGCATCAATAAAGAAATATATGACAGAAAATCAAAATACTCACCAATTCAAGAGTTACTTCTTCTTCTTTTGTCTCAGCACTAACAACTGTGCTCTGTATCAGAAATTTATCCTTGCACTCCACTTCAGATGGAGGCGACCTTAGACCTTGCATAGTAACTGCAGCAAAAGTAGCTTATAAGTCTAAAGTAGAATACAAATTCCATAAAGATGAAACAATTTAAAAGGAATGATGATTATAGGCATCCATAATGACAAAAATAATTACAAAAACATTTCGATGTAGGGTTAAGTTAACAACCTGTGAAATCGCATGCTGATTTTGGGCTAATGATGCCTGAATTCGGTCTTACACAGAATCTCTTTGGTGATGTAGTCTTCACCTGCTTGATGAAAAATGATGTATATGTGACAAATATAAGCTAAAAGAGCTTCCATTGATGAAAAAGACGAGAAAAAGTTATTATGATACTATGAAAGATGAATTAATTAAGCAGGGTGCACCTTAAAAGCAACATATTCATCTGATATATTGGAGAGGTGAACTGAAGATGTACTTTGTTTCTTCACCTCACCTGCGAAGAGAATGAGGAACTTGTTAGGTTCTTGTGTCAGAAGTATAAGATTATATCATGTTAGTGTTGCCTCTTTTATGGTTTCTCTCTTCACCTGTTAGCCTGTTCACTCTATATGGTTGCCTTTTTTTCTCACTAACATGTTACACTATGTGACTCATGTGTTCTTTTCTGGTATTACAGCTAAATATACAACGATAGAAAACAATTTGTGAAATAGTATACGATAAGCTGCAACTGTGGGCGTATCAGAACCATAAAAGGCCTTTGAGGAAGCTACTTCAGTTACAATTAACAGAATATACAACCTCCTCTCCTAAAATTTATAAGCCTCAAATATCAGAATCCTCAATCCACCATCAGTTATATCTGATATATGCAAACATAACTCTAATGCATACTCCCTGATCCAAAACTAAACACTCTTCTGCTAGTATCCATCTATTGGGGATAATATAACATTAAAACCCTTATGGAATGTTCTAATTGTGGAACAAGGATGCAATAAACGAGACAATCAATTCCATTAACATAAATTAAAAATGTCAATTAACAGTTAATACATTGTTTAGTTAATTGCAAAGAGGATCTGAAGCGTCCTTACATACGAACTTGATTGCTGTTGCATCGATTTCCAATAATTTTGCCCCCATATTTCCTTCTACGCTGAAAACACAGGTTAAAATATGAATGAATTCCATATACTAAGCTCGATGGAAAGCATCAACAAATGGTTACAGATCGACATTGCATAAATTTAAAATCGAACGAAACAGATCCCGATTACGAGGGTTTAAATGAACAAATTCAACGAGAATTAACGGAAATCTGTACAGAAAATTAGCGAAATTACCAGTCAAGTGCTCGAGCTGATAATCAGAAAACGAATTTATATTGGAATCTTCATCGATTCTTCATCTAGTGATTCATCTTTAATCTATTTCAACATTTTCTCATCTCGTTTATGTGTTCTTCTGCATGGCTCTCCTTTTTGTGTTGCTAAGTTTGATCCTTTATTTTGACACTAATTCACATTGTAGCCCCTGACTTTTTGACGTTTTATAACCTACACCCTTGACTTTATGTAAATATATGGATTTCTTACCACCAACTAAAGGGTTGTTTGATAATTTTTGAATGATTAAATACTAAATCAATAAGATTTGAATCATTAAATGTTGAACCATTAAGAACTAGTATCGTTTAACTAGTCAAAAGCAAATGCCTAACCAATTCAAATAAAAGGTCTTAATCATTCAACATTAGTATAATGCTTAACCATTCAAACATTTGCTCACGAAACAAACAGCCTGAATCATTCAGTGTTGAACTATTCAGACATCTAAACCATTAAGAGGCTATAACAAACGGCCTCTAAGTTTTAAATCTCCTTTATATGTATGTTCTAGTTCAAATATACAACTGTACATTATACTAAAATGTAGATAAGTAAGATATACAGTGTTCAACTACAAGTTTAAATGTAGGCAAGGCTCGATCAGACCCATATCTTGCCCCAATAGGCCGTTAACAACATGCGTTGTTGGCTTAGACTAACCCATGGGTATTTCTTATAGTTCCTTTGAGGGAATTTGCTCGTGTTTCGAACCATAGAATGAGCATCACGAGTTGAGGTTGGTAGAAATTGGCAAAAGTTTTTCAACAACACGACAAGACACCTATATGTTTTGTTTTACTATTTATAATGCGATAAATTTCCTTAGTAATGATAAAAAAACATTGGTCAAATATGATGTATTATATAGCTTTGGTGCTTTTAAGTGATCTTTGACATCATTATTATGTTTCTAATTTCTTACATAGCGTGTAAATGTAATGATGACAGCCATGGGTATATATAGAGACATAGAGTGCTCCCATGTAAACCACTTTCACAAAATTGAGAAAAAGGATTTGTACTTAGATTAGAGTGACCCATTGTATGATCTTTGTAGATCGATAAAGCATATAAAAGTTACCCAAATCAGCCTATTTCTAAAAAAAAAGGTCATAAGTTTCCCATATAAAACAGTGTTTAGTAAAAACATCAGAGTAAACCCATCAAATACAATAAGAATTTGGACACAATAACCAAATTCAAACATTAAGGACATAAAAACATAGTATGTCTAGTTCTTGTTACAATATAAATAAAAGTGAACATATATATCATCTAAAATGCAAACATAAGTCCATCACTATACTAAATTAAAATTCAAATCAATGAGTAACTAACATCCCTTTTTCTGAAAACTTAATGTTACATATATTTATGAAATACCAACTTAGTGATTCTTCAATTATCTGCTGGTTTCTTGAAAAAAATGACAGCTTTTTCTCATATTTGTTTTTGCTATGAGTTATGCTGTGAATACCATAGCTTTTTCAGGCAAACCAAAATCTTTTCTTTGTTATTACCATCTTCAGTGTCTTCTACATGACAATCCCATCTCAACCCTTTCGCGATAGTAGCAACCGCGTCTGCAAAATAGCTTGATTCCCTAATGAGCGCATATCCCTTTGGTCTCAAGATCCGATCCATCTCCAACAACACATATTTCATCTCACACCTATACACAATCGAATTCAAATGAAAAGAATGTCAAATTTTCAGGATTTTTGACTAGCATGTTTGACTCGAAAGAATGGTTATTTGTACCTATGGCTTTCCTGTGTAAAGAGGCTGTCAACATGAAGAAGATCATATGTTCTAGGATACGTCGAAAATGGCTCACACCTAAAAAGAAATAAAACAAGTTAAAGTTTGTATAAAAAACAAAACGAGCTTGAAATATGTAACTAGTCGGGCTCGAGCTTATAAAGTCTCGGCTCGTGCTTTTATCAAACTTTTTGAGCCTTAAGTAATATTTATAGTTCTCGAGCTATGCTTGGCTTTCTTGAAGCCCAAACTATGATCATGCGTAGCGGGTGTGTTGGTCTTACCAATCATGGTAAGTTCCGATTAAGCCCCTATCGTATACCACAGGGAGTGTATTTGGAGCGTAAGACGAAACGACATTCATAACCCAAAGTGGATCATTGATCAAGTTAGCAGCGAAACCTCCATAACGGGTGTTCATATCCATCACATTTCGTATCTTATCGGTCCCAAGAACCGAAAGCAATGTCTTGTATGCTTCACTCTATCTTTCCACTTTCTATCATCGCGATTGAAGTCACCAGCACTGCTACCTTTAACATCACCAATCCGGTCTGGGGCCTCGTGTAATCTCTCAGGCCATTTTGGGACAGACTGCAAGCTCAGTTTCTTGTGCTTTGAGTTGGGCACGACCACACACGGTCTCAACGGGGTGTACCATGCAGAATCAGGCTCGGTCCCATCATCACATTTTGTTGGGTAGGTGTCTGGTGCATCAAGCTGTTTGTAACAGTTGTTATCTGATGTTTTCTGCCAAACTGCTATATCACCTTTATTGTTATATAACTTAAAGCACATTGAAGTTAAAAGTCCTTGTAGCTTGTCGTAATCCGATTTTTGATCCTCTATTGTTGTGTTCCAACCTCTCCATCGTCTCTTGTAGTTTATGGGTGGGCCCGAGAGAACCCAAAAGCCTCCTGGCCGTAGGATTCGGTGTACTTCTAGAAGGTAAATTCCACCTGAAAATATCCATTAAAGAATCAATCAAGATTGTCATGTAAGATTCAACTGAAAATGTTTTTGAGTTGTTTCCATATGATGACATAGATTTGCACAATTTTAACCTACTTACTTATGAACGAGTCAATTCGTACTAAAATTAGGTTCGGGTCAAATGGGGGGAGGTATTTCCAAGTGTATTTTTAAAGCATATAACTTTATAGATCATCTGTTTATTCAAAACTTAGATTATTACTGTCAGCATATAGTTTTTCTAGTCATATTTAAGGCATTAACTGTATATAAAGATTAAAAACTGTCTCCAGGCCAACCTGACCCGACCCATCTCAACCTGCTAAAAATTACCCATTTTGACCCTAACCCTGTTTGACCCATACAACATTACAACCCACCCATTTTGCCAACTCTATGATGACACACTTGTTTGAGAGATCTAACAAAATTACCGAATTCAGTCCATGGGATAAGGCATCTCGAGCAATGAGCCATATCGAATGAATTTGATGGGAATGGAAGGCGTTGTGTAGATATGATTCCAAGAATTGCAGGAATCCCGCGCTCTAAAGCAAATTGTACTTGAGCCTCATGGTTATCTCTAGGGGCTAGAGAAACCGTTAGGATGCCACGATCAAGCAAGTCGCCTCCCCAGCTAGCAACCTGTAAATTTAAAACTTCAAGATTTAAGCTTTACATTACTATTTAAGTTTCATAAGATCTAAATTCCGAAACTAACCCCACATCCAGTATCAATGGCGGTGCGAACAGTTCCATCTTTCATTCCCGGATTAGATTCTGCATCAAATCAACATAAGCACTAACGCCGTTGGGGAACATAGTACCGCCACCCGGGAAGTAGAATTTCTCGCCTTCTTTTCTTAGCCAATGCTGGTTTGACTTCTGTTTGTTGATCCAGTCATACGGGACATTCCTAGACAGTTAAATTTGAATGTGCTAATCAAAAGGCGCCATCTTGATATTATGTATTATGTTAAACGGGTCTAAATGGATGAAAGTCACCCAAAGTCTACTTTCAATGCATATAACCTCCTTGCATTGTTTCTATTCAAAGCTTTGAATAATATTAATTGTTGTAATATATGGACAGAAAAATGTTTTCTTGACTATCTGACTTGGCCCGTTTGCGCGGTACCAAAAAACTCATTTTAACACGCTACATAATCTGCCCACCTGTCATCTTGCCGCCTCTAATCTTGATCCAAGATTGACAGAAGATACAAAACTACAAAAGACACGAAATTTACCTGTACCAACATTCATCTTTGCTCTTAGGCCATCTGATAGGCTCTTTATAGCCATCAGGTGGTGGTATCAAACACTCCTTCCTATCAAACGCGGGCGGGCAATGGCGCTCCATAAATGTGAGCCTGTATCGCCCGTATTTCATCCATCTCTGTAAACAATAACAATTTAGTTAAATGTTAATCGCGCTATTTCCCCAAAAAAAGCAATATCAACAAGCCCACAATACGGGCATAGAACTAATAACCTCATATAAAGACATTCAAAACACAAAATGCACATAATCAACTAACAATGTCCTTCGTGTCAAATGATCAAGATTCATTCAACTACAAATTCCGTTCATAGTTTGATTGAATCCTACTGATGGCCTAAAATCAGACTGTGGATTACTAAAATTCAGCTGAACTGCATACAGCATGCATAATCAAGCACAGTCAACAGACTCACAATGACAAAACAATCATAAAAACCCAAAAACACATATACCTTAGGATCCGTGCAGGGCGTGTAGTCCTGTAAATCAGCACTGCATTCCGGAAAAGAAACCGATTTCACCTGAATCGGGCCAGAAACAGTTGGTTTTACAGAATCAACGGCTTTAGAAACCTGATCAGTAGAAAACTTGTTCTTTTCAGAACAAAATATCCCACCAAGATAAAATGACAACCCACATAGCACTACAAACATTATTCCTATGGGCACCACCCTTGAACTTCTTTCAGGTTGTCTTGCAAGTTTATCATCTTTATACTTCATTTTTAGCCCACACTAACTAATGCACAATCTGTTCAACAATCAAGTTCAAAACTTGTAAGAAAACATGCAATAACTTGCATCCAACTAGCAAATTCCACAAAATCATGCTGATTAGAGCAGAAGATAAAGTTCAACTGCCATAAATTCCTCGAGATTGAAGTAAAAGATTAAATATTTTAACACAAACCAAGTTCAAAGACTGCTAAATGAAGATGATAAGTGTAATCTGAGTCAAGAAGACAGATCTTGATAATTTAAACAGCAGAATGTAAAGTCAAAGTGAGAAAATAAAGATCAAATTAGTGCGGATCTGATGGTATGAGATGTGTAAAATACTAAAAATTTGTCAAAATCTGATGGCAACTATTGGCTACTGCCGACAGTGCATATTGGCCCCTTTAAAAGTCATAATCACTGTAGTAAAATAGTCGCTCAAACTGCAACTTTTGGACCATTTCATGAGGTTTGGTTAGAGGGCCCTTGTGATTATGCCCACACTACCCAGTGAGCTAAAGAGAGAGAAAGAGTCCTGTTGAATCCACACTTTTCTTTTTTACTTTTTTGACGATAAAACAAAGGGAAAAGTAGCCAATATTCTTCAATCACCATACAACCCAATCAATAGCTCTGTTCTTCTGAACATTTCATCAAACAAGATGAAAAAACACAAAATTTCACACAATTTCCACTCCAGTTTAGCTGGGAATCAACATTATCACTTGGAATCACGTGGTGTTACATAAAGATTCATTTTTTTTCAAAAAATCTTGAAAAATCAAACACAGAGCCCATTTGGGTATCTGAAAAGATTTTGATTTCTGAGAGATATTGTAAGATTTGTGTTATAATGGAGGATTAAATGGTGAAGAAGCTAAAGAACAGAGGAGGGTTGAAATGAGATTACCTGAAGATAGATGTATGTGATGAAAATTAATGGACAGTCGATTTATAAATTATAAACCTACACGACGACAGGATCTTGTGAGTGAAACCCAAGAACACAAGCGGATGAGAGAGAGAGAGAGAGAGAGAGAGAGAGAGAGAGAGAGAGACATGCAATATAATATATGGATATATGTGCATATTATATGTCTGTGTGTGTGTGAATACACACACGTATGTGTGAGAGATCATCACCTTGCGAGAACCTTTTCTGACTCCTGTCTCAGATGTAATTTTTCACTTTTGTTTTTGAGGGTAGATATACATTTAACCTTGTGGGGTAACTTTAAGAGGAGGAGATTAGTATTAAAATCTTTCAAAATTGAAAAAGATGGGTTAAAGCATTTTTGGTTTCTGGATTTTTATTAGTGTACTTTTGTATTATATTGAATAGTTGTGAATGAAGATAAACAAAATATTAATATTATATTTAGTTATATATTCTTTAACATTTATAACATTTTAAATTTTTTTAAAGTAGTTGTAAATGAAGGAGAAAAAATTTAATGATAAATATATAAAAATATATTATTTAATAAAAAATAAAAAAGAAAAAATAATAATTTTAAATGTAATTATAAATATAAAGATAAAAATTTTCTATTGTGAGTGCTTTTAGTATCATTTGAAAACTAGTAAGTATCTTAGTAATCGCAAAATCTAATATCAATAGGTATATATAATATATTCTATATTTTTTACACATTTATGTATGTTATATACGTTAAAACCATAAAAATAACATAAAAACTCCTCAAAGTAATGTTTGCATATATTATTAATTTTTTTATTTATTTAACTACATATGTGTAGATAGTATTAGCTACACATGACTTACACATGTGTGGATTACAAATTCATTCATTGTTTTCATTTTAAACTTCATAAGAGATGCCTATATATTATATTTTAATCATTTTTTATGTAAAGAAAGAAAATTTCATGTGTTGATAGAAGTTGTCGCAATTGTAAAAACATGGGTAAATTCTCAAATAATTAACCCTTAAAATATTACGTTTATGTATATTCTATTTCTAAAATAAGTTGAAAAGTAGCTTTTTAATATTTATCATCAAAAGTTGTATAGTTTGCTATTTTAGGACTTTGCTAACATATTCGATGAATTTAGAAACAAATATTTGTGTTTATTAGAAGAATAATTTCAAAATTCACAAGATGAAAGTTGTAATTATTATTCATTACGTTTAGTAAGATACAAAAAAGGTAATTTCTTATTTTTGACGAGAAAGTCTCTTACTATAATCTTAATAAATTAAAGTTTTTTTTAATTTAGAAAAAATACATGAAAAAGTCATTAAACTAAGTTTTTTATATTAAAGTCAACGCACATACTTATAAATTTCTTAAATAACTTGTTAACTCTAAAATTTGAACACGATTATACTAAAAATATTTCTTTTTTAATAAATTTGATTGTCACTTGATGAAAGTTTCACTAGTTTAGCAGTTAACAAATCAATTTTAAGAAAATTACAAGTATATGTGTTTTAAACAAATTTAAGGACTCTAACAATTTAATGACTTTTAAGTTTAATTGTTTTAAGTTGAGAGGCTTTAGTACTTTAGTATACCAAATTCAGGCTAAGTGATTTTTTATGAAAAAAAAGCGTAATGGTTTTTTTTTGGTGTTATCCATGTTCATAAATGCGGATCAAAATCACTTGTTTGTTAATAAAATTAAACCTTTTATTCAAAAATGTAACATTTGATTTTGGTCTAATTAATCAAATAACCATCTAAAAATGTTTCTTAACAATGCAAAATAAAAGCATTTGTTGATTAATATCGTAATTACTAAAAGTGTCCTCTTTTGATATGTGCAATTACTATTTATATATTCTTCACTTTAAAAGAAAATACCAATAATATACAAAATCAGGTGTTTTGATAATTCAAGAAAATTAAAGTGACAGAACAATAATTCGTAATGGTCATAATCAATTAATTCAATATTGATATTATCTTGTTTTATCGTATTTACCACTTTAAGTTTGTTTAACTTTCTCTATGTTTAGTGTTTATCTATTTTTTGGAGTTTATATATTAAATCAGATAAACGGTGTAGGTTAATTTCATTATACGGATTGATACAGAGTTTGAACCATCCCTCTAATCAAAGATAAACTCAAAAATAGAATAAATGCTAAATATAAAAAGATAAAATCCTGATGGAAAGAATAACTCCTACAAATCCTTATAAAAATAATTATTACATATATATACAAAATAAACAAGCTAAAAATTATGTGAATTAGTATTTAATATAAGCAAACAAATCACAATACTTGTAAATTACTGTTTTACCACTTCAATATTCTTGATTTGACGTGAAATCATGCCCGTCAAGCTAAGAGGGATGGATGGATCCTTGTGTTACGTTAACGCCACATAACATCTATTTTCCCTCTCCATTATCAAATATAAAAATTAATAACACTAAACTTTTATCTAAGAAAATAAAAAGTATTAAATCCGTATACAAAATAAACAAGTTAAAATGTAAATAAAATAGTATTAAATATAAGAAAACAAATCACAATAGTTGTAAATGACTTTTTTTACCACTTCAATATTCTTTATTTGACGTGAAGTCATGCCTAATTACCTATCAAGCTAAAACGGATGGACCTATTTGTTTTATATAGGGTGTGTATGGTTGTTTTGGTTTGGTTTTGACTTAAAATCGAAACCAAAAACCGATATTTTGGTTTCTATGTTTTTAAAACCGTTCGGTTTCGGTTTTTTCGGTTTTTGGTTTTTGGTTTTAACTTCGGTTTCGGTTCGGTTTTTTGTTTTTTTCGATTTTACCATTTGTGCTTCAAGTTTTAGAAAAAAATGGTTTAAAGCATGAATTTAAGTCAAAAACTTTGGTCTTACATTATTTTGTTAATCTTCAGATATAGTCTATATATTTTTATAATTTAGTTAACATTAAAATTAAATGCAATTCATAAAATATAAGAACAGTATATTCGATACAATATTTTAATCTATCAATTCAAATAAAATAAATAAATATTATTATTGAAACCTAAATATTTAATTTTTTTTAGATAACACAAGTTAAATAAGTAACTAATAGGCTAATAATTTTTATAAATATATGATTACACCTCTAAATTTACAAGTTTGATTATATGGTTTCGGTTCAGTTTTCTCGGTTTTTGTTATAAGCAAAACCAAAACCAAACTGAAAAATTCGGTTTTAAAAAATCATCAAACCAAACCGTCGGTTTTCCAGTGGTTTCGGTTTTATCGGTTCGGTTGCATCGGTTATTTTGGTTACGGTTCCGTTATTTTGATTTTTTGCTCACCCCTAGACTTTCACTTTCACGTTAGCGTCACATAACACTTTATTTTTATGACATCCGTCACCTAAAGGTCCGTCAATTAACGTGATTATCCGTTAACTTTTCTTTGATCATTCATTCCTCATCTTTATTAACTCCTTGTGTGGATATCCTACTTGTTTTATTATCTTTGTGCTTGTGTTTTCTTCGTGAACGTGTGCTATACTCATAACTTTTACAAAATTCATCATTATTATCACTAAATATATCATTTTTATATAAATTTATTGTCATTAATAAAACCATTTTTAAGTGCCAATTATCATTAAATACATTTTTAACATTAATATAACAAACACTTTTAAAGTCGTTTTCAACCGAAACAAACTTTGGGAACTCGGGGGCTAAGTGCAGGGACTAAAATTAACATTTTGCAAACTTTGGATGGGTATAAAAACCCCATTTTCCCAGCCATTATTCATCTTCTTCGCTTCTTCTTCATTTTTCTTCTTCACTTTACAACTTCTTCTTTGCACGAAAACCGCCCTGTTTCGTCTCGTTTTCGTCGTCTAGACTTCATCTACGACCTAGCCTACTCCATCCTTGCAGGTAGACGACATTGGTTGTCCCTTTCTTGCTCGTTTTACTGTTGTCCAGTTCTAGGGTTTCGGGTGTTCGGGTCCAACCGAACACATGTGGTCGCATGGGTGCGTGTGATGTCTTTCTGTGTGTTCTTCTTGTTTGTGTATGTTTGTTGTGTGTTTCTGGAAGTCCTCGTGGTGTAAAACCCATGCACGGAGCAGCCGCAGGCTGCTCTGCACTTCTGCAGTCGCGATTCTGCTGTTTGGGCGACTGGGTCGATCATGCGACTGAGCCGTGCGACTGTGTGTGTGTGCGATTGAGTCATGCGGATGAGTGATGCGTGCGATTGAGTCAATGCGAATGAGTGATGCGTGCGATTGAGTCAATGCGGATGAATGAGGTGTGCGATTGAGTCAATGTGGATGAATGTGTGTGATTGTGCGTGTATCGCACGACTGAAAGCCAGTCGCACGAATGGAGGTTAAGTCGTACGAATGAAGCTGATTCATACGAATGAAGGTTGATTCATGCGTGTGGAGGTTGAGTCGTGTGATTGGGTGTTGTGTGGTACGACTGAATCCCAGTCGCGCAAATGAAGGTTCAATCGTACGAATGAAGCTGATTCGTACGAATGAGGGTTGATTCGTGCGAATGGAGTGTTGAGTCGAGCGTCTGGTCCTATCGTGTGATTGAAGATGCTATGAGTGTGAATTTCCTTCTTGAATGTCGTGTGATGATAAGGTAACATCAACACAATTGTCATTGCTCGACCACAAAGATTAAAGTCAACGCTATCAATGCTATAATACTATTCCAAATCAAATTTACCTTGCATTTTAAAATTAATAACAACCGATTTGTGACTACTAATTTTTAACAAATACTTCTCTTATAATAATGGATCTTTTACACAATATCACCGGCAATGGCGACGGTTTCTAGTACTTGGATCTACATAAGATCTAATACGTGTGTCAGCTTATGTGTGTTACGCGCGACCGAACCGATACAACCCGGACCGATTGAATGTTGTTATTTACTTTATACATACCATTAATGCTTGACAATAACTGTCAATAGGTGTTTCATCGTTCATTGCATACAACACTTTGGAAACTTTGATCATTCATACTTACCACTTAACAAGTGAGTTTCGTGTCCCTTTTTTATGCTT
Source organism: Flaveria trinervia (assembly GCA_025506515.1). Classification (NCBI taxonomy): domain Eukaryota; kingdom Viridiplantae; phylum Streptophyta; class Magnoliopsida; order Asterales; family Asteraceae; genus Flaveria; species Flaveria trinervia. Next base: position 100,967,073 of record CM046447.1, on the reverse strand, counting down.
ATACAACTTTTCAATCATTTACAAACTTGGGGAAAAAGTATGCTCACCCACTTTTCATGTTGTACAACTTACATACAATTTACATACTTGGAATCAACGTGATACTGTTTTGTGAGTACTTATCTGATACATGCTTGGGTCTGCTGTGTGGTTCTTTCTTTACAACCATTTAATTACAATGTGGGAACCGACAGATAGGTATTGGCAGTATTACTGGGTTGACACCCCCACCCTTGTTGTTGGTATACTAGTTAGTACCAACAGTAGCTAGGAACGGGCCTTGGGTGAATATATTCTGACAAGATTCTGTGTGTACGTCGTTAGTTTTGGTTGTAAAGCTCATGTCATGCGATTTGCTTACTTATAACTGTATTCACGATATTCCACAACAGTTATTATACAGCATCAACTACTTATTTACAAATTAAACCTGCGAGCTCACCAATAATTTTGTTGATCATTTTGAGCATATCTTTTCAGGTAATCATGCTAATTGAAGATCTAGGTGTGTTGCCTTAGTAGGGACCCTAGGATGCATTTTGAGACTAAACATTGTTCTTTGGAACCTTGTTGTAGTTGCTTTAAACAATATCTTACTTTTGTAACTTGTTCCCGGGTTGTGAGAAATGCATTACAATGTTATCATCTTTGTTTTTGTGAATCATGTATTATGTTATGCTTATGGCTATGTTGTCGTGAATATTGACTAACCACGACACAAGTCTCCTTTGTGTCGGGTGTCGTCATGACACGCTTTGTCATCATTACTTATATTGCATCTCTATCGCTTACCATGTGTTATGACGATATCGTCTCGTTACATCCCCGTGTTTCCGCTCTCAGCGGGGGTGTGACAATTTTCTCTCATCTACAACAATTAACTAAAGAAATGGATCTCAATATATGTAACATCCTAAGCAATTTTAACATCGGCCGTAAACATAAAAGATTCCTAATTTATAAGAAAGGTATTGCCTCTAATATCATAATGCGTTTTGACTACATTGGTTGTGTGATGAGATGAGAACTCCATAGTCTCTGATGATAACAGTTCAGGAATGAGTGACCTTCCTAGGGAATTTTCACCTGAGCAACTAAAAGCATTTGTGAGCCTTGTGGGCAAAGCGGACAATATTGAAGGTATGAGAGTCGAGATATTACAAATGGTATCAGAGTCACTTCTCGATCGTTCTAAATGACAGGGCAAACCTCATCAAAGATGATGAGTCTTCGGGGGTGTTTAGAGGGACACATTAAGCAAATACCATAACCATAAATGGAATAGTGAGGTAAACCTTATCGATAATGATTGGCCCAAAGGGGAATGATTGTAACACCTAGGCGAATATCACATCAATCGTGGATAGAAGAGATTTATGTTTCATAAGAAATATATTTGGCATTTAATATCACCAACGTGTTTTTAGCACATTGACTATGGATAAGAGTCAAAATCTATAGTTAAGTTTGCTCAGATGATAATAATCTAGAGAGGGTGACCTGTCTGGAAAGTTTTTACCCGTACAACAAAAAACAATTCTATGAACTACTCGAGCAATGTGAAGAATATTAGTGGTACGAGAGCAGGGTTGTTACAACATCTCCCTCCATTATTAGAAAATTAATAATACTAAATTATTATGCAAGAAATAAATACAATTAGAAAATAATAAAAATATAAATAAAAAACAAAAAAGTAATTCACTTCAAGTTTTAAAATATTATAAAAAAATACTTTATATCACAAGCATCCTTTTTTTCATTAACATTTGCATTTAGAAAAAAAAAATATATATATATATATATATATATATATATATATATATACACACACATATATATATATATATATCCAAATTGTGCATTTAAATTGTTTGATAAAATTACAGGCACGAGATGTAAAAAAATCAAATTAGATCCCAAATCACAGTGAAATTGTAAAAGCAAAATAATATTTAAAGATGTGGCGGGGAGGGAACGTGACAGAGTAAAAAGACACAACGTAGAAGGGAGTTGTGTGCGAATCCCCCCCCCCCCCCCCCCCCCCCCGGCTGTTGTCATGGTGGTCATTCATTCACTCACATAAGCGACTTTCAAACCGTCTAATCTTATATTTTTGTAATGGCGAAATATTATTGATTAATTTGTTTGATATTTTCTAAAACTTATGTCATTAGATGGTTTTAGGTGAGGTCACTATTTATGACCGTTGTCCAATGCGAAAGGAAGAGCAACATATGATTTTGATGTAAAAAGAAAGTGGATGTGAGAAATGCATGAGGAAAAGCATACACGAGTAAGAAATTTGAGCGGATAAGAGGAAGGGGAGAGGGATGACTTTTTGTGGAACATCGATGATGCTGATTTGAAGCCGGCTGACAATCCACTCGTGAATCACATGGGGATTGATACTATATATATCATGTGAATATTTAAAGAAGATACTATGATAAATAATAAAAATGGATGGATTGTGTGAATTATTTAAAAGCAAAAAATGACCATAAAGTTTTGAGTGCTCTTTGCTTCCCACTTTCATTCATGTCTATATTTACTTTCTTTTTGGATCAAACTTTATATCGAGACTAGAACTGGATACTAACTTTTGTGTCACTAAAATTAAAACAAATGCAAGTTTAATGAACTACTTTTTAAGATGTTTTACAATTGATCCATTATAGATGCAGGGAAAGTATCTTAAGTATCGTATCGATAGATGTGTCCACACTATAAAAAATAGTTACGATATACCTTTGTACATATTCTCACATCTTAAAGTGTTAATGTTATGAAAACACAAGAAAAATTAGCATGAAGTATTAAGTTTTGAGCACTATCGAAAATGAAATATACTAGTATTGACTTGACTTTCTCAAACTTTAGTTTTTTTGGAGTATTTGACATTTTTAATATCCATGTTATTATTTTCAACGTACTTGTAATAATGGAGTTGTATCTATTATTTATATAGACTTTTAAGCATGATATTTATACTAGTTTCTAACACTTACGGAGTTTGATATATTCTTAAACGTGACAAAATCATTATTCTTCTATGTGTATTATCCCGAGCATCTCATCCACAACGCTACATTTGCTTCAATTTACATGATGAAGCCACAAGTTCCTCTACTATCCTCGATGGAACATATACGATAACCAAAATGTTTGTATGATTTAGTCGTTAAATCCTTGTAGAGCTTTAACAAGTTTGTTAAGAATAGACTTCTTCTTATTAATGATCAATTATTTCAGAAAATAAAAATAAAAAAAATTAATTTAATTTTACACCCTAAGTTTTGAATAAAGTAAATATTTTCTTTTAAAAGATTAAAAAATCAATTTATCTTTAAAAGTTTTATATGTTTCAATATTACTCCAAAAATTTCATTATTTTAAATAAAATTGAAACAACTAATAAAACTTTTGAACTAAAATTAAAACAATTAATGAAACTTTTAGTGCTAGATTAACGTTTTTAATATTTTAAATAAAAATAATTATTTTTAATAAATTTCAATTAGTAAAATTAAACTTAAAGAAAAAAAGAAATAACCACACCAAATGTCGGCACATTTACGATCAAGATGGCAATGCAACCTTTTCTACCTATATTATTGTTTTGATCAATGTTTTTGAGACCGGATCGGACTGGCGGTTCGATCCGAAATCGGTCTGGTGTCCGGTCCGGTCTGGTATGATTCGTTTTTAGTGGTCGAACCGGCTGGTTCGTCCCGAATCGCTGGTCGGACCGGTTCAGACCGGTTTTGGTATTTTATTTATTATTTTAATAGGTAAAAACATGGTGTTAAACCATAAATTAGTACGTCGGATACACAAATATAGTTAAGTTTTATATATAACTATAATATATATATATATATATATATATATATAAATTATATATAAATTACTTATATTTAGTTAAATATATAAATATAATTAAAATATAATTAAATCCAGTCCAACCGGTCCGAACATCAAACCAGTTAAACGTTCAGTTCGACAACCAATCTGGTTTTAAAAACGTTGGTTTTGATCACAATTATTCAGTCCTAATAATATTGTTGTTTGTTTAATGATGAGATGTACAAAAGTAGATAGGCGTGTGGGCCTTTATAAAAGTCGCTGTTTTATTCTTTTATTTATTTATTTATTTATTATTCATTTGTTTATTATTATTCATTTGTTTATTGAATGTCCGTAATAAGGTTCTCGGAAAAATCACCAAATATGAACTTTAAATGAGTTTCAGGTAACACGAAGGGTGAATCGGATAGCACTTGTAATTTATTATCAGTTTATTACACGATTAAATTTATTTAATAAAAATATATTATGTAATTTTTTTATATCTGAAAATGTAATTAAAATTAAAAATGCTAGATTACAACATTTCTTCTTATCCGTCCTTAAAAACATGTAAAAAATATAAACATGGAATATATGTAATTAAACCAGTTGTTTTAATGTTTGATACTTGTGTTAATCGTGTTATTTCTAACATGTTAAACACGATAAAATCATATTTTGTAAGCTTTAAAATCGGGGGAGTGTGGGGATACTCAGTCCCTGGTGGGATTATTCAACGGGCTTCACCAGTAGCATCACCTCCATTTTGACCGTTGGGTAACGATTACTAGCCCGTGTGATTCAAAAAAATATATTTTAAACCCTATAAAAACCACTCAAACTTATTTTTTTCACATTACTTTTAGTTTTTAAGCTGTCTACTCTTTAAACAATATGGAATAATCATCTCACTCGATCAATGAGAAAACCTGTTATTCTATAAAAACTCACATGAGTTAGGTTTAAAGCTAAGACTTTAAATATCTTAAACACAAACTATCATCCATACTAATAGACTAAAAGACCAACTATATAGAGTTTGTTATATATATTTAAATGTAATTTGATTGACTAATAAACAATATGATCATAACATTCATTCAACAAACTAGAATATGCGGAGTGTACTCTTGTTTGAGTTTATTGTGATGAAATCTTTTTAGGGTTGAAGCCTCTAAACAATGGGGGTTACAAAGAGACAGTGCCCCTTGTAGCAGGGTCTAAAATGCGGTAGCCCCTAACAGACTCTAAGGGGTAGAGCCATAGATTGGGGTTGATCTATAAGGTCAATTTAAAAAGTTTTTGTTTAGGTAAATATTGTTTTACTTAACCATGCATGAAAATTTAATTTTTTTTTGAAATTTCACATGTGAAACTCTAAAGGTTAAAACAACTAATTTGTATTTGTTTAGGGTTTCCTTGAAACACAATCAATTTCATATCCTTGTAAATTTTAAATTTAAACAAACAATTGGAATCATATTTAGTTTTTAAACTTAAGTTTAATCTGATTGAATATTTGATGTAAATTTAAATAGTTTTAGTCTGAAAACGAACTTGTCACTTTCACCCTACTCTCCTTACGGAAAATTTTAAAGTCCGTCGCTGTTCTAAACATCACAGATTGTGAGTTCCTTGTGTCTGACTCTAAATCGACATGCAAATTAAATAATTTCCAATAAATCAACTCCCAATTATATATGGTAACGTGTCTTGTGCCCAACAATTAATTGGCACCGATGTATACTTGAATTGAAAATTTATTGAATCTCCTTCTCTCAACTACCACCCATCATCGTCACTACAAATCTTAATATTAACATATAAACTAAAGAATTAATTGTTTCATTAGTTTGCTGCATATTTTATTATATAATCACATCACTTTTGCTTTGAACATTCGGTCACCAAGAATTAAAGGTAGTTGGAATCAAACATGTGAAAAAAAGAATAATAATTAATGAAAAATTAATATTATCATCTAGATTACTATTGTTCAATTACGTTGTATGACTTTTTTTTAAACGGTTAAAGGATCATCAACGAGTCATTGGTCATTCGATCATTTTCACTACTTGAGTAAGGAAACCAAAACTATTATCAAAAAGGAACTCACTTTGGGTTAAAAAATTCTCTAACCCAACCTGAACCCCTAATTATGTTGTATAACTAAATTAGAATCAAGCTAGATGCCATATGTAACTTATATTAGAATATAGAAAAAATTCACAAAGTATTTCGTTCTTCCTCTTAAAATGATGAATTGACTTATGAGAATTAACAATTTTGTAAAAAGATCATAATGTTTATTAGACAACGTAATGTATTCATGCAAAATCTAAATGTTCATACTAATTCATAATCTTTGTTTTACCACTATAGACTTATGGATTTATATTTGATCATCCAACTAAAACTATCTTAAAGTTGTTTTCACTTAAATACGTTTAACTATAAAGTTATATTTTTGTTCACAACACATGTAACATTAATATGTCAGTAGTATTTCGAGCAGGACATTTCTTATAAACTCAATATAAAAAATGATAGTTAACCACCCAATGTGGATCATGAATAAAATTTAAAAGTTTTCATTAATTTTGACACTACATCTCACTCCTTAAAATAAGAATAAAATTTAAAGACTTCGTTCCCAAAGACTTAGAATCCAATTTTTATATCCATTTTCTTATAATTTTGTGAAGACAAAAGGTAGTAAATAATTAATAAAGATATATTATGTAATTAAATAGAGAATGATACAAGAAATGAAATGTAGTAGTTTTTTAAAAAGGTAGAACAAAATCATAGGATAAATGTGACACCAAAATTTACATATTTAGTAGTTGAAAATACCTTATTGATAAAGAAAAGGATAATATATATCATATAAGGATAATGATGCATGTATCATGTATGTATAAGACACTTGTGCATTTAATTTGAGGATGTGGAGTATTTGTTAGACTGAGAATTTGGGCTGGTGGATGCATCAATCTCAAAAGTAATAATAGTGACATCATGGGTTTATTAGCAACATATATGGGCATGATTATGCATGAACACATATGTGACACGCCCATGCGAGTGTGATGGTCATGGATAAAGTCATAAAGATGTTACTAAGGACCATTCTCTTCTTTTATATTGTTAAATTCATTTTTATACTAAAAGAAAACATGTAACGTTTTTCTCATGCTTTTATAATATGATATTTCCTCCTTTTCATAATATCTGTTTGATTGTACGTATTTTTCACACTAGTCAATAAACATTATTTGACGGAGATAATACCTGTAAACCATTGTTGTTGAGACCGGATCGGACCGGTCGGTCCGACCGGTTCAATCGCGAATCGGGGACTTGTCCGGTCCGGTCTGGTGTGATTCGTTTTGTAGTGGTCGAACCGATCGGTTCGTCCCGAACCGCTGGTCGGACCGGGAAACGGACCGGTTCGGACCGTTTTTTTTCTTTATTTTAATGGGTAAAAACGGGGTGTTAAACCATAAATTAGTACGTCGGATATACAAATATAGTTAAGTTTTATATATAACTATAAAATATATATATATATCATATATAAATTACTTATATTTAATTACGTATATAAATATAATTAAAATATAGTTAAATCGGTCAAACCAGTCCGACCACCAAACCAGTAAAACGTTCAGTTCGACGTCTGATCCGGTTCTAAAAACATTGCTGTAAACGATGAATACTGATCACTGTAATTTGTTAGAATAGATTTTATTTGAAACGAGTCAGATTAATTTGATATGGACTTCTTTTATTGCCGTCTCGAAGAGAAACCCAAAACAAATAAACTTAAAGGTTTTTTTATAACATATTTAGAGTTAGTGAAGGACCTGATCAAAATATGAATAAGGTTTAGAATGTAGGAAAACTTCTTATAATGTTTCTTTTACCAACTAGTTTTCTTAATGTCTTTTAATATTTTTATTTCTTAAAGCTTTCACAGTGAAATTCTTAAAAATATATGAGTGTGTTTGGTATATTATATAAAATAATTTTGAGTGGTTGTGAGTGAATGAGATAAAAAATGTTATTATTGATTGGTATATTTAAAGAATCAATGTTCAAGTCCTATAATTTTTTAATATTTTTGAAAGTGGTTATGAGTAGATGAAAGGGAAAAAAATAATGATAAGGGTCTATAAAATATTATTTAAGTGAAGAGAAGAAAAAAAATATAGTAATTTTTAGTATAACTATATGAATAAAAATAAAAAATCCACTGTGAATACTCTTTTAAAATGTCCTTTAAACGTAGACGTCACTGCCTATATTTAAATCAAATAAATAGAGTTGTCCAAACGTAAAAGAAGTTGAGTGTGGGGAAGTTCGGCCACCCTTATTAATTTTGATTTGAATATTACCTTATTGTAATAAATTTTATTTTTAATTTAGTTTTCTCTTATAACTTTTTAAATATAACATTTTATAAAAAACTCTGAATATATGATCGCGACATGCTTAATTTTGTCTATATATCGACGTAATTCCTATTCAAAATTGAGACAGATCAAATTTATTGAATGTTCGATATAAATTTACTTTAGACATAAAAACCAGCCGCAACGACCACATTTAAAATATAACCGCCTCAATTATAAGAGAGCTTCTCAATTTTTCTATATAAGTGGATGCTTATATTTTATAGACGACGAATTCTTTTTTGCCTGGCTTTTCTTGAAATAATATTTGTTTAACGGAAGAAATATAAGCATCCACTTAGATAGACAATTTGTTTGATTTAATGCGACTCTTAGGACAAATAAAGGTGAGTCTGCCTCTGTTTGAGGGACTTTTTAGGGGATAAAAGTTTTTAGGAGACAAAAGAAGAGATTTAACTGCTAAAAAAGATACGTTTAACAATTTTTCTTTACATATATCTTTTTTTTTTAATTTGTAAAAGTATATATTTTATCAAATTATGTATAATATACAATCTTTTTAAATATTATTTAATAAAATATATCATTTTACAAGTTTAAAAAACAATATCATATTATCACAAATATTAAAGACATGTATTTTAATTATAGGGATTTTTACATATATTCCCTTTCTAAGAACATAAATTACATATTTCTGAACCAAAAAAATCAATTACATATTTTCCTTCCTAAAACTTATATATCACACATATATCCATTTCATTCAACTTAAATATATATATCCATTTAATTCAACTTAAACTATTAAATAACTATTTTATATTGTTTTTAGTAAGAGATTTTTACATATGGATGTTTTATTATTAAAATTGTTTAAAACTTTTAACAACTGTATTTTGTATTTGGAGATATAACTTTGGTTATCGGTTATTATAGTTTTGAAATAAAGTTTTAAATGAGATATGATTTTTTTATTTCTATTTATATAGAAGACTCTCACTTGAGCCACTACGTAATTGATAATATTAAAAAATAAAATATGTAAAAGTACTTTGGTGACACAGAAGTAAAATAATTATTAAATAAATCATTTAACCAAAATGAATAAATATGTAATATATGTTTTAGAAAAAGAAAATATGTAATTGATTTTTTGATTTTAATTATATATCATGACATCGCCGATGGTTGAAATAGTATTTAATGCGACTCTTTTAACCCTTAACTATAAAGACCAAATCAGTTAATAAAATACTACTATTTTAAACATGCCCGATTATTATAAACATCGTATCCTGTCTTTTTATGTTTTTCTTTCGTTTCATTGGCTATCATATATTCTAATTTCGTAATTCCTTAAGCCCGCTCCAATCCTTGAAATATATACTTCTGGGCCATTTGAGCCCAAAAATTAACATATATCGTATTTGAATATTGGCGACCCATCACGCTCAGCCCAGCCCATCTGATTTTGCTATCTTCTTTTTCAGCCAGCTTACCTTTTCAGCCCATCTAATCGAAAAGCCCACCCGGTTCACACATATAACTTATATAAGCTTTAATTGTTAACAAATTTATCTCAATAACAGTCAAGAGATCAAGATGATTTACTTGTTTCTTTTACCAATTATGATTGTTATTTTTTCTTTTTGGTTTGGGTTTTTCATTTCGAGTGGAAAATGTTCCTAAATTGTAGAATCCGAGGAACTCATAAACCAAACCGACGAACAACCTATGCAAACGCATCGAGTCAGACTAAGTTTGCATTCGTTAAAGTGACCACTTTTCATCTCATCAGTTGTGGTGTTTGAGATGAAGATACATTAACATGGGTTTAGGAGTTGAAGACCACAAAACGGAACTCTGCCAAAGGAAAGTGAATGCAACTTGATCATCAACATCACAAAAACGTAATAGTAGACTCACTGACACGGTTTCCACAGGCACGAAATCAAACAAGGTTGGAGCGCGTCTCTAATGTCTTAAAGCTTTTCAAGTAAACATAATAGATCAACAAATTACCATCGACGGAACATGTAAATAATACATTCTAAAGTTATATAGTGGTAGATGAAAGGAAAAGAATAAAACATTGTTTAGCAATTTGCAAGATTTATCCCTTGGGTTCTTATTTTCACAATATCACCCTCACACAACTATTTTTAGTTTTCTATAGACCATTTAGATGATTAGTAGACAAGAATCCTTGAACCCAAACATCATCTCAAGCCCCCATTTAGCATCCATCAGTTTAGTCAAACCAAGTTTGCATCAAAGACAAAAGTTTCCAACATGTTGGTTGTAGCAGGGGAGTTCATAAAGCGTTAAAACCGCCTAAACCACCCAAACCGAAGCACGTCAGCTGGTTTGAGATCCAAATGATTCGGTTTTTGACGGTTTACTGACTTAATGGTTTGATTTGATTTGGAACTTGAACAGGGTGTTTAACTTTTATTACTAATATTTTTTCTTCATATTTTGAACTCTCTTTTATTACTAATTTTTTTATCCAAACTAATGATTTTAGAAGATAATGATAAAAAATGTGTTCAAACCACTAAGCCATCAAAGCCAAACTGTTGAATCGTCAAACTGGTAAAATCAACCAATCCAGCCGACCTGACCCACTCTACCCGGCCGGTTTAGTCTATCATTTTCTAAACTGTGGTTAGAGGTTAGGCCTAGATTTTCATAAAAACCGCATTGTAAGACAGCATTTTCACACTAAATTTATCATATAAGAGCAAAAGGTCTCAAACATAGAAAGAGTTTGCATAATCCAAAACAACACATGTCTCTGCTAGAAGGCAAAAGAGTACGGCACACGATCAACATATGGCAATGTATTGACTCACCATCATTATCCTTAAACACCAGATTACCACTTGAACCAATATTGCAAACAGCAGTTCAGGGAGACAGAACAACCGGCTCATCTCTTCAGCCTGTCAAATCAAACAAACAGATATGGTCATATTTCAGGAAAAAAAAGATTTTAATAATTATGATTTAAAGGTAATGTAAGGCAATTTACATTGGAGCTCTTTTGCCAGCACTAGCATAGCCATACTTTCTTCTAAAAGCTCATCAAGCGTATCTCCAGCTTCACAAGTTTTAATTAGCCGGTCTTCCATGTTTACAGCTACAGACACCTGAAAGGCAGCAACACTTGCTGCATCTTCTGGTGTTTCTGTAGGAAAGGGTTTCACTTGTTCCGCGTTGCTGTTTTGGGGTTCCCCTTGTTCCGCGTTGCTGTTTTGGGGTTCCCCTTGTTCTTCGTTGCCGATTTGGGGTTCCCCTTGTTCTTCGTTGCCGTTTTGGGGTCTCCCTTGTTCTTCGATGCTGTTTTGGGGCCCCCCTTGTTCTTCGTTGTTGTCAACATTATCTGTCCTAACATCATCTAGTTGGGGCGTTTCAGCACCTGAAGGCGTAGCCTTGACCTTGTAGCAGCAGCCATTCACCTGCATTTAAGTGCATTTTAATATGGGTGGCAAAATGTGTGGGTCAGGTTGGCAACAGGTTAGAGAGTTCAGGCCGGGCTAGACCTCTATAACCTTGAGGTTGTGGGGCCAAGTCTCCTTAAAGTGACAAGGACTGAAATGGGTTGAATAGGTTGATGTCACTAGGAAAGAGTATTTTTTCTTCTATTTTTTTTAAAATATTAGTAAGTAATTGAATATCAAATATTTAACAAAAAGAACAAAATGCTTTACGTAACACCCAACTTTCACACATGGTCCCATTAGGTCTTGTACACTTTTAGTCCTCAAACTTTATTAATAAGCCTGAATGTTGTGATTAATTATGTAAGATAACCATAAAACTTCTCTTTCAGAAAATTGGTTGCTATATAAAATCTAGAGGTATCTAGTGACCAAAACACACTCAAGGAAATTTTAAAACAATGATCCATTTAGCAAAGTGCTTGGGGAGGTTCTAAAGACTAGAGTATTCTTAGGCGACTTTAAGACCATGTAACTGTTAACCTTTTAGCAAAAAATGTTCAATAACGAAACATATAGCTTAAGATAAGAGTTACAGACCAGCTCAAGCTCTCCGTTCTGCTCAAGTCTTCTGAGCTTTGAAGTTAATAACCTCCTGAAATTCTTGGGTAACTCATACTTTGGCTGCAACATGTGTAAACATCAAGAACAATCAATTGTGGCAAATCCCATATTTCTTTAATCTATGAAATATCTTAAATTTTAGTCCATGGGGCAATCAAACTCACACAATTCACTTAACAGATAGCCAGCCAGTAGCCACTTAACAGATACAAGATTTGTAAATTACTGAATATATAGTACTGCAGATGCTATGGATGGGAATTACTGGGTTTGGTTATAGTTATGGTATTTACTGCAGCATAACAATTTGATCAGATTCAATTTTTATCTACGGTGTGAGTTTATTGTTTCAAGTCTATCAAACTCACACAATTCACATCTAGTCATCTGATAACAGGAGAATGAAGGTATACGGTTTCATCAAAACTATTAACTTCTGCATAAACTAATTAAAACATATACAAAGTGAAGAGACATATTCTGACCTCAAGAAAGTCAGCCATTGTATTGGCATCAATTCCATTAGGATCTTCAATGGATGAAAGAGCCTCATATATCATTTTTTTGTACCTGGAAAAATAGCATAAAATAGAATCAGATACAATCAATTAACTAAAACAATATGATGTCATAGAAATTGATAAAGTCATAATACTAAGACAAATAGCAACTAAAAACATAGTACAAGAACCCAAAGAATAGTTAATTATAATAACTAGCTAGTGCAGCCAACACAAACAAACTATTAAAGAAGCAACTGAAAAGAAACATACTGTGGGGCTCTTCTTTTCCTATCCGCTAACCTCCTTGAAGGTTCTGGATAAGTTAAGAGTAGGTTATCAATAACTTGTGAATACGGAGTTCTAGCACTCCCTCTGCTGCTGGACCCATGATCACTTCCACTCAAGTTTCGCCATTTGTCCTGCATATGGAATAATAATAAATTTAAGCCATACCAGTTAGATATACAGGTAGGAAATTTTCCTTAAATACAGTTTAGAGATATTAATGTACTTTTACCTTTCACAGAAATGAGAAGCAATGCCATATATGATAATGGCACCAATGAAAGTGAAAGTGAAATGCATGATGTGTATATGCCTTACCAAAACTATAGAGTGAGAAGGTTATTAAAGATGTATCTTGCAACTGGAGCGCATCATATTTTTTATGAGACCAAGAACGGCAAAACAAAGAAAGGGACTCAAGATATCATGCAACCAAATGTGTGTAAATTAGCATATCATATGCTGTATAAAAAAATTATAAAGTTTACATATTAAAAAGATATAAGCTGACTTTACAAAATCTTAGATAGAGAAGCTCATAGAAGGCGTAACTTGCAACTGTATTAACATTTAATCTTAACCCTATAGACAGGCTAATGTAAGTAATAATTCACACATTAGTTTTAAACCTTTATATGTATATGTATGTAGATCCAATTTGTTTTCTTTGTATCATGAAATCAATATAGTTTTCAGAAAAGGAATAATCACAAATTGAAATTCCTGCCTACAAAATTGCTATCTACATTTATCAAGAGTGACAAGTTAGATCATAAAAAATGGAAACAAGCAGAATCAGATTCGCGAAGAAAGATATACGAGGGCTTGCAAGTAACCGATTCAAATAGAAAAAAATAAAGTCACGCAAACATGTCGAAGAAGAAAACAACCTTTAGATCGACGTTCGATCGATTAGCCAGTGAAGAGGCAAATTGTGGATCGGTGAGAATAGTTCTCCACCTTCCTACACCATGTTTTTCCACACCAGTTGACAGAGCTTGTTCTTCCTCTGATGTCCATTTTTGCTTTGGTTTTGCCATTTCTCCCTAGGGTTTTTCCTATTGTCTGATAGTCACCAGTTTATATAACCAGAGTTTTGTTTTAGCTGTGGAATACCCTTATTCATGCCCTCACTAAAGGTTAAAAGTCATGCAGCCGTTGGATCATAATCCAACGGTCAGAGTTTATGACCTTTGCATCCTCAAATTTGGCCTCATTCCAACCGTTAGATCAATACTACAATAGCCACGGGTCACAATCATAAATCACTCCCCCTTTTCATCCACCAACCAAGTCGAACAGCTCTTGTTATGACAATTTAACTTGTTTTTGTCTAGCATACAAAAGAAATGTAATGGATCAAAAATAATCCAAGGGCTTGACATGTAACAGATCAAAACAATTACATTTAAGGGTCAAGACTGATCACCTTTGGATCTCAATCCGGACTAATTCCAACCACTAAATCAACACTACAATAGCATAAAACTGGTCAATCAGAAAACCGTCACTTCAAAAGCAGTTGCGGATCATCAACATCTCAAATCCAATACCCATCTTTTTTTTCTTTTTGTCGCCTAATATTAGTTGTTTTAGTCTAACATATACAAGAAATGTGTGACAACTTTAGAAACAATCCATCTTAATAGATTATAGGTACATCTTACCTCAACGTACTATATTTCAATTAAATAAAGATACTACATTCCCTGTTTGCAAAATTATTTCAAATCATTAAGCTATCTTATCACACTATTTAGTGTGAAATTATATTACATATTTACCCCACATGTTACTCTATTCATATTAAATGCGATTCTTGACCACACGCGTTACTTTTTTATTTTAAATGTGAAGTATATTTTATTTATTTCAACAATAACAAGAATTAATTTTAAGCTTTTCACCTTGCAAATCCTAATCCCTCCTATCAACAGCTAGATGGTAGATTTTCCATTGGGAGATGCATATATTTTTCCCTGAGTTTCACTTTCAACATATAATTATGCTAGGTGCTTTGTTTTCTAAACCATATATGCTTGTAGAGAAACTTAAACACCTGAACTACTTAGTGGATGCATATGATATGGATATCTGGGTTATTGATCATCAACTAGTAAGGAATTCATTCTAAAGTTCTATAGTGATGGAACTTGGAAGATGGAATAAAACCAACAAAGAATGGAGTAAAACCTTGAGTGATATATATATTACTCTTGAACACAATTCTAAACAATAATGAAATAAAATAGATATTCTCAAAGGCATGCCTCTATTGAACATTAAATGCTCCATATGTGTTATACAAGTGATGTTTATAAGCCTATCTACAAGATAAAGACAGAACACAACTAGCTAAATATCAAGTGGCAGTGGTGGTGAAAGAATACATGTAAAGAGCAAACCAGTTGACCTGGTGTGTTATATAATTTGTTAGGTTTTAAGTCTTCAAATTTCTAGCGACTGAAACTTATAATTTTTAGACAAACAGGTAATGTTCAGAACCATGGACGGACAGCAACGACAGGCTGCCTGGTATCATAACATTTATTTTACTTATAGTAATATACAATCTTTCATGGACCTATTATCTTTAGGACCTCGAGTTTTGTTATTGACACACTTGATCTTTCATATCGAGTTACTATGTAAAACCCAACAAAAGTAGCAATTTAAAGCAAAAAAAATAACGCTTTTAGCAAGAAGTGATACTTAACACAAAATTATCAAGGGACAATGATTCAGCCTTCCAATCAAAATCTGTCTACTAAAACGAAATCTCTGCTTTATGCTTCTTATGATGTCTCATCTTTATACAAGAGTTTGCACCTGGTTGGTCGTTGATGAGCCAATTCTTGCAAGCACTTCATGTGAATAATTTAGCTTAATTCCATATGCAGATATGTTCAAGTAATACTAATTAACTGTTAAGAATGAGTTTCATGAACAGTTTCATCATCTCCTTTCATCTTTTCTGTCAATTGTTATTTGCAGACAATAAATTCTTTTGAAAGGAAGAGCATCCTGACCCGTCATTGTTATCAGAGATAGAACACCAAAATGTAAAAAGTGAAGCTGTCCCAAACAACACAAAGACATTCCAACATATTTAACCTAAAAAGATATTATTTGACCTAAATAAAGGCATAAAGCTAAGAATTGCCTCAACTTCAGGTCCATTCATACGTTAAATGGATAACAGATCCTAAAATATCACGACCTAAGTGCATCACAATAAGAATTTGCCTACAAGTTGATGAAGAACAGGCATACAGCAAAGGTGATAGTTATACATGTTGAAAAACATACCACCTTCTTAATGTTATGATCTGTAATCTTTTGCACAATCTCAAACTCTCATTTATTACATAACTAGCAGTTCTCATAAAAGTTATAATTGCCTTGGTCTTTGCATAAGATAGAAACCTCTATACAATACAGAGATCAATATTCAATAGCTACATCAGAAACACACAATCAACTACAACAACTTGATGTCATATTCCTTGTTAAACTTTATCAATCACTCAATTGTGCTTCCTAGGGTTTGCAGCGTGCGAGAAGATAATATACACACCTTAAAGAGATTCGAAATGGTGATCCGTGAGAATACTCTTCTTTCGCCGGCGCCGTGTTTGGTTTCGCCGGCGCCGTGTTTGGTTACACCGGCGCCGGCGGCTTGCGTTTACGCCTTCGGTTGCAGAAATTGAATACGTTAAAGTGAAAGAAATTATAAGTGAGAAAATCATACATGTTCGAACCTCTGTAAACTATTTTATTGAAAAGTTTATGTATTTTAATACGGTTATGGTTGTTTATAGTAGTTTTACATGTATGTTTTCGTTTGATATACCACATGCGTACAGGGCTTGACTGCTGAAATATTCACAATACTTTAATAACGTAAAGCTTTTGATGAGCTGTTGGTACGTGCGATCTTTATTTCAGACAAAATAACAAAGAATAATGCACCATCACCACCGATGTTGCTTTGAACCAGAAAGATCACTTTCCGATCTTGCAGATGCCCAAGTCCAACTACGTTAATGGTAGCAACATAAAAGCAATCATATGTTTTTGTAGCAACATAAAAACATGTAGTAAATTTTTATAATGTGTTATGAATATAACTTTTAATTTTTAAACGCTAACATAACTTTAGATTGATACTGTGAAAAATAATAATTTGTTTAATACATGTAGTAGTGAACATGCTCATGTAAAGTACTCCCTGCACATATCAACACACAACCATCTTGTCATAAGCCTCAATTTCAGTGATGACAACGATAAGGTTTAAGCTTTTATGGTATTCACTCCAAAAATATTATCCCACGCTGTCAACAAACCAGACATCATGGGGATATACAAGTTATAAGTTCACCTTTTATCGTTTGCTAAATCTATGTACTCTAACATGCTCTAGGCGCGGACATAAGAGCTCTGAGTAAGATGATCTCTTTTTGTGACCATAGGTTAATGCTTTTATGATTATTGTTGCTAAAATGATTTGTTGTTTTTTTGTGTTCATGAACTTGACACGGCCACTGCATCTTGCTAACAAATCTCGACCCTGATTGTCTTCAAAAGGCAAGAAACTAGGGACACAAGAACTGTGTGATTTGCACTGACTTGAGAGGAAGCTGAAGGTTAATCTTAGACCTATGTCGAAATCACAATATAATGTGTAACAAAAGTAGAGAAGTTATATAAGGACCAGATGCCACAATTTACAAAACATTAAACTATCTACACAACATTTGGTCGGTTATTCGCTCCAAACATAAGAAGAAGAAAAAACCACATCCATACATCCAACTGTACTATTCTACCCTAAACCAGTAAAAAAACATAAGTCAGAACCCAAAACTGAGACAGCTGGCCTACTATTGCAACAAAAAACTGCAGTATGCATCTTGACAAACGTAGATCAAAATTTACTGATGAACCTGCAATTATAAGAGTAAAAAATCACCGATAAATTACTGCTTACATCATTAGCGTGCGTAACGTGAAAACTGAGAAGCATGTGAGTTCATACCTGTTAAGAGTCAATATCCAACATATTGACCAGATGCACTCCCATATCTTCCAGGTACCACATTTCCACCATAGGCTGAAGAAACATTATTCACACCAGGACAATCTTTAGCCCAATGTCCAGGTTGATGACATTTAAAACAACTGGAACTATTTCCACCTACAGAAGGAGTACTGTTAAATCTTCCACCCGAACAATTTACAGCACTTGGACAGTTCGCAGAGCTATGGCCCACACCACCACAGCTGTTGCAGTTAACACCACTCCTAGAACCACCATATTGATTCCCGTATAGACCCATTTCACTTGCTGGTAAACTGGCTTGTTGACCAACACCATGCCTAGAACCACCATATTGACATGTTTCACTTGCAGGTAGACTGGCTTGTTTACCAACACCATGCCTAGAACCAGCATATTGATTCCCATATTGACCTGTTACATTTGCTGATAACTGGCTTGTTGACCAACACCACTAGCAGTAACAACACTCCCCATAAAATTGTTCAAAGGTGCTGATGTGCCAATTGGAATTTCAATCTTTTGGTGGTCCTTTTTAAGCAAATCCAGAAGAAAACTGGTGTCTGATGAAGCTTTTATCTTCTCAACTTTGACAATAGTTGACTTCACACGTTGTTCATCACCAAAGCTCTCTTCTTTCACCTTCAACTTGAAGTTACATTTAGTATAAAGAGCATTCCTTACAATTTCTGTGAATCTCTCTTCATCTTGCTCTTCATGTCTTATGTAATACAAATCTTTGGCGGAAATTCCCATTATGTCCTCGCCACTTTCTTGAAACGCAGTAGCCCATGTTAAACCAGTATGGTCTTGTAACTGTAACTGAAGAATATATCTGTAATCACATTCATCAACGGTCTGATCACACCTGTCACATTGCCATCTTCCATCACCGTTATTTGTAACTTTTTTACTGCATTTTCGTTCACCCAACATGAGTGGACATGCTGTGTAATAGAAGTTTTCAACTTTTATAAAAGATAATGTAGCACTAACTGTGATCCAATCTGGCTTCTCATTGGTCCCGAGATTTTCATCTTTAATTTGGGAAATAGTTTTCCTTGCATCGGATCGGGCTAGAGTATCATGAGATAAAGAAACAGCAGGGGTGTTTTTCCCAACATTGTCATACCATGCCTTGAGCTCATGGGCCTTAGGAAAATCAGGTTCTATGCAAAGCTGGCTTGTAGATATGGTCCCTACAGTTTTACCATTGAACTCACTAATTCTAGCTGCTTTCATAGCCATCACAGGGAATGTTCCAGAATCACACATGTTTTGAAGAGTTTGGCCTTCTTTGTTACAGAAGTTACCCCATAAAGTTACCTCAACACTTCTTCCAGACATGTCCTTCAAACTTAGGGTTCTTTTTTGAGTCTCGGTATTGTTTTTTCTTGTTATGGTTAATGAAGGTTTAATACTATAAACCACACCAATGATATCCAAAATAGTATTGCTATCCAAGTTTTCAATTTCAGCAATTGAACGAAAATGAAACTGTTGGTGTGGAATTGAGTCGTCATCATCTAAGCAAGGCTCTATTGTTGACGAATAATCCAGTGTAATTTCATGGTCGTTCTTCAAGTGATTAAAAGCTTTCTGAGCAGGTTTAATGTTACCTTTTGAGATGAAATAAACTTTACCAACTTCAATTTGGTCATAAAACTGGTCAGCTACAGCATTGAAGCATGTTGTTCTTATTTCACCACCATCAGAGTCAAGAAGATCAAAAGAAAAAACTTTTCCATCTCCTTTTGCATTGTTGTAATGTCTAAGTTCTGCTTTTGCAGTCACACGAGCCTTAACAGTCCACCTCCCTTGATACGGGTTCAAAGCAGCAATGGGGATGATCCTAGGTGGGGTGTCGTTTTTTGCTGTGGGTCCCCTGTTCATATACATTGGAGGAGGTTGATTATGCATGGGTTGAACTGGACGCATGTAACTGTTTGCAGACGGGCGTGAAAGCATTGTAGGTGCATGTGGCATAGCATGAGCACGTAGACCTGCACTATCTTCCTGTCTATGCGGATAATTTGGGGGACTCACACCGAGACTAGGTCGAGGAACAGAGCCCGTAAAGTTCTGAGGACCACCCATAGTTGTGGTTGGCTGATTGATCGCCTCCATAGGTGCTAGAGACCTTAATGTAGAAGGCTCACTGTCAGGAGTACGATTGAATGCTTTTGCATCACCTATAATATCACAATTTGACAGAATCACCTCAACACCAACAATTATAATAATCCTGAAACAGTAATTAGAAACATGTCAGATTTTTTATATGATAATCTCCAAATCATACACAATTTATATGTCTATCACTGTAGAAGTACTAAATCGTAACAGGAGTAAAAATTTAAACATGGAGCACAACTTAATTACAAAGTCAACACGGACTAGTTACTACCAACAGACCCTCTCCGCTCCAAACTACCTGTGTGAGTGTATGATGCTAGAACAAAGATCCATCTGAAATTATAAACAAGTAAACTAAGCTTAAAGTCTAGCAATACAGATGGCATATCTCTCCATCTACTCTATGGTCAACTTATTGGTTTAAATTAAAAACAAGAACAAATGTATCAATTTCTATAAACACAAATCAGCTAAAATACAGTAAGACAAAGATCCACTACAATCTTTATGTCAAACACCAGCTATAGAATTAGCTAAATAAGGTTGGGATTTACAAGTACATTGACATGAGTTTAATAGGCATATCATCAAAATCCTTTACTATCACCAGTTGTATCTTTAAGGCCCCACAAGCAGATCAGACCCTGGGGCAAGTTCATACTAGAACTTGTTATGGTTAACACAATGGAAATATAAATTACAACAGCAAGCACAAATGATTACGCTAAGTACAAAAGTTACAATAAATGACACAGGTAGATATATATAGACTAATTAATGTTAACAACTTAATTAACAAGAAACATACACATGGGCATTCATAAACCCAAAAAAAAAGTCGCAGCCAGACATCAGCCTTCATTATGGGATTTGCCCAACGGGCTGCCCGAGCTCAATTGATTGTAAGCATGTAGCCCTTTTTCTTTCTTCGTAATACATACTTACAGAGTAATTTTTGAATCTTAAGCGTTAATTCAAACCATAGGAAGTGTTTATATTTTAAATTTCCATACTTGTACATGATCATTATTACCACTGTTATTTAACTTTCTCTCAAAATCAATTGAATATAAGAATAGCTATCTTGCTGCTTCTTTATACTAAAAACATCAACCCAAAATGTTCTTGCGAGTGAAGTCACAAATGGCCAACAAGGTTATCAAACAGAAATTGAACCACTGCTCTTCTGCTCTTCCATAATTAAAGACGAAAACAAGCATCCCTTTATTCAATCAAATCATAATTTCCCGTACGTAACACACCACATGCACAAAAACACTAACATACAGCAACCAATTTCAAACTAACACAATCCATAAACAAAAAACAAGAAGTAAGATATCACATACTTGCGATCATTGATCACATTGGTGATAAAGTCATTCAATCGAACAACAGAGCCCCTCTGCAACTGCTGCGATCTGACCAAATCATTGAGCTGAGTAGCAAGCATCCCTTGCTGAAAGAACAATCCATCGGATACAAGAAGCCGATACCTCTCTCCGGAAGCAGTTTTCGACAAAGCATTCCGAACATCCAACACCTGAACCACCGGTTTCGCCTCCGTTTCCGGCCATTTTCCGGTGGATATCATCGAAATTGCACCTTCTGTTAGCCTCACCGACATGATTGTTTATCGGATGAAGGTTGATTGCAGTTAGTGTGTGTGTGTGTGTGTGTGTGATTTGGGATTTTGTAAACCCTAGAATCGGAGGGAAAATAGTGATGAATATTTTATGTTTATTGTGAGCGCCAACTCATTTGTATAGGAGTTGGGAGAATGTTACATTTGTCATACCTATAATATCAACCTATTCCTAAATTGTTATATAATCGAGATCTCTCATACACCTTTATTTGATAGACTTGAGTATAGGTTGAGCATAGCATATTTAACGGTTCGTTTAATCGTTTATTTGTTTTATTCGATTATGAAAAATTATTCTGTTAATTATTGATCAGTCTAATCGAATTAAAAATAAGTTTAATTGAATTGAATTCAACTGGTTAAACCGGTTAATATTAGTGTATTTAGTTTGTTCTGTTCGGTTATCTGATTAAACCGATTATTTTTCGTTTTTTTCGGCTTATTTGGATAACCAAAATGAATAATCAATGTTTAACGGACCGAAAGTTGGATTGCAACTCGGTTACGAATACGATTCGTTTTCGATTATTTTTGGTTTTTTTGAATATCCTTACTCAAATGGATGTCTAACTCAGTAGAACCTCAAACGATAGTTAATTTTAAATCTCGAAAGTGCTACAAAATTAAACATAAGTACCAAATTTCTTATTTTTCAAATTTGTACTTGTTATTCTTGTTAAACGGTTAGAGTCATTTATGTAATTAAATCCTTTCTTTATATACATGTGTATTTCAATATGGTTAGAGATTTTTTATTTACGGTATTACTGTAGTCATAGTTTTCTCTTTAAGTGTGGACATATATATCGTTGATAAAATGATAACTGGGTTAGATATTCGTGTTACACGGGTTAAAACAAAAAAAGTATATATGAGTAGTTTGTATATATGTATAATATAATATACGTTATAAATAATATATTAATGAAATTATTATATATAAAAACATATTTAAGCTATAAACAATAACAACTAAATAAAAAAAGATATTATTATTCATAATATCATAAACCTTTTTATATACATTTTTAAACTATCATAGTTTTAACTATTGTATTTTAACAAAGTTAAGTCTTATTAATTTTTTAATAAAACGTTTATTAAAGAAGATAAAAGTTAAGAATGGGAGTTGCCAAATTAAATGACCCCGTTGTTGTCATTTCTTTCTTTTTATGTCTCAATTTATAACGTCTCGTTTTATGTATGGAACTAAAACATTTAAGACTCATATTTTATATGTTGTTATATGAGCAAATTCCGGATCAAACAACCAGTATCGTAAAACTCGGCCTAAGCAGCAAAGTACTCGGCAAGGTGCCGAGACGTTTTTCAACAACTCGGTCAACATTACTCGAAATCGGTCCAACTCAACCCTACTCGATCAAACTCGGTCCTACCTGGTCCAACTCGACCAACTCCGCCCAACTCAGCAACTTGGTCCAACTTGGATTTTCACTATTTTTCACGGATTCTCGGTGTTTTTCACCGATTTTTATTGGATTTTTATTAATATATCTTGGAAGATAATAATCAAATGAGTACTACGTCTATAATATTAAATAATTGATATTACGTTTTGAAATATATTTGTATGGGAACATGTATTTTTTTTATTTATATTGATATTCACGTATTTTTTATACATACTATGTAAGTTTGTGATATTTGACATGTTTATAATTTTCGAAAAACTAATTTCTGTATAATTTATCACGTCTGAGTACTCCCCGCATAGACCGAGCACTCGCAACTCTTCACTCAACCGAGCTGATAGCGCCTAGCGAGTTTTGCAACCATGCAAACAACTATTTTTCTTACTATTTTAATAAAATGGTAATTTGAGATGATACTTATCAGCACCACAATCTTTCTTACCAAATTTTCCCGCATCTCTCTACTCTATTAAATAATTACCTTAATTACTAATAATATTATTAAACATTTTTTAGATTAAAAATAGTTTTTTATAAATTAAAAAAAAGATCTTTTTATTAATTTTATTTCCAAATAAACAAATCTTTATAAATAATATTTTTTTTCTATAACATTAAACTTCTTTAAAAATACAATATATTATAAAATTGATGTTTTAAAAAGTAAATTATTTGAAACCAATAATAATTAAATTTAGGAGTTATGGTAAGAAAATTTTAAATAATGATTTTTAGAACAAAATTTTATTTAAAAAAAATAATTAAAAACAAAATTTTTAAAAATTAATATCACTGTTTTATTACTTATACTAATTACTCATACGTAATTTCAGTCTTATATTACCTTGAAATTTCATTTTATATTTCATAAAATTTATTATATTAATATTTAAGTTATTCAACCCGTATAATACATGGATTACTAAAACTAATTGAAAAAATAGATGTTTAAACAAGTGTTAAAACCTTTTCAAAAATAATAAAACTAAATAACAACAACACCACCAACAACAACAACAAATAGTTAAAATCTTAGGGTATTAAAATAAAACATGAAGGTTAGTTATGTCATCATGTAAAATCTAGGGGATTGAAAATGAAAGCTATTAATAAAATCAAATCTTATTAGAGAAGATTTGAGTTAAAGTCGGTAATGAAGGCCGCCAATAATTTGTAACAAATATATACATTTACACGTACGAAAGTTGATAAACGAAAGCAACAACTAAGTAAAAATTATACCAAGTATATATGTTGGGAAGTGAATTAGAGGGTTATCTAGTGCTCTAAGAGGTACCATTCGTCTTGATATATATAGGCTTAGGCTAGGACTAAAGGAAAAGTCAGGTGACAAAATCGAGTGAACGGTTAAATACCCGAAAAGCATACGCGTTGGTTACCTAGGAGGTGTGGGTTATAAACCTGTAATTCGAACGGTTTAGATACCAGAGGGATCTGGGTAAGTCACACTAGAGAAGTAAGAGTTAGACATCCGGTTAGCGATGTGTTAAGTACCTAGCGATGTGTTAAGTACCTAAAGTGAAGTAAGTGACTGGATGAGTGTAAAACCCATAACCAACAAAGGATACCACTTGACTAATGTAACAAATAATAATTTTATATCTAAGTGATCCTTGTCAAGAATAAGAACAACTGAACGATTAAGCGAACTTATATATGTTTATCATGAGTGGAACGTACCTACTGAAAGTATTTTTGCCTCGTGTGTGTCATATTTGCATTATCTTTTCGAGGAGTTGCAACAAAATGTGTGGCGATATATATGGTTAAATATATTGTTGAATACTAATATAGTCAAGCTAAACATATCTACTATATGTAAATTGTATCTTTAGATGAAAGATCTCCGATTTAACATAGTATCATAGGGAGTTTATAACTATTCGAATTAAAAAGAAGTTCTCTGGCCTAGTTTATTGAATCACATTAGAGTTTTATGACTCTGAAACATATGATGATTATGGTTTAAATGAAATATGTTGAAAACGTTTGTTTGAGGTCATGGTTTCTCGAACGCAACTTTGATAATTTTTGATAAAGTTGGTTATTAAAATAAGGGTGTTACATAAATAAATTAAACACCTAGCTAGTTGTTTATAAAGATAAATAAATTAATATTCAGTTTTACTAACTATTTTCTTTTTATTTTTTTAAAGTGTTAGCCGCTATAATTTATAAATAAATAACTATATATGTGTTATTTTATGAAAAGTAGCATTTTATAAGTTTTTAAAACGTAAGTCTTTCTAATAAAAATTAATTAACACAAGTGCACATTTGCTCACAAAACAACTTGATATCATATGTTATTGAAAATATCTAGTGATCCGATGATTTAACGACAACAAAATACATGAACATGAATCTACTTATGAATAATACAAAATGATCATATATCGATCTCACTTTTATCACATAAACACATATATTCGTATATATGCAGTTTGCGTCGTGTAATTAACACACAAAAAAAATAGATCTACTTGTTAACAACACGACAATTCTTTCTTATTTCGCCTTTGGTTCCTGTAAGAACCTTGAGTCCTCCCATCCTGCTCATCGACAAAGCGAATCCACGCCTAAAGTCTTCAAGGCCTTTAGCGTATTCATTAGTTAGCTCGTTTGTGTCATTGCCGTAGAGCAGACTTTGATCAACCCCTAAAACGGATTTATGTCCCAGCACTCTTGAGTAGTAAGAGTTGGTAAATTTGTGGGTCGGGTTATCCGGGTTCAAGTTTATAAGAGGATTGGGCTGACCCAACCTGACCTTCTTGGGACATTGCTTTTGCAAGTAACTTAATGTTGTTGGTTCCATGGTCGGGTCTGGTTTACCTGTGTTGTTGAAGTTGTATAGACGGTCTAGGATGTTGCTACAACGAGTTCTCCCCATCATATGTCCTCCTAAAACCATCCAAAAATCGTAAGGTCGCTAAAACTTATGTTTTCAATCAAAACCTAGCACGACGACCAAACATGAAAATGCAACATACCTAACAATGTAACCATGTCTTGCACATTTAAACCTTTTTTCGTGAAGTATGCAAGAGCCGCTTCCCACGAGATCGAGGGTGAGGGTAAATCAACCCACGCAGCATCTGATTTCATCCCGTCTCTTCTTCCCAAGTAAACCGGGTACGACGGTCCACCTGACTGTATATTATGATTTATAAACATGTTAGTTAAATCACTAGGGTGCTATGTTTTGTCTCTACACTTGTAGATCAAAAATAAAAATAAAAAATTGGTTTAATTAACACGACTAGAATGAAATTTGTTAAAAGTATTTGTTTGATCCATATAATTTGTGATCTCTTTGTGACACATGAGTATTTTACGACTACTTTTAGAGACCAATATTTCTACTAACATTTAGTGATGGTTTCTTCACGGATATTGACTACTGTTTTGCGACCGACCTTAGAATTTAAATTTTAGATACATGTAAAAACATCACTAATAATGTATATATATTAATATCACAACAAGGAGATATAAGTTACAAGGTCTTACTAAGAAAACCGCATCTCTGGCTGCAATGTTGAGAATATCAGCACACGATACCGCTCCAGGGCACCTTGCTTCAACGACCGTTTTCACTTTGTCGATCACGACATACGCTGCAAGTCCTCGGTTCTTAGGCGATTTTTTCTCTGTGTTGTCACCGTCCAACAGAATCGATGCATCACACCCCTGTAGTTTCACACGTTCCAGCTCGTTAATTAAAATCATAATATCTTTTTATTTAGTTCGTACAAAAAAATAATAGTTAATAAGTACAGTGTCAGAAAAAATGACAAGAACATACATTAACCATGCAGTCAGCATACAATAGTTTAATAAGCTTTGGTGCTACGGTCTTATCCTTGCCATAAAAAAACTTCACTTGTTGTCGAACAAAAGATTCGACATTAGCACAAGTGTTATGAACCTTGTAGTAGTGGCGGATAAGCGGTTTGGATTCTGGGGGCAGCAATCCAGCTGCCCCCACCTCGACACCGCAAACCGCCAACATGACAACAAAGATCAAAAACACATGTCGAGCATCTATCTTCATTTTCATCTCCTTGATTATACCAGTGATATATGTACGTATGTGATGATGAAAATACATGACTGATTGTAAACATTATGTGGGTATTTATAAGGCCACAATGTGTGGTCTTCTACGTTGGTTTACATGATTACAGGTAATGTTCACGTGGAATTTATTAAAAAATCATTTGTGGCCAGTTGGGTTTTCTTAGAACCTTCAAGTAAAAAAATTAGTTAATGTTGTTTTTAATATATTTAGGTGTTGGATCAACTTTACGTTTTGTATGCCTTTTTTAAATAGTGAAATATTGTATTTTTATTCGTCTAACATGAAACTATGATTCGTCCGTTTTTATGATATTTATCTTGGAGTATATATTGTTCTGTAACTGTTAGAAAATTAACATAAACATACTATTTGATGTAAATTTATTTTCTATTTTATATTCCTATAAATGACCTCACTTTGTGTTGAAATCCTATAGCATCCGTATCCAACATAAAACCTCCAAGCTTTTTTTTTCTCTATAGCATATATATTGCTTCATGCTTCTTTACTATATATATTTTATTTTTCATCTAAAAATTGTTCGGCATTGAGAGAGATTTAATACATAGTCAATATGATTGGAGAAAAGCAAACAATTGAATAAACAGATGTATATTGGTGCACACGTACATGTAGTAGAAGATAGAAAAAATGGATACATAAAAGCATTATCTATCACATTTAAGTTTTAAGGCATCAATTACACCTGTTTATGTAGTAATTACCTTAAAACTAATAAAATATATATAAGAACGGTGAAAGTGATTTTAGCTTTTGTATTATTTATTATACTAGTTGGAAATGTGCGCGCGTTGCAGCGGTACGATTGTTGCATGATTTTTTGGGAATTTGATTTTAGTCAGTATCGGCTCGGTGCGTTATGACGTAAATTAAAAAATCAAAATATAATTATTTAAAATTTGAATAAAAGAAAACAATTACGTATATTACAAAAGTCTTTAAAACAATTATATTATCCCAACATGAATAGTGAAAGCATGGGTGGTATTTATGATCAGAAATAATTTATTACCTAAATTTTATAGGGGTTTATTTATGAATGTAGGTTATAGTTTTATGATTATCGGAGTCAGTTTTTTGTGATGATTTACATATACCGAAGAAAGTTAATGAAGAAATTATCATCACAAATTACCATTTTTATTGTTATTGAGTTTTTAACAACTGATAAAGGAAAAGGAAAGAGTGATAAAGGAAATGGGAAGAGTGATAAAGGAAATGGGAAGAGTGATAAAGGAAAGAAGAAAAGGGATTAGTGCTCAATCACAATATATAAACTACATTGAAAGTAAATGACGATTTTGTTTGATCACGTGTATAAGTTTTAGTATTTGTATTATAAGCAATCATATATTATACTTTATTGTAAGGGCATAAATAAAATAAAATAATTAATTTTTTGAAGTTTAAGCATTACTTTTATATGGGTGTTTTAATCTATATGTAAAATTATCATTCTATCATCCTTTTATTTTTATTATAAAAGATATAGATAAATATTAATTATTATTAAACTTATAACAATATGCCTCTAGAAAAATATTAGTATTATAGTTATTATAAATATGAAGATTTATATAAGTTATATACTTAAATATTTAAATAAAAATAGATAAATAAAATATTATTTAGTTATAAAAATATAATTAGTAAATATAATTTAAATGTCAATCTATAGTATCATAAAAAATAAATTTTAATGAAGTGAAGTAAATAATATCATATTATTAAATAATATATTAATAATGCTCATTAAATACATGAAAGAGACAAGGACAAAAATGTTAAGTTTTTATAAAATTTAATGGATAAATTTATTATATTACTCCCAAAGTGTCTTAAATTTTTTATCAAATTCCTATTCTGCCCCTCTTAAATGTGATGCACTCATTTATACATATTGCTTTAAAACTTGTATTTTTTGTAAAATTACATCTCTAGCCAAAAGATATATTATATAGTAGTATAGATAAATTAATTAAAAATACATTTAAATTTTAATAAGTTCGATATATTATTTTTTAAAAAATATGATTTCTTTGTCTATACACTATTTTTATATTTGTTAATATAAATTAGGAAAGAGAGATAAATTACTTTTTGAATTTTAACAGTCTTACTAAACGTTATATACAAATGTGTATGCGGTTCTCACGGCTCACTACATACGATACACATTTCTCACGACTCACTATATACAATACACATTTGTCACGGTTATATATTGTTTTTCCTTAAATTGTTGAGTGCACATGTGATATGCAGAGACTTTGACCAAGGGGTATTAAACATTCGTACGCATTGTTTGTGCCATCTTCCATCATAAGTTACGCGTACATATAACATATGCCATCGCAAATCTACAAAAACTTCATATACGCATGTTCATGTCGAGGCTATATCAGGTCGGGACATGAGTGATGAGTGTGTTATGATCCATGTGACTTTTAGAAAAAAAATAACATATGGTTATATTTTTATAAAACGGTAGTGTCAAAATTAACAATGCGGTTAAATATAACACGTTTAATATGATTGAAAACAACATCATTATCTAAATATTAATATCATGTTAACCTAGGTTTAACGGTATTTTTACGATTATTGAAGGTTTTTCACATGTAGAAAAATGTTGTTTATAAAAGGCATGGGTCTATAGGTACCAATGTATTTGAAAATATGTTTATTCTCAAGCGATTACAGGTTCAAGCACTTTAGTTTTTTTTAATGGTCATTGAACACCATGTTAATTTTTTTTCATATTACCTCAGAAACCGGTAGTATAGCTCTTAGTTTCTTGATTGCAACAACAAAATATCATTAGTCATTTACATAACATGGTTCAACTAAGACTGAAATAACTGTTAGTTTTTTTATTACAACAACAACATATCATTAGTTGTTTACATAACATGGTTCAACTAAGAGTGAAATTCAGAAGTCAAGTTAAGAGACAGAAACACATCGAAAAACTGACTACGGTGAAAAAAAATCATAACTCCGCCATTGTTGGCTACTAACTCGTGTCCATGTACAAAAGTAATAGTTATTTCAACCTTATTCCATGATCATCACCGTAGCATCTTCATCTCCAATTTTATAATTTAACTATATATGATATTATTTTTAATTAATTTTTAAAATTATGTTTAACCTCCCACATCTCGCTCTTCATCTCACTAATAAACATTTATTTTATTTTATTTTATTTTATGTTTTTTTCGGACACTAATAAACATTTATTTTATTATTTTCTCTTTGAAGAAACTCATAAAATAAAATAAAAAATTGATTAACGGTGAGTCTATATTTAATAAATCCACTATATATGCGTAAAACTTTAAAATTAAAAAACAAGACCGTATGGGAATGTAAAATACCAGAATTAACTAAACATTTTTATAAGAACTTGTAATCTACTTAGCTAGATTAATCACTTATACATACATTTCACAATAAAATGAACGCATCTTACCATTAAAATGTTTCCTTCTCCTCGAAGACAAAAGAAATCTATGGAGATTGCAACAAAGAAAAACTTCTATTGTGAATGTACCAAAAATTAGCAAATTAATAAAATTGAGAAGAAAAATAATACGTAACAAGTTGATTATAAACCAGGTCGTGGCAAATTGACATTATCTCTTAAATAAAACAAGTGTTAATTATTATGCATCCAAATTAAATGAAGGTGCATATATGCATGGGTGAGCGTGTGTGCAGTGCGTGATTGGTCGGCCATCTCTATACACATCAAGGCTCTAGGGATGCACCCATGCATCAGATCCTAAATTTAGAATCCAGATCTACTAATTACTTTCACTTTCAACCACTAACTTAATTACTAAATTTCTAAAAGGTTCTCTAATTACTAGTAATTATGGGTTTAAGTTTTATTATAAATCTAGCTAGTATGACACCCGCGTTTCGCGGCGGTGTCGTCATCTGTAAATGTGCATATTGAAAACGGTATCACTGATATTGTGTGGGTGTTAAAATTTGTAAAAGCTAATATAACCGGTGGGTGTATCAATTAACGTAAAATCTAAACTTAAATAAAAGGAAAAACAAAAAAAAAACAAAAAATAATTACAATATATTCATGTTAACCAACGGGCTAACTCTTTTTTTTTGTTTTACCTATAGTTATAAACCGTGGGTGTATAATTTGTCATATGAATATAAATTAAATTAAAGAATAAAGAAAATAAAACAAAAATAAGTAGAAAATAAATAAGACTAAAAGATACTTTAGAAGGATAGAAGGTGTTGATAAATAGAAAACCAAAAACAAACATTGATGATAAATATATAAAAAGAAAAAAAATCGTTGTTAACGTAGTTGTATTTTGTAAGTCATATAATAGTTAATTTAAAATAATAATCATCATTTGCAAAATAAAACTAAAAAAATTCTAATAATTTAAAGTAATGATGATATGAGTTGTAAACCTAGCTTCAAATGTTGCAATTACTGTACATCAAGATGGATTTTGTAAAGTTTATAATGGTTAACAAATAGAACTCATATGTTTATGATTAGAGGAAAATGTATATGCATAAACGATCTTAGCTCAAACGTCAATAATAACATGGGGTTGGGTTCAATAAGTAAGGAAACCAAAAAATCATAAATATAGGAGTGTTTATGGTTTAGTTTGGTTGTTTTCTCGTTTTTTATGAGTATTCTATGTCAAACTACTAATAAACTAAACCCACAATGTAGGTCGGATTGGTCGGACCGCCAAAACTAACAAAACATGTACCGCTTATCTTTGTTTATGTTTTTAAAATTGTTACAACTGGTAATAAAATTATTCACACGTTGATTGAGCATCAAGACCAGTCAAGGGCGTTAACTCTTGGTTTCCATCAAGGGCCTTGCTCCCACCCTCGATAAGGGTTATTGTGCCCTTGAAACCCCCAAGTCACTAATGGGTTTCACTCCCTTGAACTAGCAATTTACAACATGTATCGGATATAGCGTGCGTGCACACACACAAATATATACATATATATATATATATAATATATATATATATATTATATATATATATATATGGGAGAGATCAAATAAGAACTAGCTTTTTTTTGTAAGAACTCTATGAACCAATCTCAACCATTAGTTCTCAATGATAAAATCGTAATTAACAAAAACATATTTAAGAAATTTATAAATCAAAAAATAACATAAAAAATAAAAAAAATAAAAACACAAAAATGTTCCCTTACTTTTCCTCTTTCATAAATTTTTTTATATAAAAAAATCCCGTTTTTTTAACGAAATTCGTTTTACACATGTGTAGTATATAACTAGATTTACACATATGTAAACAACGGATGTACGATTTTTTAGAAAAGTATATCAATATGGTAAGCGTTAGAAAGATAAAAATACTGAATATTATGGTGAATTTTTTTTTGAAAAAATGATGTCGTGAAAAAAAATTATGAACGTTTTAAAAAAAAAGGAGAAATGACATTTGATTTGCATGTGATAAAAAATGAGTGGCTGAGATTGGTTCCTAGATTTTTTACAAAACAAGGTGGTTCTCATTTGAACCCTCCCCTATATATATATATATATATATATATATATATATATATATATGTATGTATGTATCAATAAAAAATATTATAATCGATAATAGATTATAAGAAAACCACAATATTATGTATGTATGCGTGTATAATAAGGGTATGGATCCATAACATAGTTTTCATTTGACATAGTGTTATATATACGTATGACTCTTCATTCTCGTATTTATGTTCAACATATATGTAACAGATACTTAAATAACCTTTTAACAATTAAAATAACATATAGTTTATGAATTACGTAATTAATTTCCGTGAATTTTTTTGTTTTCATATAACTATTGGTTTTTCCGAAAACCCACCCTATTATAATTATTGTAAATGTCGATATATAAATCTGGTTGTTTAATCAGAATCCAAATCTTTTCCCATATACCATCTACTAGAATTTACAAATAAATTATCTTTAATAGTTTGACTAATTTAATATTTCGATCTTTGAATTACATATCTCTATACATGTGAGTTTTATCATACAGTTTTATATCTATGTTAAAATAGTGATTTTACAAACTATATTACATTTTAGTATGAATATTAGATTCGCATCGTTTTAAAATTTGCAACTTTATTACTAAAAAAACCTAGTGATGAGAGGGGAGTCAACACAAATTGCCATTAAAAAACTGGTCCTACATGATGCATTTTCTATATTCTTATAATTATTTCAGCTTTTAATTAAAAATTATCTTATAAACAATATCATTTTTTGTTTCATATTTTTCTTGTAAACCTACCCCACTTTGGGGTCAGTTATTCTATAAGAGACAAATTTATAAGAAGCTAGATTTAAATTACTTTAAGTTACTAAAGCAAAATAATAATAAAAATATATGTATGTATAGAGAGAGATAGAAATAATGAAATAAATAGGATGTATCTATAACATACCCCTATAATTATTATGTTTCTATTTTATTTGATGCTTAAATATAGATTAGGATTAGCAGTAGCTAGTATAACTAGGATAGAACGAAGTTGCTCTAGTGTGATTATTGTCATTTTGTGCTCCTTGTTCACCATTGTACATTGTTACTCATGGTGTGCTCAGCGTGGGTACTTAGCTCCTATTATATGTGTCACATACTAGTGGTAAGGTTTGACTGCAACTTATTCTCGGTGGCAAACCCAAATGTTTTGTTCATGTGAAGCAAAAGTGGGACGATTGTATAATGTAAGAGACGATTGGTATTTCCCATACATATAACACTAATTTTTTTTACGGGGGGCGGCTACCCCCTTCCCTTCACCTAGGACCATCAATAATAAGCTATGGATGGAAAGTACCGGGTTTGGTTATGGTATGTTATATTATCTTATTCGATGTTTACACACCCGTTTGCAATGTTAACTTGACAAACATTATGGACTTCAACATGTTCTTGTTATGTAAAAAGAGATACACAACAAATATTGTTTTCCAGTTCCAGGGGAAATGTTAATTGGTAGAAGATAATGAATGATAATGAACATGGTATTGATGATGGTGATTACTGATTAACCCTTGTAGACTCCTGATGGATCAGCATTCTGAATTATCCATGGATGCTCTAGAAGCTTGTGTAAAGGCAATCTTTTTGAAGTTTCTCTAACAAGCATCTGTGGTTTTATTAAAAACGTGTAAATAACATTAAGATTCTATAATCCAGATTTAATCACGAGGGATGGTGTATGTTAAAAACCTGACTAATAAGATCCTTGGCAGCTGAGGAGACTACCGGTTTGGGAGGAAACTTCAGATCTACCAGCAAAATCCTGCACAATTGCATCAAAAATCACTTAAGATGCCAAAGAATTTGCATATTTACTATGTGTAGGAACCAATTTTTTTCCAAAACATTGTTTTCCTTTTACTACAATACGATTAGTTTTGCAAATGTGTTTAACACATTAAATTTTTACTACAAAACAACTTTTTTGAATGCGAAGATTCGGGGCGAACTCAACCTCTGACCCGCCCATGTTTCAAAAATTGCATTACCTTCTGTATGTGTCAGAGTGTTCTTTTGCTTCAAAGGGAGGAATACCATAGAGAAATTCATAGCATAGAATACCAAGACTCCATATGTCTACACTTGCATCATGCTCGGCACTTTCCACTGTGATTTCATTAGTAAATTAGAATACAGAAGAAAACTTAAGATATATTTATGAATGTTAAGTCATTTCATTGAGTGTGTTTTACCCATTTCAGGTGGGAGATAATCTAGAGTACCACACATGGTTTGCCTGCGATTGAATGTGTGCACTGACCAACCAAAATCAGCAATTTTTAAGTCACCCTGAAAGAAGTAACAAGTACACATCATGTTGTTGCCAAATCATTAGTCAAACACAAAATAGAAAATATAATACACCACATGTGACTATGCAACATTACCCGTGCACCAATTAAGAGATTCTCTGGTTTTATATCTCTATGAATAACATGCTTCCCATGACAATATATAAGAGCTCGCGCTAATGAAGCAACATACTATCCACAAAATAGATCAATATTAGTTGGGTCCATCTTTATCCTCAAGTAAAGAGAAACCATAATCACACTTTTTTCTACTCGAATCATATAAATTGACAAAACTGATAGCAATATGAAAGACTTACAGTAGCAGCACGCCGCTCACTGAAGTACTTGCACCTTTGAAGTTCCTTGTAGAGTTCTCCTTTGGCAGCATATTCCAAAATCAGGTAGACTCTTTTCTGTATAAATTATTAATGTTTTAGAATATAGAACTGTAAAAGTTTGCCACTTTAAACAACAAAATCATTGAGAGAATCAATACTTGATCATAGAAGTAACCATAGAGTCGTAGGATATTTGGGTGTCTAAGATGGCTTTGTATTTCCACTTCACGGCGAAGTTGATGCTCCACTTGAGATTGTTTAAGCTGGCTTTTGAAAAGCACCTTTAACGCAACAATATGGTTGCTCTGTTTCAGAAAAGAAATATCATTCATAAATTGATGTAAGGTACAAAATGAGTAACAGTGAAACAGTATTCATATAATAATGCAACATTCATAATCAACTAAGCAATCAACCTATAAATAAAAGTTGATATATTAAATCATGTAAATTCATAATGCAGCTTAAACTGTTTATACAAAATTGTTAGGACTGTTTGAAACCAAATTATTCAGAATCCAAACAAACTATCTTCAACTTGATATAAAATTGATAGTTTTAATGCATTCATGCTTAAAGCACTTATAATGATCGAACACTATGATGGTCAACCAATTCCTCTACAAGAGATCCTATTGCATATACAACCATGAGCTAAGTGTCTACATCCCAAAAGTCCAAAAGCTTGGAGTTATGGGTATCCATATTCACCATTAAATTCACCACCATTATTTTAGATAGAAAATGTCACCACCATCCCGTCATATCATCTATCCTCATGAATACACAATCTTCCATAAAAAACAATAATATTTTATATATGGTGATTAGATAGGTGACCACCAGAAACTTTTCCTAAGATTATTATAAAAATGCTGAAAAGATCAATAAAACACAAAAGAAAATCACAAGATTTGCTAAGCTACAAAAATTGTTAAAAACCTATGGGCACATAGCCACATACTAATGGTATAAATATGTAAGTAAAGAAACCATTAACAAGCAAGAACCTAAACAAACTAACTTCTAGTCTTCAACATTATATGAAGGTGACACTATTAGCTGATAAAGATCTAAAAGCTGATGTACTAACCCTCTTTTCCTTAGCTATATAAACATGACCAAACTTCCCCCTTCCAAGTGGCTTCCCAATGTCAAAGTCATTAAGCGTCCATCTCTTCTTTTCTGCTGCTACCTCTGTAGAAGCCTGCACAAAACAGAACCATCAATGGAAATCAATTAATATCCCGTGACAATCAAATACCTCACAGCATCCTGAATCAAAGGTTTTCTTGTCGATATCACACCCACCACTATCTTCATAACTCATAAATTTATCAAGGAAATAAGCCAAGTAAATTAAAACTACAATACTTCGAATGTTTGCAGATTAAATGTAGCCACATCTACAGAATTGCATAAATTGAGCCATGTAAACAAAACAGAAAACTTAACCACACCAAATATGATACATAATTGTGATCTATCAGAACCTGAGCAACAATAGAAGCTACCAATTGACTTCATAGCTCAAAACACATAAAACTTTCAGAACATGTAAACTCTTAGCACGCAAATCGTCAAACTGCAGGACTATTCGTATCAAATAACCTACAATCGAAAATAGTTCAGTTTTATTCTCAAAATTTCGAAGACAAAACGACGAAGAGAGAAAAGGCGTAATAACAATTAACCAACACGTAAACCCTAGCGATTTCTCACAACTCATAGGACATAAGATTCAAACGGAATTAGCATAAACACAAACCCTAGCACAAATCACAAGCCCTAAGATCGCACAAAAAGCAGAAACCGTGAAGCCAATTCGTTTATGAATTCATATCCAGCAGAAACATATGTATGAACATAAACATAACATGATTTTAAGATGATTGTGTGATACATACCTTTTGTGGCGTATGCGATTCGGTTGCGATTGCCATGAGATGTTGAAGGATTGTGGAGATTGTGAATCCGTTTGAATAAAGAGAGAGAGAGAGAGATAGAAGAAGAAGAAGAATGATGTTGTGGTTTCTCTCTCTCTCTTGTTTACACAACGGTCGAATTGTTGGAATTTGGAGGAGCGTCGTTTGAAATTTAATTTATAGTTCAAGATGTAACTAGATGCCCCCTCGACTTTTACATTCTTCCTGGTTCTGTCCCTAGACTTAACTAAATTCATCTAGTGGAATTTTAAAGACTTAGGGCTCTTTTGGCAACAGTTGAATGATTCAGACTGGTTGTTTCTCGAGCAAATGTTTAAATTGTTTAAACATTTGCTTCTGTTTAAACATTTGCTTCCGAATAGTTAAACATTATATTAATTTTGAATGGTTAAGATGTCTAATAATGAATGATTAAGATCTCTTATTTGTATTTGTTAGACATTTTCATTTGAATAGTTAAGCGGTATATTAAGGGGTTGTTTAGCAGCCTTTAATCAGCTTCTTAATGATTCAACACTTAATAGTTCAGACTGTTTGTTTCACGAACAAATATCTGAATGGTTCGGACATTTGCCTCTGAATGGTTAAGCATTACACTAGTGCTGAATGGTTAAGATGTCTAATGCTGAATAATTAAGACCTTTTATCTAAATTAGTAAGACAATTACATTTGAATAATTAAATGATATACTAGCTTTTAATGATTCAAAACCTCTTAATGGTTCAACACTTAATAGTTCAAACCTCTTATTAGTTAAGCTACTTAATCATTCAAAGTTACCAAACAGTCCCTAACTCTTAATGATTTAGACCTCTTAATGGTTCAACACTTAATGGTTTAATACTTAAAGATTCAAATATCTTATTGTTTAGCACTTACTCATTCAAAAATTGACCCCAACCTTATTGGTTCAAACCTCCTAACAAGCAATGACCCCATCATTTGATTTTGTTATTAATAAGAGTCACAATCTAACAGTTCGTTAGTTCCATTAGTTTTTTAAAGATGTATCAAGTGACGTGGCTCGTGAAGTGACGTATAACATAGTTATAATAAAAATATATTAATATATTTCTCAATTCTTTTTTATAAAAATCATTTTATGAGATTATTCAACGTAACATTTTTTCTCTATGATTGCGTAGCTTGAAGACAAAAAAATATAAAAATTAAGTGATATATTTTTATTTTTATTTTAATTTGCAATGTCACATGACACATCACAAGTAACACCACACACCACGTTAAAAAGCTATTACCAATTAAAATAAAACCGTTATTAGTTTGAATTAATAAAAATTTTAATATTTTTTTAAAACAAACTAAAATTATGAAGAAAAATCAGGGTCGCGGGTCGAAAATCGCCCAGAAAGAAAGCCCTTACAAGTTACAACATTTGGGCTAAATTCTACCAATTTCATCTTCACTCAAATCGTCTTATCTTCATCTTCACTTAAATTGTCCTCCTTTCTATCACATCTTTTGACATTCACTCCTTATAATCATCAAGTATTTGACTTGCAGGTATTTTTTTCGTCTGTTTGATTGTTTTTTCTGTAATTAGGGTTTTCCTTTGTTTAATTTGGATAGAATAGCAGTAGGTTTGATTTGTTCAGTGCTGTATGCACCCATTACTTAGAATTTTACTTCGTTCGGATGACATTCGATTTGGAATTCTTGTTGAAAACTTTGAATTTCATGTTTTGGCTGACACATTAGTCAAGTTTACTAGCTATAGGTTTTGGTTGGAATTATTATCTTCTTTGCTGCAAGTTTGTTCATCATTGATTAAGTCCCAATCGCTCACGAATACAATGGTAAACGGTTACAAAACTCATGCTCGATATAGTATTCAAGAAGTTGTATATCTATGTTGATCTTGACCAGCTAATAGTTGTGTAGTTTAATTAGTGAAATTACTGTAAATTTGATGAACTATTAAGAAACAATAGTTGTGCAGTTTGAGTGTTTAAAAGTTCCTTTCAGATTGCAGCGTATAATGGGAAGCAGAGCATTACTTCTACTATCTCCAGCAGTTGTGTCTGAGCGTATTTTGCTCAACCGGTTTACAAAATATGGATTTCGTGAAAGCTTTACACATAAGGAGAAGATGCTTAGGGTTGGAGTCCGTAAGTACTGCGTTCATTCCAGTTTGGAGAGACCTAATGTGGCTCGTTTGGCAGAAACCGCCCGAATCTCTCTTAGTCCGCAGGAGGTACCCACTGTAAACTCACACAGCTAACACAAAAATGGTGGAATGATAAATTGGGTATTTAGATTATTAAGATTACTTATTGATGGTGAGTTTTAGATGATTTTAGAACCTACTATATCCATTTTAAATTTTGATCATTAAAACTTCATATAACAGGTTCTTTTTAGATGATACTGGAATGAAATTTTTGCATGGAAAATCAATAAAAACAAATTAACAAATGCCATCGTCTGTATAGCAAGAACTCAGAGCTGTTCTTATGAAAGAGTGTTTGATAGTGGTTGACATTGCATTAATTGCATATGTATCTGCAAACTGCTATGCATATATACAACTTATTGACAATAAGCCATGCCAGTATATATAACACTGAATTTCTTTTTGTCTTGATGCATATAGGCTGAAGAGTTTGCCCCCAAAATTCAGAAAGTGGTAGACTGGTAATATTCTCTTTATGCATGTATGTTTTACTTAATATTATCTTGAATTGTTGTGATTCTGTTATTTGTTTGTACACTATTTTAATATCTCTTTTTGAACCAGATGCTGTTATTTTTTACAAACTTCATATAGTTAGATTGTTTGGATTTTGCACCATGGTTTTATGATTTCAGAAAGGAGACTACCAAACTACTTTGCTCAATACTCAAAAAGTAAATCCTAATGCAGATTGCGGTTAAACAAAGCCTATAAGAGGAAATAATATTTTTTATATTTTTTACCCCTGTTATGCTAGTGTAGGAGCACAGGTCCTTAGAGATCTCATAATTTCAAAATTGTAAGTAAATCAACATTAATGAGCTTTTATGACATGACTTAACATGTGGAACAGGTTTGGGCAACTTCAAGACGTGGATCTTCAAAGTATTGAACCAGCAATACGCCCAGGTGTGTTGTACATCAGTTGCTACCTGTTAAACCTATGTGTAGACAATCTTTCATGTTGGGATAACATAGAGATATTATGTACTATGTTATAGATACCGAAGCAGGAAGCTTTCGTGAGGATAGTCCTGAAACATTTGACAACAGGTAATACGTTTTTATTATTTAATCTTTTTAATGTGCGTGATGGCTTGTTCTTCAAACACAATCTAAGAACAACGTAATCATTTGGTAACAGGGAGGCCATGATAGCTGCTATTCCAAGTTATGAGGAGCCATACGTTAAAGTTCCAAAAGTGTTGAACAAAGATTAAGGCAATGAGGTTAGCCTTCATTTGAAAGAAGTGTCTATTTTATATTAGTGGGCTTGATATTTTCCATTTTTCAGGTTTTCTTGGTGATTGGTCATTTCTCTTTCTATGAAAGCTCAAAATCAAGTGCATATGGCTTACTATCATTTTCATTTTAGAATTTT
Source organism: Flaveria trinervia (assembly GCA_025506515.1). NCBI lineage: Eukaryota > Viridiplantae > Streptophyta > Magnoliopsida > Asterales > Asteraceae > Flaveria > Flaveria trinervia. Next base: position 100,925,795 of record CM046447.1, on the reverse strand, counting down.
TAAGTTCAATTTTGAAGCTAATTGTTATTTCTGAGGATTATTTTCGGGTTAATGGTGCATTGTCGCTGTAGCCATTGACATTATAAATGGAGGGTCATTGGATTCAAGTAGTTGCCTCCTCGGACTACCAGTTGTCTGAAACAATCTTCCAAGTGACAAGTAGTGATTAGTGTAACATGTATACTACTACTACTACAATAACAACAAATATTTTAAGCGAGTTCTACTCAAATAATAAGGTAGTGGATGATAATTTGTCAAATCTTTAAAAATAATCTATACTAGCGGGTGATAACTCGCGTAGTGTGGCTAAAATAGGTCGTCTTCAGTCTCCCAAGTGTCACCGATTTCTTCCCTGATTCCTCACTTTCTTTTGATTTCAGTCTCATCTTTTCTGCTCCGGTTTTCTCCACAAAAATCCTTATGCTGTCACCACAACCGCTCGTGCTACTAAAAAGGGTTTGGACAAATAAACCATCATTGTTGCTTGTGTATTCAGACCACCTAACCAAATTCACCGGTCTAACCAACTGCATTCCATCATCGCATCAATCAAGAGGCACATGAACATCAAGAGAAAGAACAAGATTAATATTGTGACAAGAAATGCATTCTGAAAAATATATCAAAACAATCAGAAAATTTTAATTATTAAATACGCTTCAGGCGCCTTCTACGCAGAAAATTGACGTGTGTGAGACTGTATATAATAGTACAGAGGATAAGAAAATAATTCTATGTAAAATTAAAACTTAAGAATTTTTTTTTCTATAGCTTATCTCACATCGGTGGTTAGGAGCCTTCTTAAGAATATTATACCATGAATGCTCTTCATGCTCTTTTTGGCTGAGTAACCAATAAACATCTTTAAATAATAAAAGTTTATTTTTTTAGTGTAAATGTTTAGCTATTTTGAAAGTTATAATCTTGAATTTGTATGCATGTCAAAACTGAAGGGTCAAAGGTAGAGTTGTACAAACCGGGTTTCGGGCCCAAACCGGTTCGGGTTGGAAACCGAAACCGGTTTGGTCAAACTTGGTCAAAACCAGGTTGGCTTTAAACCGGTTCGGGTTGGAACCGGTTTCAAACCCATAATTCCTAATCCTATCAAACCGGTTTGGGCTCAAACCGGTTTTTTTGAGAAATTTGGATTTTTTTTATTATATTCAAAGATAATTTAAAAATTTTTATTAAAACATTTAAAACAAAAATAAGATTTATACAATTTAAAACAAGTAAAACAATTACACAATTTAAAACAAGTAAAACAATTACACAATTTAAAACATTTATACAAATAAAATAATTATACAATTTAAAACCGGGTTGGAACCGGGTCGGTTCAAAAACCGCTTTCAGAAACAAAAATGGAAAACCGGGGATGAACCGGTTGACTGGGTCGGGTCTGAACCGGTTTGGGCCAAACCGGTTTCGGGTTTTCCGGCCAAACCGGTTCCCGAACCGGTTTTTTCGGTCACCTCTAGTCAAAGGTAAGACTAGCGTTTGAGATAAACACAAATAAGAATATTAGTAGGCTAAAAGATCTAGTAGATTTGATTTTATTGTTAGTATTAGAGTATGATTAGGAGTGTTGGTGATCAAGTTTTGTATAATATAGATATAAGGTTAGTGATCATTATAAAGTGTGGTCTTTTGACAATAATAAATCGGTTGTTACTTGATTAAGTTTTCCAAAAAATTTAACCGATATACGAACCTGACTTGAAAAAAACTTGACTCGAGATCAACTTGGTTGTCAACGAGTTAAGCCAGCTTGGCTAGGTTTGTAAATGGGCTGAGCCAGCTAGGCTACGCTCAACTCATGCTCTCCGTCGTATCGCACAAGCACCCCACCAGATATAGTTTTAACTTTTAATGGTTTGATAATCTTAATAAAAAGATTAAAAATTTTATCGTTACAAATCACGTAACTTAATCATAAATTTTGAAAAATAATAAGAAAACATATCTATAAAACGCGTCCCGTACGGCGTAACCCCCACGAAGCGGATAACCCAATTTCGTTGTATCTTCTTCCCTCCAAAGTCTTCATCATTCAATAACACTTTGTGATCCACACATACATTCATTCTTCAAAACACTTTCGATTCATTCACCATCTTTTTCGCAATAGATCGATCAATAAACATTCAAAATCATCATTTGATTCTTGTGACCATCCCTCATACGTGCTGATTACCAGGTACCAATCATCTTTACATGATCGATTGTGTTAATCTGTGAAGTTTTAGTACTTTTAGTGTATGATTTGGATCAAAAGTCAGAACTATTGGTTTCAGGAGCAAAGAGTGTAGAACAATGTTTACGCGATTGTTTAGGAAGCCAAAACAAGATGCTAACGCTGTAACGACGTTAGATAAATTGAATGAGGTACATTATGCGATTGGTTTTGTGTGTTGTTTGGAAGTGCTATTGAATTGCTCAATTTTTTTTCATCTATATAATATTTTTTTGTACGATATGCAGACACTTGATATGCTAGAGAAGAAGGAGAGTGTGCTGTTGAAGAAAGCTGCTGCTGAGGTAGAAAGAGCAAAGGAGTTTACTAGGGCTAAAAACAAAAGGGGTACAGATTGATTTAAGTTTCTGCATTTGTGTTTTGTTATGTGGATTTTGTGATTTACGTATTGACTTGTAATTTTGAATCCACCAAGAATAATCGGTTTGAAATTATTGATCTCAAATTGCTTATTGACCCCAAAAATCAGTGGAAAAGCATAAACGCTTTTCTTCATCCGAACACTTAAAAGCTCTTATCTTATCTGCTTTTTTAGAAAACAAATAAGTAGTTAAGTTGTTTAAATTAACAATCCCAAACAACACCCCTTAAAGTTGAATGCTTTAAAGCTATCTTTAATGTATTAGTAGTTTGGTACCCATTTGTGTTTCATCTTTTTTGTTCTGCTCTATTTGATGTACAGTCATCATTACTTTTTATACGGTATCTTGGGGATTGGGATAGTAGTCAAACACTTATTTAGATGTTTGAAAATTTAGCAGTAAACTGCTTAGGTGATTATGCATTTTCATTAATATGAATCGATTTTTACATCATTGGAATATTTTGTTGAAATTACTATGGCGATTGAAGCATTTGCTTATTTTTGTATCCTGGAAAGATCAACTTTGTTATTAATGTTGTTTCCTTCTTTTTCCATTTTGGCTATAATTCAGCGGCAATACAATGTTTAAAGCGAAAGAAACTATATGAACAGCAAGTTGAACAACTTGGAAATTTTCAATTGCGTATTCATGATCAGGTGCCTTTCTGATTAAACCACCTTAAATTTTTCTATCTAGTTTTATTCTCATTTACAGTCGTGTCATAATTTAAATGTATTCTTGGGCACCAGATGATAATGCTAGAGGGTGCAAAAGCTACCACAGAGACTGTGGATGCCTTAAGAACCGGTGCTCAAACAATGAAGGCAATGCAGAAGGCAATGTAAGCTCCAAACTATTACACTTAACATGCACATATATATGTTGTTTATTGTGAGCAAAAATTGGTCATTAAGCATTTTATTTTAGGATGGTCTTTATATGCCATGAGAACAATTAAAGATATGAATTATGATTGTGGGTCACATATCATGAGGGGGATAGAGATTAGACCCACAAAATGGAGAACTGGGAATGCAAGAAAATGGTGTGAACCACCTTCTTTTTATAATATTTATGCATTTTGTATATGCAGGAACATTGATGATGTTGACAAAACAATGGATGAAATAAATGAGCAAACCGAGGACATGAAACAAATTCAGGAAGCATTGTCAACTCCTATTGGTGCAGCAGCTGATTTTGATGAGGTACTTTCTTCAATTGCTTGTAATACCTCATGGTCATATGATTTTGTCAACTCGTATAGTAATATTATGTGGAACTTTTTCATGTCATGTGAGAAGCTCAAGCCCTACATAGAATTATGGAAAAAATGTTCATATGCTACAAAATGCTACTTGATGCTGAATTTGTTAAGTAATTGTTATATATATCGTGTAAATGAATAAATGCAGGATGAATTGGAAGCTGAACTTGAAGAATTAGAAGGAGCAGAGCTGGAAGAACAACTTCTCCAGCCTGCCACCCATGCGGTGCCACTGTACGTCCCTGCTGGCAAGCAACCAGCACGTCCAGCTCAACGCCAGAACACAGCTGAGGAAGATGAACTTGCTGCATTGCAGGCAGAGATGGCATTATAAACAGGTTGTTTCCTTAATGTACAAGTTATACAATAGATAACTTAAGTTTTGATCCTTTATTATGAGATTTGGACAAAGTGTTATGTTGTAATTGTCTGATGACATTTTGTGTACTCTTGCAGTTTCACTTTCATTTGGATATAGATCTGGAAGATTACAGTGCCTTTAATCATTCTCCATGGTGGTCAAGGGATATAACATGGCAAATGACATGTAAAGATATGAACATGATTTGAAACGAGATGATGGTTCTTTTTCGGCTTCCTTAGTCGTGCTGAGAGTATTTGCTACCAGGATAATGGATGGGAATAAGAGAACTATTGAACAGAATCATTTGGTTATGTTTGACAACATTCAAATATTTAAAATCATTGGTATATAAGAGTTTACTCCTATAATTTTTAATTTCAAACTAACTTCAACTAACCAACCAACAACAATCTCACCCATAGCATTATTATTGGTAAGAACTAACTTTTAACTATGATGTCTAATTAAGCAAGTCAAAACATGACACAATAGGAAAACTCCTTTTACTAACGTTTACAACCTCTTAACCCGTTTTATTTCAAAAGAATTAGTTTAGTCTAGCAATAACATAGTTTATAAAATATATTAGGTTAATTCCCGTGTATTACACGAGTTGAATAATAAACAATAAATAATTAAAACATTATGAATTATAAAACCATGTTTAAAGAAAAATATAATTATAATTGCATATGAATAGTCATTTCAAGAAATAAACAATAGATATGTTATAGATAAATAGATAAATAGATAGTCTAGAAACTCATTTATTAAACTGATTATAGTTAGTAATAAACACGAAAAATTACATTACCATATTTTAATATAATATATGTATAAAATTATATATACGTACTTGTTCAAGAGATAAAACAATTATGCTATTTTTAACTCTTTTATTTAAATAGTTTCATTTTTAAATATTTGTTTTAAGATTTTCTTATAAAAATCTATTGTTTATAAAAATTTATTTATTAAAAACTCAAGTTTCTAATTATTCTAGTTGTTTTAATAAAACTGCTTTTAAAAAATTCCACATTTTTTATAATTATTTTCAAAAAGGACTAATTTAAAATATTTTGTTTCAAAATGTTCAATGTTTTAAAAAAGATATGAATTTTATTTTTATTAGTATAATTTATTTTTAAAAATATAATTTGATTAAAAAAAATATAGATGAAAGAGAAAAATATATCAATTGATTAATTTAATTTTTATGAAAAGAGAGAAATTGTTTAAGTGTTTAATTTACTTTAATATTTTTTTGAAGGAAAAATAAAATGAGGATGTTTAGAAGAATGACAAGTGTGGTTTAAAATGTGACAAGTAGCAAAAAAAACCTTCTTTTGTTAGTATCTATAGATTCAGTGTATTAACTATTTATAAAAAATCGACAAAGTTTACAAGTGATTTGCTTGACTCGAAACTATTCAGTTATCTGTGCCCACAAACAACATAAAACTTGCATACATTATATAACTCAATCCACCCCAACCTAATAAAGCTTTATATTGATGAAAAGATTAATATGTCAGGGACTCAGGGCCAAGCTACACACCATTAGCCAATGTGTTGTTGCACAAGAAATCATTTTCATATTAAAAAAACCCAACATGCAGGGAACACAATGGTATATGAAACATCCCACATATCATATTTGAAAACTCAAGGTAACCAATTTTTTCATTTGGGCTTATTACACAATTTGTAAGCAGGAAGGACAAGAAGTGCAAGATAACATATGCATTTCATTAATAGACTTCCAGCATCCTTCCCCTTAATATGGCTTCCGCTTTCCTCACTTGCTTCACTGGCCCGATTACAAAAACCTACAGAAACAAAAACGAGTCTTAAAAGGCAGAATGTACCATCTTCATAGCTAAAACTAGAGGTGTGCGATATGAGCAGGTTGTGTAATGGTTCACAACAAATTCGCGTAAAATGGGTAACTTTGTGTCCGGTTGACTTCATAACAAAAAGGCAACAAAACTGAAATTTTGTATTGAATTTCTATAGAAGAACTAAAAACACACAAGATTTCAAAGAATTGTAAAACGTGAGATGTTGGCTAACCTTGTCTGGTGGTCCCTTGTCACCTCCAATGAATATTTCAGCACTGCCAATACGACAAACTCATCAAATTATTCAAAACATAAGCTGAAATAATAGAGTATAGAAAAAGATAAAATAATTACTTGCAAGACTCCTTAACAGCCAAAATGGAAGCTCCTTTTCTTCCAATAACAACTCCCATCTTCCCTGGTGGAACATCAACAACTGAAAGGATTTGTTCCTCAGGAGCATTATTATCGGTAATGAGGTTCTCTGCAATGAACCATAAAACATATAAATAAAGAATTATTGTCTATTTGGGAACGTGCTTGACAAGAAAGATTAAAAATAAAGATAATAAATAAAAAGAACAAACCAGGAATTGGAGGGAGGGGTGGCCAGTCTGCGTAATCATTATCAGTAAGGCAGAAACAACGGCAATATAAAGCACCACGGACAGCAAGATACCACAATGATTTTTCGTTCATTTTTACCACCATTTTGTTATATATATACAGAAGAAAACGAACATCATCTGTAGCTGCACGCACCATTAGTTCAGACAATGGCCTGTATCTCCAGAAATTAGGGTCCTGGTACATTACCATAAGACATCTTCAGAATATTATAATTATAATTGTTCCAGATGCCTACATTGTAATTAAATAAATGTTGATTTTTATGTGGAGTTAAATTTTTTGTATCATGATATATTTTCCAATAATTTGCATTTTATTAAGTAAAAATAAACTTGAAGTTTTTGTAGAACGAACCTGCCTGAGAAGAACTCTAACTTCTTGCTTCTCAAGATAAGATATACCTGTTTTGAAACTTTTGAGGTGAGAATATAATTAATCTATAATCTAATGGGTTTAAAATGACATAAAATTCAAGTAAATTACTCATAGATGGAAAATAAGAATGTTAAGCTCATTTCTAACACTGTCGCCAAATTCCTTAGGTCTAATGTTAGCATTCACTTCTGTTAGAGCATACGTACCACAGTAGCGTGGGTCAGCAAGGAGACCAACAAATGATATGTAGTCATCTGGTACTTTTGTCACGCCTTCTTGCTCCTCAATCAAAGAATAAGCAATCTGTGCCACAAAAAAACAACTATTAAAACATTGATAATCAAAATATAAATTAATCTTGTGACATTTAACACGAAAGAAACAAGAAATATAGATCGAATCCTGATGCAGTGACACTCACCTGGGTGTCGAAAACGTTGTGCAACTTGATGTTGAACTGAAAATACAATGCCTACAAAATAGAAGTAAACAGAGGACATCACACAAACATCATAATTAAAAGAATGAAAATGCCACAATAATTATATAAAATAAAGACCTCACTATCCCGTTTGCAATCATGAATAACTTTTGTGATGTTACTAGACTCAAGTGCAGGCTTACAGGCTTCCACAAGTGTTTTTCCACCCTCAATTGCATCAACTAAGTATATAGCATCTGGAAAAGCTAACTGATGACCAAAAAATCAGTTTATTAATATATTAATCATGAAAGTAGGAAATAATAAAACTAATCAAAGATCAACACTTCTACCTGCATGACACATAAAGTTCCATTGCGACAAAGGTCAACACCTTCACAGTCAAAACCAATCACCAACTTCTTATCTGGGGATGGTTTCAAGAATTCAGGTGGAAGCTGACTTGCATGAGTAACAATGTGGACCGGAACTACTTGACCACCTGAAAATTTAAAACTTCTACTTAATATATAAAAGCATAAAACAACACTGTAGACTCTACTATTCGGGTGGGACTTTACCGGGTAAGTTTGTTTATATAACAACAATGTAGGAATCAAATGAACTGTTCAAAGAAAATTGCTCCACTCAAAATGGGATTTAAACTGTTTGCAGAAGAATATAGAATTTAATAACTACTGACTAAATTACATAATCCCTAATAATACCATCAATAATTAGCAACAACTGATTAAAAAAAGTAGGTGTTTGACTATCACTCGAATGCTTACATGAACCCTAATAATACCATCAATAAATAGCAACAACTGATTACAAAAGTAGGTGTTTGACTATCACTCAAATGCTTACAAGAACCCACCCTAATAAAATCATCAATAATTCCCAACAAATGATCAGATCGACCCAAATAGCTATTTTTGCCAAATCAAGAAAACCCCACAACTTAGATTAACAAATTCCACATCACCAGTTTCAAAACTGGTTGTTTACTATCAATCAAACGTTTATAACCCCTAATCATGCCGGTCCACTTAAACACAAACAACAAATCACAAGATCAAATTGATGAAAACTGCAGATTAATCGCCAAATCAAGAACCTAATGCAACTTAAACAAGAATCATCAAATCATATGAATACTAACTGCATTACAAAAACCCTAATACCACCATCAACAATTAGCAACAACTGATTACACAAGTAGGTGTTTCACTACACTCAAATGCTTACAAGAACCCTCATAAAACCATCAACGACTCGCAAAAAATGATCAAGAATGCCCCAAATAGTTAATTTCGCCAAATCAAGAAAACCCCACAACTTAAAACAAAAAATTCCACATCACCAATTTCAAAACTGGTAATCTCCCATCAATCAAACGCTTACAAAACCCTAATCATGCTGGTCCAGTTCAACACAGTCAACAAATCACCACGATCAAATTGGGTCAAACCGCAAATCAATCACCAAATCATGAACCCAGTATTGCAACTTGAAAAAGAACCATCAGATCAATAACAGTTCATGGGTAATAAAAAGTGATGAAAATTCAAGACCCACATGTTAAAGAAGTTGTAGTGAAGTGTGGGTTGATTATTATTAGTATGTATCGAAATGAACCTGAGTCAGATGATGGAAGTGGGATGGTGGTCAGATGATGAGAGGGGGAAGCCATGGGGATGGTGGAACCATCAAGATTCAAAGCAGATCAACGAACGAACGAACGAACGACGACTCTCACTTCGTTACCTGCCGATAGATGAGATACGCCTGATTTTATTTTCCGATTGGATTTTCACATGCATTATCCACTTGTACCGTACTATTTCTGCAGTCCACGTTTTTGGAATATATATTATGTAACTTACCCCAACAACAGAGATGGTAAAAGGTAAAAAAACCGCATCGCACGGGCCAAAAACAAACCGAACCGGTTTGGCCAACAAACCAGCCTCAAAAACCGTCAGTCCTTAAACCGGTTTTTCCTTAAATTTCAAAACGAAACGGTTCCAAACGGTCCTTCAAACCCGTCCAACCGGTTCCAAAACCCACCGTCCGAAACCGTCACGGTCCAACCTTCAACCGTCCTTCAAACCGGTTCCAAACCGGTCCTTCAAACCGTTCCAAACCGTCCTTCAAACCGGTTCCAAACCGTCCTTCAACCGTTCCAACCGGTCTCAAACCGTTCCAAACCGTCCTTCAAACCGGTTCCAAACCGGTCCTTCAAACCGGTTCCAACGGTCCTTCAAACCGGTCTCCAACCGGTTCCAAACCGTCCTCCAAACCGTTCCACCGTTCCTCCAACCGTTCCAAACCGGTCCTCCAAACCGGTTCCAAACCGGTCCTCCAAACCGGTTCCAAACCGGTCCTCCAAACCGGTTCCAAACCGGTCCTCCAAACCGGTTCCAAACCGGTCCTCCAAACCGGTTCCAAACCGGTCCTTCAAACCGGTCCTTCAACCCGGTCCTTCAAACCGGTTTTCAACCCGGTTTTCAAACCGTTTACCGTTACCCAACGGCTATATAGCCGTTTGTACCCATTTTTGACCGTTTTTTTATGTTTATTTACCATTATACCCCCACTAGGTTAGTATATATATGTATTTGATGTTTTGGTTGAATCACAACAACTTATAACACTCTCTACTCTCAAAAATAAAAAAACGCTCTCAAAAACGTTCTCCACAAATACTTTCGTTTTAAACGCTCTAAAAAACGCTCTCACAAAAATCTCTGAAACGGCTTCAACAAGTGCTCAATCATCCGTTGGTTGTGAAACGTCTTCAAGCAACGCGGTGATAGCAATCCTTCCTACGAATAGGAACCCCGAAGTATGGTGCAATTACGATTTATGTCAAATGGCTAGCGGTCCAAACAAGGCTCGGTGCAAGTTTTGTCATAAGTTTTTCAAAAAAGATGCAAACACAACGTTGAAAAACCATATTGCAAATAAATATTGTAAAGCGTTAAAAGGTGAACCTTCTCAAGGTCAAGCTTCGATGACAAACGAAGGAAATATTTGGGCTTATAACGTTGATGCGGTTCGGGAGCAAATGACGCAATTTGTAATTCAAGAAAGCTTGCCATTCAAAATTTCGACAACGAACGTTTGACTCGACTCATTCAACGAACTCTCCAACCACGTTACACCAATGTAAGTCGTGCTACTCTTCGAAGAGATTGTTTAAAAATGTGAAAAAAGCTAAAATGAATTAATATCTTATTTTGAAAATTTACAAATCGGTGTTAACTTAACTAGTGATGTTTGATCGACACCTCACGGTTCACCGGGCTCGTACATTTGTGTCACCGCCCATTGGGTTGAACCCGATTCGTGGCAAATGATGAAACGTACGATTGCGTTTGAATTGTTTGATTATCCTCAAACCGGCCAAAACATTTTTTATCTTATTGATAAAGTTATTCAAACGTATATGTAACATGTTTGAAAAGGCTATTGAACAAAAAGAAAGTTTAATAGCCTTTCATAATAGTTTGGTAAGTCGGGGAAAGACAAATTCTTACCATCCATCGGGTTGGGCCATCATCGAAGAAGTAACAAAAATGCTTCAAGTTTTTAAAAATGCAACTACATGTATTTCTGGAGTTTACTACCCAACGAGTCCGTTGGTACTACACAAAATTTATTTTATGACTTCAAAATTAAATGAATTGTTGTGTAGGGGTAGACCTTATTCCGATATGATACCCCCAATGAAAGAAAAACTTATAAAGTATTTTGAAGAAATGCCTCCCGTTATTACATGTGCCGCTGCTTTAAACCCTTGTTTAAATTTGTCGGGGGTTGAAACTTTACTTGATAAAATTACTTTTAATTTGGATTTAGAAGTTGGTAAACCAATATATAGTAAAACTTTAAAAGCTACTTTCAACAAACAATTACAACAAATGTATGATGTTTATTTATTAAAATACGGGGAAACATCACAAATCCATGATGCTTTAAGGCATGCGGCAAATGCCGAATGTTCAAATGATCCAATGTTTGATTTATATAATATTTTAAGGGATGACTGTAATAAACGTCAACGTGGTAACACTCCGAGTAGTGAACTCGGGAGGTATAGTCTTACAAACTTTTTATCGACCATGACTCCACATGAATTTAAAAATTTTGACTTGTTGGCTTGGTGGAAAGGTAAGGAAGATTAATTTTCCATTCTATCCACCATGGTCCGAGATTTACTAACCGTCCAAGCTTCTACGGTAGCTTTGGAATCTGCTTTTTCTGTTAGTGGCAGGGTTATATCAATAAGACGAACTCGACTCACTCCACAAGTAGTTGAAATGTCAATTTGCTTGAAAGATTATTTGGATGCCGCGGAAAGAGTACAAGACAAACGATCGCTTGAAGGAGAACTGGAATACGAAGCAGAATTATACGATGACGAGGTAGAGAGCGGATTGACATCAGGAATGACTGATGATGAAGCGGCATATGATGACTACCTTCGTAACAGTTCCGGTTCTGGTGGCAAGGAATAAACGTACAAGTATAATACGAACGAAGAAAATGACTATGTTAAATGTTTATTTTTAAATGTTTAAATTATTTAAATGTTTTAAATATTATAAATTGTTAAAATGTTTAAATTGTTTATAAATGATATAAATTGTTTAAATTGTTTATAAATGTTATAAATTGTTAAAATGCTTAAATTGTTTATAAATGTTAATAAATAGTATATATATATATGTTTATAAATGTTATAAATTGTTTAAATGTTTAAATCGTTTAAATGTTTAAATTGTTTAAATGTTTTAAATGTTTATAAATGTTATAAATTGTTTAAATAATATAAATTGTTTTATATATGTTATATAATGTTATAAATTGTTTAAATTATATAAATTGTTTAAATTATATAAATTATATAAAATGTTTTGTTATAAATTGTTTAAATTATATAAATGTTATAAATATTTGTGTTTTAATTAAAAGTTTAAAATTTTGTTTGAATATAACAAAAAACCAATTAAAAAAAAAACCGGTTTGGGCCGAACCGATTTGGACCCAAACCGGTTCCAAACCGACCCAAACCGGTTTGATAGGTTTGGGTTTTTATGGTTTGAAACCGGTTTGAACCCGAACCGGTTTGGGGCCAAACCGGTTTTGACCGAGTTTGACCAAACCGGTTTCGGTTTGGGACCCGAACCGGTTTGGGCCCCCAAACCGGTTTGTACACCTCTAGTGTAACTTACACATTTATACACGGATAAAAACATAAAATATTACTGAGTTTGTAATAAAAATTAAAAAATTTGTATTCAAATAAGATATGATTGAGTAACGTATAAGTAAAACTTCAAGTAAAAATAAAAATAATATCATTTTAAAACTTTTGTTCTATAAGATTGTGTTTTTAAATGTTTTTCTATAACATTTAGGTTTTTTTATTTTATTTTATTTTTTTTAAACAATTATAAAGCTAAAAAGAATGTTTTTAAACAGTTCGTATTTTCAAAAGATATTTTTGTTCAAGAAAATTTTTGTATCTTATACATGTTTTAAAGTGTGTTTTAATAAAATAATCTAGTTTTTAAATCTTATAATATCTATTTTTTTGGTTTGAAAATGTTTTAAATAATATAATTACTATATATAATATTATCACTTATTTAGGAGATCGAGGTGAGAAAATAAAAATAAAAAAACTTAATATGCTTACATGTGCTATCTTAAAAACTTCTTTTATTATAAATAAATAACATATAACAGAAGTGAAGTTCGGTACAATTGACAAAATTGGATTTTATGTTAAAATTATAAATTTATTTTGTTTGATGCAAGGAATAATGTGTATCCTATAAACATAAATACTATTTACAGTAATATCAACCTAATTATATAAAACTTATGCAAACACAAATATCAATTTGAAAACGACCATAATTTTGCTAGTTTCAAGTTGATGTTGTTGTGAAGATAAACGTTGAATTTTAAATGCATGCAAGAGGAAATGAAGAGAGAGCACGTTTTGTTTACTAAAAACGACACCACATGCAATTTCTATAGGAGACAAAACTTCAGCTTTAAACACAGAGCTTGAAATAAGAGCTCTCTACACAAAGCTTAAACCTTTCTTATTATATTAAACAAGTTAAATAAGCTCATGTTACATTTGCTTACACCCACTGCAATCTCCCACTTGATCTAATTTTATTTCTAGTTAATTTTGTTTAGATATATTTTTTTTTCGGTTTGAGACCTCACAAATAACAAAGGACTTGGATCAAGAAAATATGTCAAAATCATATAAAATTTGTCAAAGTAAACAAAGCACTAAAACTTCAAAGTCAGAGAAATTAAATTTGGTCCAACATCAGATGTATCGGATTATCACAGGAAACTTAACATCAACTTATATCAAATTCCACAAATGAAGTTAAATCATTAATCATTTACACTTCTTTCATTCTTTTTCTCCCAAGCAAGGTTTTCAACTACTAAAATAAGCAAAACAGCTCTTATAACCACATTGTATGCATCTTGCTCGCTCCCAACGGATATCAAATAAGGAGGGCATCAATGTTCCTTTTACCATTTGGACCTTTTGTGTACCACGATGAAACGTAATCACCATACAGAACTTGATGATACCTATGAGGTTTGAATGCTGGTTTTACTGTCGTAGTCTTGGCAGGGTCATGAAAAGTAGCAACTGAAAGCCTTGGTTTAGTGGCATTGGTTATGGCCCGATGTTGACAACTTTTATATATTCCATTTGTTATGATCTGTATACAAGAACCAAGTTAGACAATAATAGCAAGAATCTACACTAAAGAAAAGGAAATGGGTCAAACGAGTTATGGTAGTCTGTAATGGGTCAAAAGTCGTAAAAAAAACTGGAACTAATAAGAAAATGAGTAAATGGGTCAAACAAGTTAGAAGACTAGAATGTTGTCCAAAGGGTACTCTTGTGTATTTAAATTCTGACTGAAATATATAATCTTTTTATGAAAAAAGATTAGAAACAAAAGGGTTGAAAGTCAGCCAAAATATTTTTATTAAAAGTGTTAATAGAATAAGATGTTTTCTGAAAACATATTTTTCTTTGACACGCTTAGTCTTCAAGAAAAAGATGTGGACAAAACTCTTTTGAGTGCATACTGAACCTATTTTAACCAAATCAAAGAATTACATGTTTTGACCTCCTAACAAGTCACGCCCATTTCATCACATTTATTTATATCTAGATAACTAAGAGTATGATAGAAAAACTACTAAAAAAATTGATTGCTCATAATTACTAGAGAATGAGACCAATGATACAAGACATCTACTTCTCATAGAGCTTATCTTCATGTCAAGTTGTAAACTTTATTATTTGAATGCATTTGATACAATACTAAACCAGAAGAATCAATTAAGGAACAATTGCACAAAGATATTAGCATAACAACAATCTAAAATTAAGAAGTAATACCTCTGTTTGGTCACCCAAAATCACCAAAATGGCATGAGATACTGGCTCTACAGTGACCCATTCACCATCCTTAATCACTTGAAGACCTGCAACATTGTCTTGGATAAGAAGGGTGACAAATCCCATATCAGAGTGAGATTGCAGGCCAAGTGTAAGCTCAGGCTGCGGGCATGACGGGTAATAACTAATAGTAATATTCTGGTACAATTCCCCCATAGCATCTTCAATAAACGATGTCGACAACCCTAAGCTTGTCGAGATCAAGCCCAAAATTTTCTCAGCAAGAAGCTTCATCTGATCACTATACTTCTCAACAACCTCTCTGTTGATATAATTCACCAATTCACTTTAACAAGATTCAACTGATACTCTACTTTATTGAGTGAAACATTAAGGCATACATATTTGGGAAAGTTGATAAAACATTATTGCTATAATTCACCAATTGCCATTAGCAAGATTCAACTGATACTCTACTTTATTCAGTGAAACAGTAAAGCATACAGATTTAGGGAAAAGTGATAAAAACATTGTTGATATGATTTATCAATTGCCATTAGCAAGATTCAACTGATACTCTACCTTATTCAGTGAAACAGTAAAGCATACAGATATAGGGAATATGATAAAACATTGTTAATATGATTTACCAATTGCCATTAGCAATATTCAACTGATACTTTACCTATTTCAGTGAAACAGAGCATACAGATTTAGGAAAAAGCGATAAAACATTGTAGATATTTACCAAGTGCCATAAGCAAGGTTCAACTGATACTCTCCTTATTCAGTGAAACAGTAAAGCATACAGATTTAAGGAAAATGATAAAACATTGTTGATAACTTGATATTATTTACCAATTGCGATTATCAAGATTCAACTGATACTCCACCTAATTCAGTGAAACAATAAAACATACAGATTTGGGGAAAATAATCAAACATTGTTGTTCTTAAATTAGGGTTCTTTCTATACATCAATTACTAGATGATTCAATTGATCAATTCTCACCAATTCAAAGAATCAAGTATAAAACACATCAAAGAGCAACGTATATGTATACAATTGTATACAACAAACCTGTAATTAGAAGGAAAATGGGGCCAACGAGAAGGAATCCGACGAGAAACAGGCAAAGTGTGATGATCAAAGTAATCTCTCCAATCCAAAACAGCATCATCACTGGCAACAAGCATACGGCTTCCATACCCTTCAGAAGCCGGAGAACTCGAATCACAGGCGTACCGCAGCCTCTCCGACATCGGCAACTCTTCAAAAAACGACGAACCGACTTTCCGAATTTCATCAACCAACACGATCGGAACACCGTGGTTAATCACATGAAAAGCACCCCAATCGGTGCAGGCTTTTGCGATTTCCTCACGGAGGATGCTACTACCGTCATCTATGCTGAGGTCTATCATGGGGATCTGGTGATTTGGGTTGTTTTGGTCGGTGAGTAATTGGGTTGGTCGGTGCTCCGGTGGCTGTATGTACTGTGGTGGCACCACCGATTGTTGATTTTTTTGAGAAATTGGTTGAACTAAAGTCGGTGCACAGGGAAGTTCCATCGGGAAATTGATAAATCAAGATTGAAGAGGCTTGTGGGATAAAAATCGGTGGAGTAGTCGTCGGTGCTCCGGCGATGAATGGGTTTTTGCGGTGTATCGGCGATTTTATTTGTCGGTAGAGTAGTCGTTAAAGAAAACTTGATAACCTTAGTTTGGAATTTACTTCTGTTGAAATAACCTATGTGGAATGAAAAACAAATAGGTTGTTTTAAAAGTTTATTGGTTGGAGAGACTAATGATAAGATTGAATTGAAGAAAATAAGAGTATTTACATAGAGTTTTTATTTATTTATTATTTTTGACCTGAGTGTGTATTTTATAATATGAGTATTTTATAATATGAGGATGGTTGTTAATGGTTGTCAGTGAATAAAAAATAATATTTATAAAGGTTTTACTATGATTTTTTATATTTGAGAAATACGGAGAATCATAGTACAACCCTAATAAAAATTTTAATATTTTAAAAGTGGTTGTGAGTAAAAGAAAAAAATATAATGATAAAAATATTAAAAAGTATTATTTAATTGAAAGAGATAGTAAAAATATAGTGTTTTAGTGTAAATATGGGAATGAGATTGATGAACCCACTATGAATGCTTTAATATTAAATTAAAACATGAATATGAATATATAGCTATAATATGGATCACGAAATACTATAAAAAATGAGTTTTGAATGAGAGAAATAGAAAAAAAAAATAAGAATTTCAAACCTGGTCCGAGCATCTATCCTGCTTCACCTGATTCGAAAAGCAGATTGATAACAAGTAGATTGTAATGAAAATGATCCTAATAGATGGGTTACCTAATCTAGGGTTGCTAGAAGTTGATAAACGACAATCTTTATAAAAAACCTAAAAATGTTATATTACACTAATAAAATATGTATTTACTCTTCACTTTTTATCATATTTTATTACAACTTACTTACACACACCCAAATACTACTCTTAAATCTTTATATTTATCTATTATAAGACTTTAACCTTAATCATTTGAGAAGGGACGTTTTCCACCACTTCTATCTGGCCAAGACCAATACATGATTGTATACTCTTATTGATCTACTAGGCAACTTAGTTGCATAATCAACGTAGATTAATATTTGATCCTCACTTAATTTTGCTTACAAATAAAATACGTTTTCCACATTTGCTTGTAATCATCATTATAAAAAATACAATCGCATGAAATTCAAGTGTGAATTAATGATTATGTGAGATAATTAAATTGATGTAACTAGCATGCATCTTTATCAGTCGGTTAATAGAAGTTTAAATTATTTACATCGCGAATAACTTTAATGATATCTATTACCTCAAAGCCTGCATACTTTGATCAGTACTAAGACTATTTGCAATGCATGCATGTAGCATCCGATGATGCAGAAGTTGCAGGCCTCACATGTAGCATCCGAGGTAGGAAGAGGGTTTTCATGTGGCTTAGTACTCATGAATAAATCTTTTTTAACTCCTAAAATTTAAACTCAATCTTTTAAAAAAAGATAGTAATGATAATAAAAGAAGTTATTAGAAAAAGACATTACAATATACATTTGATATATTCTAGCTCTTTTGTTTATATATTATAACACAATTTTAAAGGTAGGTGGAATATTTTATTATTATTTTTCAATCTCAATTCTTCATATATATGATTCTATCACAGTTTAATACATAACTTGCTCTTAGGTTTAATTGGTTTGTTGTTTCTTTTTCGAAGGAGCTACATATTTTTTTCTTTCTTTTCCTTATTTTTGTTTTTCTCTCTTTCTTTTTTTATTTTTGTCAACTACGATTTTTTGAAAATTAAAAACAAAACTTAGCCTTTAGCCAATTGGCAAGTTTGGTTTACGTTTCAACATAAATTTGTTTGGAAAAGAGTCGAGTTAAATATAATACATTTTGACATATTTTTTTGCAAAAAGAGTCATGTTACTCTATGTTTTGCTGTAATAAAATAAGTTCGGAAATGAGTTGTGTCAATTGTAGTTTATACTTTACACGTTGTGTAGATGCCGCCACAACCACAACAAGTAATAAACTCGTCTTATAATATATATATATATATATATTATAATTAGTTGATAATTTTTTTAAACATATTATATTTTTATTTATTTGTTTGTGTTTTATTAACATAGTTATTATAATTTACAATTTTAAATACAACAATTTCTTTTACTTTTATTATTTCTTACTTAAATAGAACATAAAAACTAAGATGATATAAAATAATTGAGTATCTTTGTGGAATGAATAAATATGCTAACATAGAGGTAAAATGAGTCTATAAGAAGAATAAGTAAAACTAATGTGCTAACTAATTAAAGTTGTTTAAAAGTACGGGTAATCTTGTTGCAATATCAATCATCATATACCGAATACAGTTGTGTCCAATCTCATTTCAAGAATCCCTTTTAAGTTTGTGGGGATTTATAATGACTTGGAAAGAGATTTTAGACCCCTCCCCCACACATGCACATGTGGGTAAGTGATGCCCTAAACACAATCCCAACCAATTAATGGGCCCAATAATTGCCTTTATGTATTACATATAGAAAGAGATATATGTATATGAATATATTCTCCACCTTGAGGTTGCTAGAAACCCTTATATAAACCTCCACCTCCAACTCCAACATTCATATTCTTGTTCTTCTCATAAAAACCAAATCTTAAAACCTCATCTAGCCACTCAAGAACTAATTAAAGATATGTCTGGTGTTTGGGTGTTCAAGCAGAATGGTGTGGTTCAACTAGTGGAGAGCCCTGGAAGCGAT
This sequence comes from Flaveria trinervia, assembly GCA_025506515.1. NCBI lineage: Eukaryota > Viridiplantae > Streptophyta > Magnoliopsida > Asterales > Asteraceae > Flaveria > Flaveria trinervia. Next base: position 100,906,447 of record CM046447.1, on the reverse strand, counting down.
TCCTTTCAAGGCTCAGCCCGACGTAAGGTCCTGGTTCATGTACCAACAAACCAAGTTGTGACTTCCTATGACGCGCTCGAAAGAATGTTGTTATCGTTAGGATGGAAAGGTACTATGAGGATCCTGATTTGTTGCAGTTTCACAAAAGATTGAGTGTGCATCTCATTTCTCTCCCTAAGGACTTTAACAAGTTTAAATCGGTGCACATGTTTGATATAGTCGTCAAGAACCGCAACATGTTTGAAGTTAGAGATATGTAGTATGTCAACTAGATTAATCATATCATCGATCCAAACCCGGTACTTATGGTTGATGGTTGATTATATTAGGTGTTCATGTTTAATATAACTAGCGTGTATATTGTTCTATCTAGGTACTGTATTACCGTCTCATATTGAAGTTTGCCCAAGTTTGATTATGGGCTGTCATAATGTTTGAGTGCATATAGAGCTCAAATTTAAGTTTATGTTTTCTTAGGGTTTTAGAAGCTACTTTCATATATCACAAGGGTAGTTTGGTGTTCATGTATCTAAAAATCTTATACTGGTATTTGTGTGATGCAAAATTAAGTTTCTGTGTGACTACAATTGTGTCTATATGTTCTATGCTTTTTATTTCTTGTTTGTATACGCAAACGACTATCTGGGTGTATGGTTAGATGGGGTCGTGTGCGCTTAAGAGGACTCTATCAAGCTTAACTAAACCACATATAAGTTTTAGACTCTACGAAACACGTAACATGGCTATTCCCATTTGCAGGCTTAATTAGTACCAATGTTAGCTAGGCATGCAAAAAGGCTCAGAATATATGCCTTTCTTTTATTATAGGTAAATCGTTAATGGATGAAATATAAAATTATAATGGTATCTGATGTCTTATTGTGCTAGTTATTTATTTTCATATGGTTGCTTTACCAGCTATCATTTATCATTTCATAAGTAGTGATGTATCAAACGATTAACTGTGACTTTTAAGTTGTAAATTGTTTTCAGAAGTTGTATACTGTTTTTTCCTTTCAAGAATCAGATCGATGCTAGAGCTCATTTGCCACATATAAGCTGAAGGGGTATCACCCCAAACCATATTAAGAAGCATGGAGCCCATGCCGCGGCTCACGATTGGATCACGATTGGAGCGCGACATTGAAGTGCCCTCGGTATGGATCACGATTGGAGCGCGACCCGCCCGAACCATATTAAGACTAAACCGCGGCCCACCAAAGAAGCATGGAGCCCATGCCGCGGCCCACCAAAGAAGCATGGAGCCCATGCCGCGGCCCACCAAAGAAGCATGGAGCCCATGCCGCGGCTCACCAAAGAAGCATGGAGCCCATGCCGCGGCCCACACGAATGGCATTGGAACCATACCGCGGCTCGCCACCATGGGACATACCGCGGCTGCGGAAAGAATGGCATTGGTAGCCCAAAGCCGCGGTTGGGTAGGCAAGACCAATGCCGCGGCTGGGCACATTAAAACCAAAACAAAAACTCAAATTCACAAAGCCCCCATGTTCAACGTTTACGAAAACTTTCACGTAAACTTGGCAACCAAGGAAGCCATTCATTGGTTACAAATGGAATAAGAAAGAACCATAAAACGACAAAACGAGTAAAGCCAAAACATTGGCGGGAGGTCAGAACAGCCCCCAAATCTCCAAGTCAACTACAAAGACAAACTACATTAATGTTAGTCAGAAACCCTTTGTATCGGGAAGGTATAAAACCTCTGACTCGAGAATTTCAGTCCCATATCATTGACCACAACTTTCCAAGAATAAAACCATGTTGTATCTGGTGCCCATGCACCAACACTATAAATACTTCTCTTATTCAAGTTCACAATCATTCATTCTCAGAACATTCTTACTACAAACTATTTACTTATCAATTCCCCCTTTTAGAGTTCTCTCAAAACAAATACTTATTCTCACGCCGGAGTGTGGTCTCGGGGAGAAAACCTTTTCCTGCCCGAGGCGAGGCTCACGGTGTTGTTCTTGTCTCGCAGATACTTCGTTCAGCCGGGGTATTACTCAGCCGAAGTCCAACTCAGCCGAAGTCAAAGCCGAGTTTCCTGCCTGATCCTCGGTAGCAACTCCATTCTTGCACTGCGTCCCGATCTTAATCCCTTGATTAGGATTCGTGTAGCAACATAAGCAAATGGTGATATAAGGAAAAACAGACATTTACCAGTGATACTTCTCCATTGTACGTATGCAGAAGCCCCCTCCAACTTCAACTTGAACATGCAAAGCCTTAATGTTCCTTCTTGTCATCAACTTTAGCAATTCAACCTTACTATTTCATACTTTTACCTCAAATAACAACAATTATTTAACAGTAACTTAAACATATAAAAAAAGTTGAATTGATCAGTTACGACATCTCCTCAATAAAGAGATTTTTATTCACATTTATTTTACCTTTATGTAAGGGAACCAAATATCAAAAACAATATCTGAAACTCTAGCCATAACTTTCTTCCTTGAATATATTGATCTATTTCAGAATCTTTAGTGTTTTCATGTAGCATACAGTAGGAGAAATTAATTAAATTGCAACTTATTAGCACCAAATAGTTTGTTTGGCAAAAAGCAACAATCATACAGAAATATTTTTATGTTTCTTGTTGATATAACAAATAAATTATCTAGTTGCACATCTTCTTATTGCTAAGCACTTTCTTTGATCACACCAGTTGGGACCGCAACCCCAACCTTTTCAGAAAAAAAATTACAACTGAAAAAATCATCTGACTCAACTCTTAATGTATAATCCTAGTAAGAATTAAGTAATTAATTCTCCAACTAAATTTTAAAACTTAAGAAAATACATACTATTAATAGCTAGAATCTTGCTTGTCTATTTTTAGTTTCTAAAACAAAAAGACCAAACTCAACAAATAAATTAATGCATGCCATACTTTCTTTAACATAAACGTAGAAGTTATATCTAACTAACCTATAATCAAGAACTTCTATACTAAAGTGATACCTAAGCTTACCATGATCACAAATTTTGATATCAAAAGATTCTTAATTAGTTGTTTTAATTTTTAAAAAACATTATGAGTTAAGACTATCATATCATTAAATTACAAAAACAGTCACTAATTAACTAAATTTTTTTAGTTTTAAAACAAGGAATAGTGAAAATCAGTATTAAGTTTAAATTTCGTTTTATTCTGAAATCTAGATTGTTTAATCATATATAAAATTTTATCTTATTCTTTTTCAAACATCAATGTAATCCACTTCTAATGTTTTACATTGATCTTCACTATGGACTTGAATCCTGGAAAGATTTTCTTGATGTTCAATTGATTCTATTATCTTTCTAAATAAAAGGTGGAGATAATTTTTACAAGAAGTGAGAAAGTTCCATTATAAATCAAACCATTCTCTTTGCCTTTAAGAAATAATCTAGTCTTATGTCTTTCAATACCGCAAGTGAATTTTTATTATTGGTTTATTTAATTTCCAAGTTCCATGCCTTTTAAATATATAGTTCATATTTGTAACTTTTGGGTTTAGTAACATGAAAACACACACACACACACACACACATATATATATATATGTGTGTGTGTGTATGTATATATGTATGTGTGTGTAAATAAAAACTTCATTTTTTACAAGAACTGTAATAACCAATTTTAACCATTAATTATTTTTTAATCTAAAACAATTAAAACTAAATGTAAATGGTATGATGATAATCATAATATTTTTTCTCTCCAATATCAATATATCATTTATTAATTACCTAATTAAATTCTCACTTGTTTTATCTCTTATCTCTCTAGTTTTAACAAATTCACATATCTATTAAGAATTAATATATATCTAGATTTTGATCAAATATTTTAAAAAAATTATTAAAACTAAATTCATTAGTTATCGTTTATTTACATATATGAATTGTTTTACATATGAGTAGATGCACTATTTACATATATGTAAAATTTTAATTATCCTCTTTTTAAGCAGTCGTGTATTTACACATAGGTAAATTTCATACCAATATTATTTTTAAATTGATCTCATATTTGTATATATGCAAATCTACCAATTTTTCTCTTTTATTAAATATAAATTATAGTAATTAAATAATTGTCACACCCCGACCGACGACGAAATCATCGGGGCAGACAAATGTGAAATGATTGTTCATAGCACATGAGACTAATTAAGTTGAAGTAATATTAAATATCATTAATCATTGAACATTACAAGACAAATAAATAAATACAACATCCAAGTCGCCTCATGTCCTTAAATTTCCCTCGTGATTAAATTTCGGGACGAAATTTCTTAAAACAGGGGAGACTGTAACATCTCGTGATTTCGTTAATTAAAAGTTAACGTCATTATACTCTTGTAAGGACCATTGTTGTCATTTTGAAACTTGTGAGTTTCTTATACTTGTTTCTTTATTTTATATTATTTCTTTAATTTAAGGGTTAATATTGTAAATAATTAAATTGAATATGTTATTATTAATTGAAATAATAATAATAATAATAACAATAATCATAGTAATAATAATAATAATAATAATATATTATTATTATTATTATTATTATATTATTATTATTATTATTATTATTATTTAATATAAAAAAGTTATTAAACTTAGAAATATTTAAAACTTAAAGATAATTAAGTTTAGGGGTTTGTTTTTTCATTTTATAAAATTTAAAAGAAAGTTATTGGCATAAAATAATAACAATTCATATTGTAGGGGCCTATGTGTAATTTTTAAAATTTCAAAACCAACCCCACCCTTTTCCCTCTTTTTGCCCGACTTTGCGGCAGTCAGCCGGCCATGCCCGGCGCGGCGTCGGTGAACTGCATAACCGGTCAAAAGACCGCGAAATAAAAACCAAAAGGCACCAAACGATTCGTGAGGATGATTCGAACTCGAACACGATGTTTATTTGGGTTTATACTCGGCTATTAATGAAGATCGAATCTGAAACCGAATGCTCGATCGATATCCACGCGTTTTAACTCCTAAATTATGATGATAATCAAATTCATCAACTAGAAACATTTGTATAATCATTGTGAAGTTTAATGTGTAGTTTGATTCGAGTTAAAGAATCAATTAATCGTCTCATCATAACCGAAATAGCCATACGAACGTTGAAACACATTCGGTACCTTAACGTTCAAATCAAAGTTATTTAACAAAGGGCAAAGGTGCCTTTCGTCCCCTTTCAACTCTCTGTAAACCTAATTTTATGAATCAACCACTCAATCGATAGTTCCAAGTTCTTCTTCTTCGCGAATGAACCGAGTCAAAACTGAGCCTAAATACTACAAATCGAGCTTAATCAAGTAAGTTAATCACACCATCATACTCGGTTTTACTCAAGGAATCAAAGCCCTATGTTTGATTTCGTTAACCACATCATTTGGATGTTCAATTTGATGCAACCTGAAGCTAGGGTTCATATGGAATTGGGGGTTTCTAAAACAAGGTTTTTAAAATAGTATTTTGGAATTGTAACAGAGGTCGTGGGTTCGAACCCCACCCTCGACATTTATTTATTTTAGTCATTTTTATGTATTCTAAACTCTAGAAATTATACTAATATGTTGTTAAATCAAAGTAAAAGTTAATTTGTTAACTAGAACATTTTAGAAATTATTAAATTAATTTTAAAAGTGTTAAAAACTTATGATTTTAAATTTAATTACTTTATAAAGGATAACAAAGATTATAAAACCATTATTAATTATTTTACGTAATTTAAATGTTATAAACCTATTATGGTTCGAATGTAGATTAATTTAAAACATTATAATTCTATATGTTAAATGAATAATTATTCAAATAGTTATTTAAATAAATAATTATTCATCTGTTTCATTATCGTGTTATATATAATTAGTTAATAAAGTTATTCCTTAAAATTTTATTTAAATTCTTGAAACTTATAAAATATAACTTAGTAAATATTCAATTAATTACCTTTACGTGATTTTAGATAATTAATTATTAAATTAATTATTTCTTTTCCCCCCTTCATATTTGATCTTTATTAATCCAATAAATTAATTATTGAATTCTTAATTTTTATTTGATTTATTTCAACTACATCGAATCAAAACATAATCGATTGCGTTATTTTTTTGACTTAATTACTAAAACCCCCAAATTCCGATTGAAACCCTAGTTCATATCTAATTGATAATCTCATTACTTAATCTTGGAATCTATACGTTTCGGTAACTTGTAAAAGAAAGGAGCCTCGTTTAAATTCTTGTCATCATCTTATATATATATATCATATGAGTTCTTCATGCTCCTTTTTACTTTATTTCACACCTTTTGGGGTGAAACATGTTAACATTATATACTTATATTTGTAAACATCTTGATACTTGTAAGTGCACATGCAATTCATCTTTACCTTTTTGTCATGGTTATTTGTGTTATTGTAAGTCTTATATGAGATACATATTTTGTTTACAATCATTAACTATTGTAGTCTGGCAACGTCTTAGATCTTTGGGCTTGACAAGCCTATTTAGTGCTAAAGTCGATGTATTGCCGGCTCCTGATGACGTATACTTATTCATCATGGGAACCAAATACACTTAGCCAATCATATATACTTGTAATCAAGTCGAGGTTTGGTTGTAACTGTATGTGTTCTATAAGCTTGCTAACTCGTAACTATTGCCATGAATTGCTGCTTGTAAACCTTTTTATATATATGTATGCATGTGTTTAAATCATGAGAACTCACCAAATTTCAAAGTTGATCCTTTATTTTTAACATGTTTCAGGTTTACTACTTGAAGATCTTCTTGTGCTTATATAGGACTAGACTTAGTTAATTGAAAGTCTTATGTTGTTGTGTATATCTTGATTGTGTTGTATTTACTTATTTGTCTTGTAATGTTTAATGATTAATGATATTTAATATTATTTCAACTTAATTAGTTCCATGTGCTATGAACAATCGTTTCCCATTCGTCTGCCATCGGTCGGGTTGTGACAGATTGGTATCAGAGCCATGGTTATAGGGAATTAGGTTATTAGAAATGGAATGACCTAGACTATAACTAAATACCCTTACACATGAGTCCTCTCATGTATTTTATATGCTTAGATAGGATTTTACGTGTCTTGTATGTTTATATTTGATTATGTTATTATATGCCTTATGTGGTTCTTCTTATACTTTGATTCTTATCAATGCACACACAAATCTTAAATTATATTCTAAGGCATTATCAGCCTAAATCAAATGGTTTTCAAAATGAGCTTTGAATCTTTATTCATGGTTTTCAAGTCTCGTTAAAGTCTATGTCCTATAACTTGAAACATGTAATGCTGGAAGAGCGTGATGCCTGTATCTCGAGGTGTTCTGTCTAGGCAATGTATTCATATAAATCCAAATCAACCGGTGGATCCGTTTACCTTATCTGGGAACCCTTGGGGTGAGTGTCCGCTTATGGTGTAACATCTTGTTTTTTTGGTTAATTAAAAGTTAACTTTGTTAAATTGTTGTAAGGTCTAGCTATGTCTTTTATGAAACTTGTGGGTTTGGTTATGCTTATTTGATGGTATGGCTATTATATTGAATAACAATCATTATAATATATATATATATATAATTATACTAACAATTGCAACTAATTATAAGAGTAATAATAATTATGTTAATAATAATAATAATAATAAAGCTAATAATAATAGTAATTCTAATATTAAATAATAATATAATAATAATAATAATATAATAATAATAATAATAATAGTAATAATAATTTATAAAAGTTTTCAAACTTAAAATAAAAAAACACAATTTTGGAGTTTATTAACTCAAGGGGGTGTTTTGTTATTTTAGAAACTTGGAATGGGAAGTTTTTACATAAAATGATACAACTCCAATCTTGAGGGGGCCAAACTGTAATTTATAAAAAAATCAAACCAACCCCCTTTCACCCTCGTTTTTCCGGCCAATGTCCGGCCACCCTCGGCCGCAGCTCCGGCCACTCCTTAAACACTTTAATCATTGATAATCAAGTTTAAAAACCGTTTCAAATCGGTCCTAGTGCTTGAATCGAACCCGTAACCATCTTTAATTCATGCTGAAACGCTCGGTTTCCTGATGAAATCCCCGAAACCGAAACACCAATCAACTTCTAACCGTTCAACGTTCGTATCGCGTTAAAAACTCAATTAATGAAATCCATAACCATCGATTAACTATTCCTAACATACTACCACTCGCAATTTCATCTAGGAAACACACAAATCTCTCATTCGTATATCAATTCTGTTGCGAAACCACCGTGATCGAACAGTATCATCTGGGTCATTCCAATCGAAATTAACAGAGGGCTTTTGCTTATCAATGTCTTTGGGAGCTTCCTGTAAGACGAATTGAATTATTAATTACAATTGCACTGTGAACCGTCTTCGATTAGGTCGCGGCTGTTCTTCGTTATGTTCCACCTTTAATCCATCATCAATCGTGTAAATAAATACAATTATATACGCTTAATTACATGGGAAATCAAAGCCCCATGTTCATTCCCGTAAACATCATCGATTTGATCTTCAATTTTGGTTCAAATCAAACTAGGGTTCTTATGAAATTGAGGCTATTTTGAAACTGGTGTTCTTAAGATTTGGGAACCAAGTAAAACCACGGCTAAGGCCTTGGTTCACTGGTTACCCACTCACTCTATCAAGCAGGAGGTCCTCGGTTCGAACCTGGGGAGCCTCACACAATTTTTTAGGCCTTTTTGGCCTTCAAAATAAATATTGAAAATTTTTAAAATTATGGAAAATTATTTTATAAACCTAGTTTTTTTTTAAAATCAAGTAACTAATTTTTTCTGTAATTATTACCTTCGAATTTTTATTAAAAATACTAAAGCTAATGTTATAGATAACTTACTTAAAGATTAGATATTAGATAATAGTTTTTATTATTTCAAACGTTGCCTTTAAATTATTTAATCGTGCTAATATCATTTAGTTATAAAAAAAAATTCTTATTAAAACTAATATATAAATCTTATAAATTATTATAAATGTTTTCCCTTCATATCTTTATATAAAATATAAATATATATTTATATAAAATATAAATATATTTCTTAGCACTTATTTCAAGAAAATATATTTGATTTTCATTTGTTAAATATAAGTGTTTGACAAAACTCAAAATTCCTAACGAAACCCTAGTTCGCATTAAAACGTTAATTTTATTTTAAAACTTAACCTTGTAATTACATATATTCTAGGTGCATTGTGAAGGGCTATGTTAAAACGACGCCTATTATTATTTCTTATTAATCATCTATATATACTTATTGATCAAGTGAGTATTTTTCATACATCTTTTAGTTTATTTCACACTTTGGGGTGAAACGTGTTACTTATAACCTTTGCACTTGTAAACTCGTTTGATACTTGTAAACTAATGGCAATTACTTACATGTTGTGACTAGATGACCTTTGTAACTACCATGTAATGTCGATTATATGTACAATCATTAACTATTGCTAGCCTGACGACGTCATAGATCTATGGGCCTGACAAGCCTGCTTGGTTGATCCAAGTACACTTAGCTAATCGTATATGCTTGTAAACGTTTGAGACTTGTAAAACTTTGTCAAGGTTTTATTGTGCATTCTGTCTTACATCCCTAGTTTACTTGTTCTCTAACTTACAACATGAATTGCCATCTTTTATATACTTATGTATTGCAAACTATGGAAATCTCACCAACATTATTGTTGATCTTTTATTTTTAACATGTTTCAGGAAATACTCAAGCTTGATTTCTACTCTTTGAAGCTTACACATCTAGGAATGGACCTAGATAAATAAATGAAATAAATGACTTGTTATGTTTATTTTAATTTCTTTGAGACTTATGATTGTAATGGCAAGTGGGATTTATGATTTATATATATATTTGGGATTATTTATAGCGTTATGTGGCTGTGAACGATCTTAACTCTCACTCCTCGACGTTTCCGCCGTCAAGGTTGGGGTGTGACAGATTGGTATCAGAGCCCATAACTATAGGGATCTTGTTTATTAGAAATGATGACCTAGACTATAGTATGCATGAACCTTATAGAATTATATTCCTATCTTGTAAATTATATAGTTTGCATGCTACATAATGCTATGCCTTCTTATGTGCAATTTGATGCCTTAGTATAGGATTGCCTAAACATTATTACTTGTCTCCCTAAACTTTGCTTCGCCTCTTTGACTCTCCCCGAACATGAAACTTCTTAATCTTTGTCTCGACGACACGTGGAATCTTATGCCTATGCTTATGACTTGGATCTTTAGACGTCATGTCTAATCTATATAAATCTCATCAAGGTTTTGATTTCATGAACCTAAGAAATATTGTGTGACACATAGACATCTGTATCCTGGTTTCCTAGCAAAAGGCCTTCGGGCTAAGGCAAGCATTTCGCATAAATCCTACGGGACTAGTCATGCTTACCTGGGGATTTCTGGGATGAGTGATAAACTGTCAATATACACAAGTTTCTAAGGAAATTGGGTCAAGTCACCTTGACGTGAAAACGTTTCCAAATGGTAATGCGTTACCAAATGGAATTTCTGTATGCCTTAAAACTCTTAGCTTGTCTTTGTCTAAACTATTACCCTTTGTTATCCTCATTCCCGTAACTAACTCATTTTTGTATATCCAGCATGTCTCGTCACCGTGGAAAGCGTGAAAGTTCCGGCCGTAAACTAGCTGCAATGATCTCCTGGCAAATGGTTGCCGTCATTCCGACTATGGTTGTTGAACTCAATAGCACTCTAATGGCTAATAGCAACAACATCAATGGGAACAATAGTGGTGCTCATGGAGAGAATAGCAACAACCAAAACGTGAACAATCGTACTTGCACTTTCAAACACTTCAACTCGTGCAAGCCCACTAGCTTTAGTGGAAAAGAAGGAGCCACTGGACTTCTCGAGTGGTTTGAAAGTATGGAGAACACATTCATTGTTAGTGAGTGCCCCGACGAGTTCAAGGTTTGCTATGCCACAAGTGTTCTTCAACAACGAGCACTAACATGGTGGAATAGTGAAAAGAGAAATCGTTGAACTGAGGTTGCAATGGCGTTGCCCTGAGAAGAATTTAAGGATATCATGATCCAAAAGTTCTGCCCAAGGAGCGAGTTGCAAAAGCTGGAGGAGGAGTTTTGGAACCTCAAACAAGATAGTGGGAACCACTTGGCTTATTCCACCCGGCATCATGAGATGAGTATGCTTCTACCACACATGGTGGACACCGTGCCCCGTAACATCGAAAAATTTAATCAAGGGGGTGCCACCTCAATTCAAGATGCCGTGGTGGGTAGTAGGCCCACAACTTTGGAGGAGGCGATTACTATCACTGCACAGCTCACCGAGAATCATATAAGAGCTGACATGATGTCGGCAAAAGGGTTCCAAGTCTACTGCGAAGGTGACACCCGAGGCAACAAAGGAGGTAAAGGCCGAGTCATCTTCTCAAAACAAAAAGCGTAAGTTCACCCCGACGCGCAACTACACTGTGACCGCACCCAATGCTCCTCAAAAACAAATGGTGGTTGCAAATCAAGCCCCCGTGGCTAGAGCTTATGCCGGTCCATATCCCATGTGCAACACGTGCAAGTACCACCATACGAGCAACATCCCATGCCGAGTCTGCTCGTTGTGTGGGAAGTATGGACATTTGGTGGCTACTTGTCTTCGTGCGCCAAACAACACTGCCATGCTTACCAACCGAACCTGCTATAACTGTGGCGAGCCTGGCCATATTCGTCCTCAATGTCCTCGCAATGCGGGAACTATGCCACCGGCTCGTGGAAGGGCTTTCAACATCAACGCCAATCAAGCCCAAGCTAACAACGATGTGGTGAATGGTATGACGTTGAAATTCTTTTAATCGTTTCTTGTCTTATAGAAATTCCAATCTGTGTTCATCATACCAATAATGGGTTACTACTAAACATGTATGTATCTTGTAAATAATCATTATGCATCTGTATTGTTTGATTCGGGTGCTGATAAGAGTTTCGAGCCTTTACTTTCAAAACCGCGTGTTAACGTGGAAAGTCCTTTCACGGTCGAAGTCGCCGATGGAAAAACTATTGTCGTTGATGTTGTAATACGCGATTTCACCTTAAGCCTTAATGAACACGAGTTCTTCATCGACCTTATTCCTATGCAATTGGGAAGCTTTGATGTTATCATTGGTATGGATTGGTTAGCCAAGCATCGTGCAGAAATTCTATGTTTCGAGAAGTGTATCCGAATTGAAGGAGTTAATGGATAAGGGATTCATTCAATCGAGTATCTCTCCGTGCGGTGCTCCGGTATTGTTTGTGAAGAAAAAGGACTGAAGTATGCGAATGTGCATCGACTATCGAGAGCTGAACTTGTTGACAGTGAAGAATCGGTACCCGTTACCAAGGATTGATGAATTGTTTGACCAACTCCAAGGTGCCAGTTGGTTCTCGAGAATAGATCTATGATCTGGCTACCATCAATTGAAGGTGAAAGAACAAGACATTCCTAAGACAACTTTCCGTACGCGTTATGGACACCACGAGTTCCTCGTTATATCTTTTGGTCTAACCAACACGCCAGCTGCCTTTATGGATTTGTTGAATCGAGTGTGCCGCTGATATTGGATAGATTAGTGATTGTGTTCATTGATGACATTCTGATCTACTCGAAGAGCGAAGAAGAGCATGTTGGTCGCATTCGGGAGGTGTTAGAGACATTAAAAAGGAAGAAGTATGCAAAATTCTTCAAGCGCGCGTTCTGGTTGCGCGAAGTTCATTTTTTTAGGTCACGTGTCCCGAGGGGATTATGGTAGACCCCGCAAAGGTGGAGGCAGTTGTGACATCCGTCACCTTAAGGTCCGTCGAACGACATAAATAAGCATAGAAAATATTTTAATTATTCTTCCTTTTCTTCATGAACTCCTGCTTTAAGGAATCATGTCTGCTTATTTTCCTTTGTGCCTGTACTTCCTCCGAGAACGTGTGTTAAGCATAAACCTTTTATAAATTTCATCACCATTACCACCAAATATATCATTATTTTTTTTATTTTGACCATTGTCATTAATAAAACCATTTTAGACTATCAAATGCCATTAACACGCTTTTAACCTTAATATAACGAACATTTTAAGGTCGTAATCAATCGAAACAAGTTTTGGGAAACTCGAGGGTTAAGTGTAGGGACTAAACTTGTAATTTTGCAAACTTGGCTGGGTATATAAACCCCATTCCCAGCCATTCCTCACTCACTTCATCTTCTTCACCTCTTCACTCCCTACACACACATTTTCTTCATTCTAGCACCAAAATCTACCCGTGTGGTCTCGTTTTCGTCGTCTAGTTTTCATCTACAGCCTCATCTACTCATTTCTAGCAGGTAGACGACTTTGGTTGTCTCTTTTCTTGTCTTTTTACTGTTGTGTTTTCTAGGGTTTCGGGTGCTCGGGTTCATCCGAGCACATGAGGTCGTGTGGGTGCATGTGAGGTCTTTCTGCTTGTGTTTCATGTTTGTGTATGTTTGTTGAGTGTTTCTGGAAGTCCTCGTGGTATAAACTCACGTTAGAGCAGCTCGGGGGCTGCTCAGCCCGACCACAGTCGCGATTCTGCAGTTCAGGCGACTGGGTCTGTCATGCGATTGAGCCGTGCGACTGAGTGAGTCGTGCGACTGAATCATGCGTCTAAGTCAATCGTGCGACTGAGTTGTGCGACTAGGCATGTCGTGCGACTGAGTCGTGCGACTGTGTGTTTGTGTGCGATTGAGTCAGGTGACCGACTGAATGTATGCGATTGTGCGTGTTTCGCACGACTGGAGTCCAATCGCACGAATGAAGGTTCAATCGCACGAAAGTAGCTAATTCACACGATTAAGGGTTGATTCGTGCGCATGGAGGTTGGGTCGTGCGAATGTGTGTGTTGTGTGGTGCGACTGAGTCCAATCGCACGAATGAAGGTTCAATCGCATGAAAGTAGCTAATTCGCACGATTGAGGTTGATTCGTACGAATGGAACGTGGGTCGAGCGTCTAGTCCTGTTGTGTGACTGATGAGTGTGAATTTCCCTCGAACGTCTGATGATGATAAGGCAACATCAGTAAAAGTGTCATTGCTTGACCCCAAAGATTAAGTCAACGCTATCAACATGCACATACTATTTCAATTGAAAAAACCTAACATTTTACAATTACCGACAACCCATTTGAAACTACAAATACTTAACAAGTGTCATCTTTCATAACAATGAGATCTTTACAAGGATGTCATAAGCAATGACGACTACTCTTAGTACTTGGATCTACATAAGATCTGATACGTGTGTCCGCTTGTGGTGTGTGCCACCCACGACCGAACCGATACACCCGAACCGACCAAACATTACTATACGCTTATACATGTCATTAATGCTTGACAATAACTGTCAATAGGTGTTTGACCGATCATTGCATTCAACTGTTGGAAATCTCGATCTTTCATACTTACCACTTAACATGTGAGTTTCGTGGCCCCTTTTTATGCTTATCTATTTTACAAACATTTACAAACATGGGGAAAAGTATGCTCGCCCGTTTTCTATGTTGTACAACATACATACAATTTTCATACAAGGAATCAACGTGATACTGTGTTGCAAGTACTTATCTGATACATGCTTGGGTCTGCTGTGTGGTTCTATCTTTGCAACTATTTAATTCTAATGTGGGAACCGACGGTTAGGTATTGGTAGCACTACTGGGTTGACACCCCCACCCTCGTGTTGGTATACTAGTTAGTACCAACAATAGCCAGGTACGGGCCTTGGGTGAATATATGCCGACAATTTCTTTGTGTACGTCGTTAGGTTTGGTTGCAAAGCTCATGTCATGTGATTTTACTTGTGTATATAACTGTATTCACGGTATTCCATATCATTTACTTTATACAGCATCACTTACACTTTTATTACTTAAACCTGCGAGCTCACCAATAATTATGTTGACCATTTTGAGCATATCTTTTCAGGTGATCATGCTAGCTGAGGTTCTAGGTGTGCTGCCTTAGTGGAGACCCTAGGATGCATTTTCGGGCTAAACTTGTCTTTTTGAAAACAATTGATGTATCTATTTCAAACAACATTATACTTTGTAACTTGTTCCCGGGTTGTGGGAATTGCATACAATGTTATTATCTATGTTTATCTTATATCATGTTTATGCTTATGGCTATGTTGTCGTGAATACTGACTAAACACGACACAAGTCCCCTTGTTGTCGGGTGTCGTCATGACAAGCATGTCATCATCATTATTATTGCATCTCTATCGCTTACCATGTGTTATGACGATTCCCGTCTCGTCGCAACCCCGTGTTTCCGCTCTTAGCGGGGGTGTGACAGCAGTGATGCAATGGAAGTCTCCAAAGACACCATCCGAGGTTCGTAGTTTCTTGGGGTTGGCGGGATATTATCGAAGGTTCATTCAGGACTTTTCCAAGATCGCTTCTCCACTAACCAAGTTGACCCGGAAAGATGTGAAGTTTGTATGGGGTTAAGCTCAAGAGAAAGCATTTGAGGAGTTAACGGCCAGGTTGACTCAAGCTCCTGTTCTGTCACTACCCGAAGGAAGCGAGGATTTGGTGGTCTACTCTGATGCTTCCTACTCAGGGTTGGGGTGCGTGTTAATGCAGAGAGGGAAGGTTATAGCCTATGCATCCCGACAGTTGAAAGCTCTGAGGTCAATTATCCCACTCATGACTTGGAGCTAGCAGCCATGGTCTTTGCGTTGAAGATTTGGAGGCACTATCTCTACAGGATGAAGTGCACCATTTTCACTGACCACAAGTGTAACATCCTGTATCTCTATGACTTTATTTATTTATGTTTGTGAGTGGCCTCGTTAGTAAAAGTTTAATTCATTAATAATAATAATAGTAATAATGATAACAATAATAATAATAATAATAATAATAATAAAAATTTTAATAACAAAATAAAAATAATAATAATAATAATACTAATAATAATGATAATAATAACTTTAAAAGTAACAGTAACAATTATAATATATTAATGGCAATAATAATAACAAATAATAATAATAATAATAATAATAATTATAGTAATACTAATAATAATAATAACAATAATAATAGTCTTAATAATAAATTCTTAAATCAAAGTTCAGGGGGGTGTTCTGCCAAGTTCTAAACTTGAAAAACAAAGTTTCAACCATTTAATCAACAACCCAAACTTCAGGGGCTGAAAATGTAAAATGGTTTCTTAAACTCGTTTTCCGGTGGCTTCGGCCGGAGCTCCGGCGAGGCTTCAAATCATCATTCTAAATGAAATTTGACCCAATTAAACCGCCCAACCCCTCTCGGCCTTGCGTTTCGAACTCAAACCCTAACCCAATTCGAATTTCCGCTCGTGCTATACGTCCAAACCAAACCGAGGATTAACCGAGTAAAAATCCGAATCAAATCTCGTCCGGAATCACAAAATCAATCAAATTAAACACTTCCAAACTTAATACGCGGCCTAATCAATCCGCAAATCAATCAACATTGCAAGATAACAACCCGAATCTCTTAATTTTGGTAATCATCGAACGCGGTTTCAAACCGAGAGTGTTAAGCCCGTAATCATAAAATCAGAGCTATAAATTGAGAGCTTCGGACTCATTTTGAAGTTCCTAAACTCTCTGAACCCCCAATTTCACCATAAAAGCTCCCAATCGAAAAGCCCCAATTCAAGAACATTCGAGCCTAAGTCGAGCTCGAAATCATTCAAACCTCAGCAACTCGGGTAATTAAAACTGTTTTATGCTCGTTTTAGTCCAAGGTTCAAAATCCCTATGATGATTCGGGTGATTAACACCGAATCGAGGGCCGATTGTGGATCGGATGAACCTAGGGTTCATCAGATTTGGGGAAAACCGAGGAAACTTGTTTAAAATTAAAACAAACCGAAGTGAACCAAGGCCACGGCCCTGGTTCACTGGTTCCCGCACCCCATTTCCCCAAGGGAGTCCCGGGTTCGACCCGGGCAACCCCCTTTTTTTCCTTTTCTTTTCTTTTCTGTTTTATTTTCTTTATTATTAATTATTTCTTTTGCTTAAATTTTAATTCTGAAAATTTCTAAAATTATTTTATAAATTCAGAATTTATTTATTTAATTTTTTATTAAAGGTTTATAAATATGTTTGAATATAAAATTTATGGTGGTTTTTTTCTTATTCTAAAATTATAATGTTATTGTGTAAAGATAATACTAGCGTAAAATATCTTCAAAATATATATATATATATATATATATATATATATATATATATATATATATATATATGCATGTATATATTATGTATATGTAGATATATTGTCAAGCAATTAGAATGATTAATTACTTATACATATATACTTATATTTATATAACATATCAAAGTAAGTATACACACACACACACACACACACACACACCACACATATATATATATATATATATATATATATATATATATATATATATATATTTATTCTTGACTTATTACAATCAATACACCCTTCATAAATCGGTTTAACGTGCGATTAGTTTTCTTTATTATATTAGCCTTCTCTTTCGCGCAATAAATCTAATTATCGTTTCGTTCCATTAACCCGATTCACATTAATAACACAAAATAAATAGATGTCAACCTCTAATCAATCCATATTAAGAACCTTAAAACAAAATAATTAATCATCAAACCGATTATAACGCGTTACCTTATTCTTATTTAGGTGCCTTGTGACATTGTGTTGGAAACCTTATTCGTGGTTATTCATATTTCACTTCAAGCCTTCTTATTATCATGTGAGTTCTTATGCCCCATTTTATATATATTTTACACCTTTCGGGGTGAAACATGTTGGTTATACAAACATACTCATACACGCTTTGATACTTATTACGCACGTGCAATTCTTACATAGTCGTGGTTATTTGAATATGTTAAGTTGTATATGAGATGTGGCATACGTGTGCAATTATTAACTATAACTTGCCTGGCGAAGTCTTAGATCTTTGGGCCTGACAAGCCTATTTGGTGCTAAAGCCGAGGGATTGCCGGCTCCTAGGAGCCGTATGCTTGTGCACTAGGGAACCAAATACACTTAGCTAATCATGCTTATTCATATTATTCAGTCAAGGTTTGATTGTAACTATGCATGTTCTATATACTTACCATCTTGTGACCATTGACTAGAATTACCACATTCTTTCTCATGATATATACTTATTGTATTTTAAAACCATGAGAACTCACCAACTTGCTAGTTGACTTTATTTTCAACATGTTTCAGGTAATGTGCAAGTTTAATGATGACTGAGGAAACGCTTAAGCTTAGGATATGGACCTAGACTTAAATGAACATTTGGATTCCTATTTTTGTTTATTTATTTTCATGTAAGACGTGGATGTATGTGATGTTTGAAAACAATTGATTAATGGCATTTATATTTTAACATAGCGTTATGTGGCTGTGAACAATCTTAACCCTCACACTTCGATGTTTCCGCCGTCATGGTTGGGGTGTGACAACAAGAGCTTGAAGTACTTCTTCGAGCCAAAAGATCTAAACATGAGGCAGAGAAGGTGGTTGGAGCTCATAAAATATTATGATTACGAGATCCATTATCATCCAGGCAAAGCCAACGTGGTGGCTGATGCTCTTAGCCGAAAGGAGAGGCCCGAGCCAATTCGGGTGAAAGCATACCAACTAATCATGACCTCTGATGTGATGAAGCAAGTCAAAGAGTTTCAAGATGAGGCACTGAAAGAAGATCATCTTAACTCTAAAAGGATGAGAGGTCTGGTTTGGGAATTAGGTGAAAACACACTTGGTGTTAAAACTCGATTTGGACGGGTGTGGATTCCTTGTTTTGGGGATCTACGCGTGAAGATTATGGATGAAGCTCACAAGACTCGATACTCCATTCATCCTGGTGCCACAAAAATGTATCAAGATATAAAGAAAGATTATTGGTGGTCGGGTATGAAGCGTGATGTGGTGGGGTAGGTGAGTAAGTGCCTTACTTGCTTACAGGTGAAGGCCGAACATCAGAAGCCATATGGAAAAATCCAAACTTTGGATATACCGGAATGGAAGTGGGAGTACATCACCATGGATTTCATTATGAAGCTGCCGCGTACTCCGAAAGGGTATGACGCCATATGGGTGATTGTCGACTGTCTGACGAAGAGTGCTTACTTCCTACCGATCCGCGAGACATATTCATCTAAGAGGTTGGCGGATCTATTTATCAAGGAAATTGTAACTCATCATGGTGTGCCCGTGTCTATTGTATCTGATCGGGACACCCGGTTTACATCTAAATTTTGGAAGAAATTCCACGACGCCATGGGGACGAGGTTACATATTAACACGGCTTATCATCCTCAGACTGATGGTCAGTCAAAAAGGACCATCCAGACACTGGAGGACATGCTTCGGGCATGTGTGATTGATTTTGGGGGAAGTTGGGATGACCACTTATCGTTAGCCGAATTCTCATACAACAATAGCTATCATGCCAGCATTGGCATGCCACCATATGAGATGCTATACGATAGGAGATGCAGAACATCCGTTTGTTGGGGTGATATTGGTCAGAAGGAATTGGGGAGCGTCGAGGTAATTGAGGCTACGACTGAGAAGCTTGAAAAGATTAAAGCCTTCATGAAGGAAGCCAAAGATAGACAGAAGTCGTATGCTGATAAACGATGCAGACCGATCGAGTTCTAGGTGGGTGACCGGATTATGTTGAAGGTCTCACCTTGGAAGGGTGTCATCCGATTTAGGAAACGAGGTAAGCTAAGCCCGAGATACATAGGACCTTTCCGAATCATTGCTCGAGTAGGAGAGGTGGCCTATAGATTGGAGTTACCAGAGGAGTTAAGTGGAATTCACCCGACATTCCATGTATCTCATCTGAGAAAATGCTTAGCTGATGAAGACATGATTGTTCCACTGGAGGATATCAAAGTAGTCGAAAGGCTCAATTATGTGGAGTAACCAGTGGCAATCATCAATCGAAAAGAGAAGAGGCTGAGAAATAAAGTGGTTCCTCTTGTGCGTGTACAGTGGAAGCATAGGAAGGGATCCAAATCTACATGGGAGACTGAGGAGGAGATGAGGCAACATTACCCTCATCTGTTTGAAGAATAATAGGTTTCGGGGACGAAACCTATTTAAGGGGGGTGGACTTGTAACACCTGGTTATTCTTTAAAAAGAAAAGGAAAGTAAGAAATGAAGAATAAAGGAAGGAAACTTCAATAATCCCAAGTTGAGGGGTTAAATGTGTAAAAAGGACAAAAGTACAAATAAGTTGGTGTAAAGGTGGGTATGGCCGCACACCCTCACTTCCCATCACTTTTTCATCGGGTTCTAGAGAGAGAGAAAGGAAGAGAGCAGAAACACTTTCGGTTGAAGAAGAAGAAGAAGAAGAGGAGGAGGATTGAATTCAAGGTAAGAATTCAAGGTTTTTAAGTGTTTGTGTTGGGTTTTGTCTCGGTTATATGCTTATATGCTTATGTGTTTGTGTGTGTGTTCGTGTGTGTATTTGGTGTGTTTTTAGGTGTTTGAACTCTGTTGCATGCGGGTTAGAAGAAAGAAACACCCGAAGTTGCACCAGGTGAGTTTCTAGACCCTGGTTTTACTTGTTTAAACTCTTCTTGGGGTTGAAAATGTATTAAAACGATTTTCAAATATTTATGTATGTATACTCGTATGTATTATGCATGTTTGATGATGTTTCTTAGATGCTTATAAGTTGTTTATGCTTTGAATAGCCTTGGTAAGCTTAGAATAGATAGGCTAGATGTTTGGATTCGAATTATCCTAGAAACATGTTGAACAGAAGGTTCATGCGCCTAAATAAGGCTCATGCGCCTGGAAATGCCTTAGAAATGATTAAGTGTATTTCATGCGCCTGAACAGTGCCCTCATGTGCCTAGAAAATTAGTCAGACGACTAAGAGTAGGGCCATGCGCCCCAATAGTACCCATGCGTTTGAATAACCCCATGCACCTAAGTTTCCATACGCCCGGATAGCCCATGCGTCTAAGTGTCCATGCGTCCGAATGGGTC
Organism: Flaveria trinervia; assembly: GCA_025506515.1. Taxonomy (NCBI): domain Eukaryota; kingdom Viridiplantae; phylum Streptophyta; class Magnoliopsida; order Asterales; family Asteraceae; genus Flaveria; species Flaveria trinervia. The sequence continues at coordinate 100,885,289 of CM046447.1, read as the reverse complement.
ATACTCCCGAATAATGTCCATGCGCCTGAATGGTTCATGCGCCTAAGTGTTAAAGCAGTTAAGTGTTGGCCTGATGTGCCTGTATAGTGATGAAGCGCCCAAACAAGGCCCATGCGCCCAAATAGTGTCAAAGCGCCTAACACTTAGAATTTATTTCCGAATTTTTGGGAGTCTGTGCTTTTAGGGTTTTGACTAAGGTTTGACTAGGGTTTATTATTGATGGGTTTCATGCATGATTATGATTATTTTATGATTGTTCCTTATTATTATTATTATTATTATTATTATGGTGTGTGACTTTACGTAGTGTGTTTACTATCGTAACGTAAAGTATACTATTAATAATAAAGAGGAAGAGCAATAAAGAAGAGAAATGCGACTTTAATAAAATGTTAACTAGTCTTGCAAGCTTACAGGAGGTACACGACCATGTTGTCATTAGCTCAACTGTGATGCGGGTTAGCTACCCTATTATGCACACGGGGCCAGTCAATTGAGATTGGCGGACTTTTACAGCATGCCCTAGGTGATTAGGTCGGCCTTGTATACAGTAATCAGAGCCCTTTTGAGGGAAATAAAGGGCCCATCACCAGTTCCCCCCACACATACAGTTTAGGGTATTGCTCATTGGTCCATACAGATAGTGAAAGATAAAAATAAAAGAGTACAGAGTAAACAAGGCATACAGTAAAGAGATAAAGCATTACCTGAATGTATAGTTAATATGTGCTCATGTATAAAGAGATGAAGTTTTCATAAAAAGCGTATTTTCATATATATACCTACAGAAAGTATTTTGTTACTTTAAAACTAGAACTTACTCAGCAACGTTGAATTTTATACATTTTCAGTTGGTAGGTAAATATTGCTGAGGATGGCACGAGGGTGAAGCTACTCGACAGGAGAAGACTGACATCCATTCATACTTATTATTGCTGTTGTTTTGTAATGTAATTAAACAGTTCTTTTGTATTCGATTATACAATAGTTTATTGCTCAACAACAGTGTTGTAATGAAATGAATGGTTTTTGCTAAAATGATTCCGCTGCTTAAGTTTGTAAATTTATAACGTTTAATGTATTTAATATTGTGATGACCAACTGTGATGTCTCCGGGAACGGGGCCTTACAATTGCTTTGGTTTGTAAACCAAATGTTACACTCGAAACATCTTGTTATTTTGAATCGTTTCATCATTGATTTTGTCCTCCTAAATCTTAAAACCCATTATCCCATTTCTCTTAATGACCCTTAATAATCCTTCTCAACGTCCTCCCCTCAAACCTGCGCGTATTCTGAAACTTCATTTTAGTGATACTATTGTCCTTAATTGAATCATTAATTTTAATAAACGCGCTTTCCATATAAACTTTAAGCTAATGTAACTTCGAAACCTCAATAACATAGTAAACAAGATTTGATCATTTAAGAACCCTGTTAAAGTTATTACTTGAGAAGCTCTTATGAAATTAATATTCCATCCAAAAGCGTCTTGAACTTATTTCTCATGTTTGTTAAGCCGAGTCTCGTAACGAACTAATGCTTGGTGCTTCGCTCATGACAAAATGTTCTTAATCGTCTTGAATTGTCTGAAATGCAAAAGATTATCAATCAAAAATTTAAATTTATAATCTTGTACCCTTTGCCAAGAAACACATGAAATCGTGAATTATGAAACTTAAAAACTTAAGCATAGCAAAACGTTATAATTATACTTATTGAATTTAAACGCCTTTAAGAGTTCACTTGCGAACGTGAAATAAAAGATTAAATCTCTTCATATCTTTGAAATTAGTAATCTCGTGATTAAATTTCGGGACAAAATTTATTAAAGTAGGGGAGACTGTAACATCTGCTATTTTTTTAAACTATAAACCCAGACCTGAAACCCTTTTGAATCTTCCATACAATGGATTTTTTTTAAATTATTCTATCTAATCTAATGTGTTAAATGTACAAACTATCCAATATAGTGAGTTGTTTTATTCAATTATCCATTTATTAAACCATATAAAAAACTTATAATAAGTTATGGATTTATAAATATATTCTCTTTTTGTAAATATATAAAACTTTATATATCATTTTACAATAAGAAACAAAAGAAAAAAAGATCTTATCAAATAATTTATAAAATGAATGGAATATAATACATTACAATTGTGATATTAAAGTTTGGGGTTTGATTTGTAATTCTTAAAACTTGAATGGAAAAACTTCTTACATAAAATAACAAAAGCATAAAGATCAGGGGCTAAACATGTCAACTATTAAAAAACAAACCCCTGAATTTAATTATCTTTAAGTTTTAAACATTTCTAAGTTTAATAACTTTTTTTATATTAAATAATAATAATCTAATAATAATAATAATAATTATTATTATTACTACTACTACTACTACTATTATTATTATTATTATTATTATTATTATTTTTCAATTAATAATAACATATTCAATTTAATTGTTTACAATATTAACCCTTAAATTAAAGAAAGAATATAAAATAAAGAAACAAGTATAAGAAACTCACGAGTTTCAAAATGACAACAATGGTCCTTACAAGAATATAACGACGTTAACTTTTGATTAACGAAATCACGAGATTTTACGGTACTCTACAAATTTCTCTCTTTTATTAAATATAAGTTCTATTAATTGCTATGTTCTCTCTCTTATCTAATTTTTTATAAAATCAAACTATTTTTTAAATAAATTTTATAAAAAAAATTAGAAATCACATCTTTTAATTAAAATCTAAATAACAAAAAACTAAAGCTTTATATAGTATGAAACTTTCTAAAACACTAAACATTTTAAACAAAATATTTTAAATCGTTTTGTTTTAAAACAAAAATTATAAACATGTGAAATATTTTAAAACAATCTTTTTAAAACAACCAGAATAATTACAAACCGGGTTTTTTTTAAAACAATATTTTATAAAAAATATTTTTTATAAAAAAAATCTTAAAACAAATGTTAAAAAATGAAGCTATTTACATAAGAGAATTAGAAAATGGTATAATTTTTTATTTCTTGAACTATTACATATATATATATATAATATATATATATATATTATATATATATATATTTTAATTATATTTTACATTAAAAGTGTTATACTGTAACTATTCATGTTCATTTTACATATATATTTTACATTAAAATTTAATCTGTTTATTTAATGAGGTTTTAGCTTATCTATCTATCTATCTATAAAAAAATCAAACTAAGCGTGAAACAATCGTAAATCTCATTATACTTACTTTCACATTTCTCTATTTTATTAATAATAACATTAAATACTAATATTATTACTCATACCATTTTCAAATTAAAAAATATATCATTTTATAAATTAAAAATCTAATTTTTATTAAAAACATACTCTTAAAAACAAAAAATTCATAAAACAGAATACAACGGAATAAAAAAATCATTTCTGTTAAAACAATATAATTAAAAATCACAATTTTTTATAAAAACAAAAGTTTAAGAAAAATAAATTATTGTTTATTTAGTAAAGTAGTTATTTATATGTAATAATAATCATATTTATCTTCAAGCTTGATTTATAATGCATAAGTTTTTATTAATAATTATTTATTTTATTTATTTAATATGTGTATTACACGGGTACTAACCATGTTGTAGTGTTGTATATAATTTGATTTCAGACGTACTTCTTTGTCGGCAAATTATAGAAAGTTTTTAAGGTTGCACTTAAATTGATCCTTTTACCGATGACGGAATACTGACAACTAACACTAGCTATGATTTTTTTTGACTGCTTTGCCCGTCAATAATTCCTCATAAGTTTATTTCTATAGAAAAGGTAAGATAATTTTTTATCTCCTGGATCAAACTTGAAACAAATTAAAAATTCCAGAAATTAAAAAAGTATAAATTAGAAAGAATACATATCATGAGATTTATACATATTTGTAACAAACTTTGCGAAGGATTACCGTTGGATACTCGATAGGAAATACTTTTCAAAAAGCTAAGCAATTTCTGAAAAACTTGTATGTGAGAATATATATAAACATTAGAAGTATCGGCTTTGGAACATTAACTTTATAAATTTAGTGATTGTTTACCAGCAACATTTAACAACGTGATATTACTAACGGGTGTATATAGTCTGTTGGTACTATTCCATTGGTGATGCTCATTAGCGTATTCGAGATAATATTCATGTAATTAACGAGGTTTAGGAACAAGAAAATATTTTTTTATCTATATAGCTAACGAGGTTTAGGAACAACAATAGTGAACCCAAATTAATGTTACAAAAACTATGTACTTTGATTGTCAAAAACCATCTTATTATATACAACACTACAACATGGTTTTTTATACTCAAAGAAGTTGATAACAATACACCTTTGATCATGCTAGACTGCCAGCAGTATCAACCAACATCCACACATGATACACACCGATCACATCTATTATCCATATATAGGACCATACAGTTGTTTCCAATTTCAGTTGTTCTAAAAATGACTCAACCAACATGAGCTCAAGATTCCCTTTATGTTTAATTTGTGGGGATTTATAATGACATAGATAAAGATTTTGATTCCCCCGATCCATATTTTCCCCTCCCCCACACATTAACACGTGGGTTGGTGTGCCCTAAGCACACAAAGTTTTTTCTTTTGGGCCACAACACAAGCTTTTATGTACTATATATAGAGGCAGATATATGTACAAACCATATTCTTGTTCTGCAAGGCTCATTAAAACCAAAACTTATAAGTTAAAACCATATATATTTAGCTAACATACTCAAGAACTAAAGATATGTCTGGTGTTTGGGTGTTCAAGCAGAATGGTGTCGTTCGACTAGTGGGGAGCCCTGGAAGTGATTCTTTTCAGGGTACAGCCCGACAAAAGGTCTTGGTTCATGTACCAACGAATGAAGTGGTGACTTCATACGATGTGCTGGAAAGAATGTTGTCATCATTAGGATGGGAAAGGTATTATGAGGATCCTGATTTGTTGCAGTTTCACAAAAGGTTGAATGTGCATCTCATTTCTCTCCCTAAGGACTTCAACAAGCTCAAACCGATGCATATGTTTGATATTGTTGTCAAGAACTGCAACATGTTGAAGTAAGAGATGTGTAGTACCTTAGGTAATTAGCTAACCATCCATATCCGGTTAATAATGGTTGGCTAGGTCTTTCCGTTTGGATTATATATATAAAACTAGTGTGCATGTTGTAGTTTCTTGGCGAACTACTTTCTTATATTGAAGTAAAATCGTTTGCTTGTTTAAATGATGTGAGTGAGAGTACGTGTCTTTTTCAGACAAAGTACTCCGAGTTTGATCATGGGTTGTCACAATGTTCAAGTGCATAATAGAGCCCAAATTTGAGTGGTTTCTTTATGGTTCAAGAAGCTAATCTTATTTAACGCTAAGCTATGGTTGTTTGGTGTTTATGTATGTGTAAATCTTATATTGATATATTGTGTGATGAAAGATAAAATTCCTATGTGATTAAAATTGAAGTTTGTCTTATCATTTCTTATTACTTAATTCAACTATTTCTATTTATTATCAATTAGTATATATTTTACAAAAAAATTAAACTAGGTTACTAGATGCGCCCATCAGAATTTTTCTGATTTTTGGTTACATTGGAGCAAAGCAATTTAACTTATAATAATTAAATTTTAGCATCGCTTGTTTTACATAAGTGAGGAATTATCTTTAGGCTTTTAGTATTAGCTGCACTTTAATTATGTGATTATTCAAATAATTGGTCCTTTAATTGTTGTCATTTTGCACTAATTTTGGTGACCGACTTAACCTCTTCAAATCGAGAAATGACACTCGTAAAAACCCTTTTGTAACCGCCAGCGCATTGATTTAAGTTGTTCAAGATTCACCGTAATTAGTTCATTCTAGATGTGCTGAAGTTTAAACATGAAATTGATTCGCCTCTAATACGTACTCGTATACAAGAGATGAATCAAATTTGAATTATAAATGAAAATAAACTGAAAAACATATCTAAGACTTCTCATGTCATTGCTTTTATGGATATTTGTATAACTATCTCTAACGGTTATAACAAAAAAAAGATAATATTTTATTCCATCAACAGTAACTATATATCATCAGTATTAAGTTAGTAGCAATTACGTAACAAGCTCAAATCAACAACCCTGATTTGTACCTTATCTGAGCTAATAATCCATATCTACTTTGGATTCTAACTAGTGTGTATGTCGTATTAACTTTATGGTCAACTGCTTTCTAGTATTGAAGTTTAATGGTTTGTTTATGTCCTTTGATCATTTGAGTGAGTGGCTGTTTAGTAGTTTTTTAATGATTTTATTAAAAAGTTACCTTTGAATTGTTTAAAGTTAGAGTGTGTTTAGTTTATATTACAATCATTTCTTAATGATTTATGTAGTCTTTTAATTGGTAAGTTTCCGAAACATAATAAATGATTTAGAGTCTACCTTTTATTCAATCGGACATCTTAATGGTTCAGCGCACACACGATTGCCAAATAACCCCGAGTCCAAGCTTGATTATGGGTCATTATAACGTTTGAAATTTGAGTTTTGTACATTTTCTTAGGATATGAGAAGGTAATTTCTTGTATGGTAAGGGTTATTCGGTGTTATGTTTCTATAAACATTATACTCATATTTTGTGTATCGTAAAAACAAGTTCCTGTTGATTGCAAGCATGCCTATATTGATGGCGATCAAAACTATAACAAACACAAACCAACCTTTTGCTTAGATTAGGGTTGTTCAAAATCGGATATCCGAAATTTCAGATACGAAATTTCGGATAACTAAAAATTTCGGATAGTAGAAATCACTATCTGTATCCGAAATTTCAGACACGAATAGAGATAGTGATTCAGATATTTGAAATTTCAGATACGGATAAGAATAGTGATTCAGATATCCGAAATTCATTAATTATCTTTTTTATATTTGTATTTTTTAGTTTTTTTTATAATAATTAGACATATGCATGCTATTATAAAAATAATATAAAAAACCATCTTATATCAAAAAGTCCTAATATACACTAAAAAATCTCAATCTAAAACAAAAATATGTTTAAAATTCAGAAAAATAAAAAAATATTTTTTAGTTTTCAGATAACCGGATATCCAAAACTTTTGAAAATATCTGGTTTCCGAATTCAGTTATTTTTTAATACCACTAACTTAGATTATAAGCATGAGCTCAGGTTTTCGGAGATGCATTCGTGTCTGCAATGGCACACATGAGTTCGATGAAAATTCAACTGAAAACCCATTTTTGCAACCCCCCCTACGCGCGGGTAGAAATTGTGACAAAACATGTCTTAAAAATACACTACAATGCTAAGACATCTTCTTATAAACTATATCTCATTTTTTCCCACACCAATATGAAACAAAATACTTACCATAACTTTTTAGACATTCGTTCATACACTCAAAACTTACAACATAACTCACAAACTCACAAGTTGTGTTTCTATTTGACCATTTAAGGGAATAGATTCTTCCTTTTTGGTCCAGTATAGTTTTAAATCTGATGGGCTGCATGTTGCTCACATGGATGCACAAAGGAAGAGCAGAAATCATTGATCATGGAAGCAACACTGATGATCGTCTTTCTAACCATGAAAACCATTTTTGAGGGCCACCAAAGTGTTTGGGATATATGGGTTTGATTCTGATGTATGTTGTTCACATGGATTGGTCCATTATCATCTAATTATTATGTATGATTCCATTCTTTCAAGATTGACCAGTGGGAATCTCCTTATCTATATAAGAAAAGAAGTATGAGTTAGTGATTAAGATTGTTTATAAGATAAAATATAGTATGAAAGTACATGACCAAAAACCTAATATTGAAAGACTTATAGATGAAGTGGCCTATGGCGAGCCCAACTTCCATAGCATGGCTATGCTCTATCTAGAAAAAATTTGTTCTTTATGCCATAAGAATTATCTGTTCTCATAAGACTTTAAGTAAATATTTTTCCAACTTTACTTGATAAAGCACTACTTGGTAGTAGTAGTGATGATATTGTGCTCTATTTTAGATAAAAGCATGTTTATCAACTCGTGTGATGCGACCAGAAAGCATCTAACAAAACATGTGTGAAAATAAGCGTCACACGTAATGATATATAGTCACGTTGTTATGAAAATGAGTGTTAAGTTGAATTTAAAGTAAAAACGATATTTTATCTAACCTAATTGGACTTTAAATAAAAGTTATATCAGAACAAAGATAGAAATAATCATATCGTAACAATATTTTCGGAATTTAAATAAACATAATATTTTCAAGTTATATTTGAGAGAAAAATAAGGATTATATTTATGTGGCATATCAAACCAGAGATAAAAATAAACGCGTCTTTATGGTATATCAAGGATTGAAGAAAACATTACATTGTTAAGAAAATTAAGTAACATGGAAACGAGTTTTAAAAATAAAAAAATAAAGTATATTAATTATATTTAACCGTATCTAATTTTATAACGAAACATAGATAAAAATAAATCATTCCCACCCATTTGCGCACCCATTTGCGACTATCAGATGCACTACGGTAGCGCCGCTACCCGTAATATCAATCAACATCTGGTCACACAGGATGCCGATCCCTACAGTTGTTTCCAATTATAGCTTGTCCCTTAAACAATTCTACCAATTTCAGCTTAAGATTCTCTTTATGTTAATTTGTGGGGATCTATAATGACATGGAAAAAGATTTTAGATTCCCCTCAATCCAAAATTGCCCCTCCCCCACACATTCACACGTGGGTCAGTGGTGCCCTAAACACACATTTTTTTTCTCTTGGGCCACAACTCACGCTTTTATATATGTTTTATATACAGAAAGTGACATATGTATATGTATATATTCTCCACCTCAGGTGCCTACAAACCCTTATATATACTCATATTCTTGTTCTGCAAGGTTCATATAAACCAAAACTTGCAAGCATATATATCTAGCTAGCTACATACTCAAGTGTATAATATGTCTGGTGTTTGGGTGTTTAAGCAGAATGGTGTGGTTCAACTAGTGGGGAACCCTGGAAGTGATTCATTGCAAGGTTCCGCCCGACGAAAGGTCCTGGTTCATGTACCCACGGATGAAGTGGTGACTTCATACGATGTGCTGGAAAGAATGTTGGCGTCGTTAGGATGGGAAAGGTACTATCAGGATCCTGATTTGTTGCAGTTTCACAAAAGGTTGAATGTGCATCTCATTTCTCTCCCTAAGGACTTTAACAAGTTCAAACCGATGCATATGTTTGATATAGTTGTGAAGAATCGCAACATGTTTGAAGTCAGAGATATGTAGTGCCTTAGTTAATATTGGGGTTTGGATTATATCTAGCGTGTATATTTTTCTTTTTTTTCGAAGTTTAAAGGTTTGTTTGCTTCCTGTTTGTTTCCTCTTATTGACATGATCAGTGAGAGTTTGTGTGTTTTTCTTATAAAATAAGTTGAAGTTTGATTATGGGTTGTCATAATGTTCGTGTGCATAAAAGGGTTCGGCGCTTGACTTAGCTCCCGCTTTGATGTTTCTGTGTCTGTAAATCTTATATTGGTATTCTGTGTATTAAAAAATCAGTGTGACTACAAAGATGTCTACTCTCTATACATTACATACTTTCTCATTTAATTTCTCTGCACGTATATATGTATAGAAATAGATTCAAATATGATATATATAAGCATAATGATGACATCAATGTTCTGTATCTTTTGCCGCAACTAAGGCACAATGTGTGTTTTCTCTTCATTCATTCAAACGACTACAACCCATGAGCTTTTGCTTAGATGATAATCATTTTGTTTTAGTTAACTGCTATTCACAAGATCTGATTTACCTTGATAATAGGCTTATATATTGGGCTTGTAATGGGACCATCTTGTGTTTTCACTTAAGGTTTTATACTTCTATCTAGTTAAATCAACCATTTAAGCGAATAGATTCTTCCTTCTTGATCCGATATCGTTTTATATATAATGGTTATACATTAAAGACTCTAAGCAAGCATGTGCAAAATGGCTATTTCAATTTGCCGACTATTTTCCATGGTTTGAACATATGACCTTAAGGTCACAACGCAGCAATTTCGTTGCTACAAGAAACACCCTCAAATAGTTGACTTGACTTGGTTCCAGAAATGCAAAATAGTAACTTGATCCAGGTATATTACTAAGCAGTGATGTATCAGCATGACCATTTATATATTTATAAGCTGTGAATTGTTTTTATTTCTTTTAAAAGCTGATTTGTGATTGGGTATAAGGGATGTCATAACTATCATTCACTATTAAAACTGCAAATACCTCACTGCAGATAAAGAGCTTATCAACAAAGCATTCATAAAAGTGGCATATTGTTCTTTCATTTTCATTGGCAGTACATCCCATTCCTATAGTTATGGGCTGCATGCTGCTGATCATATGTATACACAAAGGAAGAACAGTAATAATTCATGGAAACCATATCTTATCATTGATATATCCCATTTTTATCTATATAGGAATTCTAAAGGAGATATTAAAAGGAGACATAATTGAGTTTAATACCAAAGTATTTTTATCTGTAACCATGAGAACTGTTTTAGAGCGTTATCGTACTTCTTGGATATATGAGTTTGAATATTCTGATGTATGTTGGTCACATGGATTGCCCTTTATCATCTATTTGTATATGATATGATTCCACTCTTTCAAGCTAGATTGATCGGAATCTCCTTATCCATTTAAGATAATAATATGAGCTATTAGTTTATGTGTACATAGCATCTTTTGTTTGAGGGTTATCAAACTTGTTTTAATCATTCCTTCATCAACTTTTGTTTAACACTACAAGAAGGGAGACTAATAGCGGCGACAGATTTCGCCGCTATTAGAGGGGTTTGTCGCCGCTATTAGTAATAGCGGCGACATGTCACCGCTAATTAGTCGCCGCCAATAATTCGTCGCTATTAATATTATTAGCGGCGACACAGCCGCTGCTATTTGTGTTTGTTAAGAATTCCGGGAAAGGGATTATTAGCGGCGACATTTGTCGCCGCTAATAGTCCATTTTTTGTTTTTTATTTTTTTTAATTTTTATTTTTGATAACCGAATAAACCTGTATAAAAATAAACCCAGATTTCCCAATAACACAAATAACATACACTTATCAATAATATTAAGAAGTCCACTACGATTGTTAACTAATTAAGTATGCTAATATATTGTTTAACTTCAAGACCAAATGTCGTTAACACAAACTTAAACTATTTAACCGCTATCCTATTCATCTTCCTCATCCGAATCATCTTCATCAGCTTGTTGTATAGCTTTTTGAAAGGCAATAAGTTGAGTCATTTGAGACATAAAGTTTGCATTTTGAAACATAATTGCGATTTAAGCCTACAAAACAAAACATACATTATAAGTTGTATTTTGACAAAGTGTAAATTATAAGATTAAACATTCAACTTTAACTATATCAAGTGTGTTTGTATCATTTTGACCCATTTCAACCAAAATGTATATAATTCAACTTAAATTTACCCATTTTGACCCGCTTAAGATAAACCAACAATGATACACTTAATACCTTCAAGTTTAAGCACTTAAAGTTTATTTTTATCAATTTTGACTCGTTTTAAATCAAATTAAAGTGGTTTTAACTATATCAAGTGTGTTTGTATCATTTTGACCCATTTCAACCAAAATGCACATAATTCAACTTAAATTACCCATTTTGACCCGTTTTAAATAAACCAACAATTAACACTTAACACCTTTAATTTTAAGCACTTTAAGTTTATTTTTACCCATTTTGACCCGTTTTAAGTCAAAATAACATGGTTTTAACAATATCAACTGTGTTTGTATTATTTTGACTCATTTTAACCAAAATGCACATAATTCAACTTACATTTATCTATTTTGACCCGTTAAGATAAACCAACAATAATACACTTCACACTTTCAAGTTTAAGCACTTAAAGTTTATTTTTATCAATTTTGACTCGTTTTAAATCAAATTAAAGTGGTTTTAACTATATCAAGTGTGTTTGTATCATTTTGACCCATTTCAACCAAAATGCACATAATTCAACTTAAATTTACCCATTTTGACCCGTTTTAAATAAACCAACAATTAACACTTAACACCTTTAATTTTAAGCACTTTAAGTTATTTTTACCCATTTTGACCCGTTTTAAGTCAAAATAACATGGTTTTAACAATATCAACTGTGTTTGTATTATTTTGACTCATTTTAACCAAAATGCACATAATTCAACTTACATTTATCTATTTTGACCCGTTTAAGATAACCAACAATAATACACTTCACACTTTCAAGTTTAAGCACTTAAAGTTTATTTTTACCCATTTTGATCCGTTTTAAGTCAAAATAACACGGTTTTAACTATATCAAGTGTGTTTGTATCATTTTGACCCATTTCAACCAAAATGTACATAATTTAACTTAAATTGACCCATTTTGACCCGTTTAAGATAAACCAACAATGATACACTTAACACCTTCAAGTTTAATCAATTAAAGTTTATTTTTACCCATTTTGACCCATTCAACGTATATAACTTTAATACCTCTGAAAGTGTCTGAGGTATTTGTTCCTGCTCATGGACAAACGAACTCAACCCTGCAGATGAATACGGTTTACATCCAATCCCTCTAATATGTTCGTGGTGTTCTCCTAAAATAGACTCAAAAGTTCAACCTCATTCGACGTGGATGAACAATTTTCTTCGTTTTGGGATTGACTTGTCCTTTGAGCTGATTCTATATTAATTAACAAAAAGTGATTTAATATATATACACACATAAAGGTCCACTATTTAATATTTCAAAACTCTACTTTATATAAAACTTATATATTGTTGCTTTGCTATCTCCGTATCAAATGTAACATCTTGAATTTTTCGTTAATATTAATGTTAGCATCGTTAAATTCTTGTAAGGGCTATTGTTGGCATATACGAAACTTAAGGGTTACTTATGGATTTGTCGTAATTTCCTCTAAATTGGAATTTAATAGTGATAATTATATCATATTAAATAAATAACTATAATAATAATAATAATAACATTAACAACTTATAAAAATTATAAAACTTAAAAAGATTTGAAACTTAAAAGTTATGGGGTTAGTTTTGTCAATTTATAAACTTAAAAAGAAAGTTTAATGCATAAAATAATAAGCCTTCAAAAGTTGAGGGGCTAATTGTGTAATTATTTAAAAACCAACCCAAACCCCCCTTTAACCCCGTTTTTCCGGCTGATCACCGGCCACCGTCGGCCGCGATTCCGGCCACCCCTAAAACCGTCAAAACTTGATGTTTTCTTGATCTAAAACCGTCCCCTAACCGTCGTGAACTTGTTTCGAACACCATTATGAACCTTATTTGCATTTAAACATCGGTTACTAAACCCAATCGAGTGGGTAACCGAAGCTTTTAATCATAGAGACGTTCGAGCCTTAAACATCAATAATTATGCAATTAACTTCACTTGATCGAACGTTTATCTAACTCTAACCTGTACAACTCTCAATTCTTACCTGAAACAAACACAAAACACCCCAATTGATTCTCTCTAAGCCGCAACCTGCAACACTATCGACTTGCACCTTCCGACACACCTAAGCTGCAATTGATAAAGGGCTTTTGGTCTGGTTTATCATACGAAGCTACCCACGAAGTTAATTTGATTATCTTTACCGATTGCTCACCCAACGACTCAACTCCAGTCGCGACAAACATTCGTCTTGTTCATCTTCAATCCTTTATCAAAACGGGTAATTAGACACATCATATTGTTCGTATTTGCAAGGGGAATCAAAGCCCCATGGTTGTATCCATTAACACAATCGATTTGGCTTTCAATTTGTGGTCCAATCGATTTAGGATTCTAAGGAATGGGGGAAATCTATTACTTTGTGTTTAAAAGAATTTCAAACCAAGTTAAACCGCGGCTGGAAGCCTGTTTCACTAGTTCACTCACCACATTTCAACTAAGAGGTCCCGGATTCGAACCCGGGCAACCTCACATTTACTTTTTGGGGGTTTTCAGCCTTCAAAAATTATATAAATTTTTTTTGATAAATTACTAAAAGTAATTTTATAAACTTACTTTTTTTAATCACTCTAATAAATCTCTGTAAAGTTATTTTTTTAAATTAAGTAAAACAAGGATTATATTTGGTTATTAATATAAAGAAAACTTTAAATAATGGGTTAAATAAAAAAAAAATTATTATTATCGGTTCACATTTTATTGTTTAAAAATTATAATTTTTACAAGCTAAGATATAAAAGGTTACCTACACTTTATAATTTATTTGTTAACCATATCCAACGATTCAAAGTTTATGTCTCCATTATTAAAACAATGTAATTCTTTTTCTTAAATATATATATCAAGGAATCCCAAGCTTTCCCTTGAAACCCTAAATTATGTTTAAACGTTAATCTAAAATTTAATCTTATAAATACATATATTAGGTGCATTGTGAAGGACTACGCTGAATCGACGCTTTTGATTATTTTCTTATTAATCATCCAATAAACACTTTTGATCATGTGAGTATTTCCATACCCCTTTTTGCTTATTTTCACACTTTGGGGTGAAACATGTTAACTTATTATCATTGCACTGTAAACTTATTTGAGACTTGTAATCTTTATGGTAATTCATCATGCAAAGTTATGGTTAGTTGAACTTTTGTGGTTACCATGTTATGGTGTTATATGTACAATCATTAACTATTACTAGCCCAACGAAGTCATAGATCTATGGGCAAGACAAGCCTGCTTTGGTTGATCCAAGTACACTTAGCTGATCGTATAATCTTGTAATCGTTTGAGACTTGTAAAACTTTGTCGAGGTTTGATTGTTGCATTGTTCATAACATCCCTAATCACTTTATTCACTAACTTATGACTTGAATTGCCATCTTTTATATAGTCTATGTATTTAAATCTATGGAATGCTCACCAGCATTGTTGTTGACCCTTTTATTTTTAACATGTTTCAGGAAACGCCCAAGTTTGATTCCTACACATTGAAGCTTACACATCTAGGAATGGACCTAGATAAATAAATGAATTAAAAAGACTTGTTATCTTTTATGTTATGGTTTTATTTCTTTGGGTCTTATGTTTGTAATGATACAATTGAATTTTATGATAAAATTATATTTGGGTTAATAATAGCGTTATGTGGCTGTGAACGATCTTAACTCTCACTCCTCGACGTTTCCGCCGTCAAGGTTGGGGTGTGACATCAAAGGTCCCATCATTACTAGTATGTACATTCTGAAACGCCTCAAGTCTGCTCTTATTATGTTTAACATGTATAAGTGTATATATATATATATATTAAATAAATACTTGTATACAATACACATAGAATATTTAAAACATTACCTTCTTCTAACAATAACTACTATACGAGGCAGTCCCCTCATGATTAGTGTATTGTTGTAGCTGTTGGTTTGCTTTGTTTGATGATGAGGCTTTGTTGTGTCCGTCACTTAAGAAAAAATCAATGGTTTTCCTCCAATTTTCATGATTCATCTCCTTTGGAGGGTTGAGCCTTGCTTGTTCCACATCTTCATATCCTCCGGCACGCTCAAAGTGTTTTTTTACATTGTTTTTTCGATCTATGAATTGTTTGAGATACACAGAACGAATGTCACCCTCAATCTGAGCCTGTTCATAATCTCGCAAAATCTCATCAAAATCAAAGTGTCGCTATATTTAAGTTAAACAAAATGAAGTTAGTTAAATAAATGCCGAAAAATAAACATAAAACATATAAAAGTTACCGTCATATGCTCCTCCAACGCATTTTTCTAAGCATATGAAAGATCAGTCCATGAACGTACATTAAAAGGATAATTAACCTCCATGTCTTCTTGGCTACATAGTGAATTTTGTTACCTTCAGGATGTGAAGACTACAACAACTCAAGAAGCTCATCAAATGAGCTATTAGTCCATTTATTTTTAACCTTAATATTCATAAGCTTTACTAAAAAGTCAAGGGAAGGAAACTTAGTACAACCAGGATAAATTCTGATTGAACTTCATCTAACAAGTCCTCAAAATAATCACGGACACCGCTACTCTCTTCCATAACGCCTTCGATGACGTCAGCCATTTTTGTTGGCTCAACATCATCTACAACTACAACTTCAGGAATTAAACTTTCACCATGATAGAACCAATCCTTGTACATCCAACACATGCTCCATATTTCTAAATGATACTTCATTTTAACCCATCCTAATAATTGGGTATTCTGACATTTCCTACACGGACATCTAATCAAGCCATATTTGCCGATATGTTTTTCACTCATATCAATAAAAGAGCTGAGTACTTGCTGATACTCAGGTGATCTACGGTTCGGATTAAGAAGCTAACTTTTATCAACAAACATGATTATAGGACTGCAATATAATTTAGGATTTAAGTAGATGAATATTTATCCAGAAAACATGAATAAAACTAAGGCAATTGATATAGATTTAAAAGAGTAGGCTGTTATACTCACTTTTTGAATATTTTATCTTATATATGAATGTGTATTACATGATTGTTTGTTTAAAAAAAATTCAGTAGCATTTCCACTAAGTATATACATATAGAGATATATACCCGAGGAGCAAAGAGAAAATAACAACCAAATTTTTCTTACATAAACAATCAAGTAATACACATTCATATTCTAAATAAGATAAAATATTCAAAAAGCAGTCCCAAAACAGGGACAACCTGAAATTGATTATTAAATTAATTTCGGGTGGGTGTTTCTAAGCTCGTGGTGATTAGAATAAAGTTGTAAAACCTAAAAGCTAAAGATACATAACAATTAATAACATGTAAATAAGTTTTAATCAACCAATCTAAACATCTTTCAACCATTTAAACAAAAAATGTACATGAAATGCGTAAATACATATATAACAATTTTCAACTAAAATTTTAAGTAACTAAATACCAAATTCATCTACTTCAAACTTACAACATACATAAATATATTTTTAAACTAAACATAAATTACATATACTAATATTATCTTAATATTCACCATCTTGAACTACATATAGTACCCAACCTCATATATTTTATTTAACCAACTAAACATCAACATCTAAACATCTTTCAATAAAATAAACAAAAAGTCTAGATCAAATACCCAAATACACCTAAATTCAACTAAAATTTAAGCATAAAATTCTATTTATCAAATCCATAACAAATACTCTACATCAAATACCCAAAATACCTAAATCCATTGCAATAGTTTATCATCTTCAACACTTTTCAAACATACATTAATATAAACAACCACACCTAAAAATTACACAAATCCTACTAAAAACTGAGTTCAACCTACTAAATTCAAACACAAATCTGAACATGTTTCAACCCTACATTAGCTAAAAAAACATAAATTTGTGTTTAGACCCAAAAAAGTTACCTTCTAATATGTGTTGAAACTAAATGTATTAGCAGCGACGGTGGTCAAGATCCACGGCAACAGTGGCGACGGTGGTGACCGGACTTTGAGGATGATGTTGAGAAGGTAGTGGTGGTCGGATTTTGAGAGTTGTAACCGGAGGTTGAGAAAGATGATGACCGGAGGTTGAGGAGTGGTGGTCGCATGCCGGTGGTCATGAAATAGCGGTCGCCGGAGTTTGAGCAGTAGTGAAATCGTGAATGGAGGTGTGGTGTGGAGGGAAAGAGAGGGGTAATCCCGATTTATTGGGTCTGCACCCTTTAGTGGCTAATGCTTCTGTTGTACGATTAAACACCAACCGTCATATCTGTCGCACGTTCAACGGCTAGATCTAAGTTTAGAAACCCCAGACGGATCGTTGACTATTAGCGGCGACAGTCGCCACTAAAGGTGTCGCCGCTAATAGTTGTCGCTGCTAAAGGTGTTTGTCGCCGCTAAAGGTGTTTGTCGCCGCTAAAGGTGTTTGTCGCCGCTAAAGGTGTCGCCGCTAATGGAGACATTTCTTGTAATGTAAGTATTATTTCAAAACATAGGTGTGACATATTTTAGAACTAAGAATTGAGATTTTGAGAATAAGGATTATCACTACTATAGAAAATTAACCATTACTCAAAATAGTACATAACCATTAAACATGAAGTCTTATGTCCACGAACTACGTATCTCCTACAGCTTGCTTATGAATGAAATTGCTTAGTCGGCTTCTCATCTGGTGTCTTATGCATTTAAAAGTATGTTGCTATTTCGTCGGTGGTTGTATAGGTCACTGAAATTTGAGATTGTATGTCCTTTCTAATTCTTCTACTAGTTTGATTATAATATTTTAGATAAGATATATTTCTTCGATCACAAGTTTTCTAGTGTTGTCGATGAAAAGATATTTTCGAAGGATAATTTGTTGTTAAATTCGTCAGAAACATTTCTTTTAAATGAAATCTTAACCTCTAGTGTATTTAGATGCATTCCACTATGAACACCCATGTTTATTCTCCAAGCCCTATTGCTTGTTCGAATCTATTGTTTCAGGAACTAAATATTACAAACAAGATTAGAAACCGAGTATTATACTGTTTGAATAAAAAAAATTAACACTTAATAACAATTAAAAATTTGATAGTTATAAAATGATTTTCTAAAATAAAATATATTAAGCTTATGTATTTAAAATTAGATTTTTAATAAAAAGATTCATTTATTTAAAATAGTTTTCCATATTTGTTAACAACTCTAAGCCTAACCACTTATTCAGACTTCCAATGCTTTAAAAAAATCTTGATATTAAAATGAGAGAGAAAGAGAGAGATATGACAAAATTAATTTTTTTGGAGCAGCGATAGAAGAAATTAATTATATCACACTTTTGAAAAAGAATAAAAAGTGGTGTGAGTAATTAAATAATTATAGTACCCTCATACGTGGGAATGTAATCTTTAGATTGTTTAGAAAAATAACACGTATCAAAGTTATTTATTTATTATATTGTTGAATCTCATATCTCATATAAGAAAAAAAGGTATGTGGTAGTCTATGTTAGGGTCATGAATTTATGACAAGATTCAAAAACACGACACGAATCTAAAATAAAACTTGGGTTCTGGTAGTGTTTGGTCGAACCCGCCAACCCGTTTAGCTTGACTGGTCAAGTTCAGGTTCAACCCAACGGTTCACAAACTGACCCGTTTAATTTCTTTTTTATTTACTTTATTTATTTATATATTTCTAGTGTGTTTTATTCAAGAACTTAGAACTAAAATAGATATTGACATAATATTTCATAACTAAAATATAATTATTTTTATATTCATTTATATTTTTGTTATAAAAAAGTAATATAAAAGTATTAATATGTGATATATATATATAGATATATATATAGAGAGATATATATAAATATAAATTAAAAATACCAGTCAATTGGGCTGTGTTCGTGTCAACCCATGAACTTTCATGTCGTGTTCGGATTGACAAATCAGACATAATTTTCAGGTTAGTGTCGTGTTTGGGTACATATAAAAAATAAACAAACATCTATTTTAGATGGATTGCTTCTAATTAGTTTGATTTTCACTTTGAAATCAAAATCAGTTGATAATTGGTCCCGTTCATTCCAAACATTGAAAGGTCTTAATACTTTATTGGCTAGATTTTAGGGCACACAATTTCTCTTTTAGCCAATACCTTGGTCTCACCTTGGCTAGGACTTTGTGCACAGTGCTCGTGAAAATTGGTCCCTCTCGGATTGAGACCTTAGGTTTTCTCCTATCCACTTTGCGATTCACATGGCTAACACTTGGTTTGTACCACTATCCGTTTCCCATCATTCTCTTTTTCATAACATATCATTCCATACCATTAATATATTCACGCACTAACGTTATCTCTAAATCTATCACAATTATTAAAGAGAATATATTAATTTATACTTATCTCTTGTATACACATAGTAGACAAAACAATTACGTCACGCGCACAAGTTAACAAAGTAACGTATAAGTTCTTGGAACATGTTCGTGGTATTTGCTTTTCAAAGTAAAGCACCCAAATGGGATGTAAGATGATATTACATATACCTTAGTTTTTTTAATGTTGATCCGCTTTGATTACAACTATTTAATGCTTGAATGTTCTAGTTTGTTGCATATATTATACGAATGGAATAAAATTTGTACCATTAAATCAAACTATGATGATAAATATATTCCTAGTTTATGAAATGTGATTGATTTTAATTAGGATCATTAAACAAATAGACCATATGGAATTGACTTTAGTGATGGTGGGAAGTCCTTACTCCTTAATATTCTTTATAACCTTTATTCTATATTCACTCAAATACATACTGAATAGAACAAGAATATTTACATAAATTACTTTTATACATACATATATTGGTGAAATGCTAGCGATTAACAAATAGCTAACTTGTTGCTTTTTTACAAATAAATGGTCTAGACAAACACATACATACGTTTACTCAAGAAACATTAGAAAGATAACTTATAACTACTTAAAGACTTGTATAGTTTAAATTATTAACTTTTTTAATTTAAAAAGTAAAGGATTCTAATTGTTTTCATCTCCTCTTTCTCATCTACTATCTCTAGACCCTTTACGGCAAGCCATTTTTCTAACAACATGCGTATATGTATGGAGTTGTGCTTAGGACACATGCACACATTTAGGAAAGTTATATATAAGTATGTAACAACTAAAATTGTGCGATTTACAAAAGACGTGTGTGAATGAATAGTTGATCATACAAATAAAATAACTCTAGTGCATATCGAAACATACAAGGAATGCCCATTTGCATGGATAATATTATATTATCAGCAACACAATATTAATCGGCCTAACAAATATTGTATCCCCACTCCTTATCTATTGAAGAATTATTCTTTTAGCACTTTGTAAAACTCTTGCACACAAATAATTCTATAATCCCTAAAAGAAAGTGAGAACATTCTAAGCCACCTAAAAGAAAGAGAGAACATTCTAAAAATGTTAAAGCGCTTAAACATATTTCTAAGTGATTTGATCTTATAAACTTGATAATCAAATTCCAATAACCACAAAAAGGACGATAGTGATCGAAAAGTTTAACTTAACTCTTTGTCATATCTCTTATTAAAAATTAGTAATATATGATCACTTTATTCACTGGTTATTAGTGATCCATTCTATGTATGTTGTAATAAAAGGACAAGTAGTAGTGATCTTTTATCATCCTAAACCTAATATAGGTCTAGGATGTTACTAATATAGGTCTAGGATGTTACTAATATAGGTCTAGGATGTTACTAATATAGGTCTAGGATGTTACTAATATAGGTCTAGGATGATAAAATCAAGAAGTAAAAACACGATTGTTATCTATCTTACTGAAAAATAAAGGTGTGATCTCTTTATTACTAGCGAGAAGCTTGTTCATTGGTGATCTTTACCAACCAAAAGGCTACTAGAAGATAAAGTCCTTTATTTTTACTAAGATAGGTAGCGATTGTCTCTTTACTCCTTACAAATACAAGTCCAAGATAGGTCTAGGTAGCGATCACCAATCATTACCATTTAAATTAAAAAGCTAGTGGAGAAATCTTTGGTAAAAAGTCAAGGAGTTGATGTAAGGTGAATTATTTGACATCCATCTGAACCGTTACGTAATATGGATCATGATTATTACAGAACCATTTTTTATTTTCAGAATCAAAAAAATAATAATTTACATAAATGTAAATTATAACTATTGATATACAAAAATGTAAGTTAAGGCTGGTGATATTTAATTGTTTTACATACATGTATAATATACACATATGTTAAACAGATCAATTTTTACCGAACTTAAGTTACATTTATATAAATCAATGGTTCTTTGATTCTGAAAATAAAACATAGTTCTGTAATGATCTTAACCCTACATCATATTATATATCTTATATTCATATGATGATAAATTGTTAATACGTTTATTTTTTATTTATTTTTATTAGATCATCACGTATTTTCAAAATAAATCAAAATTCATTACTATGGTTCCTGTAATCACAAGGAAAGTTTCAAAAAACTTAAAGTACCGAATTCACCGCATAAAGGTCTCTAGTCTCT
This sequence comes from Flaveria trinervia, assembly GCA_025506515.1. Lineage (NCBI taxonomy): Eukaryota > Viridiplantae > Streptophyta > Magnoliopsida > Asterales > Asteraceae > Flaveria > Flaveria trinervia. Next base: position 100,863,108 of record CM046447.1, on the reverse strand, counting down.
ACTACTAAACACAAAGACCAATCCTTTTTGGTAATGACAATATATATACTATCCTAATTCACACAATTCTAATTTTATATTTGGCTATTCACAACGCTAATACCTTCACTTTTCCCATAAACATGTGTTGTCAGTTATCACATCGTACTTTTACTTAATCTTTTTTATAATTTTTTTAATAGCTTATTTTTTTCACAAACATACTCACTTTATATCCATTAGTAGTTTTAAGGGAAAAAACAAACAAAATCCGCATATAGGTGCAAACACCAGGACAAATAGATCTAACAAACAACACCACCCCTAACGCATGCACGTGGGACGTGTTGCACAAGGTCAATTCAAGCAAGAAAACATGCACTTTGTACCGTGTATGTTAAAACTTTCGAGGGTCCGCCTCATGCTTTAAGATATCCAATTTGAGAGATATTAATTGAATAAGTATTGTCATTCCCTACGGGGATGTAATGTTAAACCTAATTTGGGGTTATCACGAGTGCGTTGTTTAAGGTCTCATGGACATATTATATTTATCGGGTGGTGCCACTCTTGAAAGGACATTAGGTACTTGTTAACTAGAAATGTATATTTATAATAAGTATGTTATCTAATGTTTCATAAACTACTAGCTTTTTTTAATTAACCAACATGAACAGTAAACTCAATGGATAAATATGACATTAGGTACTTGTCAACTTGGTTTTTTGCTACTACAGACCTACGGCGACGACAAAAATCATAATTTTGTCCTACCTATCGCGACGATAAAAAAATCATCGCCAAGAATTGTCGCCATAAGTCATTTTGTTATAATTTTCATTTATTTTTAATCATACAAAAAAATAAAAAATTACGTTCACTGTCGTCGCCATAGGTGCAAAACCATTTTTTTCTTTTTTTTTTTTTAAATAACCTGGAGGGAAATAAACCTATATTTTATGAAACATCTAATGGCGTAAGAGGCGGGCTTATTTCCCTCCATAGATGTTTCATAAAATGCGATCTTATTTCCCTCCAGGTTATTTAGAGGGAAAAAAAGGAAAAAAATGGTTTTTCACCTATGGTCATAGGATGGACGCAAAAAAAATTGTATGATTAAAAATAAATGAAAATTATAACAAAATGACTTATGACAATTCTTGGTGATGATTTTTTTTCGTCGCGATAGGTAGGATCTAAGACGACAACTTGTCGTCGCCGTAGGTCTGCAGTAGCCAAAAACCAAGCTGACTCGTCGTCATAGGGGACCTGTAGCGACGTCATAGACTTTTTTTCTTGTAGCGGACAGTCTTGATTGATACTCAGATGGTAGCATTTATAAACCTCATGCAAATTGCAATCAGCAGCAACCCAATCAAACCCTTGGCTACAGAAAACGATGGGGAATTAGCTAGGGATGATGTGATCACATGGGTGCATGCAATCATCAATCATGCTTTTTTACATATTCTTTAAAAGTTGTTCAAAAAGCTTGCCAAATTATTGGGTTTCATGATGTTCGAAATCTTTATCTTCTTTTATGGTGGTATGCAGAAAGTTGCGTGGTCTCATGCTGAGTGGACTCAACCTTTGCCTCACGTCCAGATGCTCAAGCATCATCCATAGGCTTGATTGGTATGACCACCACTGATGGAAACTTTGATTCCACTTCTTGCTTACGTCATGATAACTGACATATGTTCATATGCATATGCATATGCCTATACATGGGCATATACACATATATGCATGGTATGTTTAAATAAGAACTATTTAATCACTTCAAGCTGGAATCAATAAAATTTGATTTAACTCATTTTAATTGTATTGAAATCGGGTCGTCATATTGTCTGGATCTATTATCAGTAATAAAACATTCCTCCTAACTACATTTGATTAAGACTATATAAATTCATAAATGCAAAGCGAATTTAAAATAAGTTCAAATTAAATAAGATAATACAAACATATAGACATTTAAAAAAGATGATATAATTTTACAAAAAAAAAGCATATAGTTGCCTTTCTTAGGCAAAATTTAGTTTTTAGAATAAGATGCCTATACATACACACATGTATGTATTAAAACACCACATGAATTCGTTATGCATGAACTACTTGTATATATATGCGTTAACTTATGATAGCTCATAAAATACAAATTTGTTCAGCAAAAAATTTACACCAAAACGTTTAAAAGAACACAAATTAAATTGTAGTCTCAAAATATTTTTACATGTGATAGATCAAAAAATACAGCTAAAATCTTAAAACATATTAAGATTTTTAGGTTTATGAATAGATAATTTAAAATTTTATACAAGCGTTAGTAAGTGTTAGGTTATTATTTAACTAATTGTAAAATATAATATATAAGTAATATTATAAATACTATTTGATCCTAAAAATGAATGTATCTTATGTATTAAATAAAGTAATTTATAAATATATGTTTTATGTATAGTATATATAGGGCGGCCGGCGGCCCAAGAGAGGATCTAAGTCAAGCAAAGGCTATGGGCCTTATATTTTTTAATAGAAATTTATATACATAAATTGAGCTTGGTGTGGGACGTGATCGAACTTAACTATAGATTATAAACACAGAAAATTGAATCGTCCTCTATGCTAGCAGCTAGTCGATTGTAGAAATGGCGAATAGTATCAAATGATCTAATAAACATCTCTATATCTTCTTGAACATTGAAAGGTCACAACTGCTTAGCCATACAGAAAATCAGAGTTTGAAGTTCTAATGATGAATTTCTGTTTTTCTAACTTCCATGTTGTTACACTTGCAGTGTAACCTTAAACCTTTATGATCATGCCATCAAACCTATCAGATAAGTTAATGGTGGCACGATTGTTCTATTTGTGCTACCCCTAGATTCCAACAACGTTCAATGGCGACAATGGTGTCCATTCACACCACACAATCCAAAATCCTAGACATTTACAAGACCTTTATGAGTAACCTGACTATGCAAACAGCTAATAAAGGTAATAACCAAACAACTTCGGCACAGATAAAGGGAGAAAAGTTTCAAGAAAATGGTGTTTGCTTAAGAAATGAGAATTCTGCTGTGTAAAGGTGCATAAAGGCTTAAAAAAACAACCCAACAGACTTTAATATAGTGCAGAAAAAGGCTAACTTGAATTCAGGATAAATGTTTGTCTCCTGACAACCAGATAGACCAACCTTTGACCCAAGGTAACAAGTATATCTAGTACAAATACTTCCATCCAAACCAAATTATAGCAAAATGTCTAAATATGAAACCCAAAATGTAAATATGTCTGAAATTTAACAAATAACCAGCATGATCACTTACAATGGTTTTAGTTCCAGTACAATCCGGTTGCATTCATTGAGCAGATGTAACATCTTCTCAGAAATGTCTACACTGCCAAGGCCAGCCTGCACATGAGTTCTATCAGCTTCTTCTTCCCGATACCTTGCATAGATTTCTTGATATCGACATACGATTGGATTCACTGGAGCTTCCTGATGTGAATGGTTGTTGCCAAGATTCAAAGCAGATGTAGAAATTTCAGGCAGCAACCTATACTTGACCTTAGTTTGACCAAATAGTTTCTTGTTATTGACTGCATACACATAAGCATCCTCAGCACTGGACTTGTGTATAAATACCAAGCTGCATATTGATTTGACCCAACTAATACGAATACTAGATGTATCTAGTGGCCCAAATCTAGCAAACTTGGCTTTCAGTTCTGATGCAGATGGCAGGGCGGCATCTGGTGGAAACCTCATTGAGATGATCATTCTGGGCCCCACTTGATGTTTCTGTACTGTTGTCCTGTGTTCACCTTCCTTGCTCTTATCTTGTGGATATACAGCTAAAGGCGTTGTGCTTGATCTGTGTCTTTTCTTCAACGGTTTTGATGTTGGAGGTGAGTCTTTGTGCTTAAAGCAGGACAGTGATGGTTGTTCTTTAACAAATGTACAAGATGAACTGAAATCAAGCAGTTTTTCAACCTCAACTTTGGGCCTTTTCTTCTTTGTAGGGACATGATCTTCAGAACTCTTGGCATTATTATCCTGATGCTTAACTTTTTTCTCTGAGCGTTTCGTTTCAGTAGCATGCAGCTTATCTCTCTGTGGGGCAGGAGACTTTTTCTTTTCGTTTTGGCATTTGACTTCGACTTGTCTCTGACCTTGGCTTTTAGCCTCAGAAGGATGATCAGTTGAAGCTGCAATATATACCAATAACACAAGTGAGAACAAACAAGATAGGTTTCCAAGAAATCAGAAAAAAGGGAGCATTGGTACCTAATACATCTTTAATTGACTGAATTCTCATAAAAATGAAGACATGTAATAATATGTTTTGAAAAAAAAATGAACCAAAAAACCCCTGCTGTGATTGTAAAAGAAGTTAAAAGTTTAAAGGCAATGTTGTATAAAGATCATTAAATTATAGACTTATAGTTCAAATCAATTTGGTTAATTGAGATTCAAGTAAACAACTCCACTCAATCAAAACAGTAATGTCAAAATAGTTAATTTACTCAAAGCCCACATAATTTTAATCCAAATCTGGAAGCAATGCAAGTGAAATAAGATAGCAATTAAATAGAACTCGAAAATGAGGAAAGTAGAAATGCTATCCAACTATTTAACTACTTGATAACTATACTTAGTATAAACATGCATTTAGGTACATCTATAAAAAATCTAAAGTATAACTATCTCACTAGAAAATGTAAATGCAATTTCCAAATGTTTATTGCAATGTGGCAAATTGAGCTCTTTTGAGCAAAGGGCCTAAAGATCATCAAATATTCAAACATAAAACGATTACCTTGAGTTATATTTGTCTCCTGGTTATCTAAGGCCACTATGGGATCTCGAAGCCTTCTAGGATCAACCCCAAATGCAAGAAAATAAGGCTCATCAATCTCTGCATATCTTGCTTTTCTAAAAGCAAGAGCTCTGGCTACTTCCTTTGAATGGTTAAGATCTTGATGCACATCTGTTGAATCCAATGCCAGTTGTTGTATAAATGAAAGTGTCTCAACTGGTCTAAATTCTTGTCTGAAGTATTCAACCTGCTTCACCGTAAAAACTCCTCCAATTGATACCCATCGATATCGACTTCTAGCAATGCTTTCACAGGTGCAGGTCTATAGTGTGAAAAAAATGAGCAGGGGCACGTCAACCCTACAGCAGCTCTGTAGTTGACTTCATAAACCGCCTCACTGACAGCTTTCACAAATAATCGGGAACGAGATCGACTCGAATACAAGTTATAGTTGGATTCAAAAGGAACAAGGTTCTGTGGATCTAACCATTTATATGTATAATCCCCAAAAAATGAAACAAGCACAAAACCTTCTTCCTTTGATTGTTGAGCCTCGGTACTTGATAGGTCTTCATGGTAAACAATGCTAGGCCACCAAGGGTGATTATCAACTTTTGCCCAAACCAGATCTCCTGCATTAAATTGGTTATCCATAGATTGATCCTTCTCTGATTCTAAGAGATTCGAGTAGATCGATTGATCTTTCTCTGATTCTAATAGATTCGAGTAGATCGATTGATCTTTCTCTGATTCTAATAGATTCGAGTAGATCGATTGATCTTTCTCCAATTCTCAGAAATTCAAGTACAGTGATCGATCTTTCCTAATATGAGGATTAGTGATTTTGGACATTTCTTCGCTCCCTCTACGCACAAAACTCCTCTAACCCTGAGAGTGATCACGTTTCTTACTTCGCCTCTATGTGTTATCTACACTTGTCCGTATATACCCAAAACAACTCATTTGAAGTCCTATTCCACGTGGATTTCTTTTCTAACAATCAATTGCCAACTCATTACAAGCAATCAAAGATTGACACGTTGCTATTTGTGCAATCACAGACCGACACGTTGCACTGCACCTCATGTCACTCATAATTTGCAAAAAAGCAGAAAGCTTGTTTCTATGGACATACAACGAGGCCCAGACACAATGGCGTAGTCCTCTAGCCTAATACCAATACAAACCATGTTTTTTTCAAATACTGATTTCATCACACACCACTACATATCAGTACCACCATCACTAGCTTTAGAACTAAAGGCTCCTAACTTAAGTTTTCTATATAAATTCATAAACTTAACTTCTAACATCCTATAATCACCATAAAGAGCTAAAGGCCTAAACCATTATTCCATATCAAGCCATTACTAAACCACCTAGATAGCATATCTACTGAAAACAATTTGAATAAGAAACAATCAACACAATGAGTAAATTGACACCTCACATAAATTCCTGATACAACAAAACACATTGCAACAGCAAACAAGCTGAGATTACATTTGTTCAACATCTATCACCATTTAATTTCTCAATTAATAATAAAAATACACAAAGTCAGTCGATATCTTCAATTAGACATAAACACAGTCGGACTAATGTTATGTTGATGATAAGGAAGATTTCTCACCTCTTATGTTGATAATTCCATACGAAACCAGAGAGATCCGCACTCCGTAAACCCTAAAACACCTGTTTATATGGTATAAACATTATTAATCACCGAAGGAAACATCAATTGTTGATGCCCTAAGGAAACATCAATTGTTGATGCCCGAAGGAAACATCAATTGTTGATGCCCGAAGGAAACATCAATTGTTGATGCCCTAAGGTTTTCAAAAATTGATGATTTTCATATAAACTCCCACAACCCTAAAACACCTGCTTATATGGTATAAACATTATTAATCGAAGCTCCAAAACGTCGGCATCTTCACGTTTGTGTCGTCCATATTGTTCTGTAAGATTTTCATATGAACTTTCACAACCTGTTAACATACTGTAGCCTTGCATCGTGAAAACAGATCTCTCAATTCGTACTCACACTCGATGGAGACGTGAGTTAAACCGCAACGGGGTCTTGTAGGCTCGAAATTGATTCGGTATATTAACCGGGCTTCATTCGTTTACAGAGTCAAACCCGAGTCGGGATGGTTCGACTCATGACTCGTTCGTTGGCTCGTTTGTTTAAATTAACAACTAAATTATAATGATTTTAAATAACAAAATTATTTATATTATATTATTTTAATAGATCATAACAATATGATTAATTTGATATTTTTAATAATGAATCCTAAGTATATTTTTATAGAGAGTTGATATAGTTCGTGATATATCAATCTTGTATTAATATAGTTAAATTAAATTAATATTAAAATGCTATATTTTGTTTTATACATATAGCTATTTGTAAAAAATAACAAAATTATTTTTTAAATAAATAAGTTGGCTTGTAGCCGGCTCGAGTTTGACTCGAATATAAACAAGCCGATTTGGTTTGACTTGATTTTTAAATGAGTCGAGCCCAAGCCCAACCTGGCTCGGCTTTGCTCCGCTCGTTTACAACTTTGACCGCAACTATTAACCTAGTTTCAAGTAAAAACAAATTTGTAATTGATTAGGTGATTAACTATTTGGTTAATGGTTTATTCGTTTATGAAATTGGTTAACTAAACCAAATAAGTTTAGTTTAAAAAAGGCCTAACTGAACGAAATTTAATAACTTAAACCGATTTATTTAGATCATTATCTGAATAATCCGATTATTATTCAGATTTTACATATGAAATTTGAACCAATAACCTACCTTTCATGTTTTATCTCAACCACCAACACACCTAAAGAGTTACCCACTTACACTTCTCAATGTATGTATTGGCAAATATAAAAATTAGTTTTAGACATTTTTAGTTTTTTCCTACATATTTAATAAATTTTCTAAAGTTTTCCAATTTCTAAACATTATTTTGAAACCAGAACCAAACCGTTCGTCCGACTAGTTGAATCGGGAACTGGACTTCAATCCCATCCAATTCGGTGTTTAAAATCGTTTTGACGTCGTACAGGTTGTCAGACCGGTCAAACTGATTGATGAAAATATATTTTTAATTTTTCATTATGTTTTAATATACTAACTTAACCGTTCAAAAAAATACGTTTTAATATATTTATTAGACTAATTTTAATGTTATCAAGTTCATATATCTGGTCGTACCAATTTTAACCGGTTAAACGTTTTCCGGTTCACTTCCGTAAAACATTGTTTATAAACGTAACTGAAATGAAATTAAAATACATTATTAATTTCTAACTCTAAAAAGTAAAAATATCCTTAATAAACGGACCACCGAGAAGTTTTGCATAAAACCTTCTGGAAACTCCGTCAAACCTTCAAGAACCTTCAACTTTCCACCTTTCAACTTCAAGCACCTTCTAGAATTTCCAGAATCCCCCATCTCCCCCTTTAAATCCACAATCAACGACTCCATTTCATCATCAAGATACAAAACAATCTCTCGATTTCAATTCCAATTCCTCAATCGTACCCAAATTCTACACCAGAAGCTAAAACACCACCAAATTCAATGGACATCAGCCTAATGGGATTCGACACCCCCTTCTTCCGCAACCTCCACCACCTCCTCGACGCCGCCGACGAGACCACCAGCACCACCACCACCGGCAGCAAGCCCAGCCGCGCCTACGTCCGCGACGCCCGAGCCATGGCGGCGACTCCGGCGGACGTGAAGGAGTACCCGACGTCGTACGTGTTCATCGTTGACATGCCGGGGCTGAAGTCGGGGGACATCAAGGTGCAGGTGGAGGAGGAGAACGTGCTGGTGATCAGCGGAGAGAGGAAGAGGGAGCATGAGCAGGAGGAGAAGGAAGGGGTGAAGTATGTGAGGATGGAGCGGAGGATGGGCAAGTTTATGAGGAAGTTTGCGTTGCCGGAGAATGCTGATTTGGAGAAGATATCTGCTGTTTGTCAGGACGGAGTGTTGACGGTCACCGTCGAGAAGCTGCCACCGCCGGAGCCCAAGAAACCCAAGACGATTCAGGTGCAGGTTGCTTGAACAAGAAGAAGAAGAAGAGATGATCAAATGGGTGATATACTCATATATGATATGATTTGATATGTAACGTGTGTGTGATTGTGACGAATCAGTTGTGTATGTAAGTGGGTATCAATCGGTTTCGATGATGTTTTGGTTGTAATCAGTTTGTGAAATAAAATTTGATTTGGTTTTGGAATCAGAGTCGCACTGATTTTTTGGAGAATCAAACAGAGTAATATCCTCTTTAGATTCAAATGTGTAGTCGAGTCACAGTAGATATTGGGTGGAACTAATATGATAAATCTTGTGTTAAGGCTAGAACCAGTAATGCTGATGGATTATATACAACACAATGTGAATACGACATGATAATTTATCGAGTCAAATTTTAAAAATATGAATGCAAACATATTAACATACGGGGTAAATCTGTTTGCGAACACAAGTAATATTTAATGATCTTTTTATAAATTTGTTTGCGAACACATGTAATAATATTTAATGATTAATGATCTTTTTATAAATTTGTTTGCGAACACATGTAAACGAACCTTCACGGGTTATATTTGTCTATAAATATCAAATTAGTCAATTTATGATTTTTCACGATCCGTATTGTCCATTACGATTCGTAATTTTATGATTTTTTATGGCTCGTAATGACTAGACCGTAATAAGCCTTATAATCGTAAATACAATTCTGACTTTTTTTTTTAATATTTTTCATTTATTTATGATTTATTATTTATTAATATTGTTAGGTTTATTTTTCATCTTTATAAAACACTTAGTTATATAAATAAATTTTTAGTCGGAGCATTCACATTTTGTTCTTTATTAATTTTTGAATGTAGTTGTTAATTATATAAAATGTTCGTAAGTGAATTATATAAAAAAAGATTAGTAATTTGTGTTATTAGAAAATCATTCTTTCTTTTTTTCTCTTTCTATATATTTGTGTGTGTGTAGAGAGAAAAAAATATACCAATAACCAATATATGTATTTATAACTATGTTACTATCTCGTGTATTACACGAGTTGAATAAATAAATTAATAAATAATTAGTAATAAAATTTATGAATTATAAAACCATGTTTGAAAATAAAATATGATTATAATTGCATATGAATAACTATTTCAAGTAAATAAACAATAGATATGTTATAAACATATAAATATATTAATAAATAGATAGTCTAGTTAAACAGATTATAGTTAGTAATAAACACGAAAACTTACAGTACTATATTTTAATATAAGACATGTATAAAATTATATATACGTATTTGTTCAAGAGAAAATAATTATACTATTTTTAAGTCTTTTATCTAAATAGTTTCAATTTTTTTAATCTTTGTTTTAAGATTTTATTATAAATGTTTATAAAAATCTTATTTATTAAAAACTCACGTTTCTAATTATTTTCTTGTTTTAATAAAACTACTTTTAGAAAATTCTATCTTTTTTATAATTATTTTTAAAAAAACTAATTTAAAATATTTTGTTTCAAAAGGTTCAATGTTTTAGAAAATATATAAATTTTAATTTTCTCAATAAAACTTATTTTTAAAAACATAGTTTGATTTTAAAAATATATAGATGAGAGAGAAAAATATATCAATTGGCCAAATTAGTTTTTATGAAGAGAAAGAAATTATTCGCGTGTTTAAATTATTTTAATACATTTTTTGAGGGAAATTAAAGTGAATATTTTAGAAAAATAACAAGTGTTAAAAAGATGATTTAAAAATATGAAAAGTGGCAAAAGAAATCTTTTTTTATTAATATTTATAGATATAGATTATAGATTATAGATATGTTCATATAAAAATAATAAAATATCTCAATAACCAATATAGACATATTATATTTTTAAAATTAATTAGGCTATAAAATAATGGTTGGGCTATACAAACATCTATTTATATTATTAATATACTCTATTATCTCTATCTCTCTCCATGTATCTATATATATGTATAGAAGATGTAGAGAAGATAAAATAAATTCGGTTATACAAACACTCATTTATGTTATTAAGTTTAATATTTTTACTTTCATATATACTCTTAAAGTAAATTCAAATTCTTTATTTTTATTTTTATTTTGCTTTTATAAATACTTATTTACAATTTTTATAAATTAATTTATATTAAACTAAAAAGTAATATAACCTAATTAATTTTAAAATATTAAAAACATTTATTGAAAAAATAAAATTTAAAGCAAAAAATTTTAAAAATAGGAAATTTTACTTACGGTCATAAGCTTTGTTATGACCCCGTAAATTAAAGTCATTACGGGTCGTAACATTTTATAAATTCATGATTTAGTATTTTACAAACCAATACGGCACGTAAGGGTCTTTACAAGCCGTGAAAAAAATTCAAAGGGTGTCCGCATAACACCTGACAGGGTGTTCGTATATCAGAGCCCTTAATGAAACAAAAAATAACCGAAAGTTTATAAAAGTCAGACATGATCCTTAATATATATCCTTAACAAATCTATCTACTTTACTAAAAAGGTATTTTGTGATTACACGTGACAACACCACAATGATTCTCACCAAAACTTTCTCGCATCTATATCCTATTAAATAATTACATTAATTATTAATAATATTCTTTAACACATTTTTAAATTTAATAAATTAAGAAAGGAATCTATTTATTAATGTTACTTCTAAATAATTTTTTTTTATAAAATAGTAAATTTTTCTAAACCATAAAACTTTTCTAAAAGAAATATTTTAAAATTGGTAATTTTCAAAAATCATTTATTTAAAAACAAAAAACTAATCAAAATTGAGAGTTATAATAGGAAAATTTATAAAAATGACATTTTTATACGGTTTTTTTAGAACAAAATGATTATTTTTATGAAAAAAGTTTAAAAACAAAATTTTAAAAAGTTGATAATTATTGTTTTATATATATTAGAATATCATTTTATAATTAATAAATTTTATTATACTAATATTTTATCTATTCAACCCGTGTAATATACGAGTTTAATAAAGCTAGTTTATAATATAAATCCATAAAAGTCAAATTAAAAATTATAAACAGGTCGTAACAAGTTGACATGTATTGATCTGTTTCGACACAAATTTTATCATGATTTAATGTTTCAGTCGTTTTAAAACACAAAACTTGACAAGTTCACATACGAAACCTGTTAATTTCATGTCGTGTCATGTTGTGCTAACATGCACGTGTAAAAAATTGCCAGTCATAACATCAAAATCGTAAAAGGTTTAACATCAATTCGCTATCATAAATCAAAATTTAATGTTAATATATCCATTCAACACAAAATAGGTAATCGAAAGGATCTCGGAGACCCACAAAATCATGAAAGTTGACCTAAACATGTGCTTGAGAGATAGTTGTCCATACTAGGAGGGGGATACCAAAGGACTCTTCCCTGAACCCATATAACTCAGTTTTCTCCCCTGAACTATAAAGTAAATGAATTTTTGATGGGTTCGGGAATCCAATCTTGGATTAGGTATGGATAAAAGTTATTGGGCATTCTCGACAAAAATTATGATTTATTGGACCATCGTCAACAATTCATTACTTAAGAACGGACTCTATAAGCTGAGATCTTGGTTTCGTAGGAGCAATTCAGAAAGTATAGACGCTTATTGTAACATCTCGTTTTTTCGTTAAATAAAAAGTAACGTTGTTATATCCTTCTAAGGGGTTGTTGCAATTATGAACCTTATGGGTTATTTATGTTTATTTTTTAGTTGTCACTAATCTTTAATATTTGAAAATTAATAATCAAGCTATTAAATTGAACAATAATAATAATTAGAGTAAATCACCATTTGCATCCCTAGCGTTTGTTCATTTAACCACTTCCATCCTTGCGGTTTCAAAATTGTCATCCGGCCCCTAACGTTTCATCTTATCTTCATTTGAGTCTATACGTTTCATTTTTATCTCCATTTGAGTTCAAATAAGTAACAATGTTAATATTTATGTTAAAATTATTAATAAAATAACAAAACTACCCTTATAATTAAAACACACATAAAAAACCTTGTGGGTCTCATCCATCAACATCATCTTCTTCAAATCACCACCACCACCACAACCACCCCCATCACCACCACCACAACAGCCCCGTCACCACCGCCACAACCACCCGGTCGTGACCACAACAACCCCGTCACCACCGCCGCAACCTGATTTTATGGTGATAAAGGGCGGTCTCCGACGATGTGACACCCTACACAAATCCCACATCGGCCGTGGACATGAGAGATTCCTGGTTCATAAGGAATGTCTAGCCTTTAACATCAACAACGCTTTTTGGGCGTATTGGTTGTGGATGAGAGGAGAACTCCATAGTTAAGCGTGCTCAGGTGGGAGCAATCTAAGGATGGGTGACCTCCTTGGAAGTTTTCACCCGGGCAACCAAAAGTAAATCTGTGAGCTCCTTGTGGGCAAAACGGACAATATTGTTGATGCGAGGGGTCGGGTGTTATAGAATGGTATCAGAGCCACTCTTGTGTCGTTCGGGGTGTGGGACATACCTCACCAAGGATGGTGACTTCTCGGGCTCATCGAGGGCGATGAGTCCAAACAGGGGGTGCTTGTGACACCCTACACAAATCCCACATCGGCCGTGGATAGGAGAGATTCCTGTTCATAAGGAATGTCTAGCCTTTAACATCAACAACGCTTTTTGGGCGTATTGGTTGTGGATGAGAGGAGAACTCCATAGTTAAGCGTGCTCAGGTGGGAGCAATCTAAGGATGGGTGACCTCCTTGGAAGTTTTCACCCGGGCAACCAAAAGTAAATCTGTGAGCTCCTTGTGGGCAAAACGGACAATATTGTTGATGCGAGGGGTCGGGTGTTATAGAATGGTATCAGAGCCACTCTTGTGTCGTTCGGGGTGTGGGACATACCTCACCAAGGATGGTGACTTCTCGGGCTCATCGAGGGCGATGAGTCCAAACAGGGGGTGCTTGTGACACCCTACACAAATCCCACATCGGCCGTGGATAGGAGAGATTCCTGGTTCATAAGGAATGTCTGGCCTTTAACATCAACAACGCGTTTTGGGCGTATTGGCTGTGGATGAGAAGAGAACTCCACAGTTAAGTGTGCTCATGTGGGAGCAATCTAGGGATGGGTGACCTCCCTGGGAAGTTTTCACCCGGGCAACCAAAAGTAAATCCGTGAGCTCCTTGTGGGCAAAGAGGACAATATTATTGATGGGAGGGGTCGGGTTGTCACACCCTCAAAATCCACTTGCGGAGTTTTACCGCGAGGCGTGTGAACAAACCAGGATCACAGTCAATAGTTACTCAGAACGACTCTAAATGCCATAATTTAAACAAATCAACCAAAATACCAACTTTAAACAATGCGGAAGCGTTTTTGAAAACAACCCAAGTCAATAAAGTATAACTATGGCAAAACAAGTGCCAACCCAAAAGAGTAAACTATAATTGTTAAAATATCAAATTGTCTTGAAGCATCGTGTCTTAAAATGCAATGAACCGTGCAGTGCTCCTATGGCAAGCAAGCTAAGGACCTGAGAAAAGCATACTAAAATGTCAACACATAGGTTGGTGAGTTCAAAAGTTTGAGTTCAATAAACATGTAAACTGTTGTGATATATATAAGCAGTGTATGGTAATAGATAGCTAGTCTATTATCAGTAAATATTAATACATAGTGATTTTGCAATTGAAGCTGACTGTGATAGTTGTTGCCTCCTGTCACGACTTACCATGTCGCGACAATGTTCAATAGGAAAAATTGCACCCGGTTGACCTCGAGTCACACAGGTGGGGCTCATCAGACCCGTAGTACTACCCAAGTTTCCCCGCTATTAAATATTAACAATTCAAAAGTGTGAGGAATTTTCCCATGGTAAACAACACTATATTAACATTATACACAACTTAATAATAAAAGCGTTCGTATAAATACCAGTATGCTATCTCCCCCAAAAGAGATTAAATAAAGAGTGGGGCATGAACTCACCTGATGTATGCAAAGAGTACTTAGGGTTTATTTGAGAAACGAGAGGATAGCCAACCTTCAAAGGTTACCTAGATCATGTGAGTACATAAGTACGTGTAAATAAAAGACATGTGTAACATCTTGAAATTTTGGGTTAATTTATTGTTAGTTTTGTTAAATTCTTGCATGGGTTAGTTGTGTCAATCATGAGACTTATAGGTTACTGATGCCATAATTGGTCTATTAATCATTTAACTTGAAAGATAATAATTATTAGATAACAATAACTTATATAATGATTTTAATAAATGAAATAATAACAATAAAAAATTATAGTAATAATAAACAATAATAATAATAACAATAATTATAATTTATTAGGTTAGTAAACTTAAAATGGTTGAAACTTAAAAAGAAACAAAGTTCAAGGGGGTTTATTGTTAATTTACAAACTTTAATACAAAGGTTTAAGCATAAAATAATAATAAGTTAAACTACAGGGGTCGAATTGTAACTTTAAAAGTTACAACCCAACCCCCGCCCACTCTTAAACCCGTGAATCCGGCGAGAGCTCCGGCCATTCTCCGGCCGAGCTCCGGCGGCTTCAAATCAACCGTTTTTCTTCAAATCTTAAACCAAAACCGACCCAAATCATTCTTTCTGCAGGTTTCGAACTTAAATGCCTGATTTAATTGAGTTAAACCATCGGTTACTACTCGAATCATCGAGTAACCGAGGCTATCTAATGCAAAGAACCGTTTGAGCGTTTAAGGCTAATAATGATCAATTAACTAAACTTAAACGAACGTTTGTCTGATACTAATCATTACAACTCCCAATTTCATCTGAATCAAACGCGAGCATAAGCATTCGATCATCACTTTTTTCGCGAACCTGCAACTACTCGAATATCATCTTCTGAGCATCAAAACTCAAAATCAACATAGGGCTTCTCATCATTTAGCTTACTCGAAGCTTTCTGTGAAACGAATTGGAGTTTCATCATTGATTATAGCCTAAACGAATCGCAACACAATCACGGCTGTTCTTCGAGTGTTCATCATCGAATCGTGCGAAATTCGGGTAATTGAACATACATACATACTCGATTTCAGTTGGGGAATAAAAGCCCTAACAATTATTTGTTCAAAAACATCATTTGATGCTTCAATTTGGGGGACGATTGAACCTAGGGTTCATACGATTTGGGGGATTTGGTGCTTGGTGTTTTTGGGTTTTAAAACGGGATTATGACCGCGGCTGAGAGCCTTGGTTCACTGGTTACCCACTCACTTCGTGTACGAGAGGTCCCGGGTTCGAACCCGGCGACCTCCAATATAATTTTTTGGGCTTTTCAGCCTTTAAAAAATATTTAAAATTTTCTGAAAACTATAATAAAAATGTTTTGTAAATTTTGTTATTTTTAAAGCTATCCTATTATTTTCTATAAATTATCACTTTAACCACCTTAACAATTTTCTTATAAAATAAAATTAGCAAAGTATATTTTTAAAATTAGACTTTATATAATATTGGTAAATCATTTAATTATTTGGACACTATAATTATGGATTAATCATGATAATTATAGAAATTATATATTTTATAATTAACCTTCACGAATTATATAAAGGATTTAATTCCTTAAAATTTGATACATGACATTTTTCTTGGACTAAAACATATATATGATTTCGCTAACCAACGTCATCAAATTATTAAGACCCTCAAATACCAAATTGAAACCCTAGTCTCGTTTAACCATTAAATATTATTAAATTGTAACCTTGTAAATATATATTTTGTTTTAGGTGCATTGTGAAAGATTACGTTGAATCGTTGCTTATTATTATTCATATTAATCATCAAATATATACTATTTGATCAAGTGAGTATTCTATACCCCTTTTTCCTATTTTCACACTTTGGGGTGAAACATGTTAACTTATACTATTGCACTCATAGACTTATTTGAGACTTGTAAACTTTATGGCAATCCATCATGTTAAGTTGTGGTTAGTTGAACTTTTGTGATTACCATGTTATGGCGTTATATGTGCAATCATTAACTATTGCTAGCCCAGCGAAGTCATAGATCTGTGGGTAAGACAAGCCTGCTTGGTTGATCCAAGTACACTTAGCTGATCGTATATACTTTTAACGTTTGAGACTTGTAAAACATTGTCAAGGTTTGATTGTTGCATGGACCATAGCATCCCTAATCACTATATTCACTAACTTATGACTTGAATTGCCATCTTTTATATACTTATGTATTGAAAACTATGGAATGCTCACCAACATTTTTATGTTGACTTTTTATTTTTAACATGTTTCAGGAAACGCCCAAGTTTGATTCCTACACATTGAAGCTTGCACAATCTAGGAATGGACCTAGATTAATAAATAAAATAGAATGAATTGTTACATTCTATGTTATGCTTTTATTTCCTTTGAAACTTATGTTTGTAATGTGACAATTGAAACTTATGTTTAAATTATATTTGGATTATTTAATAGCGTTATGTGGCTGTGAACGATCTTAACTCTCACTCCTCGACGTTTCCGCCGTCAAGGTTGGGGTGTGACAGATTGGTATCAGAGCCCATAACTATAGGGATCTAGGTTATTAGAAATGGTGACCTAGGCTATAGTATGCATGAACCTTATAGAATTATATTTCTATCTTGTAAATTATATACTTTTCATGCTACATAATGCTATGCCCCTTACGTGCAATTTGATGCCTTAGCATAGGATTGCCTAACCATTGTTATTTGTCTCCCTAAACTTAACTTTGACTCTTTGACTCCCCCGAACATGAACTCTCTTAATCTTATTCTCGTCGACGCGTGGAATATTATGCTTATGTTATGACTTGGATCTTTAGACGTTATGTCTAATCTATATAAATCCCATCAAGGTTTTGATTCTATGAACCTAAGAAATATTGTGTGACACATAGACACCTGTATCCTGGTTTTCCTGGCAAAAGGCCCTCGGGCTAAGGCAAGCATATCGCATAAATCCTACGGGACTAGTTATGCTTACCTGGGGATTTCTGGGATGAGTGATAAACTATGGTCAACATACACAAATTTCTAAGGTAAATGGGTCAATTCACCTTGACGTGTCAACGTTTTCAAATGGTAATGCGTTACCAAATGGAAACATCCCGTGTACCTTAAAAACTCTTAGCTTATCTTTGTTAAACTACTATCCTCTGTTATCCCCGCTCTGTAACTAACTCATTTTGTATATCCAGCATGTCTCGTCACCATGGAAAGCGTGGAAGTTCCGACCGTAAGCTGGCTGCCATGATTGCACGACAAATGGCTGCCGTTCTCCCGACGATGGTTGCTGAACTTAATAGCACACTAATGGCTAATAGCAACAACAATACCAATGGGAACAATAGTGGTGCTAATGGAGACAATAGCAACAATCAAAACGGGAATGATCAACACGGGAACAATCGTACTTGCACTTTCAAACACTTCAACTCGTGCAAACCCACTGGTTTTAGTGGAAAAGAAGGAGCCACGGGACTTCTCGAGTGGTTTGAAGGTATGGAGAACACATTTATTATTAGCGAGTGCCCCGATGAGCCCAAGGTTCGCTATGCCACAAGTGTTCTTCAACAACGAGCGCTAACTTGGTGGAATAGTGAAAAGAGAAACCGGGGAGCTGAGGTTGCAATGGCGATGCCCTGGGAGGAACTCAAAGATATAATGAACCAAAAGTTCTGCCCAAGAAGCGAGTTACAAAAGCTGGAGGAGGAATTTTGGAACCTTAAACAAGATGGTGGGAATCACTTGGCTTATTCCACCCGACATCATGAGTTGAGTATGCTTCTACCACACATGGTGGACACCGTGCCCCGTAACATCGAGAAATTTATCAAGGGGGTGCCACCTCAAATTCAAGATGCTGTGGTGGGTAGTAGGCCCACAACTTTAGAGGAAGCGATTACTATTACTGCACAGCTCACCGAGAATCATATAAGAGCTGGCACGATGTCGGCAAAGGGTTCCAAGGCTATGGTGAAGGTGACACCCGAGGCAACAAAGGAGGTAAGGGCCGAGTCATCTTCCCAAAACAAGAAGCGTAAGTTCATCTCGACACGCAACTACGCCGTGACCGCTCCTAATGCTCCTCAAAAACAAATGATGGTTGCGAATCAAGCTCCCATGGCTAAGGTTTATGCTGGTCCACATCCTATGTGTAACACGTGCAAGTACCACCATGCAAGCAACATTCCATGTCGAGTCTGCTCTCTGTGTGGAAAGTATGGTCATTTAGTGGCTACTTGTCTTCGTGCGCCAAACAACACTGCCATGCTTACCAACCGAACCTGCTACAACTGTGGCGAGGCTGGTCATATTCGCCCTCAATGTCCTCGCAATGCGGGAACTGTGCCATCGGCTCGTGGAAGGGCTTTCAACATCAACGCCAACCAAGCGCAAGCCAACAACGACGTGGTGAATGGTATGTATCTCGTAAATAAACATTATGCATCTGTATTGTTTGATTCGGGTGCCGATAGGAGTTTCGTGTCCCTGGAATTCGAGGTTTTACTTTCTAAACCGCGCGTCAACCTAGAAAGACCTTTCACTGTCGAAATCGCCGACGGAAAATCTATTGTCGTGGACGTCGTAATACACGACTGCACTTTAAGCCTTAACGAACACGAGTTTTTCGTCGACCTTATTCCTATGCAATTGGGAAGCTTTGATGTTATCATTGGCATGGATTGGTTAGCCAAACACCGTGCGGAAATTCTATGTTTCGAGAAGTGTATCCGAATTCTGTTACCGACTGGAGATACTTTGAAGGTCTTTGGGGAGAAATCGTCCCAAAGACTCAAACTCATGTCTTGTATCAAGGCCCGTAAGTGCTTGAGTAAAAACTACATGGCTTTCATGGCATATGTGGTTAATACGAAAGCCAAGGGTAAGGAGTTGGAGGACATTCCTGTTGTGCGAGACTTTCCCGAAGTTTTTCCCGAAGATCTTAAAGGGTTACCTCCCGTGCGAGAAGTTGAGTTCAAGATTGATTTAATCCCTGGTGCAAACCCTGTGGCTAAATCGCCTTATCGTCTTGCACCTTCTGAAATGCAAGAGCTCGCTAGTCAACTGCAAGAGTTGACCGATAAGGGTTTTATTCGCCCTAGTTCATCACCGTGGGGCGCACCTGTACTGTTTGTGAAGAAGAAGGATGGTTCATTTCGTATGTGCATCGACTACCGGGAACTCA
This sequence comes from Flaveria trinervia, assembly GCA_025506515.1. Lineage (NCBI taxonomy): Eukaryota > Viridiplantae > Streptophyta > Magnoliopsida > Asterales > Asteraceae > Flaveria > Flaveria trinervia. The sequence continues at coordinate 100,842,992 of CM046447.1, read as the reverse complement.
ACAAGCTTACTATTAAAAACCGATACCCTCTTCCCCGAATCGATGATCTCTTCGACCAACTTCAAGGGGCAACTCAATTCTCAAAGATCGATCTACGCTCTGGGTATCATCAACTACGTGTTCACAATGATGACATTCCAAAGACCGCTTTTCGTACTCGATATGGGCACTACGAGTTCATGGTTATGCCTTTTGGTTTGACCAATGCACCTGCCGTGTTCATGGATCTCATGAATCGAGTATGTAAACCGTATTTGGATAAATTCGTAATCGTGTTCATTGATGACATTCTTATCTATTCTAAGACGAGAGTCGATCACGAGACACACTTGCGACAAGTTCTTGAACTTTTGAAGAAGGAGCAATTGTACGCTAAGCTTTCCAAGTGTGAATTTTGGTTAGAAGAAGTTCAATTCTTAGGACATGTGGTGAATAGCCAAGGTATTCACGTTGATCCTACCAAGATTGAAGCGGTGAAGAATTGGTGCATTCCCACAACCCCAACTGAGGTTCGTTCTTTTCTGGGTTTAGCGGGATACTACCGTAGGTTCATAGCAAATTTCTCGAAGATTGCTAAACCATTAACGGCACTAACCCAAAAGAATCGACTTTTTGAATGGGGACCCGAGCAAGAAGAGGCTTTCGAGACATTGAAACGCAAGTTGTGTAATGCTCCTATTCTCACACTACCCGATGGAAACGACGACTTTACTGTATATTGTGATGCTTCTAATCAAGGTCTGGGTTGTGTTCTCATGCAACGGGCAAAGTTATAGCATACGCGTCAAGACAATTGAAGGTGCATGAAGTTAACTACACAACGCATGATCTTGAACTTGGTGCGGTGGTTTTTGCATTGAAGATTTGGCGACACTACTTATATGGGACGCAATGTATAGTCTACACCGATCATAAGAGTCTCCAACACGTGTTCAATCAAAAGGATCTCAACATGAGACAAAGACGTTGGATTGAGTTGATTAGTGACTACGACTGCGACATTCGCTATCATCCTGGAAAGGCGAATGTTGTAGCCGACGCACTAAGTCGCAAGGTCCACAACAAGACTGTCTCGCTTCAAGAAATTCGAGATCGAAGGCAATGGTTTGATACACTAGGAGAATTTGATACCGAGATTCATGTGGATGTCAACGAGGCTACTATCATGCTTCAAAACATAAGGATCGATAGTGACCTCGAGATGTGCATTCGCGAGGCTCAACAAGTGGCACTAACCGACGAAGGAAAAGATGAAGATTTGATGACTAACGTACGGTCACAATTGGAGACAAAACCGAACGGCATGTGGTACTTCTTGAATCGACTTTGGATCCCGAATCGTGACAACCTTCGGCACTTCATTATGAACGAAGCTCATCAAACCCGATATTCTGTTCATCCTGGCTCCGATAAGATGTACATGGACCTGCGTGGTCAATATTGGTGGCCTGGAATGAAGAAAGATATCGCATCTTATGTTTCTAAGTGTCTCACGTGTGCAAGGGTTAAAGCCGAGCATCAACGACCAAGTGGTTTACTTGAGCAACCTGAAATTCCTATGTGGAAATGGGAACATATATCCATGGATTTCATAACCAAGTTACCTCGTACACCTCGTGGTCATGATAGCATTTGGGTCATCGTTGACCGTTTGACCAAGACAGCACATTTCATACCCATACGAGACACGTACAAGGTTTCGAGGCTAGCCCGAATCTATGTTGATGAAATTGTGAGTCGTCATGGCGTGCCCTTACACATCATTTCTGATCGAGATGCTCGTTTCACTTCACACTTCTGGTCTTCGATGCAAGAGCTTTTGGGAACTCAATTGGATTTAAGTACGGCTTACCATCCTCAAACCGATGGTCAAACCGAACGAACAATCCAAACCCTCGAGGATCTGTTACGACTTTGTGTCCTTGATTTTGGTGGTGATTGGGATACGCATTTACCGCTCGCGGAATTTTCGTATAACAATAGTTATCACTCAAGTATCAAAATGGCACCATTCGAGGCTTTGTATGGCCGTAAATGTCGTTCCCCAATCTGTTGGACTGACATTGGGGAAAATATTATCACTGGGCCGGAACTTATTCAGGAAACGACCGACAAAATTTCCAAAATACGAAATAATCTTGAGGTGGCTAGAAGTCGCCAAAAGAGTTATGCCGACAAAAGACGCAAACCATTGGAGTTTCAAGTCGACGACATGGTTCTTCTTAAAGTCTCCCCATGGAAGGGTGTTGTACGTTTTGGGAAGAAGGGTAAGTTAGCCCCACGCTTTGTAGGACCTTTCAAGATTTTGAAAAGAATTGGGAAAGTGGCTTACAACTGGAGTTACCTTCTGAACTTAGCGGAGTTCATCCTGTCTTTCATGTCTCGAACCTGAGGAAGTGCTTGACTGATGAAAATTTGCATGTCCCACTAGAGGAAATTCAAGTTGATGAGTCATTGCACTTTGTTGAGAAGCCTGTGGAGATTATGGATCGCACCCTGAAGAAAACCCGAACAACTACCACACCTATCGTTAAAGTCCGTTGGGAAAACAAATGTGGAGCCGAGTTCACTTGGGAGCGTGAAGATCATATGAAGAGAGATACCCGTATTTGTTTCATTCTTAATTTCGGGACGAAATTCTTTCAAATAGGGGAGACTGTAACATCTTGAAATTTTGGGTTAATTTATTGTTAGTTTTGTTAAATTCTTGCATGGGTTAGTTGTGTCATTCATGAGACTTATAGGTTACTGATGCCATAATTGGTCTATTATCATTTAACTTGAAAGATAATAATTATTAGATAACAATAACTTATATAATGATTTTAATAAATGAAATAATAACAATAAAAATTATAGTAATAATAAACAATAATAATAATAACAATAATATAATTTATTAGGTTAGTAAACTTAAAATGGTTGAAACTTAAAAAGAAACAAAGTTCAAGGGGGTTTATTGTTAATTTACAAACTTTAATACAAAGGTTTAAGCATAAAATAATAATAAGTTAAACTACAGGGGTCGAATTGTAACTTTAAAAGTTACAACCCAACCCCCGCCCACTCTTAAACCCGTGAATCCGGCGAGAGCTCCGGCCATTCTCCGGCCGAGCTCCGGCGGCTTCAAATCAACCGTTTTTCTTCAAATCTTAAACCAAAACCGACCCAATCATTCTTTCTGCAGGTTTCGAACTTAAATGCCTGATTTAATTGAGTTAAACCATCGGTTACTACTCTAATCATCGAGTAACCGAGGCTATCTAATGCAAAGAACCGTTTGAGCGTTTAAGGCTAATAATGATCAAATTAACTAAACTAAACGAACGTTTGTCTGATACTAATCATTACAACTCCCAATTTCATCTGAATCAAACGCGAGCATAAGCATTCGATCATCACTTTTTTCGCGAACCTGCAACTACTCGAATATCCTCTTCTGAGCATCAAAACTCAAAATCAACATAGGGCTTCTCATCATTTAGCTTACTCGAAGCTTTCTGTGAACGAATTGGAGTTTCATCATTGATTATAGCCTAAACGAATCGCAACACAATCACGGCTGTTCTTCGAGTGTTCATCATCGATCGTGCGAAATTCGGGTAATTGAACATACATACATACTCGATTTCAGTTGGGGAATAAAAGCCCTAACAATTATTTGTTCAAAAACATCATTTGATGCTTCAATTTGGGGGACGATTGAACCTAGGGTTCATACGATTTGGGGGGATTTGGTGCTTGGTGTTTTTGGGTTTTAAAACGGGATTATGACCGCGGCTGAGAGCCTTGGTTCACTGGTTACCCACTCACTTCGTGTACGAGAGGTCCCGGGTTCGAACCCGGCGACCTCCAATATAATTTTTTGGGCTTTTCAGCCTTTAAAAAATATTTAAAATTTTCTGAAAACTATAATAAAAATGTTTTGTAAATTTTGTTATTTTTAAGCTATCCTATTATTTTCTATAAATTATCACTTTAACCACCTTAACAATTTTCTTATAAAATAAAATTAGCAAAGTATATTTTTAAAATTAGACTTTATATAATATTGGTAAATCATTTAATTATTTGGACACTACAATTATGGATTAATCATGATAATTATAGAAATTATATATTTTATAATTAACCTTCACGAATTAATATAAAGGATTTAATTCCTTAAAAATTTGATACATGACATTTTTCTTGGACTAAAACATATATATGATTTCGCTAACCAACGTCATCAAATTATTAAGACCCTCAAATACCAAATTGAAACCCTAGTCTCGTTTAACCATTAAATATTATTAAATTGTAACCTTGTAAATATATATTTTGTTTTAGGTGCATTGTGAAAGATTACGTTGAATCGTTGCTTATTATTATTCATATTAATCATCAAATATATACTATTTGATCAAGTGAGTATTCTATACCCCTTTTTCCTATTTTCACACTTTGGGGTGAAACATGTTAACTTATACTATTGCACTCATAGACTTATTTGAGACTTGTAAACTTTATGGCATCCATCATGTTAAGTTGTGGTTAGTTGAACTTTTGTGATTACCATGTTATGGCGTTATATGTGCAATCATTAACTATTGCTAGCCCAACGAAGTCATAGATCTGTGGGTAAGACAAGCCTGCTTGGTTGATCCAAGTACACTTAGCTGATCGTATATACTTTAAACGTTTGAGACTTGTAAAACATTGTCAAGGTTTGATTGTTGCATGGACCATAGCATCCCTAATCACTATATTCACTAACTTATGACTTGAATTGCCATCTTTTATATACTTATGTATTGAAAACTATGGAATGCTCACCAACATTTTTATGTTGACTTTTTATTTTTAACATGTTTCAGGAAACGCCCAAGTTTGATTCCTACACATTGAAGCTTGCACAATCTAGGAATGGACCTAGATTAATAAATAAAATAGAATGAATTGTTACATTCTATGTTATGCTTTTATTTCCTTTGAAACTTATGTTTGTAATGTGACAAATGAAACTTATGTTTAAATTATATTTGGATTATTTAATAGCGTTATGTGGCTGTGAACGATCTTAACTCTCACTCCTCGACGTTTCCGCCGTCAGGTTGGGGTGTGACACATGTGAAACCCTAATCATACCAAAACCAAGACTCAAGCTTCCAGAAAAATAGACACGTTTGACCTAGTTGACCCGTTTGACCCGTTGGGTGACATTATGAGTTATAATTCAAATAGAGCCAATGAGCACATCAACATACATGATCAACATTCAAATTGTATCATACGTATGCTATATCAACCAGGTGTATCGCTTAGATCATCATACAATCAAGTACTATACAAGTCATGCGAATCTAGAACATTAACATATCCATTAGTTATAATACAAACTAACATGTCACACAAAGTTCAACCATTCATCACATGCCATGTGAAGCCACCCACGACTTCACATCCTAAACCCTGCCAATCCTACTAAGTAGGGGCCTCAGATCCGCACGCGTGTATAATGATCATAACCATATTCTTTAAGCATATGCATTGCATTCACAACATCACAAAAATCATTACCAGACCCAAGCATGATGTCCTACTACTACACAACATCCAAACCATACATGATCACCAAAGTCCAAATATCACTCATGATTATCCAAGCATGCCATACAACTAATTTAACACGTTCTATCACACTAGAATTTATCCTTGAACATACTAGCAGGCTCCTATCATCCCAAACATGATCATAACATCATACCTCAACGTTTACACAAATAAAGTTTCCCTTTTGGAAAGAACATCCCAAAATCTATCAAACATCCAAAGCATACATGAATTCATCAATAATATACCAATTCAAGCTCATACTAACATCAAAGCATGATCAACCACATCCAAACATCATAATTCACCAATTCATATCCAAAAGTTACTATCTTTAGTAATGTATGAACTATAACATGTTTTCTTGAATTTCCAATGATCACAACAACAATCTAACATCTAATTATCACCATGAACACATCCATAACATCATAACATCCATAGTTCAACATTTCATGCAAATAAAGTTACTATTATTAGTAACCTATGAACATCAACCCTAAATCATCTTTTTCTTGCAAGATTCATGATTCCTAACATTCATACAACTTATTAATCACCACACATTCATCACACAATCATCATTCATCCATAATCATGCCCAAAATCGAATTAGGGTTTGACTAGAATCAAAACCCATGATTAAACCACTAAAAACATGTAATTCATCCATGATCGACGTTAACTAACATGTATTCAACCTAACTAACATATAAACATCATCAATTGATCAAAACTCAACACCAAGAACACCAATTTTGTGATTTAAGGTTCGGCCATAATGAAGAACATCACAAAACATGAAAAATCTAACCTTTAAACGTGTAATTGCTTGAAATTGATGCTTCCTATGTGTTATATGTCTTGTAATCGAACCAAAATCACACGAAAATGCTTGTTCTAGATCGAATTTCGAAGATGGAGAGGGGAAAGAAGCTTGATCGCGGCCGAGGGGTTGAATTAGGGTTTGAGGTTTTGTTTTATTTAATTTTAATTTACACATTTACCCTTTTAACCCTTGTAATTTGTATTTTATAAAAAACTAAGCTTTAAACTCTTTGTAAAGTGTTTTTAACTTCATAATATAAAGATATAAACTTATAAAATTCATTATATATCTTATCTTTATAAAAACACAAGACATACGAATAAATAGGCACGTTTCCGCGTTACGCGATAAATTCTTTAATTAACCTTTTATAAATGTGTAAACACATAAACATAACCCAATACTCACATAATCACTTAGATTCATATCAAATTAACATTATTCATTATTATTAGGTCACCAACGTTAAACGACAACTAGTGTGTGCTCACGACACGTGTATACAAGACTTAACGGAACTAACGGAGCTTGGTAACGGAAATTTACCGGATGTCACACGGGTGTTACAGACGAAGTCCCAACGGGTCATCAGCGGTAACATTTGATACGGTAACATCGATTTGGGCGGTAACCCGTCTCCACCGCTGTTCACATCCGCCGGAAATCTCGCCGGCTTAATCATCGCCACAGGGGTGACAGAGTACATCGGAGAAGGGGTGCCGGAGCTGGTGTTCACATCACCACCACCACCGTCGCTCCGGCGACTCCGCTTTACAGATCTGAGGAAAGACTTGAAATTACTAGAAAAGAATCGCCACATGGGCGATGCAGTACGTCTGTGACGACCCTAAAAATAGGGTTAGGAAAAAAAATAGTTTACGAGTAAAATTAATATATATTATATATATAAGTTATGAATTATTATGTGCACTTATATGTTAAGATTATACGTATGCATGTTTACATGCATACCTTACGAATGCATGTGCCATCTTTTGTTAAATACATATGTATATTATAGTTTATATATATATATATATATATATATATATATATATATATTATATATATATATATATATATATATATATATATATATATATATATATATATATATTATGTTGCACGTATGCATGGTTGCATGGATGTATAACTTTACGTGTGCATGTATCCATATTCATAAGTCATGGATCTCAAAATATGATCTAATATTTCAACTTAACAAACCATTCACCAAATAATACAAAACATAACCCCAAACAAACACCTCAATACAAGATAACAACAAAGAAACTTGACATCAAAACAAATCTTATTCACTTAAACCTCAAACTTAAGCATTATGAAAACACATGTCACGGTTCATTAGGCGTTTAAGAAAACCGATTAAACACTCTAAGCTTTAGTTAAACCTTGTAATAATTGCATGATGACTCATATGCTTCTTTACTCGACACATAGCTTCACCATGACACCAAGGGTGTCTACAAAATCGCCACCTCTCACCCTAAAAACCAACTAAGCTACTCTAGGAATAAGCTTAATTATAACCAACTCCACTATTTGAAGAACTCGGCCGATGGTTTAGAAACACAAGACACATCATTCAAAAAACTAAATCTCTCTCAAACTCTCGACTTCATCTAGTTCTCTCGGTTATCACTTCCGAACACCACCACCATAACCGAACATCACAACCATCTTCACCTTCACACCACCACCTCTCGGTCACCACCACAAACACCACTCCTTCACCTCTCAACCGAACACCATTAACATCACCATTCACGGTCACCATTATAACATCACCACAATCCAACTTCATCACCTTTCAAACCAACCTTTGCAAGAAGATCACAACTTTGAAAGCTCAAAACACTTACACACATTGAAGAACCGGAGAAAGAAGCTACCATCAGCTATCATCACCCTCTCCTTCTGTCAAAATCAAGGTTTCACTCTCTAAACCATGTCTAAATCAAGATTACAAAGATTATACATATGTTTAAACAAACATATGATTAACTCTTATGATTTTACATCTAAGATCTTTATGAATCCTATAAACATATCAACTTTATTTAAAAAGTCACTAAGAAGGTTTTAAGAATCTGAAATAAACAAAATGAAACCTGATAATCGAAATTTATATAAAAGAAATTATCAATTAAGGATTAAAATCTTATATGCAACTTGTTAAATTCAGTTTATTGTGTTATAGACTATGATTCTAGGAACAAACATTGGTGGCATGTTTAAAATATTAAGAATTATAATTCTGCAGATTTTGATGCCATTCCTATAGATAAAATGATTTATATAAATTATTTTAGTATTTGAAAGAAAAATTTATGCTGGAAGAACTGAACCTGGGATGATATTGAGAAAATTATATGTTAAACCTTATGAATTATAAGAATTACAGAAAAGTTTCATGACCTAGCTTGAAGTTATGAATAAGTTACGAATTTTTAGAGATTCTGTCACATAAAAATCAAGAAATAACTTTGCAATAAATTATGAGAAATTTTCAGAAAATATGAAAAGCTGAAAAGAACATTCTGTACGAAAATAGAAATTTTTGGACATATTCTGATATTTTTATTAAATATTAGTAAAATGATGAAAATCATGAAAATTGACTCTGTTGTGATTTAGGATTTGGAAAAGTTTTGAGAAGTTATATATATAGTGTCAAAAATTCTGATAAATTTTTAGAATTTTTAGAAAGCCGAAGTAATTTTAACAGTTTATTTGAATATTCCAAAAATTATAAAAAATAAAATGCAAATAATTAAAATATAAAATCTGAGTATGTTATGTTTTATTTCATTACCTATTTATTGTAAGAATTTTTATATTGTTTGAGGTACTGAAAATTTTGAAGAAAATATTTATGTTTTCTAAACTATAAATATTTTTATTTATAGGTGATTTCTTGGAGTAAAGGTGAGATTTATAGCCTCATTTTTATTTTTATAAACTTCTGGGGGAAAAAGCATACTATTAATTTTATGATTGATGCTATTTTTGAGATTTATTGTCATTTATGTTACAACCATTAATTCGGATGTGAAACCGTTGGATAATATATGTATCGCTACTTAGGAAATAATTTCCTGCACCAACAGGATGAGTGTTATGATGTGATATTATCTGATTTATGAATTATGTTATGACAGTATGGTTGAACCGATTATTAAGTAAGGTTTGGTTGTATTTGATGCATCAATAATATTTTATGTAAGATAAACCTATGAACTCACCAACATTATGTTGACTATTTTAAGTATGCTTTTTCAGGAATTCATCATGTCTAACAGCTTAATGTTCTCTTTTGATGTGTATAACGGCTGGGGAGAAGTTATGGGGAAAGTCTGTGTGAATTTAACTATGAATATGTATGATCTCAGCATATCGGTGGACGCTCATTTCCACCGTTACTGAAGATGTAGCAGTTAGAAAATATGTTGTAATAGGATTATAATTACATCAAATTTTAACTATCATGATTTAATGTAATCCTAACCTTATTATTATCTTATGAAGTATGTTTTGTTATATTTAATATATGTTGTTGTGCTATCTGAAACTCTGTTAATCAATGAGATCTGTACAAACAAGTCACACCCAAATAATCATTTCACGCTTCCGCCCGGATGTGACAACGTCAGAGAAGGGGTGTCGTAGCTGGTGTTCGTACCACCACCACCGTCGCTCTAGCGACTCCGCTTTACAATCTCGCCGCCCCATCCCCACCACCATAGCTATCAATCGCCACCATAACAGCTCCTATCAACACCACCACAACCACATCACTAGAAAAGACTTGAAATAATAGATCTGAGAAGGAATGGAGGCTTAAAATGGTGGTAATTAGTGTTTGTAGCAGGTCTGGTTGATGGTGGGTGACGTATGTTGTGGTGGTGAGGGGAGGTTGTGGTGGAGTTGGGTTGTGGTGCTCATGGTGTTGATGGATGGTTTCACCAATGACCAGTGGGTGGTGGTGTTGGTGGGTGGTGGTGGATGTAAAGAAAAGAGGAAGAAGATGGTTTGGGTGGTGGCATCAAAGGGTGGTGGATGGTGGTGTCGATGGGTGTGGGTGGATGTAGTGAGAAGAAGAAAAAGAGGAAGATGTGGGTGGTTGTATCATTTGCAAGTTGATTGTGAAAGAAAAAGATATAGGTGGCTCACAATTTTATTTTTATTTTAATTCTTAGGGGCATTTTAGTCTTTTTATAAAAGTATTAACGGAAAAACTAACGTTGTTAGGATTTTGGATACAAATGGATATAAAAATGAAACGTTAGGGGTCAGATGGCAAATTTGATCCATAGGGATGCAAGTGGTTAAAATGAACAAACGTCAGGGATACAAATGGTAATTTACTCTAATTATTATAAAAAATAATAATTATAATAATAATAACACTAATAATAATAATAATAATAACAACAATAATAGCAATAACTAAAATAATAGTAATAATAATAATTTGTAAAACAATTATTAAACTTGAAATGTTAAAACTTAAATTAATTAAGTTAGGGGGTTTGTTTTGCCATTTTATAAACTTTAAATGAAAGTTTTGTGCATAAAATAATAACAAACTAAACTACTGTGACATCCCGTGTTTTCAAGTTAATATCTGTACTTTAATAAAATACAAAAAATATTTAAATGCATTATAAGACTTAATTTTATGATAATTAAGGTCATTTAAGGTCTAGCAAAGCCCCTTTGTGGATAAATTTCATAATTGGTAATTCTAAGAAATTACCGGGTCGCGTAGCAATAAAGCGTTTAACGAACGTTTGTGATAATCTGGTTAATTAAAATTGATCAATAAATATTGATTTTTATAACTTAAGAAAATATTAAGTGAAAATATTATTAGTAATTAATAATAATAATTAATATTATTTACTTTGATCACGTAAAATTAAGACTTTTTAAATATTGTCGTGATGCAACGTACAGTCCGTTGCACACTGTGGTAGATCGCGTATATTTTTTTCTTGAATTTTTGTCACTATTATTTAATGTTGTCAACCCTTGGAAAACCTCAAATTAATACTTTAATTTTATAGAAAATTTATGCGTAAAAAAACACCCGAACATTTAAGATTTTTGCAAAAAAATCTAACAAGACCGACCTTCGCCTTACACCCAGTGGCATCTCACTTAGAGATCCACCATCAATTTTTAAGACTTAATTACATGATTAGACTAATCTAATCACACTTGGACATCCCTATAAAACCCACCCAACACTCCATTTTTTACACACACTTAATATCAGTTTCTCTCACTAAAACACTCACTTCTCTCCTCCTTCTCTCTAAACCCACGGCCACACACCATCACCATCTTCATCTTCATTTTTTTCTTGTTTTCAAGTTTATTTCTATCCTTGAATGTAACATCTTGTATTTTTGTTAAATTAGGCGTTAACCTTGTTAAGTTCTTGTAAGGACCATTTATGTCATTTATGAAACTTTGAGGGCTTGTTGAGTTAAATTGGGAGTTAATAAATTATTTTGCTTAACATTGATAATAATGATAATAATATTGTTACCATAATAATAATAATAATAATAATAATAATATAATAATAATAATAATAATGATAATAATATAAATGACAAGTTATAAAAGTTAACAAGTTAGTTTAATGTTAAGCTTGAAGTTAATAAAGAGGGCTTATTTGCCAATTTGGAAACTTAAAATTAAACTTTTAAACATAAAATGTCAACTATTAAACTACAAGGGGCCAATGTGTAAAATCTCAAAGTTTCAACCCAAACCTCCCGCCCACCCCCGTAATTCCGGCCGGGACTTCGGCTACCCTCCGGTCGAAGTCCGGCGAGTCTAGAACACCAAAATCATTCGATTTTGTAACCCAAAATCGACCCGAATCGTTTTGTAAACGTAATTCGAACTTGAATGCATCCAATAATTGAGTTGTACATCGGTTATCAAGTCTATCCATCGTATAACCGAAACTCTTTTAATTCATGGCCGTTCGAGCATTAAAACACAATAATAGTCGAATTAACTTAACACAAACAATAATTTATCTATCTGCAATCGTTTACACCCTTCAATTGCACCTGAAACAAACGCATACATCGAATCCCATCATCATCTTCTGTCGTAACTTGCATCATACTCGAACACCATCATTAGGGCGTCAATCTTCGAAATTTATAAGGGGCTTTGCATTAAGGACATCACAAGAAGCTATTCACAGAATTAATTGGATTATCATTCACGTTTGCATCTGGTTTGCATCACCCACGGCCGCAACCTGTTTCTCGTTGGGAGCATCACCAATTCGAACATAATACAGGTAATTAAACGCACACATATACTCGGTTTTCTTTGGGGAACAAAAGCCCTATGATTAATACAATGAACATACTCGAATCCGTGGTCAATTGGGATTGAATTGGTTCTAGGGTTTATATGGAATTGGGGATTTATAGTTGTTGTTTGTTTTAAGATTTAAAAACGGCTTCATATCGCGGCTGAGAGCCTTAGTTCACTGGTTACCCATCCCCATCCCAACCTAGAGGTCCCGGGTTCGAACCCGGGCACCCTCTGTTTTTTTTTTTTTCAAAAGAGTCGTTTTTGGCCTTAAATTAATTATAGAAATTTATAATAATTATAAAAATGACTTTTATAAACCTCAAATTTTTAAAGTCATTTTAATATTTTTTAAAATTTATTCTTGTAAAACATTTTAATATTTTAATGTAAAATTATTTACAAATGTGTTAATTAAGTTTTTTTATAAAAATTAGATTGTTATATAATACTTAAAGATATTAAAATAATATTAGAACCTATGCTTAAGGATTTATCATGATAATTATAGAATTTAAATATAATTTTAAAAATAAAATCACAAGTTATTTACAAAGGATCGATTCCTTAAAAATAAATTTTATAAATTTCATAAATTGTATTTTTATAAGAATTTATTTACTTTATAAAAATCCCCAAAATTCTAATACCCTAGTTCATGTTAACTCGTTAATCTTATATTAACCTAAATCTTGTAATATTATATATTTAGGTACCTTGTGACGTTTTATCTTGGAACGACATATATTATTCTTATTAATCTTCATTATATACTTATTCGACATGTGAGTTTCCTTGCCCCTTTTTCATATTTTCACACTAATTTGGGGTGAAACATGATAGCTTATACATGATACACATACGTATTTGAGACTTGTAAATCACATGCAATTCAACTTATTATTTTGTCATGGTTATTTGTGTATTGTAAGTGATTATATGAGATACATAGTTTGTTTACAATCATTAACTATTGCTAGCCTGGCGACGTCTTAGATCTTTGGGCCTGACAAGCCTATTTGGTGCTAAAGTCGATGTATTGCCGACTCCTGATGACGTATGCTCGTTCATCATGGGAACCAAATACACTTAGCCAATCTTTTATACTTGTAATCAAGTCGAGGTTTGGTTGTGACGATATGTGTTCTATAACCTTACTTGCTTATGACCTATGACATGAATTGCTACTTGTAACCTTTTCATATTATGTATGAAAACCTTGGAAACTCACCAACTATTTTTAGTTGACTCTTATTTTTTATCATGTTTCAGGTCAACCTCAAGTTTAAAGTGATTTTTTTAAAGCATGTAATAATCTAGGACTTGGGCCTAGTTAATGAATAAAATGTTTACATTATGTTATGTTATGTTTGAACTTATTACTTGTTTGATACTTATGATTGTATTTCATTTCAAGATTTATGATAAAATATTTACATTTTAATATAGCGTTATGTGGCTGTGAACAATCTTAACCCTCACATCTCGACGTTTTCGCCGTCAAGGTTGGGGTGTGACAGATTGGTATTAGAGCCCATAACTATAGGGATTTAGGTTATTAGAAATGGTGACCTAGACTATAGCTTATGCATGAACCTCATAGGATAATATTTATATTCTTGGAAATATATATATATTGTTACATGCTACATAATGCTATACCTTACTTATGTGCAACTTGATGCCTTAGCATAGGTTCGCCTTGTACTTGTTTAAACTTTGTTATTTGTCTCCCTAAACTTAACTTTGACTCTTTGACTCTCCCCGACAAATGAAACTTCTTAATCTTATTCTCGTCAACATGTGGGAACTTATGCTTATGCTTATGATTTGAATCTTTAGACTTATGTCTAATCTATGTTAAATCTCATCAAGGTTTTGATTACATGAACCTAAGAAATTTGTGTGACACATAGACACCTGTATTCTGGATTTCCTGGCAAAAGGCCATCGGGCTAAGGCAAGCATATCGCATAAATCCTACGGGACTAGTTATGCTTACCTGGGGATTTCTGGAATGAGTGATAAACTATGGTCAACATACATAAATTTCTAAGGCGAGTGGGTCAACTTACCTTGACGTGTCAACGTTTCCAAATGGTAATGCGTTAGCAAATGGAACCATTCCATGTGCCTTACAACTTTTGCCTTATCCTTGTTGAACATTAATCCTTGTTGTTCCAATTCTCATATCTAACACGTTTTGTATATTCCAGCATGTCTCGTCATCATGGAAAACGTGGAAGTTCCGATTGTAAGTTAGCCGCCATGATTGCTCGACAAATGGCTGCTGTCATCCCGACCATGGTTGTTGAACTTAATAGCACCTTAATGACCAACGCTAGCAACAATAGTCATGGGGAAAATAGTGCTAACCAAGGGCGCAACAACCAAACTTGCACTTTCAAGCACTTTAGCTCATGTAAACCCACTCGTTTTAGTGGTAAGGAAGGAGTCACTGGTCTTCTTGAGTGGTTCGAGAGCATGGAGAACACCTTCGTTAACTGTGAGTGTCCCGAGGCACTCAAAGTTCGTTATGCCACTAGCATGTTCCAACAAAGGGTACTCACCTGGTGGAATAGCGAGAAAAGAAATCGTGGGCCCGATGCTATTCTGGCACTTACTTGGGAGGAGTTCAAGAACATCACTATCGCAAAGTTCTGCCCGAGAAGCGAACTGCAAAAGTTGGAGGAAGAATTTTGGAATTTAAAGCAAAACAATGGTGATCATTTGGCCTACTCAACTAGGCATCATGAGTTGAGTATACTGTTGCCTCATATGGTCGACATTGTCCCCCGCAACATTGAGAAGTTCATTAAGGGTGTACCACCCCAAATTCAAGATGTTGTGGTGGGTAGCCGACCCACAACCTTAGAAGAAGCCATTACTATCACCACTCAACTCACCGAGAACCATATACGAGCGGCACCATGTCTATGAAGGGTGCCAAAAAGGTGGAAAGGACGGCTACCGAGGCCGTTAAGGAGACCAAAGCTGAACCGTCCAACAACAACAACAACAACAACAAGCGCAAGTTCACATTGGCGCGTAACTATGCTGTGGCTGCACCTAAACAACCCCAAAGACAACTTGTACCTGCGGCTACACCTGTGGCACAAGTGCCTGGGGCTAGGGCTTATGCTGCTCCTCAGCCTATGTGCAACACGTGTAGGTATCATCATCCGGGGAATCAACCATGCCGCATCTGCACCTTATGCGGTAATATGGTCATTTGGTGGCGACCTGCCACCGTGCACCTAACAATGCCACCGTGGTCACAAACCGTGTTTGCTACAACTGTGGGGAACCTGGTCATTTTCGGCCACAATGCCTTCGTCTTGTGGGTAATGTTCCACAAGCTTGAGGACGTGCTTTCAACATTAACGCCAACCAAGCACAAGCAAACAACGATGTGGTGAATGGTATGTCAACTCACCTTTAACTTTTGTGATCCGTTTCTCTTCATACTATACCTAAATCGTTCAATATCTTAAAAAATTGACCAGGTATGTTCCTTATTAACAAAACTTATGCCTATGTCCTATTTTATTCTGGAGCCGATAAAAGTTTTGTTTCATTAGAGTTTGAACCCATACTTGCTAAGCCACATACGAAACTAGAAAGACCTCTTACGTTGAAGTTGCCGATGGAGAACCGATCACCGTTGACGTCATCATTCGTGATTGCATCTTAAGTCATGACACGCATGATTTTCTTATCGATCTTATCCCTATGAAACTTGGAAGCTTCGACGTCATCATTGGTATGGATTGGTTAGCCAAACACCATGCCGAGATCATTTGTTTCGAGAAGTGCATCCGTATACCGTTACCTTCTGTGATACTTTGAAGGTGTTCGGTGAAAAATCTTCCAAAGGACTTAAACTCATGTCTTGCACTTAAGCCCGAAAATGCTTAAGCAAGAAGTATATTGCTTTCTTGGCTTATGTGGTCAACACGAAAGTCAAAGGGAAAGAACTTAAGGATGTCCCTATCGTACGAGACTTTCCTGAAGTATTCCCGATGACCTTAGTGGTTTACCTCCCGTGCGTGAAGTTGAGTTTAAAATCTACTTGATACCGGGAGCAAACCCCGTGGCTAAGTCACCATATTGGCTTGTAAACATTTTACGATTAAAAACACGTTAAAACGGTGTTTTCGGGTCTAAAACAAATAATTTTGCACAAGTCCGGTTTTGGATGTTTGAAGTTAAAAACTTATGTAAGAATATAACAAATCCATAACAAGCAAGATATTCGGTGATAACTTTATACGCGCGAAAAAGCCGAAAACCGATAATTTCAGGTAAAATTAATGGACTGTTTTGGAATTGATTTTTAACAAAATTGTGAATCCAAGGATCACAATCAGGAATTATCAATGTTAGTTGATGTCAAGTCAATGTTTGTGGAATCACCAAATTTTCCAATATCAATAAATATACAAGAACACGATTGATGAAACACAACTAATGATCTGTTTAATTAAGTTGTATTTCATTAAAACACGTTAATGATTACAAATCACTAATGAATGATATTGAGAATTGTGTTGAATGATGGGACGGCTGCTAGGGTTTGGTTGTGTGATGTTTTTCTGTTGTGTATTCGTCGTATTGTTGTTGTCGTCATTGATTCGAAACCTAGGATCCGTATATATAGACAATGATATTTCTGTTAAAGAAACACCGGATCTCTTGGTATTTGAATTGTTTCTTTTAAGGAATCTCCGGATTTCTTGGGATTCACATAACTGACTTGTTGACTTGTAACACTTGTATTGTTTAAATACAAGTGTTTGGACTCCGCACGAGTATTGTCTTCCGTAGTTGATTGTTCTTCCGAAGCAAATGTTCTTTTGTAGGAATCTTCACTTGGTTTGGACTCCGCAGGATTATTGTCTTTCGTAGTTGATTGTTCTTTTGAAGCAAATGTTCTTCCGCAGGAATCTTGTTCTTCCGAAGCAAATGTTCTTCCACAGGAATCTTGTTCTTCCGAAGCAAGTGTTCTTCCGTAGGAATCCTCACTTGGAATTCTCACTTCACTCCAGTTGATGGTTCATCTACAGATGATCTTCGGATGTTTGTTATTTGTAAGAAACATATCTACGAAAGAACAAAATGTTCATCCGTGGATGTTTCTTACACTTAGTCAATTTCATAATTGACTAAATATAATATTTGTACCTGCAAACATACATAAATCAACACACATATATATGGGTTAACCTATGCATTTAATGCATACACAATAATGAATTACAACCATTCATTACAGATATTAATTCAAGTACTAAGCCTATACAAAATGGACTAGATCTACAGATCCTAGACCTAACAAAAATATTTTCAAAATGTTTTTGGTATAAAAGAGTCATATTTAAACATATAAAATGATCATAAGATATATTGGGTTGAAATACGGTTTATGCGTGTAAAACCATGTGGTTTCGGGTTAAAAATCATCGTATATGGGTGAAATTTGAGTCAAACATAATAGATCATACTTTTATAATAAAATTTGTCTAAAATAATTTCATATATATTATACTACTAAAAATGTAATTATTTATTAAAAAGAATAATAGAAGTGAGGTTGTATTAAATAAAGTAATATTTATAAGTTAATAATATAAGAGATGGTTTTCTTTACTAGAATAAGAATATGATATATCTAATTACTAAAACTTAAATAAAATATTATTATAAAATCATAATTACTTATTTATTTATTTGTTTGTTTAATCATATATTCATTTATTTATTTGTTTGTTTGTATAATATAAACATAGTAAATTTTACGTTACATTTTCTATATACTTTCACATGTTTATTTTGTGTGTGTATTGTGATTGTTGTTTAGGGATTAAATGATTGATGTAATTAATAAATATTTGTCACTTAATATAGTTATTAAACTAAAACGAAATCACCAACGAGTCTTTATTATATGGATTTCAAGATAAGTCTAGTGAGTTGGGTAAACAACTTACGTATTAGACTTATTACTCAACAATTAATAAATCCTTTGTGTTTAGGGCGTTATTAGCTGTTTAATTTCCGGGCTTGATTTTTGCTAGATCTTCTCCTTGTCACATTTGAAGGTGAGTCATTCAGCCCCATTTTAAATATTGTATTTATTTTTACTGTTTTGGGAGAAAAGCATGAAAAACTGTATATATGATAGATATAACGGATTAACATATGTTATAAAGGTATAAGTTGGGTCAATAGTAAGATGTATAATATTGAGCCCTTAAATTCCCCCATAATCATTAACCTCGGGGAGGCCACAAACCATATTGGTAGATCTATCGGGTTAGAATGACCCGCTCTCGCGACCAGTCGCGCTGGTCAGATTGTAGGGAGGGAATTTATATGTTTGGACTATTGTGGGGCAATGACATGTTTCTTGGTTTGATTATGGACTTATGACCTAAATTAATCATGTTATCCAGCTAGTCTATGTTGAGTATGTTGTATCTCGTTACATCATATTGTTTTGAAACCATTTGTTTATAAGACTGAAAACCCTGATCGCTCACCAATTTTATGTTGACTTTATTACCCTACATGCTTTTCAGGGTCATAGTTAAGCTTTGTGTGGAATTTCCGGGAATAAGTCTTTAGAGGGTCAAACGTGTAAAATATCTTTTAATGAATCAAAGACAATGTATTTCAACTAATATTGAGTTGTACAACATGAAAACTGCTGATAAATTGTTATGATTATAGAATGTTCAATGTGTGATTTTACGAAACTGATTGTATAATTGATCACATTTGACGTTAATTGTTGGATTAACTCCAACTTCCGTTATCACCATTTTTCGTAACCTTCCGTTGCGATTTTCGGGGTGTAACAACTACAAGGGCCAAATGTGTAATTTTTAAGTTACAACCCAACCCCCGCCCACTTAACCCCATAATTCCGGCCAAGGGAGTCAGCCATGCTCCGGCCGAGCTCCGACCACCCATAAAATTCACCAAAATGTCAATAATCAATCACCAAACCGTTCCAAATTGAATCTAACATATGAATCAAACTTGAAACAACTTATTATACAATTTGAAACGTCTGTATTATTGAAGAATCACTCAAAACCGAACCCCAATTGATTTCCAAACTGTTCAACGTACAAATCGTGATAATAATCAAATTAATTGAACATAACCAATCGGTTAACTATCTCTAACATATCACTATTTGCAATTTCATCTAAGAAACACACAAACCTCACATTTGATTACCACTTCTATCGAGAACCTGCAACCTCATCGAAACCCACTCCTCGAATAATTTAAACCGAAAGGCTTTGCATTAAGATCATCATCCGAAGCTACCCAAGAAATTAATTTGATTATCTCCCTTGATTATCATCCATGCTTAGTTGTATTATTATGTGAGCGTAAGTTTAATAGTAAACTCAATTAAATATGTGTATTATTATATGTTATAATTAGTATGAAAAGACATGACGGACCTTTCTTTCTTTGAGGTTATTTTTTTATAAATTTCCATACAATTTTACTCACACCATTATATTTTACGTTTTTTTTATTTACAATTCCTCAAGACGAGATTAGTCAATATTTTACTTTTTTAATCGTCACGTTAGGTTATTTAATTAAAATTTTAAACTCATGCACATATCAATGATTTTCTCATACAAAACTATAATAAAAATTTGATATCATCGTTTATTACGTATATTTTTACTCATACGTAATTCTAATCGTATATTTTAAAATATCGTTTTATATTTATTAAAAATTATTTTTTACAAACATTATATTTTTCAATTCGTATAATACATGAACTTAACACTAGTACGGTGTATAATATAAATAAGTTAACTTTTAACTTTGAAAAACATTCCTTGATAAGCGAACCACCGCGGGCCCGAAGTTTTGAATGAGGTTCTGGAAACACCTTAAACTTTCAAGAACATTCAACTTTCAACCTCCGCGTACATTCTAGAACGTCTTCGAAACTCCCGTCTTCCCATATAAATTCTCCATTAATATCCATTTCATCATCAACAATTTACACCACCAACTCTCGATTTCACTTCAAATCATCAAATTCAATCGCAAAGAAGACACAAACAACATGGACATCAGCCTAATGGGATTCGACACCCCCTTCTTCCGCAACTCCACCACCTCCTCGACGCCGCCGACGAGACCACCAGCACCACCACACCACAGCAGCAAGCCCAGCCGCGCCTACGTCCGCGACGCCCGAGCCATGGCGGCGACTCCGGCGGACGTGAAGGAGTACCCGACGTCGTACGTGTTCATCGTTGACATGCCGGGGCTGAAGTCGGGGGACATCAAGGTGCAGGTGGAGGAGGAGAACGTGCTGGTGATCAGCGGAGAGAGGAAGAGGGAGCATGAGCAGGAGAGAAGAAGGGGTGAAGTATGTGAGGATGGAGCGGAGGATGGGCAAGTTTATGAGGAAGTTTGCGTTGCCGGAGAATGCTGATTTGGAGAAGATATCTGCTGTTTGTCAGGACGGAGTGTTGACGGTCACCGTCGAGAAGCTGCCACCGCCGGAGCCCAGAACCCCAAGACGATTCAGGTGCAGGTTGCTTGAACAAGAAGAAGAAGAAGAGATGATCAAATATGATATGATATGTGTCTGATTAACTGGTTATGATGAATCACTTGTGTATGTAAGTGGGTATCATCGTTTCAATCGTTTTGTATGATGTTTTAAGTTGTTTGAGAATAAATTTGGGTTTTTCTTTTGAAGCAGAGTCGCTATAATTTTGAATCAAACTGAGTAATATCTTTAGATCTCTTTTTATATATATACTAGTAGCGTGCCCGCACGATGCGACGGGTGCGACGGTATTAATCACGGGATTCGTGGCTCCCAAAAACCGTATGCGAATATTATTATTTTAAACTTTTAATACGAAATCATTGAGATGAGTCTACTCGTAATATTAGAACACAAAGTTTATATTAGTTATGAAAGTACGGAAAATAAAACGACAATGAATTAAGGTAACACTTGGTCCGAGAATTCAAGTCTTGAATAATCAAAGCAGCATAAGTTAAATCATAAACGTGGAGATAGTTGCATGATTAGAACAATCAATCGTACGTCTCACAGGGCTTGATGATCTCATCGATATTCTTCGACCACCATTCTTCGTCCATAGGGGACCCCGGAATATACTGTGACTCATCGTCTTTATCTGCCACATCTTCCTTTGTACAAATATCCTCTGTTTTTTCAAGCTTGACTGGCACCTCAGTAGTTGGAGCAGGGTTAGTCACCGAGATGAAAATTTTGGTTAGATTGTTTGTTTCAATGTTATAAATACTTTTATTGTATTATAATTATGTGTAGAAACGTTGAACCGGCCAAATTCTAAATATAAACTCATACCTTGCACGTCTTCCGGAACAATCTTTGATTCTTCCATAATAGAATTATGTGTTATCTACAATGAATATAAAATAATTTAGTGTTAACAAATATAATATTACAAAAGTAAATGAAAACATTAATCGTCATAATAAGTAACAATTCAAGCATGTAATCGTGTTAATCGGACATTATATGTATAAGAAGTTAAGGAAGAAAATTTAACAAAAACATATTCT
The DNA here is from genome assembly GCA_025506515.1 of Flaveria trinervia. NCBI lineage: Eukaryota > Viridiplantae > Streptophyta > Magnoliopsida > Asterales > Asteraceae > Flaveria > Flaveria trinervia. The sequence goes on along the minus strand of CM046447.1, from coordinate 100,820,581 downwards.
TACATTAAGGCAAACACACATTTCATAAATCTTGAAACACTTCCCGATATACAACATTCGAAGTGTATACCCCCTGTTGCTTGAAATTTTTTTCAGGATGTACTAAAACCTTGGTATTATCCCGTGATATACCCCTTGATAACCCTTGCTTGAAATTTTTTTCAGGATGTACTAAAACCTTGGTATTATCCCGTGATATACCCCTTGATAACGCCACGTAAAGTTGACCATGCGAAAACAGAATCAGAAGATAAACACCAACATTTGGAATCGTTTGACCTTGAGCTTTGTTGATTGTCATGGAAAAACTAAGTCGAATGGGAACTGTTTTCTTTTCAACTTGAACGGGAACATGTCATCTTCAGAAAGAGTTAGTGGGATTCTTGGCATAAAAACTCTTTTCCCGGTATGTTGACCAATAGCTATTTCAGCATCAATAACATTTCGCTGGAAACCTCTACATATCAACCTTGTGCCTTGCATAAAACCATGCGATGGATCGATATTCCGTAACAATATGATGGGGCATCCGTTTTTAACGTAGTTTATGAGACGGTAAACCACTAATAGTTAGTGAGTTTAAGAACTCTACCGGTAAAAGTTATGGCGGTCATCCTCAACTTCATCAAAACTGTAGTACGTCTTTCCTCTCCTTGAAATATTTCAATCATCTGATCGTTAATCTCATCTACACTCTCATTTTTCATGGATAATATTGCTCTTGTTATTATATATTCCGAGGAATGTACATTGTTCTGAACAGACGGAAACACAACATTTATCAATTCTTTTATAGTGTTTTTTTATCCGTGAATCGTATAGACATGTCTTCAGGTATGCGTATATAGTTTCCTTCGATAGTCTCTTCAGTTCCATCACCTACTCTTAAAAGAAACTCGGAAAACCACAGATCGTTTAACGCTCTCATGTTTAAGGTCAATCTCATTTTTTTGGTAACAGACCACAAAGGTGACATTCGTAGGCTGGAGTCTATGATTTGCGCACGGCGTTCCTCGTTTAATGACCGGCAATACCTGTCTAAAATCACCACCCATTACCATTATTTTTCCACCAAATGGGAGACTGACGCCTATAATATCCTGTAGTGTTCGGTCAACTGCCTCTATTGCCTGGCGCTTTGCCATCGAGGCCTCATCCCATATGATTAGTTTGGATAACCTAATAATTTCCGCTGCCGCCGCTTTGTTTTTTATATTGCACATCGAATTATTATTAAGAGAAATTGGAATCTTGAACCTCGAGTGAGCCGTTCTACCACCTGCATATTATTAGCCGCCGCACCCGAAGAAGCGGTGGCTAGAGCAATACAACCATGTGAACGAACTTGAGCCAACAATGCTTTGTACAAAAATGTTTTGCCAGTACCACCTGGTCCATCTATAAAGAACACGCCTGGACGATCGTTATCCACATGTGTCATTATTTCATCAACACCTTTTTTTGGTCTAAATTAAGGTTATCCTTTGCACCTAAGTGTTCAGGCTCAACAACTATCGCATACTCCTCAACTACCTCACGAGAACATGAGTACTCGGTGCCTTCATCTGTTATGTCCGGAAGATCAAAATCTTTTATATTCCTACCCATGGAGTGTAAGAACTCTCTGAGTTCTGAAAGAACCATATTCTGAACTCGTTGAACACTTTGATATTGTAACTGATAATCTTCTGAAAGTGAATCGAAGTGTTCATTCCAAAGCCTACGAATGTCACCAGGTTCGCAAAATATCATTATTGTTGCGAATAACCTTCTGAGAGAGTTGGGAAACTGAAATAATGACGCTTCTTCGAGACATTGTGATAAACTGTCATCATTTTCTATTAACCCAAACTCAAGTGTTGCTTTCCTAAATGTGGCGTGTTTTACACCATTAATCGTGCAAAGATCATCATAAGAAGTAGGTCCTTTGATATTTGACAACAGTAGTCGTAAGTAGTACCTCTCTCCTTCGGCAGGATTAGCAGAAAAAATACGACCTCTTTGCGGCCTAGCTGAACGATGATTCCAACGTCGATTGGTAGAATTCCATGTAAAGTGTTTTGGGAAATCTTTATATAAATATCGTCTTGCCGTTACATCCAATATATTTGTATCGAAAAACGCAGTAAGCATGGTTCTCTTATCTTTTTCCCTATCAACAATTTCAGACATGATATCATCCTCTCTAAATCTAACCATCTGCTTATTAGGGAGATGAAGCTGTAAGGCCAAGACTGCAGGATGTATGTGAGAAAGTGGGAATGAGAAGATACGCCACATCGCCTCTGGTGGTGATACATAACGTGCATCCTGATATCTTTTTATCTCATTAATAGCAACACCTGGTTCCGCTTCATCGATTTGAATAACTGTTTGTCATGTCCCTTGTAAACATATTTGAAAAGATATTTCACCGACTTTATACTTGAGCAGACCTCGACATTCATATGGCAGTTGAACATCATCAAAAGTCATGGGTTATATGGGACAACCCATCTATTGTCAAGAATTGTTCCTCGTACGTCAACATTTATTCCGTTGTTTCTTCTTCTGTATATAGGATATGAATCTTCTCCTTGTGTTGTTTGGTCATTAAATTGTCTAGGATAACGAAATCGACAGACCGATGGATCACCCTGCATACATGGACTATTTTTTCGTAAAACCCCGCAAGGACCATGAATCATGTGCTTCACAACTATCTCATGTAATCTTGGGTATCTGAGTCTGTCTGGAATCTCCGCACAAACAACTTTATCATAATGGTCTAGATTACTGATTTTATGTTGCCCGTGCATGATAAGGAGGAAATGTGCATGTGGCAATCCACGCTTTTGAAACTCGATGACGTAAACGTAAGCCTTAACCTCACCTAGTATATGTTTTTTGAAAAAAACTTCCTTCAGATGCTCGAGTCTAGCACGAAAAACCCTAGCCACAAGATCCGGACGATCTTGTGCGGTTTGACCAGGCATTAAATTGTCACATATCTCAGGCCATTGAGGATTACACGTCATTGTAAGGAATAGATCTCTGGTTTTCCGTCATCCTGAACTAAAGTCATGGCGTCCAGAAAACGATGGCGCATATCACGAGGTCCTCCGATGAAAGATGCAGGCAATACAATTCGTTGTCCAACTCTATTTGGATTAACTTCTCCAGCATGGACACAATCCACAATACCTTGGTACAAATCAGCTCTTATCCTAGCTTGGTTGTGTTCACAATACTGTAATCTTGACGTTTCAAGCTTTATGTACACATCCACCACAAATTGCTGTAACAATCGTCCTCCAAGAGAAGTAGGTTGTCATAAGACCGAATTTGGAACCTGTAGCAGTAGTACTACTCAGTACTTATTAGCAGTGTGGTTGGCCTCTGTATGAAAATGCATTTTGTACATTACGTTATAAGGCTAGTAACCGTGCATGACCGTAAGGTAAAACATGTTGTGACTTAAAACACATTAAAGAAAATGGTACCTCCAACTTCGTCATTCACTGGCTCGTTATCATTACGAACTTCGTTGATTGATTCCCCTACTCGTGGTATGTTAGGATGCCACCCGGCTCACCATTTGGGAAAAACAGAGGATAACATAGCGGATCATAACATCCATAGTACGGCTGAATAGTTTGACTGTATTCAGACCTACCATAGACTACAATACTTCTTTTATAAGCTGTGATATATCATTTCCTTCGACCCAATACCAGCAACCTACGTAAACACGAATATAATTAAGTGATATTAATATGAATTATTATTTCTATTTAAACTTTAAATGAAGTAATAATTTTCTTATAACCTCAAACGTGGTTGGACGGTTGTATACCCTCTGGTCAAGTTCAACTGAAGCGTTAAGAGTGACTTTATAGTTGTCTAGAGGTCCCAGCTCTGCAAGACTTCTAAACGTCGTGACATAAGGGTTTGTCGACAGAACTCTGGTTAACGTCTCAGTTATATTCTTATCAAGGTTAGGCCATTGCAGTCTATTGTAACTCCGTATCAGGATCATAAAAATACAATTGTAAGTACCTTGGTGTTCCATCTCTTGAAACCAATTGGTCAATCTTATGATAGATACCCTTATGTGCACGAAACGTATATACACCATCTCTCATGTTGGTCAGTGTATCATCCAAAGAAACACCCATTGACGCGAAAGAAAAATTTGTGTTATACGCTCGTATGTTAGTCCTAAACATCTTTCCAATATCATCTTGTGACGTGAATAATAGATACAACGCAGCCGGTATTTCACAAGGTGCTAATTTTGTTTTCCCAGACATGCAACAAAATGTCAGAAATTTGGATTGAAATCTTTTTGCTCCGCAAAACATACAAGGACTCTGTCCTTTTAAGCTAAGAGAATCCCTAGGTATACCAGAAAAAACATAATCATATGGATCCTTTTGTGTGTTATGATGTTGCAGGGGCGGTTGAGACTGGACTGTGCTCAATGGAATTTTCCTCACAATTGGATTACGACATCTACTATTATTCTTCGATCATGCTACGTGATTGCTATTATCTTGTAAAGTAGTTAAAGGCATCCTTTGTCGTGAGTGATTAGTACCAATTGATCCCGATGAAATGACATGAGGCGTACTTCCATTCATTACATTTGTTATTTTCCCATTCTCCTTTTGCAAATAGTATCGTCTATTATAATTTTTCACTTCAAAGCTAAATTAGATGCACTTGAGGACATAAAATCGTTAGGATCCTTTTCTTGACCGTTGCTCATCGGAAAGTTATTAAAAAACCTTGTTTATAACATAATAAAATTATGATTAATATTGGGTATTAGAGTAACCACTACAGATACTATAACGTAAAAATTAAATAACATGTTAAGAAATAAAAAAATAACTTAGATAACCTATTTGTATGAAATTTGTTTAATTTAGTAATGCAGTTCTTAGTTGTTTGTCAATAAATGTTTATTGGTTAAACGATATATACAATTTGTTAATTCACATGCAGCATGTTCTATCTATACTATAAGATTATCCACCCCATAATAAAGAAAACGAATTGAAAATGATAAATTATCAAACCATCCAAAAAACATTATAATTTAAAACACATCTAACATCTATAGTAAAAAAATAAAGGAAATTCAAACTTGAGTATGAACGAACGTAGAATATAATAGAGAAATAACTTTTAAATATATTAGATGTTTAAGTAGTTTTTTTCGATATTGACTTCATATTTTTAGGGATTGTATGATTTGGGTTTTTGGATAAATTCAGCACGATTTATGTGTGATAATGTTCATCGTTAAAATAGGGGTTCTGATTGATTAGTTCTTATGTTTAGGGTTTGCATGTGTTGGTTTCTAGGATATGAAAAAATCATATATGATGTAAAATGGGTCAAAAGCATAATCAGTTCATCATTTCCTTAACATGGAAAGCAAACAACTAAATGTAATGCATTGATCAGTAGGATTTGCTACATAAATGGAGATTCAAATTCCTAATAAAACACCTCTAAATATTAAAAGGTTTAATATAACATTTTTGAGGACATGGGGTTTATTTTGATATCTAGAAGCTGAACTATTGTATAATAGATTTACGAATTGATATTCATAAAAAAACACCTCTAATTTTCATAAGATTTGCATATCAAACAAATAACTTGTCTTATTATAACCCAAAAAAAGATCCGAAGCAAATCTACATTAGATATTCATAAAAAAACTAAACCACATGTTTTATTATACTAAAAATAGAAAATTGAAATAATTCATAAACATAACAAAAGCATTTTTTTAATTAAATCAAACAAGATGAGGTCTAGTTCGCTTCTGCTTCGCACCGTCACACGAGGAATATTAAAAAAATTTTCTGGCTTCTTGCTTGAACATGCAGTGTCTTGTAGTTCATCATCTTTGTCAATATCATCTGGGCCATCTAACTCAATGACATCACTCCATTTCCATTCATCTATCCTCTTGATTCTTTTTTTTTATTTTCCAATTTTCTAGCCTTAGCTTCAAACATGTGATCCTTAAAAAAGAAAATAGTTATTATACAACTCATTCGAAAAATTAGAAATTTAAAATATTACCTCCCGGCTAAATTCTCGTTGAAGGTCGGATTTGTAGGGACCAAACAGTGCCACAACATATAATCTCAATACTACTATCAAAATCATCCTGAAATCCACAGGTATGTTAAAGCCATATATCAATTATTTTAAGTAACAACTTTGATTTTAATATAATAACATTGTAACAAAAATTAACAGTAAACTTAGTAACTATATCGTATTCAGCATTCTGTGTTTGATTTTAATATAAACAAGTTATAATCATAGTTGTGACAGAAGAAAATCCAATTGTATATAGAATCATTTAAATTATGTACCTTTTTTTCCTTCTGATCAGAATTAGTAACTATATCGTATTCAGCATTCTGTGTTTGTTCTTCCAATATGATCCCATCTATCGTATTCATCATTCTGTGTATGTTCTTCCAAACCTCAAATCCAATGTATGAGTATTTTTTATTGCTACTTAATAAGTATATTAGAACATACCATATAATCAGCTATTGATAAAAAAACATACCTGTGGGTATAATACTTGATTCGAGATAACCCGATCAAACCAACTACTGAATAAATAAAAAAACTCATAGATTTGCATCAAGTAATCAAATGCCAAGTTTTATTAAAGATATTCTGAATTTGCTATGAAATAATGTACATGTAAAGTACCTTTCACGAGGGAGATGCAAAGAAAAATAACTCAATTAAATCGGTTTATATAGAGGCGAAACACCGAGCATATACTATTTTTTTGCAACAACTTACCTATTTTTTTGGCAGAAAATAAAGCAGGTTCTGTTGTGTTTTGTTATTTAAATCAGTAAAAATTAGTCAATTATGGGAAAATAGGTAAAACTTTAATGTTTGGATATATGTTGGTTATTTGATTTTTTCTGCTTATGTTTTTCAGGTTTAATAAACTTGTTATCAATTTAACATTTTACAAATGTAAAACAGTTCAATTATTAGTATAAGGAAATTTTTTGTTGATTGACTTACATGGGTCAAGATTTATAATGCTATATGTTTTTTTTATTCTGAGGAATATAGAGTTAATGTTAGTATGATTGGTTTGTAAGCATGTGCATGAGTTATTTTTTAGTGCTACTTTATATGTTTAATCACATGGTTATTATACTTAATTTTTGTAATAACTTGTATGAATGTTGATAACTGTTTTTAGTGCTACTAATATGTTTAATCACCTGGTTTTTGGTGTTATTTGTTTAAAAAGTTCATGTTAATCATTACATAAGTACATTACAACAAATACTATAAATATACTACATGTGAACACAGAACAAAAAAATAAATATAATAAACTAATATGTAATCAGGTTTTCGAAAATTCACATACCTTTATATAAAAAATCGAAAAAAAACACTTGATCAACCAATCCAACTGAAGATGTAAAAGTCAACTTATATTATTAGCATTAACTAATCACATTACAACAATCAATATAAACCTTATTCATATAAACACATAACATAACAACAAATATTTATACATACCTGTGTATATAAAAGTCGAAGCAAAAACATGTTCAACCAACCCAACTGAAAGAAGTTGAATCAGCTTATATTATAATCTCATAAACGAATGAAAATGCCAAGTGCTATTAAACAAATTCTGAATATGAATTCCAAATTCTAATACAACAGTATAAAAAAGTATTGAAGTAAATTACCTTTCAGCACATAGAATTGATTTGTTTGCCAGGGATGTGCGATGGCAATTGCAGTTCAGTTTAAAACAGTTTATATAGCTGTGAAAAATTCCCTGAGAAATTGCAACAAAATAAACCTTAAACATTCCCTGAGAAATTGCCGAAAAAATAGAGACATTTGTAGTTCGAATTAATGAATGTTTTATCTAAAACATTTGAAGTAATTTGTTTTTTCTAGTGGTTCCTATTTTTATGCAACAAACTATATCTTAAAAATTCCCTGAAAAATTGCAGAAAATGTAGAGAATTTGAAGTTCGATTTAATGAATGTTTTATCTAAAATTTTCGAACTAATTTAAGATTTTTATTTTAAAATAACTCCTAGAATAACAATTTAGTATAGACATATACATATTTTTATCATGTTTGATACAAATAGCTTATAACAATTATTCATGGTTGTATAAATTAAAACAAAACATTTGTAGTTAATAAAAGTATTAAGATTCATAAATGCAAATTTAAATTAAACAATTTGCTTCATGTTTTTTATTGTTTATTATAATAACCAATTTGTTAAAAACTAATATATGTTTCTTTTAATGATAAAGTATCTTTTAAAATATCTAGAATGTCTCGATTTAATATATATGAGACTTTATATTTCAAGATTCAATGAATAAGTAAGATTTATTACTTTTGGTGTTTTAAAAACACTCAAGTTTAAAATTTTAAGGTTTTATCCGGATTAACCGTTTATGCTATTTTACAAATCAAACAACATCCATTCCCTGTAAAATTGCAGAAAATATAGTCATTGCAGTTCGATTTAATGAATGTTTTATCTAAATCATTTGAATTTTGATTTTAAAATCGCATAAACAGTTATTCTGGATAAATCTTAAAATTCTAAATGTGAGTGTTTTGATAACACCAAAAGTAATAAATTTGACTTATTCAATGATTCTTGACATTTAAAATATCATAAAAATTAAATTGAGACATTCTAGATATTTTTAAAGTTTAAGTATCAGTAAAAGTAACATGTATTAGTTTTTAACTAATTGGCACCTTAAAAAATACATATATTTTAATATAGATAAATGCGTATAATATAAACTCGTTTCATAAAATGCAACATATGTAGTTTGAAAATTCATGTTCAAAAATTGAGTTATTAAATAAACATTTCAATAAAATCAATATATATGTTTATATATTGAGTGTGTACAGAGTTTTATAATTTCCCTTTAAAAAAAATTTCATTATGTAATTGATTTTGTTTTCTATTTTTCATTGTAAATATCAATGTAATATTTTGGTTTTCTAATTTTAATTTTTAACTTATATATTATTTCTTACAAAATACTCACCAAAGTCCATTAGCTAATTATGTTATGTAATTGTTTCTGTTGTGTTGAAGTTTTATGATTTTAATCGTTCATATAGCATGAAACATAAAAGATCCATTTACAAAAAGCAAACCTAATTTTCATAAGATTTGCATATCAAACAAATAACTTGTCTTATTATAACCCAAAAAAAGATCCGAAGCAAATCTACATTAGATATTCATAAAAAAACAAAACCACATGTTTTATTATACTAAAAATAGAAAATTGAAATAATTCATAAACATAACAAAAGCATTTTTTTAATTAAATCAAACAAGATGAGGTCTAGTTCGCTCTCTGCACCGTCACACGAGGAATATTAAAATTTTTTTTTGGCTTCTTGCTTGAACATGCAGTGTCTTGTAGTTCATCATCTTTGTCAATATCATCTGGGCCATCTAACTCAATGACATCACTCCATTCCATTCATCTATCCTCTTGATTCTTTTTTTTTATTTTCCAATTTTCTAGCTAGCTTAGCTTCAACAGTGATCCTTATAAAAGAAAATATTATTATACAACTCATTCGAAAAATTAGAAATTTAAAATATTACCTCCTGGCTAAATTCTCGTTGAAGGTCGGATTTGTAGGGACCAACATTGTGCCATAACATATAATCTCAATACTACTATCAAAATCATCCTAAAATCCACATGTATGTTAAAGCCATATATCAATTATTTTAAGTAACAACTTTGATTTTAATATAATAACATTTGTAACAAAAATTAATAGTAAACTTAGTAACTATATCGTATTCAGCATTCTGTGTTTGATTTTAATATAAACAAGTTATAATCATAGGTGTGACAGAAGAAAATCCAATTGTATATAGAATCATTTAAATTATGTACCTTTTTTTCCTTCTGATCAGAATTAGTAACTATATCGTATTCAGCATTCTGTGTTTGTTCTTCCAATATGATCCCATCTATCGTATTCATCATTCTGTGTATGTTCTTCCAAACCTCAAATTCAATTGTATTTATTTTTTATTGCTACTTAATAAGTATATTAGAACATACCATATAATCAGCTATTGAAAAAAACATACCTGTGGGTATAATACTTGATTCGAGATAACCTGATCAAACCAACCTACGTGAATAAATAAAAAAACTCATAGATTTGCATCAAGTAATCAAATGCCAAGTTTTATTAAAGATATTCTGAATTTGCTATGAAATAATGTACATGTAAAGTACCTTTCACGAGGGAGATGCAAAGAAAAATAACTCAATTAAATCGGTTTATATAGAGGCGAAACACCGAGCATATACTATTTTTTTGCAACAACTTACCTATTTTTTGGCAGAAAATAAAGCAGGTTCTGTTGTGTTTTGTTATTTAAATCAGTAAAAATTAGTCAATTACGGGAAAATAGGTAAAACTTTAATGTTTGGATATATGTTGGTTATTTGATTTTTTCTGCTTATGTTTTTCAAGTTTAATAAACTTGTTATCAATTTAACATTTTACAAATGTAAAACAGTTCAATTATTAGTATAAGGAAATTTTTTGTTGATTGACTTACATGGGTCAAGATTTATAATGCTATATGTTTTTTTTATTCTGAGGAATATAGAGTTAATTTTTTAAAATTATACAGTCATTATTCCTTTGTAACAAACACGAACAAATTCAATAGATTTAGTGTAACTACTAGAAAATATTTTAAAAACATTTGTAAACGTCAAACTGCTCCTTACTATTAGGCGAATACAACAAAATATTTAATGATTATTCCGTTTTAAATATCCTGAATCCGCACCTTAATATTAGGATTTTGTTAGCAAATTCATGTATTACAAATGGAGAAACTTAGAAAATTTTATTATAAATAAATACGTATCGATGAAATAAAGTAGTTTAAATTAATATGAAACAGGTCAATTTTTAGTTTGTTGGCTGACTTACGTGTATTTCCATTTTTCATGATAGTATCAAGATAGATGGTTCAAGTTTTATAATAGTATGTGCTTTTATTTTTTGAAGAATATAGAGTTCATATTTAAAAACTGAAAGTTCATTTCGAATATTGTTATTAAGAATGCTACTTTTTTTTTAAATAATACATCCATGAATCCTTTTTTTAGCAATTTGTAACAAACAGGATTAATATAAATAGATTTATAAACACAAGGGTGTAAGTGTAAAATCCAGGAATTTAGGAAGGTTAAAATGACATTAATACCCGGAATTATGAAATGTTGAGTTGTACATTGTGCATTAAAATTTCAAAACTCTTAAATTATGACGGAAACCTTCCTTCGTGTATTATAATATAGTGTGTGTTATATATATATATATATATATATATATATATATATATATATATTATATATATTATATATATATATATATATATATATATTTGAACGCCAAACGTAAGATCTTCCTTCGAAAAATATCAAAAATATGTATTATTGTAATAGGGTCACCTATTCATTTTAGGTTTAGGTTTAGATCTCTTTATATATTTACGTAATTAGTTTTAGTAAACATATTTATTTAAATAAATAAAATATTAATAAAATAAATTTATTAATTATAAACGATATTTTATGATATGATATATTTAAATTACGTATGAGAAATGACTATAAATAAAAAAACAATGATATTAATTTTTTAAAATATTGTTTTTAAAAAAAAATTAAATAAATATTTTTTGTTTAAAAAACAACCGTTTTAAAAAATAATTTTTTAAAAAATTCTTATTGCAACTTTTAAATTTGCTTAATTTTGTTTTTAAAAAATTGACTTTTTAAACGTATTAATTTATTTAGAAATAAATTTATAAATAGATTTATTTTTTAATTTATTAAATTAAAAAGTATGTAATAAATATTATTAGTAATTAAAATAATTATTTAATAGGAGAGAGACTGGAAAATTTTGATGAGGAGGATTGTGATGATAACATGTGGCATTTTCATTTACTCTTTTATTAGAGTAAGTAGCTTTAGTAACCCGTGTGTTACACGAAATATATTTAATAATTAAAATTCAAAAAGTTTAGTTTGGATATCTTCTAAATAACATAAGTAATACATCTAAAAACACTTATAATATTACATGTAAAACCTCATCAATCATAGATGTGTAAATACTTCCTTGTAAACAACATTAGTAGTAACATTTGTAGGCTTATTGTCTTGATCCAAGATCAAAAGTTTAAGCCCATCCAGACTCTTAACCCTCGATAATGCAACATATAGTTGGCCGTGTGTAAAAACAGGGTCTTTTAGGTACAAACCAACTTTAGACAATGATTGCCCTTGATTTTTGTTTATTGTCATTGCAAAACAAACTGTTATAGGAAACTGCCTTCTTTTAAACTTGAATGGAATTCTTTTGTCTGAAGGCGTCAAACTGAGCCTCGGAATAAATGTGCGGCTACCAATATTGCTTCCTGATATAACCTCAGCCTCAATAACTTGATTGTAAAGTGATATAACTTTAAGTCGGTCCCATTACACAAATCATTTTTTTTTATCAATGTTTCTTAGAAGCATTATCGGGACACCCACTTTTAACAATAAAGAATGATTGGGTAATCCTGATACCTTGAGTCCATTTAAAAAATCCGGTGAGCAAAGATTCTCATCAAACGTATCATTAACATACTCTTCTTGGCTTATACAATCTGAGCTGAGATATCCTCTTCCTTCACCTGGAAAGATAGATAGGAGACGATCATTTATTTCTTGAACAACTTCATTCTTTGGTGCAAGAATGGCCTTTTCTTGAAAGAAATTTGGCTCATTAAAATTGGTTAGTATAGAAGGATACACAAAGTTAATTAAATCTGAAACGGGATCAACTGAATCCAATATAAGAAGATCATCAGAAATTTCTATGTTTGTCTCACCATCATTTTCATCTCCAAGATTACCTTCATCTAATTGTAACAACCATTTTGCAAATTTACTTGTCTCCTGAATGTTTGATGTTCCACTTCCAATTGTTAAACTCATATTTTTTGTTAGTGTATTTATTTTACACTCTTGCCAAATATATGAAGAACTTAAGTTTGCGTTTACAATATCTTGTCTACTTTCATTGGGAACAACTGGAAGAATTTGTCTAAAATCTCTACCAAATACTACTACTTTACCTCCGAACGGTAATTCAGTAAGACTCTCAACATTGCAATTCATGAGATCTTTTAATGTTCTGTCAAGAGCCTTAAAAGCATGTTTGTGAATCATGGGTGCCTCATCCCAGATAATCAAATTTGTTATTCTTAACAAATGAGCAATGTCACTGTTTGGCTCAACATGACAAAGAGAATCCTCATTTAGATTTAACGAAATCCTAAAACGTAAGTGAGCCGTTCTTCCTCCTGAAAGTAATAAAGATGCAATTCCACTGGAGGCCATATTTAGAACTATATTAGCCTTTGATTTTATAAAAAAAGACAATGTTTTCCACAAGAATGTTTTACCAATACCTCTATATCCATAAACAAAAAAACTCATCCTTTTTTTCATCTACAGCTTTGATGATATCATGAAAGATGTTGCGTTGCTCTTCCGTCAAAGTATCAAATAGCATATCAAACTCATTTTTCTGAGTCTCTTTATCATAAGCCATCTCTTTATTAATTAGGAGGTTGTTTGAATTTTGTATTGAATTGTTATCAGGATAAGGTATTGATATGTACTGATGAAGAGTAGAATTATTCTGTTGTAGAACAGTCTCAATTTCAAACAAAGTGGGATTCTTAATCTGCTTTTCAGAAAGAGACAAATCTATAAGTACAAAAAGTTTAATTTATTTTAAAATATGAATAAAATATATATATTGAAATAAAATATGTAAAAAAATAAAATAAAAGATATATAACCTGGAGCCTTTAATAGTAGACGTTGTTTGTATAGTATGTCATCTGCCATGTACTTCAATGTATTATCCCATACATAATCAGGTCCAGATAAACTATTAGACATAAGGATAGTTGTGAATAAACTTCTTAAATAATAACCAGATGCTGAATGACTTACTTCCTCAATTGCCTTAATATATTCCTTATCATCATTTAACAGTCCCAAAGAATAGCATGCATCTCTAAATATAGGAAATACTTCACCATTAACTGTACGTATTTCCTCGAATGAACGGGGCCCTTTAACTTTGTTAAGTAGAATTCTTAAAAAATAGGCTTCGCCAGCTGAGGGTGAGATGGAGTGAATTCTGCCAAGGGAAAATCCTCTTTGTCTTGGTTTCTAACATATTGCAATAGTATTCCATACAAACTTTGTAGGAAACTCAACATAGTTAAGTTCCCTTGCTTGCATATTAGAAGCATTACAGTTCATCCACTCCAACAACATTGTGCACGCCACGGACGGCTTGTTAAGAACATCTTCAATGTCATCGTCCATACCGTATATAACTTGTTATTAACCAGGGAGATGAAAAGGAAGTCTTATAACAGAAGGAGTCCTATAATGAATATCAAAGGCATATATACACCAAGAAGCTTCACATGCAGACAAATATCGATAGTCATAGTACTCTTTAATCTCATCCCTTGTATTGTCACTAGTACCATTATATTCATTCACAAGAGAAACATTTGTTCGATCAGGTCCCTTGTTAGTATACTTGAATAAATATTTAATAGATCCACCTTGATTACACCATTCAATATTAATATATGCCTGATATTGTTTCAATAGAATTTTGTTATATGGAACAACACTTCTATTGTCTAACTTGACACCAGATTTTGTAACAAAGTGTCCTGAATCTCTTCGCCTATATGTAGGGAAGCCATCAGCATCAACCGAAGTTTTTTTCCTAAAACTTTTAGGAAACTTTTTTGAACACTTACCATCAACCATGCATGGACATTTAAGATTATGTTGTCCACAAGGACCGTGAACCATGAACTCGCTTACAAGAGAATATAACTCCGAATCTGAATTTTTGTCTGGAATCTCAGCGGAAATCAATGGATCAATGTGGTCAACACTTGAAAGCTTGTGATCAGGATGCATAAACAAACAAACGTGGGCATGAGGCAACCCACGCATTTGAAACTCAACTGTGTAGACGACTATAAAAATTGCAGGATATTATTTATTAGTAATTAATGGAAAATATGTTTTGAATGTTTAAAATTTAAGTCAATATGAATTATAAAATAATTAAAATAATTATTTAATTAAAAGAGTTTTTTATTTTAATACAATGAAAAAGGTCCTGTTTTAATTAATATTTATTAGTGACATGAGATTAATTAGGACTTATTTATTACTTTCTAAATATTAAAAACTATTTAATAAATATTATTAGTAATTAAGATAATAAGATAATTATTTAATAGGAGAGAAAGACGCGAAAATTTTGATTAGAAGAATTGTGGTGATAACATGTGGCATTTTTATTTACTCTTTTATTAGAGTAATAATATTAGAGTAATAAGAAGATTCACTCGTCATTGGGTGAATGGACATACCGTTTTAGCTCGTTTTAGCTGATCGGTTAAGATATTGCCAAATCCAAACTGTTACGATTTCGGTTTTTCTTTATTTCCTTTATACCATAATCGGAACCAAAATCGAATTGATAACCATATATTCATGTATTTTTTATATGTTTTCCATTTATATTCATATATTTAAACGTACCGTCATAGGTATTTCATTTATTTTCACGTATTTTCATGTATTTCTATGATTGGAAATGTTTAAAAGACACTAAATAATGAAACCGAGCTCCATGACAAGACTTATACATCAAAATTAACAAATCAGAAATAACCGAAACCGACCAAAAACCGAACCACTAACTGAATTGTGCCACATAATGTAATTCATCGATGCATAAACGTACTCAAAAGTTATACATATATCCTTTAAGTTCAACTATTTACACTTATACTCCTACTTATCTATGTTGTCTTTCAAACATCACATAGCAACATGTTTATTTTTAATCATGTTTAGTTGCAAAATTCATTTAAAACTAAATTGTGCAACATAATGTAAATTCATCGATGCATAAATGTACAGTAGTCAAAACTAAATTTGGTTGTGTTTATTTTCACCAAAATTAAAATCTTTAGTTGTGTTTGTTTTTCGTTGCGTCATTTCATTTTTTATCAACAATTTAACATTAATCTTTTAATGATTTTGTTTTTCTTATATAAAACTCTAAATATATCAACAGTTTAACGCTAATCTTTCAATGGTTTTGTTTTTCTATATTAAACTCTAAATATTTTCAACTGTCTTGCAGCTCTCGGAGTTATTACAATGCACGGGTTTGTGACAATTTTGTTTTTTTATACAAAATTTTGATGTTTTCAACGTCTAGATTTCATTTATCTTGCCTTCAATGTGTGGACTTGTGATAATGTTTCAAAGTTAGTGTTTTTATAGTTTTGTGCTCTTGCGATAATGCAAGTGTCTTAATACTAGTTTACTCTATTAAATAATTCACGAATAAAACAAATTATTTTACAAGTTTTTTTTATTTTCGATATCATTCACTTATTTTCTTACTATTTTCTCTAACATCCATTACTTTCTTACCTGACCTCGACTCAAACTAAGATATAACCACATTTTTACCATAAACTTTCTAGAGTTCCATGTAGGAGCCACTTGTGCGATACAAAATCCATTGAAGGTGCAACCGAACCGTTAACGTCTAAATTGTTGGTCAAACTAAAGCAAGAATGGTCAATAGCTTCATTTTGGCTTGTATGGCTTGTTATCTACATCTTCCTTTTTTCCCTCGTGAGTATACAATCTTCTTGTGTCTCTCTTTTTCATCGTTCATCACTTTCTTTGGATATACCTGAGTTGGGTATATATATAATTAACAAAGTTTTTTAAAGAGATATATGTAATTAAAATTTTAATTTGAATATATATGTAATTAACTAAGTTTTACAAGGGGATATATTTAATTAAAATTTTAAATTGAGTATATATGTAATTGATAAAATTTATAGGGGGATATATATAATTCTCTATTGATTTTTCTCAGGTTTACAAAACTCACAAGTATTTGAAGATTAGACTACGAACCATCGGTAGACTTTTGCTATCTCCTTTCTCGACAAAATGCAAATCATCAAACTTTGTGATTTCTGCTATAGATTCAACTTTCTTATTATCCTGTAACAATACAACAGTCAAAATTAAAAATAACAGAATACATTGGATGGGTCCACTAAAAGAACTAAAATTATATTTTTTTAAAGGACTAACAAGGCTTACCATTGACAATGTTTGATCGTGGTAAATGATTCTCGACCACCATGGTTGATGGTTAACATTCACCCTAACCGAATCTCCCTCTTTAAATTGATTCTCCATTGATCTTTCTACGATTCTCAAATATTCATGATCGAATACTTCAATCGATCTTTCCAAATATGAGGATCGATTATTTAAACCTTTCTTTTCTCTCACTGCCCAAATCTCTTAGTCTTGGTATATCCGCCTCCGTGTTGCTCTATACTTGACTCATATTTTATTAGGGCACCCTAAGTGCATGTTTTATACCAGAAAAAACTCATTTAAAATCCTTTTTCACCTAAACTCTTTATTACAGTCAATTGCCAGCTTATCATCTACAATCAAAACATGACACGTGGTTATTCATGCAATCAAAGAGTGACACGTTGCACCATGGACTTTTGAAACATTTCACTCACAACAATGCGTTCCACATTCAATTGCCAACGCATCACGTGCAATCAGAGAGTGACACGTTGCTATGTCTGCAATCATAGAGTGACACGTTGCACCAAGGGCCCCTGAACATTTCACTTACAACGATGCATTCCACATTCAATTGCCAACGCATCACATGCAATCAAAGAGTGACACATGGTTATGCATGCAATTAAAAGCTGACATGGTCCACCATGGATCCTTGAAACATTTCACTCACGAGACACGTTTCACATTCAATTGACAGCACATCACGTGCAATCAAAGAGTGACACGTTACTATTTATGTACTCATAGAGTGACACGTTGCACCAAGGGTCCTTGAAAAACGTCACCCACAACGATGTGTTTCACATTCAATTGCCAACTCAGTACAATCAAAGATTGACGTGTTACTACTAGTGCACATAGAGTTGCAAGTTGCATCAAGGGTCCTTGAAACATTTCATTCACAAAATGACACGTTCTTACAGTGTAATACCAAAGAGAAACCTAGATTTTTAACCTTTACGTTTTTTTAACTTTACCACACACCCCACTGAATTATTGTCATTAGCTTTAGAATCTTAAGTTCTGTTTATATAAATCTATTGAGTTGAGTTCTAACATCCTATATTCACCATACATAATTAAACCTCCATTCCATATCAAGTCATTATTAAACAACCTATATAAATTGTTTGAGAAATAAATTTGGGTTTATTTTGAAAGCAGTGTCGCTTTAATTTTGAATCAAACAGAGTAAAGTCCCATTTACATTTAGATTTGTTTCGATGTTTAATTCACTGGAGATATTGGGTGAATGGGCAAATCGCGTTTGAGATGTTTGAAAACTTCACCATTTAATGATCTTTTTTATTCTCGTTTTAGTAAAGTAGGAATGGGCATGATCTCCTCCTTTCAACGATAAATCTTATGTAGTAACGAATTAAATAAAATTTATATCGTATATTTGCAACTTAAAATAATTTTTACTCTTTTAGAGAAACACATCATAAGCTCCAGAAAGTTTCAAATTAAAGAACCTAGTAAGGGGCTGTTTGATTTTGGCTGACTAGTTGTGTTAGCGTGTGTGATGTGGTTGTGTTAGCGTGTTTGATGTGGTTATGTTGTGTTCTGACCGGGTCGATCCGTGGGTTCTGACCCAGACCCTAAATTAACACATGTTGATCCGGACAAGGGGCTGACCCGCGCGACCCCCTCGCCCAAACTCCTCTGCGCGACCCCCGTTCGACCATCTTCCTTTCGCCCATTGCATCCCATCTCCTCGGCCGATTTCCCACACTTGCGCGACCCACTCCTCAATCGTATCCTAGCAAACCACCGACGATCGGAGCTGCAACAATGGCGCAACCGAAACCTTTTTCGATGAAAGAGGCTGATGTGTAGATGATGTTATCGACTGAAGTCCACCTCAGGACGAAGAACTGTGATTTTCAGATGGAGCATTACGTGTTTAAACAACGAAATGACGGTGTGATTTGTTTGGTTTTTGTTGAGGATTTTACTCGTTTTTGGTGGCGGTAGAGTCGTGAATGTTTGATTTGTTGAAGTTAATTCGTGAATGTTTGATTTAGTTATTAATCATTTATTTGGATTTTTTTATATTTAACAATGTATGACTTTTAGAAATATATAAATTAAATTATATATTTTTATTATTCAGCAGAGTCAGTAAGATATTGAATCAAACAGTAAAGTTTTAGTAAGATGCAAACTCAGTCAGAATTTCTAGCTAAATCAGCTTCTAACTCAATTAAATCTTATCGAACCAATATAATCCTTAAAAGGTCTTCTGTTTAGGAGTTAAGGCCATTAAAGGTACTACAATCTTCTGTTTAGGGCTTAAGGCCAGTGCCAAACCAATTAAAGCCCAAATGCAGCATGGGGGTTGGGCCCTTATAAATAGGGCCTCTGATTTTCAAATTTATAGTTATGTATCATGTATGTATTATGTATTTGGGTATCTGGGCTTGTCTTGGACATTTTATTATGGGCTCTTCTGATAGGAACATGGGATTTCAAGCCCAAAAGAGATAGAGAAGCGAGATTCCATAATACTTGGAGAACGAGTAGGAGAGCATATGATCAGACTTTAATGATTTAAACGAACATGAAGAGATGAAAAGATTCATCAACTCATTTTTTTTTATTTCTTATGATCTAATCGACTAATCTAATTTCGATATCTGGGATTCAAATGAATAGTGATCTACTCTTATTTCTATTTCGAAGCCTCGGAGGAAAGAGGTCTTCGGCTCAGGCGATGCCAATAAGGTGCGGCGAGCAAAGAATTGTTTTCCGAGGCGTGGTGCGGAGGAGAGTTGTTCTCCACAAATTCTGCCATGAAATTCCATCGAGTCATCGACTTTTGAGGCTAACGCTTCTTTAATTTCTTAAAAGTTTAGTTTGTGTTTTATTTTTAAAATTAAATTTTGTCTTGTTTCAATCTTGGTTAGGCATATTGTCTTAGAAATTAGGTTGCGGTTTAAGTTTTGTCTTATTTATAGCTTTCTGTGGTTTGTATAATATTGATTTAGTATTATACTTAAATAGTTAAATTTTTAAAATTTGATTTAGGGTTATACTTTAATAGCTAAATTTTTAATATTTAACTCGATCAACTTTCAATTGCAGATTGTTCATTAGTTTTTTTAGCATTCACTATAGATTTAGATTTTCTTGTTCATTAATCATTATTATACTACTTTAAACTTGCTTTAATTATTCCGAAATGATTACTCACATTTGGTTTAGACTTATAATGTGTGATAGAGATTATAGACAATAATTTATTTGTCAAACCGAATTTAATGTATGAATGTGATGTATCTAAAAGGGGATAGCATTTGAAATTTTATATAATAAAACGATCATAAAATTGCATGTTACAGTGAAATGAAACTATGAACAATATTTAGAACTTTATATAAAAGGATTAAAACTTCAATAAAACTAAGCACGTGTCATAAAAAATAAAACATTTAAAAGATTAACATTGATAAAAATAAACACTTACAAATTTGAATTCATAAAAAATCATTTGTTGTAAATTATGATGGTCAATGGCTTAAAAATGGTTTTAAAAAAAGCAAGATACAACATTGGCTTTAGAAACTTCATGATTACATTGTATGCATACATCGCTCCGTAATACAACATTTTTACCATAAATTTTCTAGAGTTCCATGTATGAACTAGTTGTGTGTAGATTTGCATCATCTCTCTCACAATTTTTGCAGTTTGTGCCTTCTTTCTTGCACATTTTAAATATCACATGTATTGTCAATTTCAGTGCTTTCATCGATACAAAAGCCATTGAAGGTGCAACCGAGCCATCGACATCTAACATGTTGGCCAAACTAGAGCAACGATGGTCAATGGCTTCATTTGGCTTGTCTAACTCGATATCTACATCTTCCTTCCCAATAACTGTTTTTTCATCACTCATAGCCTAATTGAAAAATGTTTTCAACTTGTTAATATGATATTGATCATGTCTATCGATACCAAACTATCTAAAAGTGTAAATATAATACCTTAGTTGTGATGTCAACATATTGGACTTGTTCATGTTCACAAAACAAACAATTATTGGGAGATCAGACCGCAAATCATGAGCATATATACCATTCTTTTTCTCGACAAAATGCAAATCATCAAACTTTGTGATTTCAGGAACAATTCAAGTTTCTTAACATCCTGTAACAAGACAACAATCAAAATTAAAAATAATAACAGACATTATCAAACATTCGAACAATACATTTGATTACATTAAAAGTAGATCCAGGATGGATCTACTACGAGAAAAAACTACCATTATTATTCTTTAAAGGACCAATAAGACTTACTTTTAGTGACGTTTGATCATTGAAAATGATGCTCGACCACCAAGGATGTTGGTTAACTTTCACCCTAACCAAATTCCCCTTACTAAATTGACTCTCCATTGATCTTTCTATGATTTTTAAAGATCAACGTACTTCAATTGATCTTTCCAAATATGAAGATCGATATTTCAAACCTTTATATTCTCTTACAGCTGCCCACATCTCTCAATTTGGTATATCCCTCTGCGTTGCTCTGTGCTCGACTCATATGTTATCTGGGCATCCCGAGTCCGTGTTTTATAATAGGAAAGCCACATTCAAAATCCTTTTCCACCTGGACTATTTATTACTATCAAATGCCAGCTTATCATGTGCAATCAAAGAGTGACACGTGGTTATTTGTGCAATCAAAGGGTGACACGTTGCACCATGGATCCTTGAAGCATTTTACTCACAGTGGCGCGCTTCACATTCAATTGCCAACACATCCCGTGCAATAAAAAAGTGACACGTTTTTTGTGCAATCAAAGAGTGACACGTTGCACCAATGGTTCTTGAAACATTTCACCCACAATGACGTGTTCCACGTTCAATTGCCAACACATCATGTGCAATCAAAGATTGACACGTTGCTTTTCGTGCAATCATAGAGTGACATGTTGCACCAATGGTCCTTAATACATTTCACCCACAACGATGCATTTCACATTCAATTGCCAACTCATCATGTGCAATCAAAGACGGACACGTTGCTATTCATGCAATCACAGAGTTACACGTTTCACCAAGAGTTCACTACGCGTTATTACGGTCCAAAGAAAACCCTGGATTTTTCACCTTGGCTTTTATTAACTTCACAACATACCCCATAAAATTACCGTCATTAGCTACAGGATCATAAGTTTTGTTTAAACAAAACCTAGATAGCATATATACTGAATTCAATATAAGTAGAAAGAAATCAACACAATAAATAAATTTGATAACTGATATCAAGTCATTAATCAACAAAACACATTAATAAAAATTCCATAAAGAACGTAGAGCATTATTTAAAAGTAAACAAAGATTTTGAAGACAGTTTAACTAAGCTTAATTATTATATCGTAGAAACAGATTATAATAAGCGGTCAAAAAGCAGATCACATCAAAATAAAGTATAAATAACCCACCAAAATAAAGTAGAAACAGATAATAACAAACGGACAAAAATGCAGATCCTATTTTTTATATCAATATTTCATAACTAAGCTATCAATCTAGTAAACCGTTTAGTTTTATCATACTCTTAAGAAATATAGTAATTATATTTTTAATATTATATTATATAGAAACATAATCAACTATTACAAAATTTTAGGTATGCATTGCACAATTTAACATCATATGAGTATAATCGAAATGATATCTGAGTTATAACAAAAATAAAAACAAAAATCCTAAAAAATAGCAAAAATTGTATTCTTATAAAAGAATGTTTGTTATTACTCTAACCATTCATATGTATTATTTTGTAAAAAATACTTGTTACTACTAGCCCGGTTTTTTAGGTGGGGTTTGGTCTAATTTTCAAGTTGTTGAAAGCTAAAGCGGTAAAGTTACCTTGATGGTAAAGGTTGAGTCTCGCCCTTGACGAGTTGATATAACTTAGTTGTGATATTTGATATGACAAATAACGACTTCTAACCCTTAAACGAGTAATAACAAAAGATTTCGGTTTTTAGTTAAGATATAACTTAGCTCTTGTTTCAGTTATAGACGGTTTGGTTAATGGACCACTTAGACCTACGTCTTTGGGTTAAGCTTAATTAAGACATCAGCCCTTAAAACATTCTAAAATTCCGGATTTCCGACCCTTGTGATACTGAGGTTTAAAAAGGTTACCAGAAGTGGCTCTGTTACCCGGTGGTTCAGTTCGGTTTGGTTCATTTCTTGTGGTTCGGTTATCTGTTTTATTCAATTAATTTAGTTTTGTAGATGCTTGTAACCAAAACCGAACATAGATAGTTTGCCATCAAAGAGAAAGAAATATCAACAGAGAATGAACATCATGGACTTCAAGTTCAACTCGACACGAGATCTAAACTTATTACAAGTCAACATCAACTCGTGCCTTTCAAGCCCCATGTTATATCAAAAGCCGGGTCAAGTTTTAATCAAGTTATTCGAGCTTGAACACAATGTTAGTTTGTCAAAGTCAAACAAACCGAGATCATGTGTACCAAATTAAAATTTTGACCCGATGCAACTAGACTATGATTTCTAACCAGTATTTGCAAGCTCTCGAATCTTTGACTCCCCGCGTATATACAGCATCGACATAATGACACTAGGGGGCGGGCAATATAGGGTAACGAGAGAAAAACCATCACAGTTATAATAAAACATAACACGACAACAACTACATTGCACGTCATCCGATTACTTGATGAGATTTGATCACCAAGACACCGAAGGCTAACGACCGTTTTTTTCTTTTGATCTGTTTTTAGCCTTCTCAAAAGAGAAAACAACACAGATTATAAATGAATCAAACAGTAAATGATCACTTCTAGCACACTCAAACCCACACTAGAATCGAAACTGCTGAGCAGAAATTCAGCACACAAACTCAAAACGTTCGAATTTAAGGAATCAAGAATGGAATGAAACTGGTTTGGATTATGTTCCTTTTTTCGGATAGTTCCCGAGTTGCTCCATCTGCCAACTCTCATGAGGCGCGACATGATCGTGCTCAGGCTTGTATTGCTGGTAGACGTGAAAATAAACCAAATAAACGAATAAACAATAATGAAAATACAATACCCTTTAGGGGACCTTTTAAACAGAAGTGACTAATATTATTAACAGTTCAGTATCAAGATTGTGAAATTTTTTATACCTCCATTTTCGCCAACAAATCTATTGCATTTGAGGCTGATAAAACAATGTCCCTAGCACTTGGCTTGATGAAACCTTCCTTGACTCCATTGTCAAATAATGCAAGCAAGCTGTTGTAATATCCATCAACATTTAACAATCCAACCTGGCATATAAATCAAAGGGTTATGGAAGCAATCGCTCGTGGAGGCAAAATGGCGGGCGGGGTAACATTTCAAAATATGCATTGTTGTTGTGTGGAAACCAATCGAGTTGATTGATCTAAAACAAGTTTTCCTCAGGTTTCTTGACTGTTTTGTAAAAAAATTAGTGTCAAATATGATTTATTAATATTCCATTATATCAAATAATAATTTAAGGAAATTTTTTTCTTGAGGCTTTACATATTGAAAATACACTATGGGTGACTATCAACCCATTTGACCCATTTCCATAGTGATTTTTCATTTTGAGACCTGTTAGAGCTATAATATAAAGCAAATCAACACATTTATAACTTCATAAGTAAATGGGTGGTCGAAAGTACCACCTCTAGTTCTCAAACATTATAAATGACAAATTGACAACTCACGGGTTTTTTATGAATTCCAAGTTGTGACCATGTGATCATCTCTAAAACTTCCTCCATGGTTCCATAACCTCCTGAAATCAGTGTCACCATGAATACAAAATTCATGTAAAAAGTCAAGAGATTTGAATAGAATATAAAGATACCAGGAAGTGCAATAAAGGCATCAGCTTCTCGAGCCATTTCAGCTTTCCGTTCATGCATATCTGCAACAACTCGTACCTCTCCAACAGTTTCACCAGAGATCTATCACGGATAGCAAATTGGGACTATCATTCAATAGAAGTTGCAAAATAACATATTTTAGATCATACAAGATTCAATGCATAGCTGGATATTAAATGCCAATAATAAAGAATGATATAGCTAAGAACTATCACGAATATTAACTAGATATTCGATGCAGCAATTGATTACGCTTAAATGATCTTTTAAATCGATTTTGCATTATCTTTTCAAGCTTTTAGCTTGTAGTCCTAAGTGACCAATGTGCAGAAGGCAAGTAATCTTGCAGATTCCACCTCACGAATGTAATAAGCTAAATAAAGAAGATCGCTAGCAATGACTCCAAGATTCGTTTTTTTCCTATTTGTGTCCAGGAACTACAATCCGACATAAGAACTAAACCAATTTGGCTTGAAAGGATGCATAGGTAACTAAAATAAACTCAAAAGTTTTAAATTCTAAGGGGAAATACCTCAATAGGTACAAGAGCTTTAGGAATAACCCTGCACGTGTGTAAACAACAACGAATTTGTTAAAACCAGCATTACGTTAACGAACAAGCACGAGCAATAAAAACTACACACAAAGCAAGAATCGATGTTTGAATATATTACCCAAGAACATGGCAACCTCCATCAAGAACTCTTTGAGATATCATACCCATTAAACCAATACTTCCACCACCATATACCAAGTTTATCTTCCTATTAACCTATAATTAACAAAATAGACACAAACTTTAAACAAGAACATAAGACATTAAGACTTGATGATGCAAAAATCTAACACCAATCTCATAAAAAGCTACCATTATCTTTATCTATGAGTCTTTATATCAAAACAGATGGTGAACCAACAACAGTCCACCAATCCAAATCACAACATTCAACCAGAAAGCTCATACTTGTTGATGAAAACATCAAAACCCAATTTCACAAGAAACGAAGTCATAAGAGGCATACATCAAACACATGGTGTACCATAAGAACAGACAGAGATTTGATTCAAAAAGTCAGCCACAAACAACATCAAACAAGATAATCAAAGGGAATCAATCAATCAACCAATTCATCTCCCAATTCAGCAGTAGCAACACTGAAGACTTCTCGATGACCAGGGTGACTTCCGCAGAAAACACAAATCTTCTTGAACTTGCTGCTCGAACCCCCTTCCATTTCAACCCTTTTTCCCAAAATTATCGAACCCTCTAAAGACTTTAGACAAAAAAGATAATCAAAGTCTGAACATTTAACTTATTAAACAAAAGGGGACAAATTAAACTGAGATTACATACATAAAAGAAGATAAAAGTACAAAAATTTAGGTTGGAAAATCAAATTTCGGCATATATGACGAAGTGAAGCCACAAAAGAATGCCCACATGCTCGATTCAACAGCCTTGTAAAGAGTATCCAATTACGGAAACAATAAAAAACAGCAAAAATTGGTAATTTAATAATCTTTTTGATGTTGTCCATCATCACAAGTTATGCTGAATGGGTCTGAACTCTGGGCCGTGAGTCCCACTGTCAAATCATACCTCAAAACCCTAATTGAATCGTTGAAACCTTTTTTCAATCTTTTGTTTCTTATTCTGGGTTGAACCGGTGATGATTTCAAATGGGTTAGAGCATGTTTAATGTTGTGTTTTTGCTCCTCTAAAAATGGTTATTTGGTCGTTTGAGGCGTTTTTCGCCATTAGAGGTTGCGTTTTTGGCACCGGGTTTGGAGTGCGGTTTTTGGTTGAAATACCCGAGGATGTCGTATGTACACATTGAATGAATTGAATGACGCGAAGGTACAAAATGGGTGAAGTTGAAAATGTAAATTTATATCAATGTTTAGTATTCTTTAAACTCAATTAACTTTTACATTTCTTATTAACTTATATAAAAGTTATATCTAAACATCTTATATTTAGATATATTATTGTTATATACATTTTACAAATAGAAAAAAAAACTAATTATAGTGTGTGCTCCCGTCTTGATGGCTTTGTATTTATGCATTGGATGAATGCTTTGTACAATAATCCATCTAACATCTGTACATACATAAAGACACACAGGACCATTAGATTTTTTATTTTTATGTATACGCACAATTAAAAATTACTAAAATAGTTTTAAGTAGCGAATAATCCATGAATTTATATATGGTGCTGATCACATGAAGTGGATTTCACCATCTTCTACTCCCTTGTTGCCAAAAATTAATATGGTAATGCAGCTGTAGATGAACAGTTATTTTGTTGTACAAGTGGGTTAAGCAAGATGGTACAACTCTTTACTTCATTTGCTCATTGCATTATATTCATTCAAATCTGTGAGCTTGGGTATCTTAGAGAGAGAAAAGGGACATGATGGTCATGATGGTTTCTCTAAGTCTTGGTTAACAACGTCACCCATACGCGCAGTGCCACCCATACGCGCAGCGGGTTCAACTAGTTACTTTAATACTCTTATAAATCAATATTTAATTAACCTGTTTTTCAAAAGAGGTATATTTAAAAGTTGTTAATTACTTTCATTATTTATTTCAATACATGATTAGTTTCAATCAAAGATACGTATTAACCTAATTAGTTTAGATCATGTTATATGGCAAAACTTATGTGTAAAAGCCGAAGAGGGATGAAGGGTCCCCAATGTTACACTTCAAATGCTGGGACAATCTGTAATATGAAGAGGACATTACATGATGAATATAATGCTGGTGGCAAAACTGACTTGTATAAAATCACATAAAACCATGAAAATAATAAAACTTCTTATAGCATCTTAAGAAAAATGGTTATATACGTTTGTGGATTGAGATGGAAGAGAACGACAGTCAAATGGAATTTTATAATGTTAAGAGTTTGTACAGACAAACAACCCGTAAAAAAAACAGATGAATTTTTACAAGAGAGGGAAAAGAGAGAAAAATATAGATTGTAAGTTGTTGGAGATTTGTGTTTGTGGGTTTTACATGACAAGATTGTATAGATGATGACAAAGAAAGATTGTTAAAATGTTGTTTCTTTTATGTGAATTTTATAAAATTAGTAATCAAGTTTTAAGATTATTTTAATTAGATAATTCATAAATAAATCTCTAAATTTTATTTTAGTGTTCCAATCCATATATTTAACATGAATAGCTGGTTAATTATCATTTTATGTCACTCATAATATTTAAAAAATTAAAAAATTAAAAAAACCAATAAAAATTATAAAAAATCAAATTCTTTAAGAAATTGCAAAAATGTTAAAAAATGCGAAAAGGTATAAAAGGTTGCAAAGAAGAAATGCGAACAGGCATAAAAACCATTAAAAGTTTGCTTAAATTTTTTTAAAATTG
This sequence comes from Flaveria trinervia, assembly GCA_025506515.1. NCBI lineage: Eukaryota > Viridiplantae > Streptophyta > Magnoliopsida > Asterales > Asteraceae > Flaveria > Flaveria trinervia. Next base: position 100,791,904 of record CM046447.1, on the reverse strand, counting down.
CAAAAGAAAATCGAAACATTTTACTTTTTTTAAAGATTGTGTATTTCTTTTATAAATTTAAAAATATGATGCCAATTATAAGTAAATTTTCAACTTTAGTCGTGACTCCGTTACAGAACAAATGTCCAAACGGGTTAAAATACATAACATATAAAACACCCAGTTACACCAAATGAGTTAACATACACCTAAATATGCCCAAACGGTCAACATATCCAAATACAACGGCATACACCTAAGCATGCCCACCAATATAACCAAATGGTTATGGAATCAACGGTGACAGGTGGAAGGAGATCGAGAGTTGATTGATGGTAGGGTTTTTTTAAATATCTGGTTCGTTATTTAAAATTGAACTTTTTGATTTGTTTTATTAGATTCAAATTTAAAAACACCATGTCAGCAAGTTTATGCGTTAATCAAGTTTAATACTTAGGATTGGAACAAGTTATACTTAAATGATCTAATTGAAACAAATACAAAAATAAATAACCTGGTTAAAATACTTCTAAATTTTGGCTCTGTAAAGGTTTCCTTTCTTTTAATACAAATACTTTTTTTACTAAAACTAAGTCTTTATTATTATCTCTTAACTATTCAGGAAACTCAGGACGACGTATGAATTGTTGTTCCAAAGAAATTGTCCTGTTTAAAAAACGATGTGTTACAGAATTCATAGAGATCACTCATCTTAAATTAATATAATACTAATTATCAACTTGATTGGTGTATTGTGGTTTTAGCATATGTTTTAAAAGTTATATTCTAAGTTGTCTCTTAGTTAACCAAGTATTAAGTGTTTGGTGGTATGCATTAATTGTTGTATAATATGCATAAAAGATTGTACATTCTTTTTTTTTCTTTTAATATTTGTTTTTAAACCCAATACTTTCATATTTATAATTCAACCTCTATAATTTTTTACTTTCAAATTTAGTCCTCAATACCTTCGTATGTACAAAAAGTTTGATTTACGGTCTAAATTTTAAGAGTTTGTATGTCGTAACATGCAATTGTAGCTCAATATTGTTATGCTTATTTTTTCTATTTAACATATCCATCATACCGTGTGGGTCCTAAATCGAATTATTGTTTTTAACATTTTACGTGTCATGTGCGTGATTCAACGTTTTTACGTCTACTTTCCGTTTAGTTTTATTTTTTTCGTTTTATTTTTTTAATACAAGCTTTGTCGGTGTTGATGGTCGCTGAAAGTATGTGCCATTTGTGCTATTTAATGTGGTTTTATGTCACACTTCGCCCAACGACGGAATCATCGGGGCGGACGAATGTGAAACAATTGTTCATAGCTCATGGAATTAAATAAGTTGAAATAATATTAAATGTCATTTTTAATTGAATAATACTAGACAATTAAGTCATTACAATGCAACAAAGACTTAAACAACAACATAAGATATTTAGTTAAACTAATTCCAAGTCCTATATGAGCAATAATAATTCCTTAAGTAGCAATTCTAAAACATGTTAAAAATAAGAGGTCAACTGTGAAAGTTGGTGAGTTTCCATGGGTTGAACACACACACACACAACACACACACACACACACACACACACATATATATATATATATATATATATATATATATAAAAGTTTACAAGTAGCAATCCATGTCAATAGTTATGAATTATGCAAATTTATGGATAACATATAGCTACAATCAAACTTTGACCAAAAATAAGTTTACAAGTATATAACGATTAGCTCAAGTGTACTTGGTTCCCATGATGAACAAGCATACGTCATCAGGAGCCAGCAATAACCTCGGTTTTAGCACCAAATAGGCTTGTCAGACCCACAAATCTATGACGTCGCCAAGCTAGCAATAGTTAATGATTGTCAACATATAATATAAGACTCACAATATTACAAATAACCATGACAAAAAGTAAAGAAGAATTGCATGTGCATTTACAAGTATCAAAATGTTTACAAGTATAAGTTTATAAGGTTAACATATTTTACCCAAAAATGTGTGAAATAAAATAAAAAGAACATGAAGACTCACATTGTATAATGATGGTTGTAGAGTACTTAAAAAAGTTTGAATTTTCAAGAGTCAAAGATGATATCTTAAAAGATAAAAAGAAAAATAACTTGAGTTCAGAATTCATTACAAAAAGTTAGGCCATTTAGAGAATGCCAAAAAATGAAAGATAGATTCAAAAAAGATTATTGCATCAATTTTAGATTCTGGACATAATGTTTGGTACGTGTTTGAATAGATTTTAAAAATAGAAAACGGGTTTCAAAAAATTATTAAAAATTATAGTTGACTAGTTCAGAGTCTTCCGGACAACTTTCGTTTAGAAACATTTATATGAAAATACCCGTAAATAAGTCAAAACAGCAGCACAAGACAACAGGTGCTGAAAATATGCACTTATCTTGTGAAGTCTATTGTAGAGCCGTCCGATTGAGTTTGAAGACGTATAAATTGTCGTTGAAAAGGTTATTCGATTAACTTAATATTGTAGTATGAGTTTACTCAAATTTATTTGTTATGATTAAGATATGGCTAGTTTAAGTCAGACTATATTATGCCAAATATATAGTAAGACACTTATGTGCACTTTTTTAAATTTCTAAAGCATGAAACGAGTTAGAACAAATTTATTATGTCGATATATGATATATTAGACTTCATTTGAGTTATATAAAAAAATATTCCAAAAGTTTTGCATATCATCATTTAGAGAAATAATTTTGTGGAATAACCGAATGCGGTGGCATAGCCATCGATATGCAAACGAGATTCTTTGTTTACGTTAGTGTGTTGTTAACTTGATTTAGGAATGTTAGTCATTTTTATAAGGTTAGTGAATGTTAGAAGGTTAATGATCAAATGATAATGATTATATTAAAAGAGATTTGGTAGAAGAAAGAATAAAAGTAAGAACATAAAAACAATTGGATGTTAAGATGATTGAAAGAATATAGAAATACATAATATATAAACTATATAAAATTACCTTAATATTAGAAATTTTTGAAACAACTTGTAAAAGAAAATTCTTATAATTATCATAACCAAAGGATGATGAAATGTTTGTGTGTGAGATTTTTAGAAAATGAGCAAATGAAAAATGAGGCTTAAAACTTGTTTTTTATAATTGAGATTAGGAGGGGGTTATGAATGATATTAATGATGAGTTACAAGTATTTCAAAAGGGGGTTATGATTAGAATTTAAAATACATATAAAATTTTAAACAGATTAAATAAATAAAATAATAATTACAATTTAACTCTAAATTTAATTAAACAACTTCTTTTTTACTAAATCTTTATAGACTTTATAAATCTCACAATAATTTGTGATTTGATTAAATCTTATATATTAATAACATTTAAACATTTATAAAATTTATTTTATAAATTATAGAATTTAAGTTAAATTGATTAAGTGACACATTTATTGTTATTGAAACTTATAAATAAATAAAATGACTAAATAATGAATTTGATTTATAAAATTGATTCAAACGGATTTAAATTTGAGCTTATATTTTAAAAATAAACGGATGTTACATTTTAGTTGCAGTGACAGGGGTTTTACTACTAGTTAACCCGTAATTATTTGTTGTCATAATTATTTAGTCGTCGTTGAAAATTCTTAGATTCGTTACTTTGAGTGCCCCATGGTTAGAGTGTCGTTAATTATTGATGTGATATCCACTTAAAATTAGTTGCAGTGGCGTATCAGTGTATCATTTCATCATGCTAAACATCAAAGATCATGTTTAAGAAAAGATTCAATCATAATTAAATAATTTACTCATTTTTAATATCCTACAATACTATTTTTGGTCATAAAAATATTTAACGTGTATATTTTATTGGTCGGACGTTGTAATATCTTATCATAATTTTCATGACTTCTTCGCTATATTTTGACTTATATAAATAATAGTTTAGAAACTTATGCTACACGGGTTTATTAATAAAATTATAAAACTGAAAGCTACTTATCAATATTTATAAATTATAAAACTATTATTTGAGATAATATATAATTGAAATTATGTATAATAACTACCTCAAGCAATAAAAAATAGTAATTTCTTTTAAATTTTGTATTTAAAAATATTTTGTTTAAAATTTGTTTTTTAACAAAAATAAATTTTAAACACGTCATTTTTTAAATTAATTTATTTGTATTAAAATTTTCATTGTTTATAAAATTTTGGTTTTAAAAAGATTACGTTTTTCAATAAAAAGAAACATGTTTTTTTATTTATTAAACATTTGTTTAACAATTTGGAAAGGATATACAATATCATTAGCATTTAATGTAACCAATTAAAACTAACTTGCTATGATAGTGACATTTGATAAAACAACTATAAAAATATGACATGTGACAAAATAATTGTGAGAAAGACATGCGTTAATATTTATTTTGTTTTATTAATATAAAAGATTTTACTTTATTAGTATAAATATAATAAGGTGCCTAAATGGATATGTATTTTTTCTATTTTTCTCTTAAAACATATTATATCATTCGATAATATTGAATTATTCTAATATAAAATCATAAGAACAAACAAAGAAACCCAAGGCATCCATAAAAGGATATATTTTTCCATTACAAGGAGGTTTGAGTCCTGACAATTGTGTAGTATTATAGTATATAGCTTGCCGTTAAAATTACAAAAAGTTTAAAAATACGAATTGAAGACACCTGAAAATATAAAACAAACAAATTATTGATGGAAGTCTTTAAAATAATTTTTCTAGTCTAATAAAAAGATAACTAAGAAGACATGTGAATTGGGACAACACCACATATATTTTCATCAAAATTTTACTGTTTTTCTTTTCTATTATATAATTATATCAATTATTATAATATTATTCATTGTTTTTGGATTAAAATATTTTTTAACAAGTTAAGAAAAAGATATTTTTATTACTTTTTATAAAGAAACAAATAATCGTAAAATATTTTTTTTCTAAGGTATTAAACTTTTTTATAAATACAAATTTTTTAAAGATTAGTGTTTTCAAAACATAAAATTTTCATAAACCAAAAATAATTAAATTTAGGGGTTATGATAAGAAAAGTTTTAAAAATGACATTTAAAATGATTTGTTTTGAAACAAAATAACTATTTTTTTGAAAAACCAAAAAATATAAAAACATTGCAATCATATTTTAAAATATCATTTTATAATTAATAAAATTTAATTGTATATGATATTTATTTATTTAACCCGTATAATGAATAATTAAAATTAGTTTGAAATAAAAGTTTTTTGTAGACCGGAAGGATACATTCATTCGTTCAAAGACAATATCGTTAATTATATCTAAAATTGTTTTTAATGCCCTTTAAATAAATTAATAAAATAGGTCCGATAGTGGTGTGAGACTATATTTTAATGTTCTGTCAACCATAGTTCATCTACTTGTATCTAAAATATTCCAATAGTATTTTAAAAATAAAGGAAACGGGTCCACTAAATTTATAATATACTTTCAAAAGTACCAAAACTTTGTCTATGAGAAAGCATCTCACTGGTCGACTCTATGAGGTGAATCCGTGCTTTTCAAGTGTAAATTAAATGATACTAGTGGTTTTAACCAGTCGCGCATTGCGGCCGTATAACTCAAGGAAGTAGACTAGAATCGATGCCACTCGTATAATTCATAAGATTTAAATGTGTTGATTTTTTTAATTTTTAGCAATATTATATAAGTGTTTTTTACATTTGCCGCTTAATTAATCTAACAACAACAAATATAATTTTTATAAAATTAACTTATTTTAATATTCAAACAAACTAATCAAAGTTTTCTTGACTTTATTTTCCAACTGACATAATTAAATAGATAACTTTTCGCATGCATACATATTTTCAAAAAAGTAATTTATATGGTGTTGTCCAAAGCATAGTCTCGAGAACCGTCCGATGTTAGGTTACATTAAAACCCATAATCGCATGAAAGAAAATAATCAATAAGATAAACGATTTAAACAAAAAAAAATAGTAACCAAAAGTCAAATTTAACAACCACATGACATCAGAAGATCTTCACTGGAAGATGCAACAACAAAAAGCATCAAAGCAATCTAGCAATATTTTTCAACAAACGCTCATTGTTCAATATTAAAAAAAAAACGTATCCGGCCTTTTCATCATCAGCACCAAACTAAAAAGTATAAAAATAACAACCAAACCAACATGTTATAAAGACCAACAATTAACATCAACAAACATGCCTCAGATGAATCGTCACTCATCATCACTGACCAAACAACATAACCCTCATCGATCTTCATTGATGGAACCAACCAATATTTAACAATCACATGGAGTCTCAGATGAGGATCGAAGGCCAAAAACCACAAATCAGCGTGTCTCAGATGAGGCACACCTCATAATCATTGACCCATTCATAAAACATGTTTGGGTTTTAAAGCAAGAGCGATCACAATGAGGATGAAACCTCATCTAACAGAAAGAGTAGTGAAAACCCCACAAATAAAATAAAACAAAACAAAACCATCATTACTGCCTCCCACATCGTCCGCCACTTAGATATGTGAGATGGAAGATATGTGAGATGGAAGATATAACCACACATATATAAAGAGGGGAAAAAGACAAGGTGGCAAAGCACATATCAGAGAACGTAGCCCTGCTTTCCACGTGTAGCAGGAGATAGACGGTCAAGATCCTTCAAAAGTACCAAAACTTTGTCTATGAGAAAACATCTCACTGGTCGACTCTATAAAAACACGTGTAAATTAAATGATATTTGTTCTTATGAGATAGTTAAAATAATTTATAAAGATCTATAATGCTCAACATACACACAATTAAAATCATGAGTTCATGTAGAGTTAAAATTTGTCAAAGAAATTAGATTATGATATTATTTGTATGAAATGAAATGAAATGAAATTCATCAGTATTTTTTAAATATGTCAACTCGTGGTTTTGTGGGTGCAAAAATCTCTTTTATTATAAAATTGATTTATTCAATAAATTCGACCGGTCGAGTTATTGATTATTTTCACAATCAGGTTCTTGGTACAAATGTGCCTCACATGGGTTGATATGTTTTACGGTTTGGTACATACCTTTAAGGGAGATACTTAAGTTTAATCAAATCATAATGTATTGATTGTTGATTATTGTTGATTTTCATCATGAGTATCATGCGCATATTAGGTTTTTCGTCAAACCCACATGCCCGTTGGCATTAATGTTAATGTCTTTTTTTATATATAAGACTAGGTTAGAACCCCGTGTATTACATGGGATAAATAAATAAAATATTAAATAAATAGTAATGAAAATGTAATAATCATAAAATGATATGATTAAATTTGCATATGAGTAATAATATAAGTAATAAAATAATGATATCATTATTTTAAACTTTTGTTTTTAAACCCTGATTGCATTTTTAATAAACATTTTATTGCAAAACTCCTAATTTTAGTTTTTTGTTTTATAAAAAAGTCATTTAAAAAGATAATTTATAAAAGCATCTCTTTCTTAATTTATTGAAAAATAATTTTTAATCCCAAAAGAAATTAAATAATATTATAAGTATTTAAGGTAATTGTTTAATAGGAGAAAGAAGCAAGAAAGTTAAAATTAGATGATCTAGAATTGTGTCAAGTGATATCTTAAAACTTTCTTTTATTATAATAGATAGATTTTAAAAATAACGAGTTTTGAAAGAAAAAATTAGAAGATTTGAAGGAAAAAATTAGAAGATTTGAAGACCATTTGCCACAAAAATGGATACTATCATGGACATGTATACGTTTACACAACCTTAGATGACTTTCTACGAAAATTGGATGAAAGTTTTATTATTTTTATTTACAACCGTTTAGACTGATAAATTAAGTTATAAAAATCAAGTTAAACTAGAGAAAATATATCAATGCCATCACTTGAAATAAAATAGAATATAAATGTTAGGATTAAAATAATGAAGCCCAAATGCCGACTCGAAATTGTTTTAAAATTATTATTCTAGAAAGCCATCATCATAAGTCTTAGTCTGGTTATCGATTATTGTTTGATGTTATTGGATAGCCATCGATCAAAATTCAAATCATGAAAACAATTTTTTTAATGTATATCAAATATGTTTTTATCAGTACGAATAAGTCAAGGTTATTTCACATATATTCATATTTTTAAAATTAACATGCCATCAGATATTTAATTTTTCACTTTTGTCGTCTATGATCATGTACCTTCTCGTATCGCATCTACTTCTTTTAGTGAATTTCCAGTAGATATGTTAAATATTCGATATTTCTCTTTACTAGACACGTGTAGCTTAATCTAACGTGCATAGTAATTTATAAATATTATAAAGTGTTAATTTTATAATTTTTTTTAGTTAAATGCATGTGCAATCATTTGAAGATATTATACTTTTAAGTTTTAACCAATTATAATAAAAATACAGCATCCGTACTACGTGTCTACGTTCCTGCTGCTTGTATTAGTTGTATTAACTATAAAAAATCTAAGCTGTCTAGCAAAGATATTTATATAAAGTGCCCCCTTATATAATTATAAATTTCGAATAAAGAAATGCATGGATGTTTATGGACACTTATTATTGATCGATTGAGATGTTTAAATTGACGTAAATTAACAGGTTAAATTGATTTTAGTTTTATAAGGTTCGAAAATTGTTTTTATATTATTTCCACCCATGGTTTTAGGTTTTAAAAATGAGTTTACCGTTTTGACACACTATTTGAAAATTAAATCAGTCGTGTGAATCAAATAAGTTATTTAAATGTTATGACGCATTTTTAAATGGGATGATCATTATAAGAATGCATCCCACTTATCAATATATAGCTTATATTATAAAAAATATGACATATCATTGAATAAGATAAATAAGATGACCATTACAACACAAATAGTTTTATATTTATTATTACTTTAAGTTTTTCGTTGATGCTAAACCAAATTAAACAATTAATATTATTATATAATTAACCTTTCCAAAAATTTCATGTTGTAAAAGTCAATGACACTAAAAATTTATGAAGATCAGGATAGCTGGTGATGTTAGAGTAAATTGCAATGGCTCGGGAGGGTTAGAACACCGCTCCTCTCTTCCAGTGCCATAGCCGCCGGTGCCCAATCAACGAGAAGCAATCTAAATGAAAGCAAAACTGATATTGAGTTATCATTGTTTCACACATAAGATGTAAAGTGATTACATCTAACTTTCATGTATAGTGTCATTGTGCATCATTAAGAAGAAGAAGTCTATCATACTTTTAACTTGTGAAATTTTAAATGTTTTAATACTTCATATATATAAAGTTAATGAATAGAGGTGTGGCAGGTAATAGTAAAGAAAATTAGTTACGTTTAACACAACCCTATTTCGTCTAGTGGCTATATCAAATTTCTGTTTTTGTTATTTATTTATATTTAAATAGTCTCACGATCAACCTTTTGTTGTTGATTATTGAACTTTAATATAACATTTAATTTTAAAATATCATTTCACAATACAAAAAGTTGACAAATCATAATAAACATGAATAAATTTAAATAGAAATAAGAAGAAACATTAAAAGTTTATTTAAAATAATCTTATATTTCGATATAAAATTTATTTGTAATCAAGCTGTTGTTAAACAAGGCATACCCACTAACTACATATACATGTGTTCACAAATCGTCTGAAACATGAATAAAATTTTACGTTCAATTTATTAGTTATAATTGTGAGAAGTTATTGTTAGTCCACATACGTTGACGAAACGAAAGTCATAAAACAAAGACACGTTTATCAAACTAAAATTCGGATCCTATCACACAAATATGTCGACCAAATATGTATTTATATGTGTTTGTATATATTAATTCTAATTACATTTTAACGTACCCTAATCTTTGTGATTTTAAGTAAGGTTAACATGATATGCATTGTGTATTAACATAAATTATTTACTTTTTAGCAAATACTTCTGAATATTCTTTAAACAAAAGTAGCAAAACACTTTTAAAAGATTGCATAAAGGCATATACTACATACTTGATATTATGGTTTTTTAACATTGCTAACTAAAGCTTTTAATTATATCATTTATCTATGACATGTAAATATAAAAACGTCATGGATTAAAGTCTCACTTTAAGCAAAATTTCTCAGAGTTGAGCCGGTGAAATTTCTCAGGGTCGTAACGAAGCTGTAGAGTCACAGATTTAGAGTTTATGGTTTAATGTTTAGGGTTTAAAGAAGTTATATCATTTATTTACATTGAATCTAATACCTCCATTTCTTGTAGTGCTCTACTCTAAGAGGCATAAATGTCTACTTGGCGCACAATGACACCTTGACATTATATATTTGTGTTTTTTAGATATTAAAGGTAAACACGTAAGAAAATATCTTAGTTTTAAGTATATTAATCTGAGTTAGTCTTTCTATCTTGTATGTATTTAATTCAACATATACTTTTAAAGCATATCCAGGAAATTTATTGAATTTATCACAAAATTGTTCCATTTAAAAATTTTAAAATAAATAAAAAATGATTAAAAAAAAGAAAACCAAAAAACAGATCGTTCAAACATGCCAGAATAAACATTTTTTATAGTAAAACTGATAGATTAACTTATAATCATTATTTACTATGTATGTGTAATATCAGTATCAAGATGTATAATAAACATATCTTTTATGATAAATATAAGATATCAATTTTAAAAGTAAGATTAAAGAATTTGCATGTTAGACATTTATAAATATAATAAAAAATAGTGTAAATATTAATAAGGAATAGAATTTGTTTCTTGTTTAGAAGTATTTGTTCAATCACTTGAGTTGGTTGTACGATAATAAAAGTTAATTATTTTCTAAGAATGAAAAAAAAATACCAGGATTGAATTTCAAACATATAATAAATTAAAAGCTTAGAGTTTTCATAATGGAGTCTTTAAAAATATGTGATTGTGTTTAGTATATTACATGGAATAGTTTTGAGTAGTTGTGAGTGAACGAAAGAGAAAAAAATTGTTATTGTGTATTGGGATATTTGAATAATCACTATTCGTTTTTTATTAATTTTTTAATATTTTTTAAAGTAATCGTGAGTGGATGAAAGAAAAAAAAATAATAATAAATATATAAAAATATTATTTAATTAAAAATAAAAGAAAAATGTAATAATTTTTAAATGTAATTATATAAATAAAAGTAAAGAGAAAACGTATTTGATAACTTGCTATTTTTGTCTAAGTCCGGTTTAGTCAAATTTTGTTTTTTTCTAATAATGAAAAGAGTGGTACGATTGTCATTTCAATATTTTGTTGATCTTCTTGGTGCTTCGTGATCTTCACCTCCATGTTGTCTCTTTTTGTTTTCTACATGCTTTTGGAGAAAGCATAAAGGAATCTCCTTTTCCTTTCTACCCCATCACTACATCATTTGGTTAACCATTTAAGACTATTAATTAGGAAAAATTACCAAAATAAATATTTAATTATTTTTATATTACCAATATAATCATTAAAAAATATTTAAAAAACAAATAAAAACGAGTCACGTGTCCATTCCTCACCACACGAACGAGTAAAATCCATAATCCCTCGTTGATAGTTTTTTTTCGAAATGTTCAAAATTTTAATAGGAGACTTTCTCCAAAGATAGTGTGTGTTTTTTTTCCTTTAATTAGAATAAAGGGGTAGTTACTATTCCACCAGCAAAACTAAGGTAATTGTTGCACCTTGCAAATTATGACGTTTGTAGCCTCTAACTATTTTCTATTACTCATTTTCCTCTAAATTAGTGGATGATTAGTAGTAGTGGGTAATAATATTTCTTTTATAAACTAAGCTCATTGTCCCTATATATTATCCAACTAATTGGAGTACTATAAAAAAAGTAAAAGAAGGTAAATTAGGTTGACGGGAATGGGGATCACTTAAACCCTCTCTTAGTTGTTTCATGCAAACATGTCACTTTATGGACGACTCACAAGCGTCTCGTTGGAGATAGTTTGTATTCACTTATTTTAAACATGTAAAAATAATATTAAATTTTTTTGCTCTTATGAAAATATTTAATTAATAACATCTTTTTATGACATTCACAATTATATGATGCTAATAATTGTTCATTAAATTAATTGTACGAATAAATTAAGGTTGATCGATGTTACAATCTTCATATTATATTTCGTTGGCCGCTGAAGCGAAGCCGACATTGGACCATGTTAATTAGATGTTTTTGTGATTGTGTGAATTATTGTATCGTCCAGACATGAAAACATCAACTTTGTTTGTGGATGCTTTCTTTAACTTTTCACAGCATAATATATTGGTTTTAGACACTATGGGAATTTTTGATAACATGTAATACATACATGAAAATAATTAGGTTTTATATTTTGATATTGTAAATGTAATTTATTAAGGGTGGTTTTATTTGAACACCTCCAAATTTTAAATCAACACCCGTTGATCCTATACGCCGCGTATAGGGTCGATTGACAGAAGAGTCAACATACCCTATACGTCGTGTATGGACCCATACGCGACGTATAGGGTATTCTCTGACAAGACCAGAGCAGACTCGTGTCAGACTCGTGTCGGGGTGGCTATACGCCGCGTATGGGTCCATACGCAACGTATAAGTTTCCCAATTTTTTCTGCAAAATTTCTATGTATGGTGAAAAATCTATACGCCGTGTATGGACCCATACGCGATGTATAAGTTAGGATGTTTTTTATATATTGTTGTGCGTATAAAAATTTTTGTCGGCTTTATTTTGCACGTTAAGATTGACACTTTGCGTATAAGTTATATTTTGTAACATATTAATCGAGAATTAAATCTTAATTAACCAATAAAACATATAAAACAAAACAAACATTAAATGATAATATAAATAAATAACGAAGTTTTTAAATACACAACAAAATAAAAGTACAATTAATAATATATAAAACTACGGTGAATTTGGGTAATGTCGAGGCGGTGGCAAGTGTGGAGGATCAATACTAGTAGCACGGGCTCGTGCAATCTCAAGCTGAACGTGCCAATCCATAAGATCCTCAACTCGATCGAGGCGACGACCCTGATCCCGTAATCTCGTAGTAATCTCCTGCATAAATACGTGTAGGCACCCTCACATCTCTATAAATATGTCGAGGGAACTATGGCTGAGGTGGCGGTTGATGTGCTGGCGGCTGGTCGTGTGGCGGTTGATCATGCGGAATATGCTCCTGCTGGTGCTGTGGATCGTCATCGCCGACCTACTGAACAGGTGCCGATGCCAGATCTCACCGGGTCGAAGAGAGAACCGTATGCCACCCGGAAACTGGCGTATAATACGCATGCCGAATAACGTACGACGATCTAATCTCACCGGCTCGATCGGAGGAGATACGTCAGCAACATGGCGAGGAAGATAACCAAGACAACGTGCAATCATTGTAATGTACGCGCCGCCATACACCGCTCATCGCTCCTGGCGATGATAATACGAAGCGTAATACTCTGCCAAACATCTCGCCAGGTTGCACCTGGTCCTCGTAAGCAAACAATATAAGTAAAATCAGTCGGGAATGGTACACCACTCCCGAATCTTGCCACGTCCCGTGATGGATGTGGCGATCATGCGATGCAAATAACGAATGAGATGATCTCTAATGCAGTGACCCTGCCCTTAGTCCTCTGAAACGGACCTCCGGCAATCTGAGGCCACCAATCTCTCAATCGTGTCTCCTCAATCTTAGTAATTCCCTTGTTAAATAAAGGGGTAACGGTCTCCGGCTCATAATAAAGTCCCGAGAAAATCACAAACTGCTCAATCGACATCTGATGAGATCGTCCACATAGCATAAACGAAATCTCATATCGCTCATCGTCCTCCACCATCTCATCAGGACGAATATAAATAAAGGTGGATAAAAACTCCACCGTCAGCTCTCGATAAGAATGTAAGAACGCCAGCTCAAATAAACGACTCCATGGCGTATTATCTCCGATAATACCAGTGAGTCTATCGCGCTCCCCAAGCTCAGTCATCACCTCCCAATCCACTGCCTTTTAATGACCAATCTTCATACGAATGAATTTTGAGCACTTTGCATGCTCAATAGACCTGGGCTCAAACTATAGTCATGGATGATTGGCAATAACATCAACGTCAGCCTCAATCTTAGAATCGGAAGACATATCTGCTTAAGAAAACGAAATTTTAAGACCTGCGTATAGAGCACCTATACGCCGCGTATAGGCCCCTATATGCCTCGTATGGACCCATACGCGTCGTATAGGTGTCGGTGGAGATGCGTCACACACCCATATGACCCAGGCCTATACGCAGCGTATGGGTCCATACGCGGCGTATAGGCCCACTGAATGACTGATTTGACTTTGGCAATTTTGTCTTCTGAAAAGCCTATACGCCGCGTATAGGCCTATACACGACGTATAGGCTCACTGATGTGACGTGGAATGTTTGGCATTTATGAGGCAAACCTATACGCCGTGTATGGACCCATACGCGACGTATAGGTGGGTGTCGATTTATAATGGGCGTGTCTCTTTATTAGAAGCCTTTATTAATTGAGGGGTGGTTTGGTAGTCTTTTAATGATCATTAAAATCTACCAAACAACCTCTAAGTTTTAATTGATGTGAAAACGTCTTTACACGATAAAGCCTACCAACTTTGATGTTACCAAGAACTTGAATTGGACATACACATGGTTCGAAATGTGTGAATGAAAATTTAAAGAAATAATTAAGAGTTAATTTCAATTTTACTCCTTGATGTTTGATAAAATTAATAATTTTCCTTCATAATGTTAAAAACATCAACTTACCTGCACAAGTTTTAATAATTGTTTGAAATTCAGTCCAAAAATTTCATTATTTTGTATCCAAGTTGAAACAATTAATGAAACTTTTGAATTAAATTTAAAAACAACTTATGAAATTTTTAAAGGTAAAATGATGTTTTTAATCTTTTAAAAAATTATTATTTTTGTCAACCTATGATAGCAAAACCAAACTTAACTCGATTATTAAAGAGATTTATTTGAAGACTAGAGTCTTAAAATTTAATAGAATTATTAAAGAAACACTCAAGTGGTAGATAAAACCAAATTCTTGATAGAGTTCTTTATGTCACTTGATTCGTGTTATAGTCTCAAATAAAGTCTCTAATCAAGTTGGACTCTTCACCTATATTTGGCTTTTTATAAATAGTATGCTTTCATTCCTTACTTTATGTACAGAAGAATACAACAAGAAATTTTAATGTACACTTGAAGAATTATATGTTTGAGAAACCAAACACGAAATAAGAAGGGTTTCTAGCATTATCTATCCCTCACTCTCGTTTTAGGCATTGCTTCAGGTACTATGAAAATTCTGACAGTATATCTGGTTGTTGAATCTTGAGAGAGACAGATTTCATCAAATTTCACCTGTTAGCCTGAAATATATTTTAAGTGACATTTGTCGAACAGATATCCTCAATCACACCACTCAATTTCTATTCTTCTACTTTTCTTATTTTGCATCTTGTAACTTCAATACTTTTCGAAATATTTATTTTATATTGATATTCGAATTATTAAATAATAAAAATGCTATTTAATGAATGACTCCTCTACCCACCACTAATTAGCACCATTAAGGGGCACAAGAATGAATGTGTTCACTTACCACTCTCTATTGTGACTTGTGAGAACCTTTTTTTGTTTTTGTTTTTAAAAAGGAAAAATGTACGACTCTGCTTTGAAGGATCATTGTTATCTTAATTGGGCTCACATATCCGTATTCCAGTCGGGACCACACCCCCAACCCTCTCAGGAGGAAACTCATTGCTGAGAAAATCACTAGCTTAACTTTGAGCATTTTACTCAAAGTGAAACTTGAACCTATGACATCCTTTTTATTATGAGAATTAATAGTTATATTTTAAAAATAAGGTTAAAGGAAGAGAGAGTGAGTTTGTAAACGGAAATGTTATAATGATTCGTTCTTACTCATACTCATACAAAGGACGTGATATGGATGAATGATCCACATTGGTGTTGATCTTCCCACCATGCTCCTTTTTAGGATTTGAACTCGAAGACGTTTATACTCATCTGGTTTAGGTAGAAAAAAACTAGTAAAAATTCAGTTTTGGTCAAACTGGTTCCAGCCCGATTCGGAACGCCTATAACATCATGTATTTTTGGGTTAACTAAAAGTTAGTTTCGTTAAATTCTTGTAAGGACCTTTGTTGCCAAATATGAAACTCATGTGTTACTTATGTCTATTTTCTTTAATTTGTTTTTAATTCTTTAATTTGAGAGTTAATAATGTTAATTATTACATATAAAAATAATAATAATAATAATCATAATAATAATAATAATAAGAGTAATAACTTATAAATAATTGATAAGTTATAAAACAATTAAATCTTAAAGTCAAATTAAGTCCAGGGGCTTATTTGTAAATCTAGATACTTTAATTATGAAGTTTTGTGCATTAAATAATAAAAACAAAACTGTAGGGACTAATTGTGTAATTGACTAAATCCCAAACCCCCTTTCTTCCCCCCCCAACTTTCCGGCCAACCCTCCGGCCACCGCCGGCCGCAACTCCGGCAAGGTAAAATACCGGGTTTTAAGCCTTGGTTTCGACCCCGAATCACACGTTAATGTGGGTTTCAATGCTGTTTTAACACTCTTTGAAATTGAAACCGAACACACATCAATACCCAAATTGGTTTGACACCTAAATCATAATAACAACACAATCAAACGACTAGAAACGTTTCTTTAATTATCACGAACTAAATGTGATGAATCATTGCACCTGCAACAAAAATTAAAAAGCTTAATTCGACCTGTAACACCCGATTTAAATGTTGTAGTCGTTGGGTACGAAATAGAACGAACTGAACCTATAAATTAGAGGGTTTTACTCTAATTAGGTTTCCCCGAACTCTTTGAACTCTCAATTGCTCGAAACACACACATACAATGAATTGGAAATCAAGAACCGTCGCAAGCCTCGTTCGAACCTAAAACCACCAACCATGACACCAAACAGGTAATTAAATGGGTCTTTTTGTTTGCTTTGACACGGGGAACAAAAGCCCCATGGTTGATTTGATCATCAACCATGTTTTGATGCTCGATTTGAGCCAAAATGATTCTAGGGTTCTAAGTCTTGAAAATTAGGGATTTGCTGGGAAATAGATTTTAAACAAAAGACACCATTTCATAAACCAGTTGGGTTGTAGCTCAACCGGTTAAAAACAAGTGTTGTTAGGAGGGAGGTCTCGGGTTCGATCTTGGCCCCCTGCCAATATTTTTAAGGGGGGTTTTAACCAATTTTAAATTTCAAAAAATGTTTAAATATTATTATTATTAGTATAAAAATAATTTTTTAACCAAGAATCAAATGAAACTATTTTTTTAAAATTTTCTTAGGAAAATTAGTTAATAACGTTTTAATCCTTATTTTTTGGAATGATATATAATTTATTATTAGTTTTAACCCATAGAGAAAGAATTTTTCTTTAATTTCTAAGAGTTTCAATATTTTTATATATTTATAATTTTAAATTGTTTAAAAGATAATTATATATATGTACACATGTGTACACTTATTGAAAATTTATGGAAATTTTTATAATTATTTAAGCCTACAAAATATTATTATTAACTTGAAATCATAATAAATCTCATTTATGAATTTTTTATTGTTATAAAACTTGGTTACAAAGTTGTTACATATATATTTTAAGAAGATAAATATATATGGACCTACTTAGAATGAACATTTATTATAATGATTAGTTTAAACTTTTTTAATCTATAAAATTACTATTCTATTAGAAAGTAAATAGTGATCATTTAATTATAAAAGTTTTACTTTTATTAATAGTGTCGAACACAAAAATTCTTATTTAAATTATTTAATTACCAAGATGACAATAACTTACATCTATGAAAATCATGGACAAATGGATATGACATAACACCATAATCACCATGATTAACTTAATATGACGTTTCATTTAGGTGAACGTTAACGAATCCTCGGCGTTATATACAAGGCTTATTATTTGTTCATCATTTATTATCATGTGAGTATATCTATATCCCTTTTTTATACACTTTGGGGTGAAACATGTTACCTTATAACTGTTGTACTTGTAAACTCGTTTGATTTTTGTAAACACTTGGGCAATTCACTTGTTTGTTGTGGTTAGTTGAACTTTAGTAATCACCATGTATTGACTATTATATGCGCAATCATTAATTATTGCTAGCCTGTCGACGTCATAAATCTATGGGCCTGACAAGCTTGCTTGGTTAATCCAAGTACACTTAGCTAATCATATAATCTTGTAAACATGAAATCTTGTAAACTGTCAAGGTTTGATTGTTACATCTGTCATACATCCCTAGTTACTTTGCTCACTAACTTATGACATGAATTGCCATCTTTTATATATGTATGTATGAAAACTATAGAAATCTCACCAACATTATGTTGACCTTTTATTTTTAACATATTTCAGAAAACGCGCAAGTTTGATTGCCATCTTTGAGGCTTATTCACATCTAGGAATGGACCTAGTTAAATAAATGAATTGTCTTGAATTATTTCTATTTACGTTATGTTGATTTCTTATTTGGGACTTATGGTTGTAATTCACCTTTGAAACTTATGGTTATACTATTTGGAATAAATAATAGCGTTATGTGGTTGTGAACAATCTTAACCCTCATATCTCGACGATTCCGCCGTCAAGGTTGGGGTGTGACAACGTCGTTACGGTAGCCAGACACCTAAAATAGGTTTAAATAAAAAAAACTGATTAAACTTGAAAAAATTTGGTTTTAACTTTTAACAATACCGGGTTTCAAAACTGGTTTGAAGGTTCAAGTATTTAGTTAGAAAATACCGGCTTGAGGGGTTCAAGTGTTCAGTTAAAAATACCAAAATTATAAACCGAACTGCTTTGATCACTAACAAAAAAGAACATTACAGTTTAACAACCAGAACGGCTTGGGTAGAAAAAAATGTTTTGTACACCTTCAATTGCTAACCTATAAGTGTCTAAGTGGGTTACTATAATTCATTTTAAAAGCCATTGGTGTTATAAGATAACTAAAAAAAAGCAATAGCATGACTGTAATTTTTTAAAATTTAAAACTATAAAATCAACCCAAACATATTACAAGATTGATCCATGTAAAATTTTTTAATCAACATGCCAATGATTAGTTGTTACTATCATTAGGTTAGTAATTATTCTTTAATATAAAAATTTATAATTTGAGTATTGAAAAAAGAATAAACCTCTCACTTTTCTCTTTAACACTAAACCATTGATACATGTAACTAACTCTTACAAGAAACCTTATTCAAACAACACGAGAGATCACTTTTAATACCAAAATAAGTATATCCGCATTAAAAGCTCGCATTTATGGAAAAACATTGAAATGAACCTAAGTGGGACATAGGACAAGTATTATAAACATTATTTTTATTTTATCATCGAAGTAAATGCAGCCTTTTTAGCGCACACTAATAAGATATGTTGCATTTTATTATATAACCGTATACTAGTTTTAATGAATTCGTATGTTACACGGGTTAAATAAATAAAATATTAATATAATAAAATTTATTAAATATAAATAATATTTAAAAATATGATATGACTGAAATTACGTATGAGATATAACTATAAATAATAAAATAATGATATCAACTTTTTTAAAATTTTTTTATTTTTTCAATAAAAATAAATATTTTGTTCTAAAATAAAACGTATATAAATGTCATTTTTAAAAAATTTCTTATTATAACTTCCAAATTTAATTATTTTTTGTTTTAAAAATTTTACTTGTTAATGATACCAATTTTAAAATATTCGTAGTTTTGAAAATTTTTTATGCTTTAGAAAAAATATTATTATATAAAAAAATTATTTATTTAGAAACAAAATTAATAAATAGATATCTTTCTTAATTTATTAAATGTAAAAAAATATTAATAATATTATTAGTAATTAATATAATTATATCATAGAAGAGAGATGTGAAAATTTTGATAAGGATGATAGTAGTGTTTATATGTGTCATTTCAAAATACTTTTTTATTAGAGTAAAAATATTATAACAGTAGAGATTTAATTTCATTTAACTTATTTTAATATATGCAATTTTAAATTAACCGACAAATAACAAAAAGTGAGACGCATAACTTAAAATCAAGTTTAAGAATGTGTAATTTGGGGGTGAGTGTTTTCAATATTTACTTTTTGTTATTTTATCTAGTTTTCCTTGAAGGGCGTCGTCTTATTTTTTTTATTTCTCCCGCAATTTCTTAATGTGCATGTGTATGGTATGGACGTATGGTACATGTTACATGCCTACAAGATCAACCGTTGAACTCACCAATGAATATCCTTAGAGTCGGGATTTTTTTGTTGACCGAAACCAAAGCTGGTTTTTCCATCCTAGGCCGGATTTTCACTTTTTCCAGAGGTCCACCCCTACCTCCTTAAGCAACTATATCTCTTCTAAACAATTTTCTTATAACTAATATGGAATCATAAAACTGGGACTATAAGGTTTACTTATCCGAACATTAAATTTTATGTTTTAAATTTCAAATTGCAATACTCAAAAGATTACCATATCTAAACACCTTCATAAATACAAAACTAACATTAACCTAAAAGACGTTCGGGATATATAAGCCAAAGTTTTTTTAAAAGAAGCCCATTGTTATGTAATGTGTATCCGAAACACTTGATGCAACCTCCTAATAAGCAAATAAATGTTTGGATAAACAATCATAAACACTTTTATATAACTTATCATTAACCAACTAAACACTTTTAATGAACAATCTATTATCCTTAAAACATAATTTTCGCTCATTTACTGATTATACAATAAAACACAAAAACTCAAGTAAGATTTTACAAAATTTACACAAAAGTTAGAATAATTTGTTTTGTGTGGTTTACCATAAATATTATTTATCATCCTTAAACTATGAAAATACCAAATAATTCAACATGATTGTATTTCGTCTTAACTTAAATCTTTACGCTTTTCATCCATTAAGTTTACCTTAAAATTATATAAAAGAATCAAAGAAAAAGAAACCGTCATTTATATTATTGAAAAAAACTTAAACTATGATAATATATAGATATAAAAGAGCATTTTCGGTATATTCTAGTTTAATGACAAAAAAAAGTGAAATTTAGAAAAGTCCAAAGGACGAAAATGTAAATTACACCAAAAGATATTTGTTAGACTATCATAAACATTCAAATGTAAAAAAAAGTTCATAAATTTATCATACTTTATATCAACAATCTATCCTTAAAATAATTTAATATTCATGTAATTGAAACATACATACTGATTGATTAAGTGATGACAACAAAAATCCAAAGTACGTTTGAATATGCATATCAAGTAGACGCGTGAAACCACGTCAGATACAGCTTATTTCACATGGAGTCTTCATCTTCTTCCTTCTCACTTCTCACATGCACCCCTATAAATTATCATATCAACCCATCAACCCTAATCATTGCACATATCCCATAAATATCTTCATCTTTCACCCCTCAATTCGGGACAAATTAAATATCTATCTCCACATCTCGATAATTGTGCTCCGTTTTCTACACTTATGGCGATAACAGAGCACAGGGACATCGAGAAGGGAGACAACAAGGGGCTCGAGGATTTGGTCGAGCCTTTTGTTGATAATGGGTCGAAAGAGTGTGAGGAAATCGATCAGAATGGGTCGATTTCGATGGTTTTGTTGAGCACTGCGGTTGCTGTTTGTGGGTCTCTTGAATTTGGGTCGTGTGTAAGTGAAAAGATGGTGATTTTGAGCTTTGATTCGTTGATTGAATGGTTTTGATGATGAAAACTAAAATTGAAACTGAAATTGAAATTGATTTGCAGGTGGGGTATTCGGCTCCTGTTCAAGCGGATATTAGTGTTGATTTGAAGTTATCTGTTGCAGAGGTTGGTTGTTTGAATTTTGAAATTTTGAATGATTGTTTGCTGTTCATTGTTGTTTTTGGGGATTTTGTGGTTATACAGATCGATTACAGAGTGATGAATGTGACATTGGTTTTTGCAGTATTCTCTTTTTGGATCGATTGTAACCATTGGTGCCATGATTGGTGCAATCACGAGTGGTAGAGTTGCAGACACAATTGGTCGAAAAGGGGTATGAGATTTGTTAAACTTTATGTATTTCTACGCGTTATGTTGAGAACTACGAGAACCACATAATACGTTTGGGCTACATGCAACCGTATTATGCTCAAATCATTATGTATACCATACTATTACATAGTTCTCAAGATAATTTTGGTTTTAAGATGTATGTATATATTTGAGATTTGTTTTCAATCTGTTCTGTAAAAGGTTAGCTTTTCTTGATTTGTTGTACCTAACAAAACGATGAAAACATTGAAAAGAGTAGTACGGTACGGCAAGAACACATGTTACACATGATATATATATAAGAGAGCTGTATAAAACGTCTGTTCCACCAAATGTTACACTGTAACTCCTCGCATTTAGGGGTGATTGTTACAGTGATTTTAAATTATTTTGTTTACAAGTTATTATTATTGTTTTGAAATTGGAAAAAGAGTATATGCTTTTGGGAATATAAAAATTTAGGGATAATAAGGTAGATGTTATTAAGTATAAAAAATATAAAGTAAAACTATTGACACTTTATCGCAAGTATTTTTTATGTTTTCTACAGTTTTTTAACTTTCTTTTGTCGAAATTTATATGTTTTTTTATAGATGCCTAAGGTTATGACCTATATGTTTGGGTGGTTTGGAATTCAAGGCTATCAAAGCATTAGTTTTTTACTTTTTTTTTAATCTCAAAGCTATGAAAATAACTATTACTGCCAATTAAATTGGGAAGTTCATTGCAAATTTAGTGAATACATCACTGTTTTTTTAGTTTTATTTTATGTTTTATAAAGTATTATTATTTTAATTTATTTCAAGAATGGTTTGTACACATATCCATATCTTACAATGATACACCATTTTTGCTCATGTGGGATCAACATGTTCCAAAACCTTTACTTTAACTGAAAATATACATGTTCCAAAACCATTTTTAGCATGTGTATATGTCTATAATCTCTCTCTATATATAAAAAGAATGGACGGAATGTACCTTTTTTTATATAAGCATGTGCATATGAGTCATGAATCAGGAGTAGACGACCAACATAATTCATAAACAACTTTTTGTGCACGCACATGTGTCTATTATATATATTTATAATACAAATAAAAACTGTCTTTTAAATTGTGATTATGCACACATGATTATCATAAACATGTGCTTTTATCGTCTAACATGATTCGAGAATACTGTTGATGTTTTCTTATTGAAAACTGCAGGCGATGACGCTATCAGCGATCTTCTGTATAGCAGGATGGCTTGCAATCTTTTCTAGCATGGTAAGTTACAACATAATGTTACTTTGTGACATTATTTGAACATATTTTGGTGTTATTTTGTTACATAGTTGATTTTTGTTGCTATGACGTTTGATTTAGGAATCAATTTTACTTGATACGGGCCGGTTCTTCACTGGATATGGCATAGGGATCTTCTCTTATGTGGTAAATGTCAAACTTGTATAAAATTTGATGAATTATTCGTTTCATAATATACATAAGTGTTTATACCGTGAATTTACAAACAGGTTCCAATATATATCGCGGAAATAGCACCAAAAAATCTACGTGGGGGGCTCACGACTCTTAACCAGGTTAGAATCATGATTAGAACACGTAAATAGTTAAATTTCATAGCTTTATTTTACATTTTTTCATCAAAATAGAGTTGGGTCACTAACAAGATTGTATTTTTATGTTAATTGATGCAGCTTATGATTGTTACTGGTTCATCTATATCGTTCTTGTTGGGAACAGTTGTTTCATGGAGAACATTAGCTTTAACTGGTATGTAAAAATACTTCAAATTGTAACAGTTTTTGTATGATAAATCCAAATACTTAAATTTTATCGATTCACAGGACTCGTCCCCTGCATTTTTCTGCTTGTTGGCCTATTGTTTATCCCAGAGTCACCTAGATGGCTGGTATGTTTTGAAAACTTTTAAAAAGTTGTAAAAATGTTGTAGTGCAAGATCTGATAATGTGATATTGATACTGTTAATTTAGGCTAAGGTTGGACGCGAAGAAGAATTCGAACGATCTTTACGCAAGCTTCGCGGTGCAAAAGCAAACATTTTTGCTGAAGCTGATGAGATACATGTATGTAACAATGTTTCTAAATCATCGCGTATAACTTGACCTATATATGTTTCTGTTTCTTTTTGAAACTCAGAAATGACTAACTGTTTGCATGTTGGTTTACAGGACACTATACTTACTCTTCAAAGTCTACCTAGAGCCAGACTATTAGACTTATTCAAAGCCAAATACATTAAACCAGTTCTTGTAAGCAACAAATGATTCTCATATAATATAATAATTTTAAATTTGTAGCGCGATGGTGTGATTCAATTACGAGCATTTTTACTTATGTTTTAGATTGCTGTTGGATTAATGGTATGTCAACAAGCTGGAGGAATCAATGGAATAGGATTCTATGCAAGTGAAACCTTTCAAACAGCTGGTACACACACCTTCTTTTTTATTTCCATTGAAAAATTGTAGCGCGATTGTGTAATTCAGTTAGACTGGTATTGCGCTCTTTAGTTAATAACTCGAAAATTGTTATGCACAGGACTTGCATCAGGTAAAACCGGAACAGTTGCATATGCTTTGATTCAGGTCTGTTTAATCTGAACCAAATTTCATTCAATTCGTTTACTTTTCGCTTAACATGTAACCGTTGAATCCAGATTCCTGTAACGATGCTCGGTGTGGTCTTGATGGACAAATCTGGAAGAAGGGCCCTCCTTATGGTAACTCCATCTCTTGACTTTCAAAAGGTCAAATTGTAACTAATTTTCCCACCAAAACAAACTGTTTTTCTTCTTCTGTTATGATCAGGTATCTTCATCAGGAACTTTTCTTGGTTGTTTTCTTGCTGGGACTTCATTTTTCTTCAAAGAACAAGCAGTTTTCCTTGACTGGGTCCCACTTCTCGCGGTCTCTGGTGTACTGGTGTTCATAGCATCGTTTTCAATCGGGATGGGAGCCGTGCCTTGGCTAATCATGTCTGAGGTAACCGCAGTTATTTAGTCTACGCTTAACCTCACAAGTCATTGTAAAAATTTTAATCAAGGTTAACATTTTCCGTTTGGTTCACAGATATTCCCATTGCACATAAAAGGCGCTGCAGGGAGTGTCGCCGTGTTGGTCAACTGGTTTGGCGCGTGGGTGGTTTCATACAGTTTTAACTTCCTCATTAACTGGAGTCCTTCTGGTACATTTTCACCACCCTTCTGTATCAGCAGTTAGTCTCATTGTATTCTTTTAATAAGAGAGAGCGCGCTAATTTTGTGTTGTTTTTTTGTAGGTACATTTTGGTTATTTTCGGGATTTTCTGTTCTAACGGTCATCTTTGTAGCAAAATGTGTGCCCGAAACGAAAGGAAAAAGCTTAGAAGAGATCCAAGTCTCGATCAACAAATAACAGTCGTATCAATGTTTCTATGATAGTCTTAGGTAGTTATTTGAAAGTGTAATGTCTAATGGGTTATGGTTACTGTAGAAATTTCAGTTTTGTCTTAGCTAATCTGTTTTCATTTCATTCATTTTATATAAATTAGTTGTGTATTTTCACCACGAAAACCATGCCAAAAACTACTTTATGAGCGTAAGGTTTATGTTGATTCGATAGCTCATGGGTCTTCATTCGAGAACTCGAGGGTGATTCAAGCTCGAGTCCTAACCCGAACAGTTGAAGATATAAAGCTAATAATTTGTACCTGATAAATTGAATTACCTAATAAGTGAATGGTTGCGTCACACGCTACACTTCTATGAGCCCATCGTTCTTTTACTTGCTTTCATTATTAAACGATAAGTATAAATAAATTACAAATATAATACTATTTACACATTTTATATATGATCATAAAGCGTAATAAGAATTCAGAGCGAGGTTCTCTAGTCGTGTCGTGCATGTAGCGAACAAGACAGCATATAGCGTCTTGGACCGTCTAGTGAACTTATACTTGGATCAACTAAATACATACGAATCGACTAGTAAAAAGCCCGAAAATAAAAATAAAAACTAACTGCTTGGGTTGCGTGT
Organism: Flaveria trinervia; assembly: GCA_025506515.1. Lineage (NCBI taxonomy): Eukaryota > Viridiplantae > Streptophyta > Magnoliopsida > Asterales > Asteraceae > Flaveria > Flaveria trinervia. The sequence continues at coordinate 100,765,576 of CM046447.1, read as the reverse complement.
GGAACACGAACCCTATAAGACTATACGTAATGATCAGAAACTTACTTCTTAACCGGAGGGAGTATATACTGTATAGATGATTACTTTGCATCAACTATCGGACTCAAATTCCATCATATAAAACTTGTGGTCTCTAATATGAACTTTTGCTTATTAAAACTTATTTATTTATTTCTATGCAACAAAATCTGATGAAATCTTTCTAAATTTACCTTCTTATATTTATTTATTTTCTCTTCCCTTTTTAGTTGGAAGCATTGTATGGTGCTTATCAAGTCTTCATCTTTCTCCCATGCAAACCATATAAATGATCTATCTTTATCACCAATTTCCCCCTAATTAATCACACAAACATCTAATTCAATTCCATCTTCATTCCTGTTTCATTCCCTCTGCAATGTCGAATATTAGAGACGTCGAAAAAGGAAATAACATATCCCATGAAGGTTTGAAGGAACCATTCATCGATAGCACATCGAAAAATGGAAACACTTCTGCAGAAACCGATCAGAATGGCTCCATCAAGATGGCGCTTCTAAGCACCGCTGTTGCCGTTTGTGGGTCCACCGAATTCGGAGCGTGTGTAAGTTCAGAAGTTGTTTCTTTGGTTATTATTTAGGACACAAGAACAATATTGTTTGGTTGATATTGATATTGTTTTGCAGGTGGGATTTTCTGCTCCTACACAAGCTGCAATATGCAGTGATTTGAATTTATCGGTTGCTGAGGTTGATTGCATTTGTTTATTGATAATACATTGTTTTTGTTACATGCATGTTTTTTTGAAGATTGTTGAATGTTTTAATATGTTTTTATGTATGTTTTTTGTAGTATTCTCTTTTTGGTTCAATAATAACAATTGGCGCGATGATTGGATCAATTACGAGTGGAAGAATCGCAGATGCGATCGGTCGAAAGTCGGTATGAAACTCGTAATATTTAGGTTGATCGAATTACATGATGTTATTTCTCGTACACTGAGATTTTCTCTACGAAAATAAGAGGTATGAAGTGGCACGTGTCACTCTTCTATTATCTATCAAAGACCATTAGCCACAAAAGATGGGTTTGTGGGCATTTGTGCCACGTGTGAAAATAATAGGGTCAACGCATGTGTGTCCATTGTGCGCTTAGCCACGTGTCATTCTTTGATTGATGCAAATTCTTTGACAAATGCATAATCATGCCATATCACTCGTGCCACGTGTTGTGTTGCTATTGGTCACAATAGTCAATGTCTATGAGAAGTTAAGTCTACGTTGATAATTTACTTGAAGAAAATGTTATTTTGTGATTTGTATTATGTTATATTATACGTCCACACATTCACCTAAAATGTAAACATAATGTGTCCATATATATATCAAATCAATTACACATTCTCGCACATTTGATCATGTACAAATCACCATGCATGTGGTTGTATTTTGTGCCTATGTACAACCATATCTGCATGAAGTGCAAGCCTGCAACTAGCAGATTCATCTTCTCATCTTATATTTCTGCCATTAGCCTTCTCTTGCCTGAAATATACTTATCATACGTTGTTGTTTACAAACAGTCCATGGCGTTATCCTCGGTAATCTGTATAGCAGGATGGCTTGCAATATATGTGTCCATGGTAATTTTACAAACTATACATTATGATATAATCTCATTCATTTAGCTTTAGATTAAAGTGATTATTACTTCTATTTTGATGCTATGATTCACAAATTAGGGATCAGTTTTACTAGACACGGGCCGGTTCTTCACCGGATATGGCATAGGGATCTTCACTTTTGTGGTAAATTTCCAAAAATGTATTCACATGTGAAACATATTATTAACTTCAGAATCTGCAAAATTTTAAACCCGGACATTGTTAAATAGGTTCCTGTATATATCGCGGAAATAGCTCCAAAAGAGCTTCGTGGAGGACTCACCACCCTCAATCAGGTTAAATTTCCATTAATGTTTGCTTCTTTTAAATCTCTTTTATAAAGTTTGAGTTGGGTACCTTGTAAACATTCATATTCTATTTATTCATGCAGTTCATGATTGTTACTGGTTCATCAATATCATTCTTGTTGGGAACTGTTATTTCATGGAGAATTTTAGCTTTAACTACCGGTATGTACAACTGTTAAAGTGTTATTGACAATTAATCATTTTTTACCAATTATTGTTAATAAAAATACGTGATTATTGATTTGCAGGACTTGCTCCTTGCATTCTTCTGATCATGGGTCTGTTCTTTATTCCAGAGTCACCTAGATGGCTGGTACATTCTGAAAACTTATAAACATATTGTGGATGTTTAATATATAGTGATAGATTATGGTTATGTTATATGATATATCATTTCTTTAGGCTAAGGTAGGACGTAAGGAGGAATTCGAATCATCTTTACGCAAGCTTCGGGGTGCAAAAGCAAATATTTCTGCTGAAGCCAAAGAAATACAAGTATCGCACTAGCTCTTTAATTTGTTACATATTAACAAATTTTGATCAATAGATCCTCTAAATATATTTTTGCATGTTGTTTTATAGGAGAGTATACTCACTATTCAAAGTCTTCCTAAAGCTACAATAGTGGATTTGTTCAAACCTGAATATATAAAACCAGTTATGGTAAGCAACAAATATCTATATATAAATTTCAAATATTGAAAAGAATATACATTTGACTCAAAGCATGTAATTTTGTGTTTAGCTATCGGATTTTAGTAATACAAACTAACATTCATTGACCAATATTGATCCATATTGACAATTTCTCCAATCATACTCCTAACATGATTACGTACTTTCATTGTTAAGAACAATCTCAATCCCATAATCATCATGAATATATGCTTGATTTTCACCCAATTCTCACACAAGGATGATCATGAACGAAATGGGACGGCGTACCTTCCTTGTATGCAAAATCAAGAGGAAATCAAGTGTAACAACAAAAGTCAAAGTGAAGAGAAATAAAAGTCAAATTGTCAGTATGCAAATTATCCGTCCCCAGATCATAGTACGTATTATTAAACTATAATTAGGTGTTTTGTTTCAGATATCTGTTGGATTAATGATATGCCAACAATCTGGAGGAATCAATGGAATAGGATTCTATGCAAGTGAAACCTTCCAATTTGCCGGTATACATGCATGCACCTTCTCCTTTGTGTCGATCAAATATTTGAATATCAGTTGCTGACGTGGATATTATCGCATACAGGACTTAAATCTGGCAAAGGTGGAACCATTGCTTATGCCTTAATCCAGATTCCGATAACAATTGTTGGTATGATCTTAATGGACAAAGCAGGAAGAAGAATTCTTCTTTTGATATCTACAGCTGGGACATTACTAGGCTGTTTTATTACAGGAACAGGATTCTTCTTCAAGGTTTTTCATTTTATGTTTGTTTTTGTTCATCCCATAATCCATATATAAATACTTTTAACTAATCATATATTCTAAAATATCAAGACTGATTATAGTTTCATGCCATTTTGACACAAGGGTCAAGACGTTTTCCTAGAATGGGTCCCATTTCTTGCGGTCTCAGGTGTCCTCGTGTTCATAGCATCGTTTTCAGTCGGGATGGGAGCAATACCATGGTTGATCATGTCTGAGGTAACTGTCTGGTTACTTGTTAGTTGTTATCTTGTACTGTATTATTATATATATCATGTTACAACAATTTGGTTAAGTGTTGATAGTTATCTTGTATTGTATTGTATTGTTATATATATATATATATATATATATGTTACAACGGTCTAGTTAACTGTTAATGAACTCTGGCTGCTTTTGGTTTACAGATATTCCCATTGCACATTAAAGGTACTGCAGGGAGCTTGGCATGCATAGTGAACTGGTTGGGCGCATGGGTTGTTTCTTACAGTTTTAACTTCCTCGTTAACTGGAGTCCGCAGGGTACACTTTTGATCTCGATTAGTAATACTAATTAGTTGTCTAGTTTTGGTTTGTTAATCGAAATAAATTTGGTTTGTTTGCTTGTAGGTACATTTTGGTTGTTTTCAGGATTTGGTGTTCTTAACTACATTTTTGTAGCGAAGTTAGTGCCTGAAACCAAAGGAAAGAGCTTGGAGGAAATTCAAGCTTCTCTTTAACTCTTGAGGCTCTTTATTTGGTTTTGAGATAACGACTTGGAAGTCGTTGTAGATATTTAAAGGATCGTGTTGAACCTTATTCCAGTTATTATCATTTGTGTTTCTATAAATACAAAAGAATTATCGGTTGCATGATCGTATCATGTAAGAGACAACTTACCTTCGCTCGTAGAAGCTTAATATCATTTGTCGCCACTTTTTGACCTGATGAGTTCTGATCTTCAACATACCTTGAGTCGGTTTATATTCAACATACAACGTTACAATACATAATGTAACTAAATCATCCAACCATTAGTACTTTTCACTTGCACCAGCCTATTGTATCAATGTTTAATTAGAATACATAATGTAATTAGATGAATCCAACCATTAGTACTTTTCTTATACACATATATGATCATCAACACACCCAACATTAAACTTTAATTCTGTTCAAACCATTGACCCGTTTAGATAATTAATTCACAATTCAATTTAGTTTTTTTGGTTATAGTCTTTTACAGATACGATTCGTTTTCAGGTTTTTTTCGGTTTTTGAACACCCCTACTGCCCAACATACCAACCCTATGACATTATCCAGTTTAAAGAGGATATAGTGACAACAGGAACCAACATTAGTACATCACCAATTTAAACCACCAACTCATATATAATACTTGATCAATTGCACAAACATTCTACTTAACTATATATATAAATCTTCAATAGCTAGCAAGATAACATATTCTAAACCTGAATTCAACATATAGAACCATATATAGTCATCAATTAGCAAGAATTAACTTCAAGGTTTTATTTCCATTTTAAGTACATGCTTACAATATATACATCATCGATATATCAGGGTTAATTTGAAAGCCATATAACTTGAGTAGCCTCTACTTGAAGTGAATGCAGGTTATTAATCTTGCGTTTGTTTCCAACATGCAAAACCTATATAAATCGATTTGAATCAGATTTTCTTAACAGTTGCATGTTCTTAATCGCTGTAATGTTCCGCACTTTATATCTTTTTAAATGTAATATTACTCCTTATTCAATTATTGTAATCTCAAGACTTGATCATAGTAAATATATATTTTTATATTATTCTTGTTGATTATATGTTTGTGCAACGTTTAAATAATTGCGAATACGCATTTTAACGTAAAACCGAACAACTTATAGGGACATATATTTTTTCAGAAAATTATTTATGAATTTTATTTTTATGATTCATATATTAAAATACTCATTCTAAATCATTAGTTTGTAGTGCAAATTAATAAATAAAATAAATTATGGGGTTAAAATTGAAATTTTGTATTTTCTCTCCACTCATCTTTCCAACTACTTACATTAATGCCCAACTATAATTTCATCTATAAATACTAATTCAAATCTCCCTCTAATCACTTTTATCACTCTAAACTTTCTCTAAACTCTCTCAATCCATCTAAAAACTGCATCCTTTTTGCAAAAAAATATTCAAGAACAACTTGTGAGTTTTATTTATTTATTTATTCATTTATACTTTCTTTCTTACTTTCTTCTTTATTTTTTTACCACTTGAAACAACCTCTAGGACATAACCACTTAGTCACCAAGATGACACAAGTATGGTAAACCCTTATTTTTGAGATTCAAGTTGAAATATTATACTTGACTCTTTCATGCATGTTTTCTTGCCTTGTTTTTTTAGCCTTTTACATACCAAACAAAGTCACCAACAACTTCAATGTTGGAAGACTTGTGTTGAAGTTATATTTCATAAATTTTAAGGGTTTTACACTAAATTCTATCATCTTTACAAAACACTAAGTGATCTACAAATCAAAAAGTGGATGAAACCAAACCGAACCTCCAACCTTTGTTGAAAGGCTTGTGTTATGGTATTAAATGGTGATGTTGAACCTTTGTTCTACAACTAATCTATCCACCATACCTCACTTGAACACTTAGTCAAACTAGTTAGTTTACTTTAATACTTTCATTTATGTACTTATGATCATCCGAATCACCCTTAAGTGGAGATTTTGTGCAATGGTGACAATTTTAAGGTTTGTGGATATCCCCATCTTTGATACATGACTTATATGAATATAACACTTGAGATTTTTGTGGATTACACTACTTCTGATACATGACTTATATTTATATCTATATATTACTTAGTCAAACCAAACCGTAACACTAATCAAACCATGGTTGAATATTATGTGTTAAGGTAGACATTATACTAATCTTATGATTTCTTATTTTGGACTTCCAGTGAGTGACTAATACTCATAACATGGTGTCCAAATAAGTGTCTAAGTAGTATATACTTTCATGTACTCTTATATTTGTAATTTTCGTATACTTTCCAATTGCTAAATCTCAAACTTTGAATTTTAAACTTACACACTTTTGTTTACCATTTAGGGTAACTTTGATGACTCCATCATTTAAACTCATTCATCTATTTTTGTGGATTTTAATCGTCAAAGCGTGAGTCATACTTCACCCCTTTTGTTTTAACACTATTTGGGTTGCAACATGTACCGTTTATCAAATACACGTAATTATGCATTCAATCAAAATCATTTTAAAACTCAGTTCATACAAATATGCTTACTTGTTATACTATTTGTGAATACATTCTAGAATACATTATCTTGCAAACAATCTAAACCTTCCTAACATATATACCGCTATAGGACTAGCACATCCGCCCTATTATGATGGGTCTATGTTAAATTATTCAATATTTACGGTTTTGATCATTTTTAATGCTAAGATTACGCTAGTGGACACTTTGATTTAATTATTGGCTATGCATGCTAGCAATGTACAAACTTTAGTTATTTTAGTCATGTTGAATTGAGATTTATTCATTATTATGCTATGTATTCAAACTTGTATGCTCACCAATAATTTTATACATGTTGCAGGAAATACTTAAAGCTTTATAAAAAATTCAATTAGGTGGACTTAGAAACACACCAAATTTATCATTTTGTTATGTTTGTTTTAATCTTGTATTTCTCAAAGTTATTATATGTTTATTTGAATCATTGTAATGTTATATTGATTAATAGAAATGAAATTTAAGGTTAATTTATTTTCACTATCGTTCTATGATGTCTTTAAACAATCTATCACTTCTCGCGCTCCGATGTTTCCACCATCGATCGGAGTGTGACAATCGCCCCTCTCCAAAATCCCATTTGTGCGTATGTAAAACTATGAAAGTGGTGTGGGGTAACCACAAAAAATAAAGCGAAATATGATTAGTAGGATGCAACTGAACCAACCGAATGTTAAGCTATTGTCAATCGTTTGGGTAGCTTCGTTTACATTCGTTAGTTTAATAAATAGACACACATACATAACAAATTTTGTTTGTTTAACTAAATAAACGAACATGAAGAACTCTCATGTTATGAAGACCATACGTGATCATCATTTATGTTTGTGAATGTTTAGTATTGTGTTATTTTTTCGTTTTTTAAAGTTTACGTTTTATAATTTTATTTTATTGTTTTTAACCTTAAAAATATGAAATCATAGTTATACTATATGCATCCACCAATATATCACATTTGATCATTTCATTGCCTCCGTCGCTTGTTCCCCGGTTCACTTAATTAAGCTTAATTTCTCAATTTGTATTCCTTCGCGTTTCGTCTCACGTAATCTTTTTTATATCTGGTTAGATACTTATTGGTTTTTTGTTGAATATTTATAATGTTTGTGATGAAAATGCACATGCTATTTTAAAATGATTGAATATATAATTGTTCTGTACATGAATATTTATTTATGTTCATAAATATTCGTATATGTTCAATTCATTTATATTCATTCCATAAAATTAACGAACGAACACAAATGAACACAAACATGTTTATTTCATTAATGAATGGATATTAACAAGAAATCTCATTCGTGTTCGTAAACAATCATGAATATGTTCATTTTCATTGATGAACGAGAACAAACACAAACAAGGTATTCGTGTTCGTTCAATGAGTTTCCAGTCTTATATGAGTTTATTTTCAACATTTACAGAATACATCCCTCAGCAACTTTATGTTATACACTTATTCCCTTGGTTTTTTTATAGTTTCATTCTTTTGACACTAAAAAAATGATTGCCATAACTTTAATTTATTTTTCAATATTAGCTTTATAACAACATTACTAACGTTATTTTCTTTTAAACGCCAAAATTATTTTTACTACTTTACTTATGGTTATCTCTAGTTACAAATAGATTTTAATTATGACTTAAACCCAAAGATGTTGCAGCAAAGGCCAAAGGGGAAACACAACATAGAACACAACTTGTCATCTTCATATATATAAGTATGTAATCAAAATATACAAACTCAAAAGCACATGTTTGTTACTTTAAAACAAACTACAAACCCAAATTTTCAACAACCAAAATAAAATAATTTACATCAACCAAAAAATAATCAAAAATCAAAAGCAACACTCACTTTGTTATCTACTTTACATCAGGGCCTGTTAACTCTCAAGGCTTGTTAATCTTCATTGCCATGGTATTAAAAAAAATGTCTTCTTTAATTGTTATCTTCTTTAGGTATCAGATTATGAACACTTTGTTCTGTAGGTGTTCCTGGATTATACGGTACAAAACCGCGCCCACCAAAAACCGGACGCATGACAGCATCATCAAACATCCTCCAGTAATAGTGGACTGTGTGAGAAGGTGTTGAGAAAAGCACTCGTAAACTTGACGGGCTGAACACTGACCCGTTTTGGACCCGCTCAGGCTGCGGGTCGCACTCGTTTCCTAGAAGAGGAACAGTGAAAGACTTGGGACTTATTGGCTCAGAGGAAGCCATTCTAGACATGTTATTTGATGGAGGCAGTAACAGTCTCACTAGAGGCTTTGTCATCAATCCAAATACCTACAAAAATTCATAAAACTTACAAAACATATAAAAAAATAAACATGAAATGTTTATGTTATGTTGAAAAAATTAAATACAATTACCATTGTACTGAACAGAACAACAGTGATGGTACTTGTTATCATGATTGCATTACCGCGTAGTTTTGTGTGACCTGACCTAGTGAACTGCAACACAAAAGGTTAATAAATTCGTTACGAAAACATGAAATCATATCGTAGATCATATACAGGTAATGTTAAAAGTTTAAAACCATCGAAGTATGCAACAACTGACCTGGTTATAGGCAAGGGCCATAGAAACAGCACCTCTCATAAGACCAGCCCACCAGATTAAAACCTTAAACAAGTCGTTAATGTTAAAAACGTCGAGGATTAGTATCTAAAACTGGAAGCATGTAGAACATGCGAAGAAAGATCATTACTTGTTGCGCCCCGGTGATTTTTTCATATTTGTTCTTCTTTGTCAAGTTGGATAAATATGATAATGGGAAGACAAAGCAAGCTCTTCCAACCATAACTAACCCCAGTAAAATGGAGCTCACTCCAACTGATTTTCCAGGGCTGACAGATCGAAAGAAAACGACAGTGATGAAGGATGTTTATATAAAAACTGGTGGGTAATTTGGTTATAAATAATACAACACCTGTCTTGTACAAAGCTCCATTTTTCAATATCCAATGCATCCATACCAACATAGAGAAAGATAAATAACTCTGAGATAAATGATAATGTTGCAAAAGCATGCCTGCATAAAATGATGGGCAGATACAGATAACAGATGAGCTTAACAAGTTCTGCAACATGGTAGTAAATAGATAGAGCGTTTAGGGGGCGTTTGGATGTGCTTTCGTTGTGTGAACTTATACTAATCAGTTGTAAGTTGTTTGATTGTTTTATAGATTCTGTCAATTTAAGAAACTAATGCATGGGCAATCTTGGAGAATTGAACATACTTGGTGGTGACTCTTGATTTCTCTGTGACATTATGCCATGTGTAATGGGACATCACAATTCCACAGAAGAACACTGTGAGAATGCCACTCAAATAAAATAACTGCAAAAGTATAATAATAATGAATTAATGATAACTATAAATCGACGGTTCTGTAACTATATAGAGCAACGCTAGCGAAGTTAAGTAAAATCTTACTTCAGCCAACATATATGAAAGGTAAGCCATTAAAATCATTATAGCAACTTCTCGATCTGTTGAGTGCCTATAAATTAGCAACCAAATAAGGTATGAATAACTTTCGCATAAAGTATCATTTTTTGTCACTCCCTAAACCGTGACACTTAAAGGAAAAGATATTTAATCTATATACCTTCCGAAGTATAGTCTTTTTATAACATATGCACTTAGAAGTCCAGCCTGCAGAAAAAACATCACATGATCAAGTTTTTTCCAAGATAGCATTTGAATGCTTAGTAAACATAGAATTGAATATGTGAAAATGTGGACTTACAAAAGCTCCTAAGAACGTGCTTGTGACGAATAAATAAAAGAAATTTCCAACTAAATGAAATGCATCACTTGTTGTGATTCGAGATAGATCAAAGTTTTGAACAGCATTGAAAATAACAACTGATGTAGCATCATTGACTACGCCTTCCCCAAACACCAAACTGTATAATAAAGGGGTCTCGTCCTGATTGAGCACTTGCAAAGTGCAAACAGAATCTGTTGCAGAAAAGATTGCTCCTATTGCTGGAAGACGAAAACGGTTGAAATTATTAGCAAATAAATAAGTATTCACAAAAGGTGATCAAATGAAAGAGTTAAGTGATACCAAGAATATCTCCAAGTTCAAGAGAACCGATATTCATCCTTTTGAAAATGTTTATAGCTCCTGTAATGAAGTTCGTCAAACTTGTTCAGATGGGAAATCAAAGAATTCATACTCATATTACGAAGGCTATGAAATAAATTGGCCTCATGCCACATGTGTCTTGTTACAAATTCAAATCTTTGTATATTAGTTCAAGATTAGATTTCACATATACAAACTTCCGGTGCTGCTCCAATACAATCATATTTTACAAAGGAATGGGATTTTGGGAAATGATCTACTATTTGATTATGTTAAGTATATAAGAAAATATTGCATTTATATTTGCTAAAGACTTCTTGTTTATGATAAAGATCATAGCAGAGCAGGTGCAATTGTGCAGCATATACCAACTAACAAATGGAAGGACTTTAAGAAAGCATAAAGTCGAACAATTCTAAGAACCTATGTGCAGTCATTACTATAAAAAAATACTATAATGGGTACTTATGTAAGTGAAGGAGTTGAGTGTGTACCAAATGATATGATGGTGAAGGATATCGCTGTACCTACAGCACCAAATAGCACAATGGTCATGAAATTGCGAAAAAATTGTTTCTTTTTAACCTGGAACCTGTTGATTTATCATTGCAAACATAATAAGAACAGCTTTATAACCATCAAATATTAAAAAAAATTTACAAAAGACAGAAGCCCAAAGTATATATGTATGTTTGTGCAGTGACTGCGCGTATATTTGAACATGTGCATGAGTCAAAAAGAATAATCATAATGATCACACAACCACCTTAAAGTCTCAATTTGTTATGATTCAGCTTCTTTGAAGCATGAATTGACATCATCCACCAAGCAAGGTGATTAAAAGTTAAAACACAAGGCCAATATATCATAAAGTGTAGTCTTGGGTCCATTGACCAATATGTGATCTTTTTGACACCACAATAGCAGACCATACAAAGTGCATCTAAGGAATATATCATTCAAGTCTAATCACCTCTTCAGCATGCAATATAAATCATAGCCATTTCTCATAAGATTGATTGTTGCTTATTGATACGTAATCTATTTGACACCACGATAGCAGACCATACAAAGTGCACCTAAGGAATATACCACTAAAGTCGAATCACCACTCAGCGTGCAATATAAGTCATATCTATTCCTCGTACAATCGACTGTTGCTAACTAACATTACACTGTTCATAAATAGTTTCTACTTATCTTTCCATTTCAATAGCAAAGCAGAATATTCTATTAATCTAATGATCTTACATTCTTGTTATGTCTACATCAGTACATCACAATCAACCTACCGAATAACAGAATCTACTAACCGTAAATCTAAAAAAAATCATCAAAATCAAAGAAATCATTATCATTGCATGATTTTCGCAAAGATTAAAACATACCCAGCATTAAAGATGATTGGTGGAAGAAGATAAATGAAGAACAGATCTTCACTAAACACAAACAGATGTGAATTTGTTCCTCCACTGCTTAACAATATTATAGCACCTGTGAATAGACCCTGCCATTGTCATCCAATCAAAATCTAAATTCTCTCCACTCATTTGATCATAATCCCACACAATAAACGGTTAATATCATCAATTGACATGAAAACACTTACGATTACAAGAGCAGTGATCGATTCGTTCATCCACCGGCTCTCCTCGGAGAGATGACCAATGACGATACAAGCGCAAAGAAGAGCAACAAACAGGTTCATATTAACAACGGAATCGTACTCAGAGGTAGCTAAAATTGTGCTATTCATCTTTCCCATTAATAACCCTGAATCAAGCCCCATCGTATCAATCGATCCGGTGCTTTCACCAATAAAACAGAGCAATTACATAAGCCCTTCACCTGACAAAACACGAGCAAATTAGAACCCACAAACTCACGTCGATGAATTAATCGAGAAAATAAGAACTGGGTGTGAATCAAATCATGAAATTTGTACGATTTCATTTCCATAATGAAGAAACTGCATCGGATTCTTGGAATCAAGAAAAAAACGTACATGCGTAGATTTGAAATTACCAAATTGAGGGCATAAATTGATGGATTTGAGGGGCAAAACAGCGAGATGATTGAGTCTGGATATTAAATTTTGAAGCTTGAATATGAATCTTGAACAGAAAGCATCAGCATTAGGTTTTCACCTTGCAGAGGGGGAAAATGGAATCAGAGGATGAACAAGAAATGCAAGTATTCATATATGATGGAGGGAGAAGGAGGGGTATGTTTGAATATTGTTTGAGAGTTTAAGACCCTGAGGTATCTAACAATTTTTAAATTTGGTCTTTGTATTTCTTAGGATACTTCAAATTGGGGAGTCAAAAAGTATTAACATTTTTGGTAGTGAAAAAATGTGAATGTAAGATATAGGGTGTAAACGAGCTAAGCTGGCTCACAAGTTACTTAGTATTGGTTTGAAAAAAAATTCGAATCAAGTTGAGCTTAAACGAGTTTGAGCTGGCTCAAAAACCTAAGCGAGCTATTTATTTATATAGTTTATTATTTACATATTATATATATATAATTATATATTTTTATACTAATAAATAAAAATAAATCCGGACACTTGTCTTCATTTTATGTCATTTAATAATTAGTTTTTTCACTTATCTCAACTCTTAATTATGAATGATATAATAGCTATTTATTAATTAAAACTATCCATAACTAAAATTTTAAATATATTAACTTCAAATATTCAAAGGTGTAATACATGGTTTATTCAATCTGTATAATAGATCATATTTAAAACATAAATTTTTATATTATAAACCATATAACAATAATTTATTTAGCTCGTGTATTACACAGGATTTTAACCTAGTATGTATATATATATATATATATATATATAAATTATATATATAAATTATATTATTATATATATTATTATTATAAAAGTAATTAAATATTATATATTATGTTATATAAAAAAGTATGATTGTAAATAATATATAAGTAATTATAAATAAATAAAAAAATCAATTTAACAATAAACAAGATGAGCCCGAGCTTGAAAATACATTGATGAGCTGAGCACCGACTTTAGAAATGAAACTAGAAACGAGTCGAGCTTGAGTTTTCTAAAATCAAAACGAGCCTAGCTCGGCTCGGCTCGTTTACACCTTAGAAAAATCTCACTAGATTGAATTGGGTCGAGGAATCTAAGAAATAATAAGAATTCTTAATCTCTCACAATATCAATCTCAAGTATAAAATCCAAGACTAGAGTTCATGTCTTGTCATTAATTTCTTCTTATTTATTAGAACTAAAAGAATTTTATTTAAGCATTTCATTGCCTTAGTTAAAAAATTTCAATCAGAATCTGGTCATTCACTGGCCCATTAAATATATATGGTTGAACGGTTAAATCACCTATTTTCTTAATATTGTCAATCATATAACTAAACCCTTGTGCAATTTCTACATCTTATTGGTTTCTAAATGTATGATAATTATTATTCTAAGACATTTATACTATATTATGAATTATGATATATTTGAGAAGGACAAGATTGTTTTTTCAAATTAGTTATAAGAGTTAAAGGGCAAAATTATACTTTTTACACGTATGTTAAATATTTGATTACAATCGTTGATTTTTAAACAGCTTTCCCACAATTTTAAATGGCTACAACTTTTTAGACGTTAACATTTTTCTAAAAAGTTACACAAAAATAAATTATTCTTTTAAATTTGAGTATGATATTGTTATATCATTTTTTAATAAACAAAATTACATGTTGTGATTCTCGTTGCATCACACTATTTACTAAGAAACTAATTAATAAAATTATTTTTAAACCATTTAAAATGAAGATAATTGAAACCGAAATATGGAGTGATCTACTACAATACTTTTATAGTTAAGTTTGCCACTTGCTAGTTATTTATTGTCATTTTAAAATTTATTTACGTGATACTTTTTCCTAAATAAATGTATTTCGTTCAAAAATTACTGCCTCTTATAATAAGTGTTTATAATAAAAGAATATATGTTTTACGTAAAACATGATAATATAACAATGACAATAACACCAATATAAAGAAAGAAACGTTATAAACCTACATTACTTGTAACGGTATAGAATAATTTAAAAACTGTGGTTGTTGGAAAGGTGAATATTGGTTGGAGTGGGAACAGGAAGAATGTACGATTTATAATATAAAAGGACTGAAAAAGAAGAAAAGGAAAGATGGAGGACCCACTAGTAAATAATAACAATGTCGAATTGTCGATCCCAGGATACACGCATTCATTTCCTTTTTGGTTTGCCTTTATGTTGACCACTTATTACTCTCACATTCACATACATACTTTCTTTCACTCCCTCATTTTTTTTGCCCTGGCGCCATTCTTTCCTTTTCAACACCACCTTTTGTTAAGTCCACACCAACTAGATTAAAGGGTTGTTTGATAGTTTTTTAATCGTCATTTTAATAGTTTAGATGTTTGAATGGTTCAGACTGTTTGTTTCGTAAGCAAATGTCTGACATGTTTAGACATTTGTCTCTGAATGGTTAAGCATTTATACTAGTGTTGAATGGTTAAGAATGTCTAATGTTGAATGGTTAAAATGTCTAATGTTGAATGGTTAAGACTTCTTATCTGAACTGGTCAGATATTTGCATTTGAATAGTTAAACGATATACTAGCTCTTGATGATTTAGACCGTTTAATGGTTCAGCACTTAATGTTTCAGAACTTTTATTGATTCAGCACTTAATGGTTCAGAAGTTGCCAATCAGCCCCTAAATGGCTATATTACCGACTAAGTGACTATATTACCCTTGATCTTAGTCACGAAGCGTAGAACCGATCGTGAAAACTGGAGTGGCATAGTCGAAGAGGTTGAGTGGATACGATTAGCAGAGTGGAGAGGGCGGGCACAAGGGTAGAACTACGCCCAGAGGTACGCGGTCAAGTGACCCCAATTGATTTTTGAGCAAGTAGTGTATCGTATAATACTGTAATTTTAAGTGAACCTATAATTTTTCTAGTGGTCAACCCATAAGATTATTAACTTCTATATATAACAACAATTTGGCTTTGGTTTACTAGTTTTCCTTCTTTGTGTGTGCATCAATAGTTGTTTTAGGTCATCGGTTCGAATCTTGTAAAGTGTTTTTTAACACTACTTTTATATTTTTAACGGTTGCTATATACTCTTACTTGGTTCAATCTATTCCGACCCGACCCGATTGGACGACCATAAAATTTTTAATGTTTTTTTTCAGAATCTAATGTTTACAGCAGCGACCTTTAAGAAATAATTTATGGTTTCGTCACTAGGTGAGCGGAGTGGACCAATAGAGACTAGTGAAAGGTTAATATTCCTTTTTGTATGTTTGTAGAAGATTTTATGATTTATTAGGAACTTAACGTCAAAACTAATGAAGTTTTTTAGGTATTATTTGTGTTATGTACATGAATGTAAATAATGAAAACTAAATATGTGATTTCTAAAAGGCTAAAAGCAAATATGTTATAGGAGCAAAAAATGACTGTCTGTGCAGTTATTTCAAAAAGAAAAACTGTTTAATTTTTTGAACTGAAACTTCTTTTTATTAACAAAATGACTTTATTGACTAAACAATTGGTTTCCTTCAAAGTTACAAGACATGTTAAGTTATATTGTTGATATGGGTTATAAGTTTGTCGTTTAAATAGCTTATAGTTTAAAGTTCGCTTAACAATAGTTAAAAAAAATATTTTTGATGTATAATTTTCATACCAAGTCAAGCTAACTAGTTAGTTGTGATAGGTTTTGTGTATGTGTCTCTAAATTTGAACAATACTCTGTGTGTTTTCATCTCAGATATCATATAAAAAATAAATATAATAATTTAAGTGAATATGTTTTGGATATATGTAATTTACTCAACTTGAAAATCATGTAATCAATGTGTTGCCTGTCGTTTTCGATTTTCATGTAATAAAAATGTTTGTTTGTTTGTTTAGACCCAAACAAGTATCTACATGTCGCTTTTGATCATGTACTAAAAATGTTCTTTACAGAACCAAAGAAATTTATAGATTTAATCAGGCAGAAAAAATCATTTGGATCATATCATTTTTTATGAGTATTCTAATAAGAGTTTTAGTATTTTGTTGATTATTATTTTCAAATTACAAAGTGGATGGATATTCACTTCAAATATTTATATCTAACAAGTAGTTAAATTAAATGAATATTTCAAGTACTTTCTAAAAAATAACCTTTTCAGGTGTTGTAAAGGGTTATAGAGTCATTCTGTCGTGGTAATGCTTTTAGTGGTTGAATGTTAAAAAATGGTTGTCGTCCATGCGCATTGTGGAATCTTGATTAGCATGTTAAAGACTTGTAATTAATTGCTTTTAACAAACCATCATCATCACTTAATTTTGAGCAACAATATATTTATTTGTCTTTTCTTTTATAACAATTCCTAATTCATTTTAATTAATAACTTTTGATTCAGTGACAACACATCTACCACTTTAATTGTATCACTGAAACTCGTATTTATTGGTCTAATTTTACTTTTATATATTTAAGATTAATATATTTTTTTTATCTATTTTGAACATCTTTGATCTAATTCTACTATAGTACACCCTAATTTAAATCACGTCTCAAGTGACGTTATAAGTTATAACCCAACACCTCTTAAATGATTGGCATACACTCTTAACACTAGGTCATATTATAAATAATTTCTTATTAGTCCGATTGAGATCCGTTTTATCTTTTAATAAAACGAACCTCTTAAATTAAATCTTTTTATTTTTCACTGCATTCGATTAGTAGTTTCAGACTACTAGATTTGATAGAATTTGCAAGCTATACCCAGGTAATTTTGCTACAACTAATCATGTCTAGATTGTTTGGTTAAAATGAGATACCTACGTAGATCATAGATTTAGAAATCATAGGTTTGAAAGGATAAAATGATAATTAAGGAATCTTTAAATAGTTATCTAATAATAAAAAACATTTTTTTAGAAAACATTATGATGATATCACCGTTGAGGTTAGCATGCATTGAACACATGTATATTGCTCATTAATGCTTTAATTTGTGCAATACGATATAGGTGTGAAATTTTATAAGACTCGATTTTAACAACCTATACATTAGAATTCACAACACAAAAAACATTAAGTCGAATGGTGAATAACAATAAACACATCGCAACGGTAAAACTAATATTTTGTAGAACAACATGTTTTAAATGATGTAAAAAGACTGTAAAATAAAGTGTTAAGCAGTTTTGTTAATCTGTATGTTTGTGTAATAAATCATTGATAACTTGTCTATTATGAAAAACAACTCGATTTAGAAAAACCTTTACACTCCAGTATATTCGAAATTTTACAAAGCATATATGTAAAGGTTTTAGAAGAAAACAAAATATATTCAAAATAACTATTATACTAAGACAAGCGTTAACGTAATAATGCATTAAGGTTTGAGAATACACGTTTTAGGATTTTTTTTCTTTTTAATGTATATAGATTCATGTAGGGTACTAGGGTCATCAATTTCTTATATCGATTTTCAAAAAAAATCTATTTCTTTTGACATATCATCATTCAATATTGGCGAATAAACATTCGACTCATAGTTAACTATTTGCTTATAATTTAAAGAGCAACAATTATGTTATGTCATTTCTAACGATTTATACTGTGTTTAACGAACATGGGTTATAATTATGTTTTAGTTCTTCAATGTGCGTCATATTAATTTGTGTCACTTGCTAAGATTGTAAGATGATAAATTGTCATTACAATGAAAAAAGGCTTCCACAAGCCCATTTTGTTTCGGCCCGTCAAATCTGTCCCATTGAAAAGCTTAATTAGCTTACAATTTTTCTAACAATAACACGCCAACACATTAACACCTATAATTTCAATGATAAAATACTCTACATCCTATGATATTGAAAACCACAACCTTTTTGATTGAGTATAATTTCAATGATAACTTACACATATTTTCTACATATTGTGCAAAAATGTGAATATGATAGCATAGTAAAACGGACAACACTTTTAAAGCACAAGTGAAACTAAACATAAACATAAAACTTTGAACTCTTGGGGTTGAGCGAAATCAAGAAACTTCGTTCAAACAAGAGCGAATTCGACAAACAAAATTACTGTTTTTCTTTTCTAATAAAGTGTTTATGGTGAAGTAAATATAAACATATAGTTTATTTTGAATTCAAGCATTCAACTCAGTTTTCAGTTAAACATATATAAACAAAAAAGGGCATTTAGCTTTTTTTATGAACAAATATCACAATTTATTAAAGAAAAACAAATTATATGCTAAATAAAATATTTCAAACAATGATCTTTTGATACAGTGGTTCAAGAAAAGTTTTGTCTCTTTTAAAGGTTTAAGGTTTAAACTTTAATATTAACGAATTATTACTAACCTGATGTAAATAACTTCTAACCACTAACATGTCGTTAAAAAAAATTAAATAAATATAAAATATTAGAAAAGAAAATTAAAAAATAAATTAAATCCATTTGTAGAATTCACTCCCCTTTGAGTGAATTTGTTTCCACCGAATATCCTAGTTTCACATTAGTTTCAGAAATTAGCTAGAGAATGAGAGATTATTTTACAAGAAGAATATTGCACAAAATATAATATTGAGTTTTGATATATCAATCAATACCTACATCTAATACAAGCATCAGAAAATGCAAGCATATGTATAATACACATTTAAATACATTGGTTCAAATACCTACAACAGATAAAAACATCATTACACAAACAAAAAAAACAACAAAAACAAAACAAAAGAGTTGACTCAAATCCATAACATAATTACCAAGATTGAATAAACTAGTCAAAGCAAATACCAATCTTTTTACAAAAGTCAACACCCCTCTCAACTTCACTTCCCCTCTTCCTTCATCACCCACAAATATTGTTGCAACTTACAACCAACATACCACAACAATCAGCAATCAGAGCTACAAACTCACTCTTATTTGCTCATGGAAAGATAAAACACATACACAATTACACATGTAACATCCATCACACATTTGCACCATCAAAACTACCATCACCCATTCTCCTTCTCTCTCTCCAGTTCTCCCCCCACATTTTCGCCTCCGCCACAGCCCGTTCCCGCTCAACGTCCCGGTTCCTAGCCCGCCCCGTACTCGCAGGACTGTTCTTTTGAGAGTCCGGCTCGTCCACCAACCCCCATTTCCGACCCGACCCCCCATTTCCGTTACTGCTTTCACCATCCCCGACATCCGAACGAGTGGTTATTCTTCTGTAGTCGGGGGAATTTTTGTAAGTGGAAGGGGAGCCGTGGGTGCGTGGCTCGCGTGTGGCGTCGTCAAGGGTCTCTAGGCCGCTATCACTGGGATTCCTGCGGTCTGCACGGGTCCTGGGAGTGCCTGACCCGCTGCCTCGGCTGGCGCGCTCGGTTCGGGCTGCTTCGGGGTCGTAGGTTTGGGAGGCTAAGTAGGTTAAAGCGGTCACGACGTCGCCTATTAGCGGACGTGTGGCGGCTTGTTCTTGTAAGCACATTGCTGCAACTGCAAGTGCTTGGTATAGGCCTCTAACTGGATAACGACCTTGCAATAACGGATCAGCCATTTTCGGGAATTTCCTCCTGTCTTTGAAAAGTGGTCGGGCCTACAAATTGCATAAATATAGTGAAATATGTAGAGTCAAATAATACAAATTGCATAACTATAGTAACTTACCCAAGCAACAAGATTTTGTTCTCCAGGAGCACGAGTGTTGTCAATGGCCTTGCGTCCGGTTATAAGTTCAAGAAAAACGACACCAAAACTGTAGACGTCAGACTTAAAGTAAGTTGACCAGTCATGGCATATTCGGGAGCACAGTAGCCGTATGTGCCCATAACTCTGGTGGAAACGTGTGTTTTATCACCTACGGGACCGAGTTTTGCAAGCCCAAAATCAGAGAGTTTCGGGTGGAATCCTTCATCAAGAAGAATGTTAGATGATTTCAAGTCTCGGTATATGACTGGAGGGTTCGCTTTGTCATGTAAATATTCTAAACCCTTGGCCGCACCCGCAGCTATTTTCATCCTTGTGTTCCAGTCCAACGGTTCTTTATCTGGTGGAAGATCTGTAAAGGAAAAAAATGAAAAAGCACCATAACCGTAAGTTCCAAGTAGATGTGGTAGTTTCATCCCATTTACTTATAAATGGGTCGATCTGAGTTACATTTGATTCAACATCTTAAAACAAGAAATTTAGCTAAAAGGGAATAGGTTGAATGTATCCCAACATATATTTTAATCATACAAACATCTAAACCGCTTTATTCAGACTTTGATCATTATTGATTTTCTAAACATGATTATCGCAATATTTATCTATGAAAGATATTATAAAATTAAACAAAACAGGTATTTGTGGGTCAAGACAACCTGTCCGGTCTATTTCAACCATACTACAAGCTACCAGTCACCCAACCGGCCACATTAAACTGTAAGCAAATGCGACGACATTTAAAAGTTTAGGTATATAGAGGTCAACAGTATGTAAGTGCAAAACTATGTTTCTGATTGTTGTGTATTTACAGCCAAAACATTTGGAAAAGCAAGGACTCACCATAAACTCAAAGAAAACCGAGATAATTGGTCTGTCATACATAGTCTAATAAAGAAAAAGAAGTAAAGATATCATCAACCTAAAGAATGCTCAAATCTTCTATGAGGGTATACAAGCACGACAATTTATGGAGTTATTCCCTTAAAATGATGTGGCCTAACACATGCTACTAAAAAGAACAACAGTATATATTTCAACGAACTCAGATCACGGACCAAGAAATCATAGGTCGACCATGGTCGCATACAAGAACAGTAATCAAATGAATATCGATATTTATTTTTATCCAAAGATGATGCTTGTTGTTGAAGTTCAATCCCAAGAAAAGACATAAAGGCGGTGGCATGATGCTAAAGCACTAAAGCAGGGTAGTAAAGAAGTGCTTAGAAAGATTGGAAAAGATGATGATGATGTGACGATTTAAGGTCATTCTTTTATCTTTACAGTGTTAAATTTAGGCAGTCCAATCATTCCGTTTATTTTTGGATGCCATGCCTGCAAGTGGGTGTGCTTCTTATATGCACTGCCATAAGTATGCCGCACATTTCAAAAGAAAATATACATGAAAAACTGATCTCTAAATTCATTTCATCAACCTCCAACTTTGCTTTAATTCACAAATCTAAACCAGATCAGATGTTCTGTGCTAAAATTTGGGGGTTTTGCATCTGACTAGTTAATCCAGACAAAAGAAAGAGAGACACAGAAATACATACTAAGGTGAGGATAATAAAGATTCTCAGAAAGTCAGAAAGATGGAAAAACGAGAGTACAGCGATGTGGTGATTTTATTTAAGGGCATATCTGTATAAATATAGTGTTAAATATGGACAACAATATCATTTCACCTACTTTGGATTTCATGTCTGCAACATCCAGTAATGAAACTTAACGAACCAGAACAACTAATGTGACTAAGAAGATAGAATGTGAACAAGCAGCTAACTAATTTTATGTTTCTGATCACTTTTAACAGCCCATAAGCCTTCTCATTAAGTATTAACTAACAACAGAAGTCTCTAACTAGTAACTAAAAAGTGAATATGATTTATAAAGGTGAGAAGACAAAACTAGCCTCCTAACTTGAAGTCAAGTCACATATCTAACAGGAATAACAATGTATAGGATAAATTAATAAACGAAGAATAAAATCTTACCATGCAAATGATCCTCGAGTGATCCCAAAGGCATAAACTCATAAACAAGAAGGCGTTGGTCTCCATCGGCACAATAACCTATTAGATTGACTAGATTTGGATGATGTAAGAGGCTAAGCATCAAAACCTCCACCAAAAACTCTCTATTCCCTTGAAGACCATTTCTATCAAGCTGCTTCACTGCAACTACCTGCAAAAAAGTTAGCTTCAGAATGCCAACTAAGAGTGATACTAGAAATATATGAGCACATTTTCAAATTAATTATCTAGTCACTAGGTCTTAAAGTAATAAATCGGTTTATGATAGTAAGGATAAATAGATTCTAATTCCAACTATCTGATAATTTAGGGGTCAAATATTTAGTTTTGGACTGTTAGTTTCATATTGAATAAGACTAATTATCATTGATAAAACAAAATTAACTGATTAGTCCTTCTTCTAACCTTAATCAAGAGACTTCCCCACTCATAAATGATAAAAACTTATCTCATTTCTTCACAAGATGCTACTGTTGCTCATTTTATAGATAAATTGCTCAAAACAGTAAGAATGTGTCAAATATTTGAACACATTACCATCAGCTTATTACAAACAGCAAAAGCATGTCCATGCACTATTATCTGATTTATCGATTATGATTATTCAGTGTCACATAGTAACTTTCAGAAAGCACATCCAAACAATCACTAAGAGGAATTTAGTTCAAGAGTCTTATTATCAAATTGACTAACTGTGTAGCATTATTGGTGTCAACATTAAAGAATGTAATAACACGTGAATTTTCAAATGCAATTCACCTGTCCCGTGCTTTCCAAACGACCTTTGTAGACACGCCCAAAACCACCTTCTCCTAGCAAAGATTCAGGCCTGAAATTCTTCGTTGCTGCAGCAAGTTCACGAAAAGTAAACGTTTGTGCAGCAATGTTTGCTGTTTGTCCGTCTTTCGTAACCATCTGGTCTTTCTTATGATCCAAACTAACACGAGATTTAGATTTTCCTATACAAATTATAAAATCAGATACATACAAAAACATAAACAAACATAAACCATATCTTATACAGCAACATCATAACAAATGTAGAATTCATCTAAATTTCCAAACCAGATCTTCAAATCACATTCTTGAACCACCACATTACACCAAACCAATGCCAAATCGTGCAAATAGTCAAACACCCAATTCATCAAATCAAGAATATAAACAACTCAACAGATCAGACTGCAAAATTGAAGTCACTAACATCCCCTACGAAATCACATAAAGATCAGAACTTGATAATGAAAAGGCGTTCAATTACCTGAACTAACCCTACTGACATGATGAGCACCTGAACCCTCTTTCCCAACATCTTTCTTCGACACTTCTTTTACACCATTTTGTTCTTGGTTTGATGCCCCAAAACATGGAAAACACCCACCCATGCCAAAAACACCAAATCCCACAAATTATCCGATGGGTTTATACAATTACACCCCTTTTCACTATCTTCTTCTATACATAACAAAATTATACAGCAAAATTTAGCTAATCTGAACCTAAAGGGGCCGAAATCCGAACCTACAATCTAATTTCTTTTGATGTGTGAAAAATTGGAGGCCATGAGCTAACACATCAGTGAGGGATCAACAGTAAGCTGTTTCTCACCGGAAAAACAGCGAAAGAAAGCAGATCAACGAATCGAGAAAACTAATGGTCGAAGAGGAAAAAGAAGACAATGGGAAACAAATTGGAGTATAATAATAATATCTTGTGTGTGAGGGTTGAAATTAGAACGAAGAAAGGGGTGGAATCATGTTGATGAGTGAAAAAGATTGGATTTTTGGGGAAGTTTTGACGCGTAATTAGGTGAAGTAGATTGTGGTGTAATCTTCTGGAAATCTAATGTGTGCTTTTGGGTATTTCGTGACCCTTTTTGTCGCTCGAAACACGAGTAGATTACGGGTTCGAGCCATGGTTCATGACTCGGGTGGTTTTTGTGTGCTTAGTGGTGGGTCTGTTAAGACGCGTGCTTTCACACCATACCTCTATGGGTTCATTTTTCCCATCCGTATCGTGTGTGAATTAGAGATGTGGTTTAGTTTAAACGGGTTTGGGTTCATTTCATTGATACGCTTGGTTAAACAGGTTGAATCTGAGTTGGTTGAGTTGTTTTTGGTTGTTTGTTTAAGCAGTTTACTTTTTATTTTTAAATTTTTAATTGTGTTTTAAATCACAACTTAAATTTATTGAATATATTATGTACAGATTTTAAACATAAGAATGAAATGAGGATAAACTTTTAGAGCATTCATATTTCATTTATCGTCTCGTTAATATAATTACATTAAAAATCCTTATTTTTTCCAGTAAGATAATATTTTTTACATATTTATCTTTTTTCTTTTCTTCACTCACCATCACTGTCAAAAAATTCCTTAAAAATATAAACGTAAGTATTATTTACCCTAAATATACAAATGAACAGTAAAAATTTTATCTCTCGTTTACTAAAAAACATCTCTTATAATATAGGGCACACACTCAAAGTGGAAGGGGACACTCTCACCACACTACATCATAAACTTACCAATCAAATATTGTCATATCACACTAAAAAACACACTCAGATTTGATAGCGGCGGTGTTGTCATAATACACCACACACACATGCCAGGGTAATACTCGTTGAAATACCATGCCATGTGGCGTGGACAGAGGGTGGTGGCGATGGTGTCGTCCGGTGTCAAGGCTCGCCGTGGTTTCACGGTGCATATGCCCCACCTGTGACATTCGTCATTTCAACTAACTTTGTATTTGTTATCCTGTATTGTAAACCCGACTCGTTTTGGTCTTCGGATCTTTGAATATTAATAAAATGATGGATTTTATGTTGTAATCATGTTTCATACTTGTCGTGGCGTGACCCACAGTTCGTTTCAGCAAAATCAGTTTTTTTAACGTTTTCGGTTCGTTTAAGGTCCGGACTTGTATTTTAACCATCTAAACCAACCAAGACCTAACCCATAACTATTCTAGAACCCTCCAAACATATAGATATCTGGTCATAATTTATTTAAATTAAAATTTATTTTAAATAAAAGAATCAAAGTGCACTATTTTACCCACCGGACAAACGCATTACCCATTTCCTCAAACCTTAATCTTTCCCTATAAATACCACTCATTCTCAACCATTTCACCTGCACATTTTCATCTTCTTCTCCCAAAATTTTTGATCTTGTAAGTTGTTCTAGCTAGTTTTGCTTAAGTTTGACTTTAAAAAGTCAACGGAACCGAATCTTGCATTTCAAATCATTTCGGGTATGTAATTTTGGTTATTTTCAGTTTTACTAAGTTATTTTATGTTCACAAAACCATTTTCATCTTTATTTAAGTCTTGTGGGCATTCAAACTTATATTTATGCATTTTAGACCCGTTTGGGTCGTTTTCGGGAAGTTTACTCGATTAACTTTCTTGTTTGAGTTTAGATCTGGAAGTTTTACCTTATTTTTAGTTCAATGGTTTTGGACATGTGGTAACCATCCTCGGGTTCATACCGAGTCAAAGACTAAACCAAACCGAACGCTCGTTTAAGCACTTTAAATAACTTTTAAGTGACCATGTTACATCAAACACTTTAGATCTGAGTTTTTTTTGATATTTTAGTTATTATATGGTTGATATGGAGGTGTAGAACAAATCTTGGCTTGAACCCAAGTTTCGGGTAAAAACCGAGTAAAATCGAACACTGGTTTTAACGAGTTAGTCAATGTTCAAACCACCAAAAGTTCAACCTATCTTTTTAGTTATGTTTTACTTTATATTACTCATATTACTTAAGATTTTGGAAGTGTTAGAACAAATATTAGCTCAAACCAAGTTTCGGGTAAGAATAAACCCGAGTAAAAGTCGAACTTATCGTCTTAACGAGCTAGTCACCGTTCAAAACACCAAAAGAAAATTCTTTCCTAATTTTTTTAACTTATGTTTCACTTTGTGTTATTTGTATTAATAATATTATGGTATGACGGAACCAAACTTGGTTTAATACTAAGATCGGGTTTAAGCGAATTTCTTTATTAATTAAAGTCTCAAACTCGGGTTTAAGAGAGTGTAAGTCAAACCTTGATGCTTACATTAATGGGATCGTGCATACTAGCACTAAACCAACTCCGATATATAAAACTTAACAATGGTTGAGTAAAACTAAACATCAAGGACCCGTTTTCTTGTAAAACTCTTTTATACTTATGTTATTTAAACACACTTTGTAAAATATAACTAAAACTCCCGAAAACCCAAGCCTTATTTTTATGAACTTTTATACCATTTATATTTCATCTTCAATACTCAATACTTACTCAAGATCTTTCAATCTAGAACACGCACGTTAAAACCGTCGGACTCGCTTACTTGAGGATTTTATTCAAAATTCATTCATCAACGCCATTTTATTTCATGTGAGTAATTTCATCCCCGTTTTGTCTTCTATACTTTGGGGGTAGCAAACATACTTGCTCAACCAAAAAAAAATGATTTAACATCTAGATCCTCAACCCACAACCTCTAGGTTATGTGTTGCTTAGAATAATTGTCCAATTGTATGTTATATACCTCATATGATTAATTGCTACATGTTTATTGCTTTTGATCGTTCAGCCTCATCCTCATCCTCAATAAGTATGATCATATGCTACTCCTTGTAATATGATAGTTTTATCAATTAGAAATGAGCCTCATTTATTTATGATTGATATACCTCAATTGTCACTTTTATTTACGGCTTCACATATTTGAGTTGTGGATTTTTGCCTTATATTATATTTATAAAGTCATGGAATTGCTCACCAACATACATGTTGAAAAAACATATTTTATGCAATGCTACAGGTTTGATTATCGGTTGATCGAAGATTTAAAGACGTTACTTTATTTTGGACCGTTAGGTTATTAGTTAAGAACTATTTATTTTCTTGTATTTGTAAGAACCTGTTATGAAATGAATGAGTTGATTAAATATTGTCACTTTAATAGTGTCGTGTGCATTTGAACAATCTTAGTTGCGCCCCGGCATGTTCCGCCGCTTTGGTCGGGGTGTGACACCACCCACCCTCACAAATAAACAGGGAATGAGATGTGGATGATCTTATAGTTTAGAGATTAATAATGAATATATGCTACTCAAATTGGGTCGCTGATCATAGTATCTTGATTTTTTGTAGAATTTATACTGAATCGATATATTCAAAACTTAAAGGCTACAATATGTTATATTTGATGTGGGTCGTTGCAAATAAGTTTTATATCGAAATGTATATGAAAGTGAATAATATTGGTAATAAAACAACAATGCATTATATTTGCCATTGTAGATTTCGAACGAAACTTGTGAAGAGATGTAGATAAAAATAAATACCTCGCGAATAATGAATATAAAAAACACTTTAATTTAAAAACAATAAAAGAAAAAAATACGTAAAAAAATTAATTCAGAATTAAATACTATAAAACTTAAAACTAAACAAGTTGGATGCCACTCATGCAAGTTGAGGGGTCCAAGTGGTGAAAAATAAAAGGAAAACACTATTTTTGATCGCTACTTAAATTAATAATCTGTATACTTGGTGGGAAATTTGTAAATTAAGAATATATATAAATATTCGAGTTAAACATATTGTTTTTGGGTCAAACTTTTCAAAACTCCTATGTTAAATTTTCCGATTGGAGCCACCGGATCGGTGAAGGTAAGACTACGGTCTACGGATATGAAGTTAAAAGAGTACGTACTTCAAATTTTTATGCTGGTAAAATCTATATTTTTATTTTAATTATATGTGAAAATCCTTGGGCAAAATCTATATTTTAGATACTTCATTGTTATTCTGGTCTAACAATACTTACTTTTTGTCTGCCTCTCTTTGTTCTCGGTTTCAATCTCTTTTTTATGCCATCATTTTTGCACCGATGTAATGGATAAAGTTAAGCTGAATGTGTAGAGAGAGTTGGTGATTGTCAGCGTCTTGCAGCTCAAGCTACTGCAATTCTTTGTTGGCCCTCCTCTGCCTTCGAGATACTTCTTTCTTTGTACAACTTACTTTTAGTGTTTGTTTTCTGTCGGTCACAACTTGTTGTAAGTCTGGGTGATTGCGGAGTAACCTTAACTTTGATGATGTTTAGTCGGTTCCTTAAACTATTTTGTTGATTTGGTTCTTTCTATGTGTTGATTGTGTGTTGGTAAACCTTTTGAAAATGTTTTGGTTGTTAGTTTTTTTTTACTTATTGATGTGGGCTCTCTGCATATGAAACCAGTAGCCTGATGTGTTAAGTCTTTAATCGTTTTTTTTTTTATTAGTTTATTAGGATGGTTTTGGGTATGTGATGATGAGCCTTGGATCATCTAAGACTTTTTGGGCTTTTAGTTTCTATATAATTTATAATATTGGGTTGATATAGAAAAAACTCGTACTCTTGTATGTATAAATGCAACGTTTGGTTGATTTTGTGTTTGGTTGTGATGTTATTGACGATGATCATTGGTTCATCTGAGGCAAGACTGTTTCGCATAAACCTTGTTATTTTATACAAATAATGTGTTGTTGGGTTAATGATTATCATTTATGGTGATAATATGTGGTTTATGGTGATGAAGGTTGCTTTGTTTGAGATGTATTGGAATTAAACTTTAGTATATACCTTATCAACATATATTCTGACGGAGATCTAGACCTTTGTTAAGGTGGGTGTATGTCGTTCAATCTGATAATCAGTCGATAATAAGGAGACATGACTCATCTCATACCTTGAATCTCTAACCATGGTTTGAAGATTTGAGACCCAATTGTTATATTATCAAAACCGGGGTTAATCACATAATTCTGTGACCCTCGGATTATGACTATTCCTCATCAGTTAGAAATCACACGAGCTTTCTCTCATTGTTTTAAAATCATTCAGAGATAATTCATAGTTTTGTGATGTTGAGTATAACCTCATTTAATATGTTATTTGTTATTGAATGATGAAGGGTTTATGTGTTGTTTTTATTTTGTCTGATGGCCATGTAAGCGACGATGATGGAGAAACTTAGACAATCCTCATCGTTTTGACGTGGCAGTGTTATGCGCAACCATAGTGAGGTTGTATTTCCTAGCCTTTGCCAACACATATGAGTTAACCAATAATATTCATTAGTTTTATATGGTTTTCAAAATATGAGTAATAATGAAATCTATTTTTACCAACATTCGTTTCTTTCCCTTTCTAACTATTAATATCTTTGGGTTTTAAGTTTTACCCACCATAGTGATGCTTTATTATACCCTTTCTTGGGTTTTTCGGGAAGTTGTCACTAAGAGCATTCACAGTCTATTCTCTATATTTCTGTGAGTATGTTTTATATATTATATAGTATGGTTATAATTGGTTATGAGTGAAGAAAATAGTAAATTTACTATTTAATTTGTATTTTGGGGAACCACTGTTTAAAAACCGTATAATAGTTTTAATATATTTTAAATGGTTGTGAGTGAATGAGAGAGAAAAAATAATGATGAATTAGAAAAAAAAGTAATTTATAGTGTAATTGTTAAATTATAAACTTTGTTTGGGTTTTGAAATGACGAAGCAAAGCCAACTTTGCATTAATATACGAGCACCTTCAAACCCAACAGCTCCAAGCCCAATTCCTTGTGCAAGCCCAATCATGTATCAAAGTCTCAAGTATATCATGTAAACAATAACGAGTCAAGAAATATTATAACAAATATGTGTTTGATATTGAATTGAAACTATATATTTTTATAATATATTGTTGAGATATTATTGTAAGAAAAACAAAAAAAACT
Source organism: Flaveria trinervia (assembly GCA_025506515.1). Classification (NCBI taxonomy): domain Eukaryota; kingdom Viridiplantae; phylum Streptophyta; class Magnoliopsida; order Asterales; family Asteraceae; genus Flaveria; species Flaveria trinervia. The sequence continues at coordinate 100,735,147 of CM046447.1, read as the reverse complement.
GTATTAGTTTTTTATGTATAAAATATTGTTAGGCGAGTTTTGCTAGACAAACATAAAATATGTTGGTTTTTATATGTATAAAATAGTTCAAAAACTGTTACGAGATAAACTAAAAGTATGTTAGTATTTAGTTGATATTTGTGTCTTTAATTTTTCATATTAGTTGAAAGAATTATGAGATGCATATTTGGCGGGGAACTGGATGAATCAGGCAATCACGTGTTCATTGGATGTTACATGGTTGCTTTGGTTAGGCAACAAGTCTCAGTGTGGCGCAATCTCTCTTTGATTCACTATGTTTGAGCTAGAAACAGGTGCTTGTTCGAGAATCAACCGATGTCTATCGTTAATATTATGGACGAGATTAAGATTCTTGAGTTCCTATGCATTAAACATATGGCAACAATGAATTATGCAGATTCGGATGCTTGGTGCGTTTTGTGTTGGCTCTTGCTAGTTTCGAGTCAATGAAATTATGCTTTTTCTATAAAGATATATATTTGGTGTGTAAGGTTCTAGTTTTTTACTCGTTATTAGTTAGGTGTGGTAGGTATGGCTCGAAAAATAAACCAAACTCAAACTCATTTATTATATTTTCATTTTATTATTTTGAAACTTATGTTATAAGTTTTATTTTAGACAAGTAACCATAAAAATGATAAATTATTTCAAATTATTAAGAAGAAATACATGTTTGACAATGCATACACATGCAAATAAAAACTAATATACGCATCTAAATTTAAATACGTAACCTCTTATTTTGCTAATAAAGCTCTAGAAACTATTTTCCTAATGTTACAATCCACATCAAAATTCTTTTCCATAACAATATACGGATACCATGACTTGAAATGCCGTATTTATCACACAAACAAGATATTCATAAATAATGAAACATTGTAAACAAAATAAAATTTAATATAAAGACTAAATTAGATAAAACTGCTTGTTAACAAGCAAAGAAGACGTAGGTTAATAATGATTTCTCATTTTAAATTAGATGGGTAACTATACAATTTTCAATCCAAGTGACCATTTTCTCATTATGAAAGGATTTTAAATCTAATTTTATCACTTACATCTCTGCATTCAATTGATCAAATCAAGTTAAAAACACCCTTTTACATATTTGTATATGTGTTTAATACGTTTGTATGCATGGTTTAGTACAATCGTATTCACGAAAATCATTTCCATTACACCTGTATAGCTATTTTAATTTTAATATTTTAATACACAAAATATCCCGGTCAAATACGTCAATATATCTATGTTAGTAGTCCATGACATTGTAAGTTTGTAACCGGCATTGGTGTCGCCCCATAAAAATAACATGATTTTAAACCTTAGTTGTTAAAGCTTTTTGGTGTTAAAAAAACCTATTGTTAAAAAAGGGTGGTGCTATGCATATTACATACCATCCTTTAAACTATTCTTATTTGTTATATCACTCCCCTTAACTTTTTAAAATAATTAACTTTTTAGATTATATATTTTTATTTACCATAACACCTCTTAATATATTAAACTAAAAACTTAGAAGTTTCATTTATTTATTATTATTTTTAGTCTTTATTACTTTTTTGTTTTTAAAATTTTTGATTGTAGTAATTATAAATGTTCAAAAAAATCAAACACATAAAATAACTGAAAACTAAATGTAACTTTAATTGAAAAAACCGAATCAAATCATGAATTCGGTTTTTGATTCGGCTAAAAAATAACACAAAATATTGTCTATTCGGTTCAGCTATCCGTATAAACCTAATAAGAAATGGGTTTAACAAGTTAAATAAGATAATAGAACCCAATAAATCGTTTTAAACAGTTTAGTTAGTCGATTTCGGTTCATTTAAGACTATTCTAATTCCAAAATATATTTTTAACATTTTTTAAGTTTTTTTCTAACTTTAGAAATATTTATATTAGTTTTTAAATTTTTTATTATTTTTTAATATGTTTTTATATTGTTATATAAAAAGTGTTTTGGAACTCTTATAAAGAAAAAAACATTTTTCTAAAATAAAAAAAATGAAGTAAAATCTGACAAGTTTTGAATTAAGTTTTAAAAGAAAACTATAACAAGTAATAAATAGACGTATGTATACTTTAACCCAAATATTATATATATATAGGGGAAAGTTCAAATGAAAATCATATTTTTAGAACTCTAGGAATCAATCTTAGCCATTCATTTTTTCACGATATCATTTTTTTAAAAAAGGTTCACCTTAAAATTCAGTATTTTTTTTTCTTTCCAACGCCTACCATATTGATATACTTTTTAAAAAAAATCGTACATCCGTTGTTTACATATGTGTAAATCTAGTTATACACATGTGTAATACTGGATTTACACATGTGTAAATCCGATATTACACATGTGTAAAACGAATTTCGCTAAAAAAACGGGAATTTTTTTATTTTTTATAAAAAATTTTATATTTTTTTATGAAAGAGGGAAAGTTGGGAAACATTTTTATGTTTTTATTTTTATGTTATTTTTTGATTTATAATTTTTTAAATATGTTTTTGTTAATTATAATTTTACCATTAGAACTAGTAGTTGATATTGGTTAATAAAGTTCTTAAAAAAAATAGTTCTCCTTTGATTCCTTATATATATATATATATATATATAATATATATATATATATATATATATAAATGTTTCAGTAAGTGGATAGAGGCAACCCCAATTTAATGATTTATATAACAAGCAACGTATATAAATACAATTCATCGTTCAAAACGACCCTAATACCAGTCATATTGTAGATAAACACCAAGCACACGCCATTGATTCTCTTCATCATCACCCAAACCCCTTCAAAATCTCCAAAATTCGACCTCTTCGTTCACGATAACACTTGAAGAATCACATCAAATTCTCCAAAACTTGTAAATTTCAATCCACAAGTACGATTTGGATCCACAAAACCCCCCAATTTGTCATCGTAATTCAACCGACGTTTGCCCCCGCGATCTGGTAATTAGGTTTAGGTTCCATAAGCAGAGTACTGTTTTCATATCACGTTATATAACATCCTTGTGCTTTTGTTCTTGTGATCATTATTCGTTTGTTTCTGTCTGTGATGGGGGTTTTTGGATTTTGACTTAATTTGATGCTTATGTGTTGGATGTGGAACTTGTTTGCAGTATATATGGAGAGAAGATGTTGGGTGGTCTTGCTGATAGTAATCAGTTTGTCTGTTGGTTCAACTGGTAGAGGTGATAATCAATGCACTGTATGTTATGATTTCTTTGATGAAGTGTTTGTGTTTATTGCTGTTTTATTGGATTGCATGTTATCAGGCATTTTGCAGAGAGGTTGTTGTAGATGATTGACCTCGAATTTTTGTGACCTCACTAGGTTTAGATTATTATTCAATTGGATATCAGGAAATGAAGAATCAAACAATTATAGGTAGTTGATAATATAGTGGTATACACTTATACCTCCAAAAATTGGTAGGTGCTAGTTTGCATAATGTGGATAAAATATTATGGGTGACCTTATGAAAGATATCCCAGCCTATTTCTTAGATAGTTAGAGTACACAGAGTGGTATTTCCCATGGACGACTCCCACTGGCCTTAGATGCTATTCTTAGATTTAAAGGACCATGCTTGATGATAAGTGAGTTAGTTTGTCAACCATGTTATCAGAAGTCTAAAATCTGTTTCGAAGCCTCAGGTTGAGTATATATGGATTTGGCTATCTTCATCTAATCACAGTAACTTCTATTCAGTTTCTTTTTAATGGATTTGGCTATCTACAAATTATCATGGTATATAGATGTCTACGTATCTGCTTTGGAGGTCATTTTTCTCAGGATTTTCTAAGAGTTTACTTACTATTAAGTATTTTAATGCACTCAGGACTTGAAATCAAACATAAGGCTGATTCGCCGCTGTACAATCACACGCTTGCCACAATTCTGGTGGAATATGCCTCTGCGGTAAGCTCACTCTGATTTTATATCACTATAAAAGCGACTTTGTCCACAAAATAAGTTAACTAACGACTGACATTGTCGGTCTAACAAGTTAAATACATTGATTGATGATAACCAAAAGTTGACTTTACACATGCAGGTTTACATTTCAGATTTGACGGATCTTTTTACCTGGACTTGTTCAAGATGTGATGGCATGACCAAGGTATTTCTTGATGTGGTAACTTATTGTAATAGTTGCACTACATTTTGAGTTTTTGAAGAAAATATAGTGAAACTGCAGCTATAATTCATGGCTAAAACAGTTTCAATTTTTTTTATCTTGCTTGTGAAACTTGAGCGCAGTGTTCAAACTTCAAATTAATGCTCATGTTTGGTGTTACCTTGAATCAGGGTTTTGAAGTCATAGAGCTCATTGTTGATGTTCAAAACTGCCTACAGGTACATCTTTATTGTAATGTTTTAGTGGCATTGACTTGAGAATGTTTTTCATTGTGTCATAATCTTTTATGTGTCCCGCAGCCGTAAATAGTGACTGAATACTGATTGCAGGCCTTTGTTGGGGTTGCAGATGATCTTGATGCTATTGTTATAGCATTTAGGGGCACTCAAGAAACCAGGTATTGATTATTTTTGCACTCAAGTTAATGATTTAAAAGTTGCTTTATCATATCTTGATCTGTGTACAATGTGTAATCATAATGTGAAATAAGATTGGGTCTAAAACCTTAATTTCATGTTTGATTTTTTTTTATGATTACAGCATACAGAATTGGATTGAGGACCTATTCTGGAAGCAGCTTGACTTTGATTATCCTGGGTGCACCGATGCCAAGGTACATGTGGCAATAATTTTTCTTATTTTGTTTGTTCATGTGATCATTATTTATCTTTGTCTCCACTGTTTCAGGTTCATCATGGATTTTTTAATGCTTACAATAATACAGTTGTACGGTCAGGAGTTCTTGATGGTGTTAGTAGAGCAAAGGAAATATATGGAGATCTCAAAATTATGGTGACAGGGCATTCAATGGGCGGAGCAATGGCTGCTTTTTGTGGATTGGATCTTGCAGTAAGTCAGTAACCATGATTAGTTTATGGGTATTTGGATAATTGGATTGGCAATCTGAAATTATTGTGTAACATTGAGTAATCAATCAAAAAAAGATAATCAGTTGGAATGAAACGTGCTGCATGAGATAATGTTTTGATTTGCTTTTGCTGCATGAAGTTGTAATAATTGGATAATTAGGATTCTGATCAATTGAGGTTTTGGTAGGTAAAATGACCAAAAAGTACATTAGTTACATATTGCTGAAGTATTTAACTCTAATATGCAGCAATTTATTTTCTATTAAACGTAAAAATACGCCATGAAAATATGTTTTACACGTTAATAAGTTATTAACCATATGAACTTAGCATATATAATTTCCCCTTGTATCGTCTATCAATTAGTACTATTAACAATGAAAATGTGGGTGGAGTTCTTTAAAATAAGGTAAGAAAGAGGGTGAATAAGTAAAGTTTGTTTTCTCTTAATTAATCAGTTGTTGCAATAGGTATGAATCTAATTATCTAATTTGATTATTCGACCCCTAAATAATCATATAATTATAATTTTTAAAATCAAACATTGAAATTTGATTTCTAATAGCTATAATCAAATGACATATGTTTACCAAATTGCATCTATTTAAATCATTTTTATATCCTTTAAATGTATATAAATGATTATTTACTTTTTAACAGCTTATATATGGACCTAAGAACGTTCAAGTTATGACATTCGGCCAGCCTAGAATAGGCAATGCTGCTTTTGCATCGTATTATAGCAAAGTCGTACCAAATACTTTTAGAGTGACACATGAACACGATCTGGTCCCGCATCTGCCTCCTTATTATCAGTACTTCCCACAGAAGACATATCATCACTTCCCAAGAGAGGTAACATTGTTTAGCTTTCTTGACTTCTACTATCTAAATTTAAATATCTATGTATGCAGTATGCATTGTGATTCCTGCGTTGTTTGTGCCTGATCTTTTGCTGTAAACGAATAATAATGGCTGATACCATAGATAAGATCATTATATCTATGAAGTAAAAGTTATGCTTTTTAGTTACATGTAGGTCTTTCTTTTAGTCTATTTTAAGTTGTCATATACAAAAAAGAACATGCGTCTTTTAAAATAAAAATAAAAATAGATTGCTTTTATATGTAATTATTATCTTCTATTTTACAGGTGTGGCTCTATAACATTGGGTTAGGGTTTCTTATCTATGAACTTGAGAAGGTCTGTGATGATTCTGGTGAAGACCCTGATTGCAGCAGGTAGGTCAAACAAGTTATTTTAAAAAACACAACATATTCTTTGATCCTCTTCGAACCTGATGTTTTGGTGAATAAACCGTTTCTCAACTACTTTTGCTGAATATTTCAGATCAGTATCCGGAAACAGTATCTCAGACCATTTAACTTACTTTGGTGTTGAAATGGGGTGCGACACACCAAGCAAATGCGGGATCATAATGGCCCCTAATCTTGCTTCATACGGCAAAGTGGACGATTATGGTAATTTTGTGTTGTCAAGAGCTCCTTCTAAGTTTATCTTGAGAATGAAAAACGAACCAGAAATTAGCGACCAGTGATTGTACCAATCAGTGTATGTTTGTTGGTTATGTATGTTTTATCATTTTAACTGGGTCGATGTAAATATGTTGTACAGTTACTCTGAATATTGACAGTAAACACTAAACATGTTCAAAACTTTGTTACCATTCTATTTTGAAGCTATGAATTATGCACTATTGAATGTTTGATGAAAAAAACATGTCTCATACGTAACCCTGAAAGAGGAGCAAAACACATAAATATGAAAAATATAATGCAGCAGAAGTAAGATCACTCTATGTTACATAAAAGCTTCTTACTCTGTTACTCCACACATGCATAACTTGATTTCAAAAACTCAATTGATTCTTAACCGGATAAAAACATAAATTAATAAATAAACATGAATTATCGCCAGTGTTTGCTGAAATATACTTTAAATGCCCCATGAACTTTTCAAAATCATCAACACCGAGAAACATAGCTACAAGTGACCTTTCTGAAGAGCATAGTATCATAGTATGTTCAAATTCAAACAAGTTTTGTTAAAGAAATAGTAAAAACGGAAAATTAAGGTTGGTCTGTACATTAGTTAAACCGAGAAAAAAACAAAAGAATTCAGAATGGTATAAATGTATAATCACAAAGTGATATAAATTCTATAACAATTTGACCTTTTATGGTAAACAGTAGCATTTTGTAGTAAAATCTTAGGAAGAACCATTTTGGGACTTTCTATAGGCATATTTATCTCTATGAGACATTATATTAAACATCATATTTCAATCAATAGAGGTGCTAAAATATATTAGATTTACATTTTAGTACCTTGTTATGTACAAGTTTCAAACTTCTAATTGTAGGGGATGTTAGAATGTATCTTTACCGGCGGTAAAATGTTAACGGTTATAGTTGCTCAGTTGGTAAATCCATTAGTAGATAAAATGAAAAGGTAAGATTAGCAGTTTTAAATCATTATTGTAAATTGAATTATTATCAAATAAAACAAAATGTACATACATTACATATTTTAGACACAACATAGATAATCATCACTTAGATGGCTTAACCGTAGGTGGCCTGGGTATCTCGAACCAACCAACCCGAATTGATCCACCCTCGGTGTATCTAACGGGGCCAGCCCACCATGTTAATCAGGGACTTTCAGATCAAGGTCCGAGCGTATGTGGTTGTTTTATAATCGTGATACGGTTGATTCTGGTGACTACTGACTAGGCAGGTTAGCGAGTCCGGTAAATCGTTTACATGGATTGAGCCCAACAACTTTAAATTAAGTTTGGGCCAAAGCCCAGTATATTTTGAGGCTGTTAAATTGATGTAACTGTAAACCGTCATTATAGCCCGATTCAGAAGGAAACGAAAGAGAAGAAACGTTGAGAGAAATCTGCCATGAAATCTGTCAAGTAAGTAAGATTAACGACTTAAATCATGTTTCATGTTGATTTAAGTTGTAAATAATCGATTTCTGTGTGCATTATATGAAATATGTAGGTATTGATTCTGTAACCGTTTGATGTATCGCGTTTTATATACAAAAAGAGGTTAAGTTCTCGTTCGATTTCAGGATCGATATAGGCGTTGTTTAGTTGTAAATTTGACCTAAGTTGATGGATAATGAGTTGTATCGTGTTGAAACCTTGTTATCATGCGTAATCGCTGTTTGAATCTACTGGTTTTTGCTGCGATCGACTTTACAGTGACCTCATTAGTTCTGAGACACATGATTTTTCAAAGTAAGGATATGGTTGGTAGTTTGTTGCATTCTAAGGATAGACTTATGAACTTTGTTTAAGAAGTAACATGTATGATTGTGAATTTGTGAGATAATCAGGCATTGTGATCTGAATTTTGAAACATTGAAGTAAAGTAGTGGATAACTCGTACAAGCCAGTAATAATGTTGAAAACAGTTAATGCTTCATATCTATATATCAATATGTATTTCACTATTTTTGTAATATTTGATCTGGTTCTATAGTTATTCGTATTATTTGTCCTAAATAACTATAGTTTCTGGCCATTGCTTTTAGTTGCTATAATTGTTTCAACTGCTATATTTCCTTGTTTTCTTGCTAAGACGCATAATTTTAGTTTATATTTCACTGCTAACAGTATGGACACAAGTCACTCAACAAGAAACGGTAGGCGTATGTCAGAATTGGCTTTTTCTCATGGAGGCACTAAGTTTAGTGAAGTACAGGACCCCATAGCAGCGATGATGTGGATTTCTCATATGGAGGATGTCTTTGAAATTATGAAGTGTGCTGATGAGGACAAGGTAATGTTTGGAGTCTCTTTGTTGAGATCAGAAGCGCGTGTTTGGTGGGACGTGGTTAAGGTTACGAGTGGGCTTGAGACTACAACTAATATGACATGGGGTCAGTTTAAGGAAGTATTCAAAGACAAGTTTTATCCGGTAAGTGTGGAGCTGAAATTAATGGAACAGTTTAGGACTCTCAAACAAGGAAGAAATGAAAGGGTGCAAGAGTATATTACTCGGTTTGAGAAACTGTGGTGGTTCTTTGCATACTATCTTACTCCTGAAAAGAGAATGATATACCTTTTTGTATGTGAGTTGAAGGCTGAAATCAAAGACTTTATCTCAACAGAAGACATGACTATATTTGAGAACACGGTTAAGGCTGCAAGAGTAATTGAAATGATAAACAATAGGTGGTTGGAAGATCTCAAGAGATCACGCGAAAGACGAATGTGACCATTTGTGGGAAAAGGCATGAGGGTGGATGTCGTTATGGTTCAAAGGAATGTTATCAGTGTGGAAAACTAAGTCATCTGGCTCAAGAATGTTGTTCTGTTTAAAGGAAATGCTGCAAATGAGATGGGTGTGCAATGTTTCATTCTAATGGTAAGACTTTTAGGCTTCTGTTTGTGAAGTAGTATGTTAGAATGCAGGAATATATCTAGTTTTTTGTGTTGTTTTTGTTAAATGACTACAAATTTTACTAAAAAATACATGGTTTATGTGACACTAGACATGATAACGGGCAAACAATCGCCCTAGGGAGAGAGATTATTAGATGGATTATATTACACGCCCGAATCCAAACTTTTAACTTAATAGTTAAACCCGCATACGTAATTGTTTGCGTTGTGCTTAATTATAGTTTTTTTTTCAATGACGACTCTTTTCTTTGTGAAGACATGTCAAGCCTTGTAAAGCAATGTTGTGAAGACCGGATCGGAGGTTGGACCGGGAATCGACGCCTGGTTCGGCGGTCGGATCGGGAGAACCGGACCGGTTCTGATTTTGTTTTAATGGGTAAAAACGGGGTGTTAAACCATAAATTAAGAGCAAAAAAAACAAAAAACCGGCTTCACGTGGACCCGGTTTATTTCGAACGGCATTCGTGCGTGGGCGACCCAAATTTTCCAGCCAGAAACCCGTTTTTGCACCCCCCCCTGCGCGCAGGTAGGTCATGGTGTAAAAGGTATCATAAAGACATTCAATATCTTTCACCTTGTTATCACATATAAACACATAATTTTTATTTGTCACACCAATGTGGGACAAAGTTGTTATTTCCACCTTGTTCACACCCTTATTTCCAACAAATATTTAACTACATATTTACATATATAAATATACTTAAAATATAGTTAAATCCGGTCCAACCGGTCCGACCACCAAACCAGTAAGGCGTCCGGTTCGACGTCCGATCCGGTTCTGAAAACATTGTTGTAAAGTTTAGCGTATGCGGTCTCTATGTTGAGATCAAAAGCCCTTGTTTTGGGGGGACATAACGACATTGTTAAGGATAGAAGTGGGCCCGAGACTCCAACAAAGATGACATGGAGTCAATTTAAGGAAGTGTTTAAAGATGAGTTTTATCCGATAAGCATGGAGTTGCAGTTATTGCAACGATACAGGACACTAAAGTAAGGAAGAAATATTGAAGGGGTGACATTTGAAGAGATGAATAATCTCAAGACCAAACGTAAACGGAATAAGTGTATCAACTGTGGAAAGAGGCATGAGGGTGAATGCCGTTATGGTTCAAATGAATGCTATCGGTGTGGAAAAGTAGGTCACTTTGCTCGAGGATGTCCTTCTCATTAAAGGGACTGTTACAATCAAGGCGCGTATGCAATGTTGCTTTCTAAAGGTATGACTTTTGGGCTTTTGTTTATGAAGTAGTATGTGAGAATGTTTGACAGCCTCTTAATCAGTCTTTTAATGGTTCAGATGTTTGAATAGTTTAGCATTTAATGGTTCAGACTGTTTGTTTCACCAGCACATGTTTGAATAGTTAAGACATTTACCTCTGAATGGTTAAGCGTTATACTGATGTTGAATGGTTAAAATGTCTAATACTGAATGGTTAAGACATATTATCCGAATTTGTCAGATATTTGTTTTTGAATAATTGAATGATATACTAGCTTTTAATGGTTCAAACTTCTTAATGGTTTAGCATTTAATGATTCAACACTTAATAATTCAGAAGTTGTCAAACAGCCCTAAGATATTAGGTATTTATGTTTGTTGAAAAAACTGAAACGTTTACTAAAATGTGGTTTGGTACCTTGTGTGAACAAAAATCTCGAATATGACATAATTATCAGTCTAATCTTTAGTTACTTAATAAAACTTTCATGAAGGAGATGGAAATCAATTTCATTATATTTCGCATGAAATAGTTGATAGATAGGCAACATTGAGATTGTCGCACTATATGGTTGGAGTATTTGGCATACAAATGTCAAGTACACCTAGGAAAGTTTAAAGCCACGTGCGCTCGGTTGTGGTATCAACGAGGGTCTTGTACTACGATTAAATAGACATGCGTGGGGTGGCAAATGCGAAATGATAGATTTGGTGAGGACAGAGTTATAAAAATCGTTAGGTGTTAGTCAAGCGGTAAAGTACCAACTAACAATTAATCAAGAGTAATCAATATTAATCGGTTTGGAGTTTTTATATATGATTTTCATTTTTATATATACACACATTTTTATAAGTGACAGGTGTGAGAGAGGCTAGATATCATCAAGTGGGAGATGAGAGGGTTGGGTTTCCATCATTCCTTTTTTATGTTAGTACATTATATAAAGGGAAAATTACGAAAATGATCATTTGATTAAATCGAGTTACTAAAATAACCGGTTAAAAATAAAGTTTATTAAATAAATCAGTCTATCTTATTGCTTCACATGTCCATCCCTCACTGACGTGATTAGAGATTATGGGAATCCATCATCCAGAAAAGCGTGTCAGCGAGGGATTATGAGAATCCGTCGCCCACGTGTACATCCTTCGCTAACGTGGCATTATCCCTTACTGACTCGGCGAGAGATTATGGGAATCTCTTGCCCAAAATTACAACAATGCCCCTCCTCGCCTATAATTAAAAAAATAATATATATATATATATATATATATATATATATATATATATATATATATATATGTGTGTGTGTGTGTGTGTGTGTGTGTGTGTGTGTTTGTTTTTTACAAAAAAAAATTCGTATTTAATTTTATTTACACCTATATAATACAATGTTTACCCTTAATAAAGTTATCAAATCTTACATTTTTCTTAACATTGTTGTTACTTTTTTCTTAAAATTCTCTCTAACAAGGAAATGCCATTTAATAATATATATATAATGATGGTAAATGACATTTTGTAAACGTTGTTAAAGAGTATCTATCAATGTCATTTACCACACATTTACTTTTTTAATGGTAGATACTTTTCAACACGGTTTACAAAATAACATTTACCATCACTGTATAGTATGATATTAACTGATATTTTCTGATTTGAGATAATTTTAAAAAGGAAAAAACAAAAAGGTTAAGGAGAATGTCAGATTTGATAACTTTGATAAGGGTAAACATTATATTATATAGGTGAAAATAAAATAAAATTAAATATTTATATATTTAAAAACAATAATTAATTAAAAATATTGATTATTTGGCTCAAAACATATATATATATATATATTTATTAATTATGGGCGATGGGGACATTTTCGTCATTTTGAGTGAGGGATTCCTATAATCTTTCGCTGATTCAGCGAGGGATAAAGCCACGTCAGGACGTCAGGGCGTCAGGGAGGGATGTACACGTGGGCGAGGGATTCTCATAATCTCTCGCCACGTCAGCGAGGGATGAACACGTTGAGCGATAAGATTCGCAGTTTTATTTAATAAACATCATTTTTGACCTATTATTTTAGTAATTCGATTTGATTAAATGATCATTTTCGTAATTTACCCTTATAAAAAGTCTTTACATGTAAAAAATAAAGTAATTTGAACTTTTTCAAAGTATGAAATACTTTACTCTTACTCTCTGATTAATCCAAACTGGTTTACATTTTACATCATTTTTTGTTTGAATAAAAAACCTCTCATTTAAAAACATAAACTTTACCAACTAATCTAGTTTCACATTAACAAAAAGATAAACCGAATAAAACTTAACTGTAAAACAAAAGTTAGGGGCCGTTTGATAGTCTTTTAATCAGTCTCTTAATAGTTTAGATGTCTGAATTATTCAACACTTAATAGTTCAGATTCTTTGTTTCGCGAGTATATATCTGAATTGTTAAGACATTTGCCTCTGAATGGTTAAATATTATACTGATGCTGAATGGTTAAAACATATTATTTAAATTGATAAGATATTTGACTTTAAATAATTAAACGATATAATATCTTTGTTTGTATCCACGACCCAAAAAGAAAAAAAAAACGATGTAACTGGAAGTTTGAAGTAAACAAAGGAATGCGAATATTAAATTTTAGAAGTTTGAACTGTCTTCCTCTATCCCGCTCTCACGCTCCCCTACACACACACTCTCTCTCACACATACACACTCACTCACTATATATCTATCTATATATCTATCTATATATCTATCTATATCAACAACATATGCTTCTTGCTTAATGCATTCCAATGGAGCCCTAGCTCCACTGTTGTTGTTGTATCCATACGCCATTGATAATACCTCCAACTCTCCGATCGACCTCCAATATGCAGACAGTGAGCTCATACATCTTCAATCTCCCAAACACACACACACAAACATATAGCTTCAGCTTCAAAATGCAAAATGTATCTTATACTTTCGTGAATTGAATCGGTTAATCATTCCGCATTGTGTGTATTCCGTTTACGATCATTCAGCTCCGTAGATCTGCGACATTCGTTTGTTTGACCTTTTCAATTTGTAATTTCATCGTTTTTCGATTTCCTGTGGTTTTGGCTTTTGATCTACGTCCTCCAAATAAGATCAAATCATTTTATTGTTTGTCTTGCTAAAATGCTAATTCGTTTTTTCTTTAAGGTGAATGAGTTCTATATGCTGGTTTGACTAAACCTCTGTTTTTGACTTTTTGGTAGAGCCAACTGAAGCGAATGGTTAGTATAGTGACAGCAACAGCGGAGTTCTGACGCTCCTTAGATTTTTTATTTCGGTAACGACATGTTTGTTGCTCTTTCTATTTTGTTTTGTACTTGTTTCATTATTTTAATACTCTTTGAACACTGGAATTAATTCATTTTTTATGATGACTATGGTAGACTTTTGTTGGGAAATGTGTATGTAATATACTTTGGAAGTGGTTCTTTTTATATATTTGGATAATTGTGATAGAAAATTTGAGGCTTCTTGCTTTGTTAGGATCTTGAGATCTACCTTATGTAAGGGTTTTGATTTTATAATCTCAATACATAATTGACCACTGCAGTCATAAAATCTGGAAGTCCTTTTACTTTTGCCTTTGTTTGTAATTTGATTTGCATTATGCTTGTGACATGTGAAATAAGAATGTGTTAGCAGATGCATTCTTTAATATACAAATGGATAGTCCTGTACTCCTGTGATATATCTAGAGCTAGTTAGTTTAGGTTCTCAAGAGTCTGTGCTAACAAGTAAAAGATTTAAAGGAATTGAATGTCAGTAATCGGTAAAGCTGATTCATTATACTGTTGTGAAGAAAGTTGATATTGGAACAGTAAAAATCCTTACAATGTACCTTGGTTTTTAATGTCATAAGTTATTAGTGTGTTTGGGGATTTTTATAACTCAGTATGTTGGTTGATGATTTATTATTTCACTCATACCATATTAATAATGTCTTAGCTGTTATCTTGGGATGGCTTGATTATTGATATGTGCATATGTCTACTTAGGACGAAAATGACCTAATAATCTGTCTATGTAGTTCTACTAGGATAAGATGGTAAAATTTTGGTCGGTGCTCTTTTGAACATTAGTTTGTTCAAAGTTCAAACATTTTGCAGCACCTACACATAAAAAACTATTGATGTCGCTATAAGAATGTCTATTGTCACTGACATTAGTGTAAATGCTTTAGCTGCCGCATTCATGGAAAGCAGGTTAATTTAAAATCATGCACCAATCTTCTTCAAGGCAAAGAGAGATGAATAAAGAAAATGTACCTGCTGCTGATATCCAAAGGCCAATTGGACGGGTTACTAGAGCAGGTGCAAAAACATTGGGTGCATCAGGGGGTTTGCCACCACTGCATCCTGCAGTGAAACAGGATCACAAGCGGGCCCTTCAACCCAAAACCAAAAGAACATTATCAGATGACAAGTCTGTTGCTGTTGTTGCTCATGTTGTCCAACCCAAGAGAAGGGCAGTTCTTAAGGACATCACTAACAACCACTTTGATGAATCCAGCATAAAATTTCGCAATGGAAATAAAGTACAGGTGCGTAAGTATCAGCTTACAGTTGATTAAATTAAACAACGATTCTATAGCATGAATACATCATAGTGTATTCTTTTTATATTTGATAATTGGATATGAAGTTTATCTTCTGTTTATGTTGCTTGTTGTCAGATTAACAAGCGGGTCAAAAGATGTGCTGTCAAGAAGAATGAAAGGGTGACACAATCCATACATGCAGACACTCAGATTCAGAAGACAAATGCAAAAGCAGCAGAAAGCATAACCAAACAGAATACACATGAATTGAGTGAAGCAAATGTACAGCTAAATTCAGAAAATGGTAAAGCAGTCCAACCATATATACAAAAATCCTGGTATAGGTAGTATGCTAAATTTGAATATCGCTAATTGGATATCCAACAAACACTCTGGACTAGGAACCTCATCACAGAAAAGTCAGATTTTTTGTTTTAATTTTTGGTAAACTATGTACCAATGTCTCATGATGTGCTCAATTGCATATCAAGTCTCCTTTCATGCAAATTACTTGAAATTATTATACTTCTGCTTGGCCTAGCTAAAAAGGACAACTATAATATTTCAGTCAATGTTTATGTTATTTGATTTTTTATCATCAACTACCAAGTTCAAAGACATGTTCATGACTTTGGGTTTTATTTAGCTTTCACCATATAAACCTGAAAACATGCTGCTGTATTTTTCACTTTACATGTTCTCAACTTCTTCAAGTAATATCCATGGACAAATCATTTTCTATTGGTTACATCTGTACACTCTTCTTTATACGTCATGTTCACAAGAATATACTACTGTTGTATCATGCAGGAGAAAGCGAGATTACTAGTGAAGTGGAAGCCTCAAATGAAGAGTCCATTATTGACATTGATTCTAAGCACAATGATCCTCAAATGTGCAGCTTATATGCTGCAGAACTATATGCCCATTTACACACCACAGAGGTATGAATAGCTATTGCCATCCATTTATTGGTTAATACCTCCCCTTTCTATGATTTTTTATATTCTCAAAAAACAATGGAACTTTTATCCAAGGTGCAAGATTTATAAATCATTTTATTTCTGCTTACTACATGCATATCTTTGCTTTACACTTTTTCTATCTGAAATAATCTTTAATCTGTATTATAATTCTTTTATATATGTAAACACATCACCTACCGTCTCTTTGTCTATATATATATATATATGTATGTATGTATGTGTGCGTGTGTGTGTTTAAAAAGAGAAAACTGAGGAACCACACTAAGATAGTGAAAGACTTTAGCAAGCCCCTGCCACTTGAAATCATAAAATAAATGTTCACTCACCTGCATATTTGTTTTCCTTGAAAATTGTACTGTACTGTTGTTTCTTTTTTCTTTTTGGTGGGAAAGAATATCTCTTCTCTTTTTTACTTACTATGAAGGGCATGTTTTACCTACAGCTTAAGTGGAGGCATTGGACTGATTATATGAAAACTGTGCAGCTGGAAATCACAAAAGAAATGCGAGGCATCCTTATTGATTGGCTTGTGGAGGTTGGTGTTGGTTCAGCCCCTTTTAAAATACACACAACACACACTCACGTATTGTATGTGGAAGTAATTTTCAGAATGAAAAACTATGTTCTATTCCATAAACAAAACAAGCCTTACATAGGCAATTACATGCAACGTAAACATGGACTTAATAAACTAACAAACCGCTCTAAATCATCCTAATAAACCGGTTGACTCGACCCACTAACTAAACCCACTACTACTGTACTTGACATATTTAAAACCCATAAAATACACATGTTTAAATAAACCAAACTGCAACCCAGATGACCTGTTTTCTACCCAATATGAAGCTCCAACTTTATGACCTGTGACCTGTCAAGATTATCCCAACAGTTAGTTCTTGAGACTTCTATAGTTCTATAATTACCTTTTTCTAAGATAATTAGTCCACAACTACTATATGCTTTACTTAAAAAGCATGACAAGTTTAGTATTATCATCAGTCTCTTACCATTGTTTTGCCTTAAGCTTTTATTAGTGTAGTTAACCTTATATTCTTCAATCAGTTGCTAATTACTATAGTTTGAACTCTTTATTAGTGTAGTTAACCTTATATTCTTCAATCAGTTGCTAATTACTAAGTCTGAACTCTTTAGGTCTGTGAAGAATATGGACTAGCTTCAGAAACATTTTACCTAACAGTTGCTCTCATTGATATTTATCTCTCTAAGAAACGCATTGGAAAAAGAAGACTCCAACTGCTTGGTATAACCTGTATGCTTGTTGCCTCGTGAGTTCTCTTCTTTTTACTTTAGCAAGATACATAAAACTTCTTGAAAATTTTTAAACCATGTATATATGTTCCAAGGAAGTACGAAGAAATTTGTGCTCCACGGGTTGAAGAATTCTGTATTATCACTGATAACACCTATACAAGAGCAGAGGTATGTTAAGCACATTTCCACTTAGCATCAAAATCCACATACAAACTATAATTCAATAACAAAAGTTATACCTGCAGGTATTGGAAATGGAGTACCAAATACTGGATGTATTAAGCTTTCAGCTTTCTCTTCCAACTATAAAAAAGTTCTTGAGGTTGTAGCCTTCACCTATATCATATTAAGTACATTTTGTGTGTCTCATATACCCAAATCCTTGCATCACAATTAGGGGCGGCAACACAACACAAAAATAATCATATTTTAGTTATCATATTTAACCTGTCTCATATACCCAAATCCTTGCATCACAATTAGGGGCGGCAACACGACACAAAAATAATCATATTTTAGTTATCATATTTAACCTGTTTAAAAGATGTTTCCCTTTTTTTTTATCATGATGAACATGCCAACTTGTTAAACCCATTATGACAACCTGCCAACATGTTTAGCACGTTAACAACTTGATTACAACCTGCTAACCCATAAACTTGTTTGCCATGTTTAGATAAATGGATTACATTGGGTTGTGTCTAGGTAACACAATTTTATGTGTATATGGTTAGGGTCGATGACTTTGACTCGGATAACATATTGACCGTGTTTGGGTTTGACTATTTAACAACCAGAGGCCCGCCAACCTGAAATGATAGGCTCCCTAAATTCACAAGAGTGTGACCCACACAAAATGGAAATTGAAATTGACTATTGGTCTTTCCATGCTAATTATTCAATTTCATTTCTCAGGAGATTCCTTTTGGCAGCTCAAACTTCTTATAAGGTATTTAGAATACAACGGTTAGGAATCATTTGCGATATACAGAATTATGAAATTGATCAGTGGAGTAAAATTATACATTACTTTCAACTGCAGGCTCCAGTTATAGAATTGGAGTTTCTAGCTAATTATTTGGCCGAGCTAACTCAAATCGAGTACAGTTTCATAAAGTTCCTACCATCCCTTATTGCTGCCTCAGCTGTATACTTAGCAAAATGGACACTTGATCAAGATGAAGATCCATGGGTCAGTGTTTGTTCATATTTACTATTTCCTGCTTACATTTATCAGCAAGTTTTTATAAATTATCATAGTTATTATAAATGATTGTACTCAATTTCTTAGTCAAATCACAAACATCATAGCTATTCAAGACAAATCTTCTTGATTTGCTTAGTTAAATCACAAATATCATTAACTCTTCAATTTCTAGCAGAATCCTACATTAGAACATTATACTAGTTACAAGGCCCCGGAGCTAAAAGTTACGGTTCTGGCCCTCCAAGATCTGCAACTTAACAATTCTAGCTCCCTGCGTGCTATACGCGAAAAGTACAAGCACCATAAGGTAAATGTTATGTTAAATGACTTTATATTCATATCATCATCATCATCATCTAGTTAGATTATATTATGGTCTGATAAGTGATAACCATTATTTTCATTGTGACAGTACAAAAGTGTTGCAAAGTTGATCTCCCAGAAACCTGTGAAACCACTATCCTGATGTTTGTGTTGCTGATATCTTGACCAGCAATGAGATTAATTATTTTCTGGTTCATGTTGTAAGTGGTAATTAAACCACCTGTTGTATTCAATTATGGTACTTGTGGTTGTTTGCATAATGTCACAACTGTCAGACATTCTATGTGACATTATATATCCTAGGAAGTAGCATTATTAAATCTACAAGTTCTATTTGAAACTTTATGTTACGTATTATTTAAATGGGATAATTTGATTTGTTCTACCTTTATACTTTTTTGTTTGGAAAAGCCTGTAAGCCAATAGGAATGTGTTCAAATATTAGTGCAATATGCATCCTAATAATTTGTCTTTTAAAATAACGACTATAAAAAATAAGAGAAAATACTACAACTTGAACTTGTTTAAAAATATACACAAATATAAAATTCAAAGCCACAAATACTAAATATATTGGATTTTGAAACCTATTTGGTTTCAGTGAAATTTATATCGGAGTGTATATAAAAAAAATAAACAACAATATATATTTACATTTTTTAATGAAAGTTATTTGTGAATAACCACTTGGTTGCTTAATTAATGATTAGATAAAAGTTTAAAATTAAAATAAATTTTTTTTTTAACATTCGTGTTTCTCGTGAAAATCTTCATGTAAAATGGCCAAACATGTGGACCATGTCATAGGGGTGTGAGCCTCCGTAGTTGACCACCCACCGCCTTGAACTATGTCACATCCCGACCGACGGCGGAATCAACGAGGTGAACGAACGTGAAACGATTGTTCATAGCACATAGAACTAAATAAGTTGTAATAATATTAAATATAATTTTTATTGAACATTACAAAACAATTAAATATATACAACACAAACAAGATATACACAACAATATAAGACTTTCAATTAATTAAGTTCAAATTCTATATGAGCACGAAACGATTTTCAAGTAGTAAACCTGAAACATGTTAAAAATAAAGAGTCAACTTTAAAAGTTGGTGAGTTTTTATGGGTTGAACACACACACACACACACACACACACACACATATATATATATATATATACACACACAAAGAGATTTTCAAGTAGCAATTCATGTCAATGGTTATGATTTAGCAAGTTTATAGAACACATATAGTTACAACCAAACCTCGACTTGATTACAAGTTTATAAGATTGACTAAGTGTACTTGGTTCCCATGATGAACAAGCATACGTCATCAGGAGCCGGCAATACATCGGCTTTAGCACCAAATAGGCTTGTCAGGCCCAAAGATCTAAGACGTCGCCAGGCTAGCAATAGTTAATGATTGTAAACAAAATATGTATCTCGTATAACACTCACAATAATACCAATAACCATGACAAAAAGGTAAAGATGAATTGCATGTGCATTTACAAGTATCAAGATGTTTACAAATGTAAGTTTATAAGGTTAACGTATTTCATCTCAAAAGATATGAAATAAAGTAAAAAGAGGGCATGGAGAACTCATATGGAAAACTCACTTGTCAAATAAGTATAAGAATGATGATTAATAAGAAATAATAACAACGTTTCAACGCAATCCTTTAAAAGGTACCTAAGAATATATATATTTACAAGATTTAAGTTGAATAATAATAAGTTTAACGATTTAACGAGGTCTAGGGTTTTAAGTTGAATTTTGGGGATTTTTGTATGTACATTAGATCTTATATTAAAGAAATGTACAATTTATGTCTTTTAATATAAAGAAAATAAAAAACAAACCATTTATTATAACTATTATAGATTTAAACATAAAATTTGAATAAACATTTGAAATAACGTGATTTAAATGATGATAATTCAAAGGCAACATTTAACCCAGTAATAATAATTTATTAATTACTTTTTAAAATCTATTTTAATAAAATTTAACCAAGAATAACCTTTGTTAAAATATTTTATTAATTGGAGTATTTAATTATTCAAATTTAGAAAAAAATGTAGAAAATGATTTGATGTCTTTAAAAATATTTAAAATCTACAAAACCATTTCTATATTTATTAAAAATAATTCTATAACTAATTTAAGGCCTAAAAAGGCTTAAAAATAATGTTTGAGGGTGTCCGGGTTAGAACCCGAGTCCTCAAGATGATGTTGTAAGGGACTAACCAGTGAACTAAGGGCTGTGGCCGTGATATATCACGGTCCTTAATTCTTAATTACATAAACACCAAGAAACCCCCTAAATCCACATAAACCCCAGGTTTGATTTCAATCCAATTGAGCATGAATTCGAATACGATTCTTATAATAAACATGAGGCTTTTGATTACTGGGTGAAACTAAATGAGTGGGTGTGTTGAATTACCCGATTGTAGCTGGATTGATGTGATTATCCCCGATTTAGCTTCGGTTCGCACATGATGAATGGGAAGGTTTGAATTTGATGTTAGAATGATCTTTTCGAGCAATTGGAGTTACATGGAGTTGAAAGGGATCGAATGAAACATTTCCCCTCCATTTTATAGCCTTGATTCGTACGTTAAGGTACCGATCGAGTTTCGGTTTTTGTTTGACGATTTTGGTTACAATTGAGTGTTTAATCGATTGTTTAAATCAAATTAAACTATGCATTAAGCTTGGTAATGATTATCCGAACGTTTCTGTTCAATTAACTTGATTAGTCATCACAATTCGCCCGTTTAACGGTTAATAGTCGATTGAAGTTTTTGTTTTGAATCGATTCCTTTAATATCAAGTTTAAGAGTCTAATTAAGCTATGGGTTTGAGTCCGTGACACCACCCCGAGTCAATTGGTATTATTGGTGTGTTAAAAAACGGCCAATTTCGGGTGTTTGATGGTCACCGGAGCTCGGCCGGAGATTGGCCGGTCAGTGACCGGATTATCGGGGGGAGAGAAAAGAGGGTGGGGGATTGGGTTTGTAAATTAAAATTACACATTAGCCCCTCAAACTTTGAATTGTTATTATTTTATGTAATAACTTTGAAACAAAGTTTTATGATTTGCAAATTTGTCTCAAACTTATTATCACCCTTATTTTGTAAAAACTTATTTAATTAATAAATAAAATTTTATTTTGTAAAGCCTTTATAACCCTTTTTAAATCTAAAAAAATGTTTCATAATTTCTTTATTTATTATACAATTATGACCATAATTAAGAATAAACTCTATTAATATTTGTAAAACGTATGAATTGAATTGTTTGAAATTAAATGGTCTAATTCTCCTCTATCATTTATGAAAACCTTATAAGTTTTGCAATAAATTTCACTTCATAAATTATAAAATTTAGTTTGAGTATAAATGGTAAACTCATTGAATTCGAAAGATTAACATAACTTAAATAGCTAACTTAAGAATTTGCTTTCTAAAACTGCCAAACAAGTTTAGTCATATTTTAAAATTGACAGATGTTACAAACTAAGCTCCATAGACGTATGCCGCATACTTGATGGTCTCAAACTATTAAGCTGGGGTTGATCCTGTTAACACCCCTAAAACACAGGTATGAAATTTACAATTTACTCTAAAAATTAATTAATTAGGTGAATTAACAGTTTTGCCCCTCACGTGGGGAGCACGTGGGGGAGATTTAACGATGGTTTAACGGAAATTGGTCGGAGGTATGTAAAGTGTTAGCATTCGTAAACTCAGGTATGCAAACTGTTAAGCTGGGGCTGATCCTGTTAACACCTCCAAAACACATGTATGAAAATTGTAATTTACTCATTAAAATAATAATTTTTTTAACATTCGTGTTTCTCGTGAAAATCTTCATGTAAAATGGCCAAACATGTGGACCACGTCATAGGGGCGTGAATATGATTTAAGATTCAAAGTTTATTTTGAGAACCATTTTATTAGGCATATAATGCCTTAGAATATGATTTAAGATTCATGTGTGCATTGATAGGAATCAAAGTATATGAAGAATCACATAAGACATATAATCACATAATCAAATATAAACATATAAGGCACATAAAATCCTATCTAAGCATATAAAATACATGAGATAACTCATGTGTTAAGTTACTTAGTTATAGTCTAAGTTATTCCATTTCTAATAACCTAATTCCCTATAACCATGGCTCTGATACCAAACTGTCACACCCCGACCGACGGCGAAATTATCGGGGCGGACGAATGGGAGGCGATTGCTCATAGCACATTGAACCAATTAAGTTGAAATAATATTAAATATCATTATTCATTAAACATTACAAGACAAATAAAATAATAACATAACAATCAAGATACAACCAATAACATAAGTCTTCAATTAGTCTAGGTCCAAGTCCTATATGAGCACAAGAAGATATTCAAGTAGAAAACCTGAAACATGCTAAAAATAAAAGGGTCAATTATAAAGTTGGTGAGATTTCCATAGTTTTCAATACATAAGTATATAAAAGATGGCAATTCATGTCATAGATTAGTGAACAAAGTAACTAGGGATGTAAGACAGAATGCACAATCAAACCTTGACAGTTTTACAAGTCTCAAACGTTTACAAGTATATACGATTAGCTAAGTGTACTTGGATCAACCAAGCAGGCTTGTCAGGCCCATAGATCTATGACGTCGCCAGGCTAGCAATAGTTAATGATTGTATATATAATCGACATTACATGGTAGCTACAAAGATCAACTAACCACAACAGACAAGTGAATTGCCATAAGTTTACAAGAATCAAACATTTTACAAGTACAACAATTATAAGGTAACATGTTTCACCCCAAAGTGTGAAAATATAAAAAAGGGGTATAAAAATACTTACTTGGAAAACTCACAAGTATTGTGATTGTTGTAGAGTACATAAGAAAACATGAATGTCAAGAGTCAAAGGTGATGTCCTAAATGATAAAAAAAACAATAACTTGATGTTGGAATTCATTACAAGAAATTAGGACGTTTAGAGAATGCTAAAAAACAAAAGTTAGATTTATAAATGATTATGGTACCAATTTTAGATTCTGGACAAAATGTTTGGTACGAGTTTGAACATGTTTTTAAAATAGCAAACGGTTTCATAAAATTATAAAAATTTACATTTGACTAGTTCAAAGTTCCCGGACACCTTTCATTCAGAAACATTTTTATGAAAAGATCCGTAAATAGGTCAAACAAGCAGCACAGACAGAAGATTCTGAAATGCGCACTTATCTTGTGAAGGCTATTGTTGAGTCGTTCGATTAAGTTTGAAGACGTATAAACTATCGTTGAAAAGGTAATTCAATGAACTTAACATTGGAGTCTGAGTTTACTCAAATTTAGTTTTTTATGATCAAGTTATGTTCGGTTGAAGTAAGATTATATATTCTGCCAGAATTGTAGTAAGGCACTTATGTGCACTTTTAAAATCGTTAAAGCATGAAACGGATTAAAACAACTTATTTGGTCAATGTATGGTATATTAGTCTTCATTTGAGTTATAAAAATATTCTAAGACTTTGGCATAGACATAATTTAAAAAAATAATCTTGTGGAATAACCGAATGCGGCGGCATAGCCGTCAATATGCAAACGGGATTCTTTGTTTATGTTAGTGTGTTTTTAGATTGATTTAAGAATGTTAGTGATTGTTATACGGTTAGTGATTATTAAAATATTAATGATAAAATGATAATGATTGAAATAAAAAAAGATTTGGTAGAAGATAGAATAATAGTAAGAACATAAAGTCATGAGCATTGTAACATCTCGTATTTTCTTGTTAACTAAAAGTTAACTCCGTTGTATTCTTGTAGGGACCTTATTTGCTATACGTGAATCTTATGAGTTACTTGTACCTATTGTTTTAAATTATTTTTTTAATTCTTTAACTTGAAATTTGATAATGTGAATGATTACATAATAATTAAATAACAATCTTAATAATGATTTAATAATAATAATATTAACAAGAAAAAGATAAGTAATAATTATAATAATAATAATTGTAATAATAATAATACTAATAATAACAACATTAACAAAATTAATGATAATAATAATGTTAATAACTAATTAAAGGTATAACACTAATAATACTAATTTATTAAACTTGTAAAAATTAAAAAACTTAAAGTAATAAAGTTAAGGGGTTAAGTTTTTC
The DNA here is from genome assembly GCA_025506515.1 of Flaveria trinervia. Lineage (NCBI taxonomy): Eukaryota > Viridiplantae > Streptophyta > Magnoliopsida > Asterales > Asteraceae > Flaveria > Flaveria trinervia. Next base: position 100,709,835 of record CM046447.1, on the reverse strand, counting down.
ACTTTTAAAACTCCAAATGAAAGCTTTGGGCATAAAATATTAAAGTTCAAAACCATAGGGACCAAAGGTGTAAATTATCAAACCCAGCCCTCCAACCTTTTTCCTCTCCCGTCTTTCCCGCCGGCCCTCCGGCCACCGCCGGCTACGGCTCCGGCGACCCCTAAACTCACCCTAAACCCCTCAATTTTAATACCAAATGATCCCAACCGGTTCACCGACGCATTCCAAACTCAATTATGATCTTTAATTAAGATTAAGCAACCGTTATGGACCTTTAACATGTCGGGTAACGGTCTCGTACATCAAATGAACCGTTGTAAACAAATTAAACCAACCTAATCAGTCATTGAACAAAACCTAATCTGTTACAACTCTAAATTTTATCTGAAACAAACAAAACCTTCGAGTTAAGCTTCCTCCTTGTCGCGAACCGAACCTCTATTCGAATTTCACCAACTCGTCATCATCAAGCAAAATTGGAAGAGGGCTTTTGATCTCAGATATCCATTAGAAGCCTCCTGTGCAATGAATTTGGTTATAATCATCATCTGAGCATCAATCAAACAATACCTTGGTCGCGACCTGTTCATCATCTGTTCTTGCGGTTTACGTTTCAAAACGGGTAATTAGATACATCATTTTGTGCGTATTTACAAGGGGAATCAAAGCCCCGTGTTTGTTTCCATTAACACAATCGATTTGGCATTCAATTTGTGGTCCAATCGATTTAGGGTTCTAAGGGAATGGGGGAAACCTATTAGTTTGTGTTTAATATAATTTAAAACCAAGATAAACCGCGGTTGAGGCCACTGGTTCACTGGTTAAGACTCCTCCCCACACCCATGAGGTCCCGGGTTCGAACCCGGGCAGCCTCATCTTTTTTTAAAAGGCTTTTTGGCCTTAAAATAGTTATGGAAAATTTATAATAATTATAAATGTAACATCTCGTATTTTCCGTTAATTAAAAGTTAATTTTATTAATTCTTATATGGGTTATTTAGATAATTTATGAATCTTGTTGGGCTATTATTGTATGATTCTTTGTTTAAGTTTCTAAATTAAGTAAATAATAATAATAATAACAATTATAATAATAACAATAATAATAATGATAATAAAGATAATAATAATAAGTTATCAAAGTTAACAAGTTAAAACTTAATTAAGTTCAAGGGGGCCTAATTGTCAAATTAGAAACTTAAAATATTAAGTTTGGGCATAAAATAATAAGAATTCAAAGTTGGGGGACCATTTGTGTAACTATTTTAAAAACCCAACCCCCTTCCCCTTTGTTCCCCGTACTTCCGGCCACCGGCCGGCTCCGGCGAGCCCTTATACACCAAATCAGATGATTTCGTAACCCATAACCGATATGAATCGTTTCACATTCGTGTTTCGAACTTGAATGCACCTAATAATTGAGAATACATGTCGGTTATCAACCCATTCGAAGGCATAACCGAACTCGATAAGTTCCAAAACCGTTCGAACATTAAAACACCATAATAATTCAATTAATTCAACATAACCAATCATCTATCTATCACTAATCGATTGCAACCACCAATTACACCTGAAACAACCACAAACAATCAGTTCGATTACACCCTTTTCATCGCAACCTGCAACACCCGTAGACCACTTTTCGAGCTTGTTAACTTATAATTATCAGAGGGCTTTTCATCGTGGGGATCACTAGAAGCTTATTGTAAAAGGAATTTGAGTTTCATCAACGATTTCATCTTGAATCGGTTCTCCACGGTCGCGACCTAGGTCCATAACGCGAGCATCGAATACCAAACGAATCAAGTAAGTTAAATACATACATATACTCGATTTCACATGAGGAACAAAAGCCGTAAACTTAATTTGATTGATAACTTTGAATTGATGTTCAATTTGATCGATTGTGGATCTAGGGTTCATGTAAATTGGGGGTTTTGTTTAAACTTTGCTTTTAAGAATTAAAAGTGGAGTTTTATCGCGGCTGGAAGCCTGGTTCACTGGTTAAGACAATGTTCCCCATACATGAGGTCACGGGTTCGAACCCGGGCACCTCATGTAATTTTTTTTAAAGCCTTTTTGGCTTAAAATTAATTATAGAAAATTTATAATAATTATAAAAATGAATTTTATAAACCCTAAATACTTTTAAAGTCATCTAATTATTTCTTAGAAATTTATTCTTGTAAAACTTTGTAATATTTTAATATAAAATTATTTACAAATGTATTAATTAAATATTTTTTATAAAAATTAGATTGTTATATAATACTTAAAGACATTAAATTAATATTAGACCTTATATTTATGGATTTATCATGATATTTATAGAATTTAAATATAATTTTATAAATAAAATCACAAGTTATTTACAAAGGATCAATTTCTTTAAAAATAAATTTATAAATAGTATTTTTATAATAATTTATTTACTTTATAAAAATCCCCAAAATTCTAATACTCTAGTTCATGTTAATTCGTTAATCTTATTATTAACCTAAATCTTATAATATTTATATATTTAGGTGCCTTGTGACGTTTTATCTTGGATCGCCATATTTTTATTCTTATTAATCTTCATTATATACTTATTTGACAAGTGAGTTTTCCTTGCCCTTTTTTCATATTTTCACACTAATTTGAGGTGAAACATGATAGCTTATACTTGATACACTTATACTCATCTGAGACTTGTAAATCACATGCAATTCAACTTATTATTCGTCATGGTTATTTGTGTATTGTAAGTGATTATATGAGATACATAGTTTGTTTACAATCATTAACTATTGCTAGTCTGGCGACGTCTTAGATCTTTGAGCCTGACAAGCCTATTTGGTGCTAAAGCCGAGGTATTGCCGGCTCCTGATGACGTATGCTTGTTCATCATGGGAACCAAATACACTTAGCCAATCTTTTATACTTGTAATCAAGTCGAGGTTTGGTTGTAACGATATGTGTTCTATAACCTTACTTGCTTATGACCTATGACCTGAATTGCTACTTGTAACCTTTTTATATTATGTATAAAAACCTTGGAAACTCACCAACTATTTTTAGTTGATACTTATTTTTATCATGTTTCAGGTCAACCTCAAGTTTAAAGTGATCCTTTTGAAGCATGCTATAATCTAGGACTTGGACCTAGATAATGAAATAAAAAGTTTTTCTTTATGTTATGTTATGTTTAAGCTTATTATTTGTTTGAGACTTATGATTGTATTTCACTTCAAGGCTTATGATAATAATATTTACATTTTAATATAGCGTTATGTGGTTGTGAACAATGTTAACCCTCACATCTCGACGTTTCCGCCGTCAAGGTTGGGGTGTGACAATAAAAATGACTTTTACAAACTTCAAATATTTTTAAAATCATCTAACTAATTTTTTTGAAATTTATTTCTTATAATATTTTAATATTATTATTAATTATTTTAAACAATGATATAATCAGTTCAATTTCTTGTAAAATAGATTTTAAATACTGTTTAACTTATTAAATCATTATTTATTCAAATAATATAGTTAAATTATTTCTCATAAGTCAAACTTAAAATATTGTTTTAATTTACTAAATAGTTATTTGCTCAAATAATATATTTAAATTATTTTTCTTATAAAATAGACTTTGAATATCGTTATAACTCACTGAATCATTATTTGTTCAAATAACAAGTATAAATTATTGTTTAAAGCGTGCTTATTTTATTTAGCTATGAGACTTTATTTTTATAGAAATATTACAAAATTATTATAAATGTTATTCTTATTTCACATCTTTATATAAAATACAAATATATTGTTCCCAAGAAAATATAATTGATATCCATTTGTTAAATATAATTGACAAAGCCCCAAACATCAAATTGAACTTTAGTTCACGTTAATTTGCTAAACTTATTATAATTAAACTTTAACCTTGTAATGTATATATAATTTTAGGTGCCTTGTGAAGAACTACATTGGATCACTGCTTATTACATTTTTTATTAATCGTCATTTTTATACATTTGATCATGTGAGTATTTCTATACCCCCTTTTCATATTTTACACTTTGGGGTGAAACATGTTACTTTATAAACTTTGCACTTGTAAACACATTTGATTCTTGTAAACTTATGGCATTTCACCTGTATGTTATGGTTAGTTGAACTTTGTGGCTACCATATAATGTCGAATATATGTACAATCATTAACTATTGCTAGCCTAGCGAAGTCATAGATCTATGGGCCAGACAAGCTTGCTTGGTTGATCCAAGTACACTTAGCTAATTGTATATACTTTTAAACGTTTGAGACTTGTAAAACTTTATAGAGGTTTGGTTGTGCATTCTGTCTTACATCCCTAGTTTATTTTGTTCTCTAACTTACAACATGAATTGCCATCTTTTATATACTTATGTATTGAAAAATATGGAAATCTCACCAACATTATTGCTGACCTTTTATTTTTAACATGTTTCATGAAATACTCAAGCTTGATTGCCTTTTTTGAAGTTGTTCACATCTAGGATGGACCTAGTTAACTTAATGAATGAGCTTGTTATATTTCTTATATTGTATTCTTATTTGAGAATTATGCTTGTAATGTACCTTTCAAACTTATGAATAATATATTTGTATTTAATAATAGCATTATGTGACTGTGAACGATCTTAATTTTCACTCCTCGACGTTTCCGCCGTCAAGGTTGGGGTGTGACAAGCATGGTTTTGAAAACCGGACCGGACCGGCCGGTTCGACCGGTTGGACCGGGAACCGACTCCGATCCGGTCCGGTTCGGTGTTTAAAACCGTTTTTGTATCGGACCGGCGGTCGGACCGGGAACCGGACCGGTTGAAGCGGTGGTCGGACCGGTTGAACCGGTTTTTTAAAATATATATTTTTATTTTTTTTGTAATTTTTACATATATTTATAAAAATACTTATAATTTTATCCGGTTCTTATATATGGTCCGACGGTTGAACCGGTCCGACCATCGAACCGGTAAGGCATCCGGTTTAGTGTCCGGTCCGGTTTTAAAAACATTGGTCATGAGAATAATTGGATGTTAGAATGTATAATATAAAAACAATAAAAGATTACCTTAGTATTAAGAATTCTTGAAATTTCCTGTAAAATAAAATTCTTCAAATTGATCATAACCAATGGATGAAAGAAAGATATGAGAATGAGATTTTTAGAGAATGAGCAAATGAAAGTGAGACCTAAGCCTTGCTTTTATATTTAAGGTTAGGAGGAGGTTATAAATAGTGTTAATGGTAATTTATAAGTCTTTTAAAAGGGGGTTATGATTGGAATTTGAAATAAATATATAATTAAATAATTTAAATAAATAAAAGAATAATTATGATTTAAAATTTAAATTTATGAAGACTCGAATTTAACAAATTTTTTTATAAAATCTTTATACACTTTATAAAACAAATTTGAATAATCAATCAAATTATTTATTTGTTAATCTTTATAACTTTTATAAAACTTATAAACTTTATAATTTGATTATTATTTTCAGTATTTAAAATTTATAATTACTAATAAAACTTATAAGTTTATTAAAATTCATTTTTATAACTTTATAAGTTTTAATAAGTCTTTTCCATTTAATTATTTGTTGTAACATGATTAATAAACTTTATAATTTTATAAAAAAGAATTATTTATAAATCAACAAGTTATTATAAGTTGTTTAAATGATAAATTGAATAAATCAATTCACGATATTGTTTAAACTACACGTCTAATCTATTTAATTCATTAAAATAATTTAAATAACGAAATTTATATTGTAAGAAAGTTTGATTTTAGTTCGGGTTTGTGTTTATAACTTGAAAATGACAGATGTTACAATGAGGCTTTTGATTAGTGGGTGAAACTGAATGAGTGGGTGTGATTAATTACCCGATTGTAGCTGGATTGATGTGATTATCCCCGATTTAGCTTCGGTTCGCACGCGATGAACGGGAAGGTTTGAATTCGATGTTCGAATGATCTTTTCGAGCAATTGGAGTTGCAGGGAGTTGAAAGGGATCGAATGAAACACTTCCCCTCCATTTTATAGCCTTGATTTGTACGTTAAGGTACTGATCGAGTTTCGGTTTTTGTTCGACAATTTCGGTTACAATTGAGTGTTTAATCGATTGTTTAGATCAAATTAAACTATGCATTAAGCTTGGTAATGATTATCCGAACATTTCTGTTCAATTAACTCGATTAATCATCACAATTCGCCCTTTTAACAGTTAATAGTCGATTGAAGTTTTTGTTTCAGTTCAATCTTTAATATCGAGTTTAAGAGTCCAATTAAGCTATGGGTTCGAGTCCGTGACACCACCCCGAGTCAAGTGGTATTATTGGTGTGTTAAAAACGGCCAATTTCGGGTGTTTGATGGTCACCGGAGCTGGGCCGGAGATTGGTCGGCCAGTGACCGGATTATCGGAGGGAGAGAAAGAGGGTGGGGGATTGGGTTTGTAAATTAAAATTACACATTAGCCCCAACGTTGAATTGTTATTATTTTATGTAATAACTTTGAAACAAAGTTTTATGATTTGCAAATTTGTCTCAAACTTATTATCACCCTTATTTTGTAAAAACTTATTTAATTAATAAATAAACTTTTATTTTGTAAAGTCTTTATAACCCTTTTTAAATCTAAAAAAATGTTTTCTAATTTTTTTATTTATTATAAAATTATGACCATAATTAAGAATAAACTCTATTAATATTTGTAAAACGTATGAATTGAATTGTTTGAAATTAAATGGTCTAATTCTCTTCTATCATTTATGAAAACCTTATAAGTTTTGCAATAAATTTCACTTCATAAATTATAAAATTTAGTTTGAGTATAAATGGTAAACTCATTGAATTCGAAAGATTAACATAACTTAATAGCTAACTTAAGAATTTGCTTTCTAAAACTGCCAAACAAGTTTGGTCATATTTTAAAATTGACAGATGTTACAAACTAAGCTCCATAGACGTATGCCGCATACTTGATGTTTTCAAATCCTTAACAATTACTATACCTTAAAAAGCAAGATCGGTGGCCAATAATATTGTGCCACAAAACCTTGCTTTGTAAATATATATTAATAGAGTGATTTCAAGACTATTAACTAAATTTAGTGGAGTGGTTTGGTCTTTGTCTCTTGAGGTACTAAACCCGGGTTCAAATCCCGTGAGTTTTTTTTGTTATTTTCTTTTTTACTTTTAACCTTTATTTTTTAATAACTCTTTTCTATAAATTATTATATACTTTTTGTCACTGATTTCTTTAAAAAATCGTCTTTGGTGTTGGATTTGTTTACTATTTCAATTTTTCATGACGTTTCAATGTTAATTTTATTAACGTAAATTCATGACAATATTTGTTGTTTTACTTTAATCTATACCGAGTTATGTATACACGACAACACGCGAGAACTAAGTCATGCTTATGACGTGATGTGTAAAGCAAGTCGTAACACATGGAAAATGACATACTTATTTCTATTAACATTTTGACGTCAAAACTTTTTTTTGCTACAACGCCGCCGCCGCAACGCGCGAGAAAGGTCGGTGGGTTTCTCCCCGACCTTTCTTCCACTCCTACTCTTAATCTTTACATTTTCAGCCCAGTTTACATTTTAAAAACTTTGTAAAATGCCAATTTAACTCCCTTAAGTTTCTAAAGTTCTGAGTTTACGGCCCCTATGCAATGTAAATTCAAGACCGTCTACGTTTAGACGTAACTAGAAACGACTCAGGTCAAGTAAAACATGTTTCCAATCTTAACTCTCTACACTTTAAGACTGTATACGTTTCGACATACGTCTATGTTTTGACATAATATTTATTTAGAAATGAGTTGAGTCAAATATAAAATGTTTTGGTGCTTATTTTTATGTACTCTTTGAGCTGACTTATGTTTCGACATTGGTTTATTTGGAAACATGTCGGGTCAATGTAATATGTTATCATCTACTACACGTTTGGACGTAGATTTAGTTCGGAAACGGTCAGAGCGATTGTAAGTTTATGTTTTGACAATAACTTTGTTTGGAAAAGAGTCAGATTAAATATTAAACGTTTTTGTTCAACGTTACAGATTCGAGTTACTCTACGTATTGATGGAAATTTAGTTCGAAAACGATTCGGTTGATCGTAATTTATATTTTATTACGGTTACGTTTAATACCGTGGCAACGCGCGAAGGGTAATGGACCTAGTATTATTTTAAAAACAAAAACATTGAATAATATTAATTATATAATAGTAATAATTACCCTATACCTTTGAAAACTAACGACTTATTATAAATTCTTATGACATCATGACAAAGAAAAGTAATAATTCTATATGTAACTTGTAGTTATTTTATAGCAATAAAAAAAGATATCTCAAACTGAATCAAAATAACGCTTCAAATTGTTGTACCTTGTGCATTAATATCTATACTCTTGTCACAGCACAACATACGAATATCCAAAGTCACAGCATCAAGCAATATGATAAAGTCAAAGAGGCCACTATACAATACATACTTACATACAACCTGTATCTATCTCCCGATAACAAAAGTAAAAAAAAAAATTACTATCTGTGGGTGTTTGCATATCAATCGAACGATCTTTTTCAAAATGCACCATAAGTTCACGCGATTCATTGCTAGTTTAATCGCATACTCACCGGTGAGGTCATCCTCTTTGTTTTATTGTTTTGTTCTTGTGAGAAATCAGCTGAAATACGCTAGAAAATTGGTATGTTGCAGTGCTAGGGTTTTTCAATTGTGCGATTTGATGAGGAGTTACTGGTTTGTTGATCCATTGATGAAGAATTAGGTTTGTTTTGGTGAATTTAGATCCGTATTGAAGTTTGATTGGTTGTTTTATATTACGTATTGTTTGGAAGATCAAAATTGGGATGCTAGGTATAGAGGATTGGTTGATTTTTATAGGGCTTTTGGATAGATGGTGTGTTTGTTAATTTATAGGTGGATTAGGCTTTCTGGTTTTGGTACATTTACTTGATATTGATTCTGAAATTCTCTTTGTTGAGTTATAGTTAGTAGAGAAGTAGGTATGTGTTTAAGGGTATGCAAGGTAAATTTCTCCTTTCTTTGTTCATGATTATGAGTTTTCAGTGCTCTAGTTAATATTTTGATTTGTTAATTAAGAGGATTGTTACTTTTCTGCTAAAAATTTTTCACCAAAAGTTATCAATTATGGCTGACTGAAGTACTTGAAACTTAAGATCATGTATGTTATTTTCATGTGCTATATTGACGATTTAGTTTCTGTAGGCTTGTGTTTTCATGTTCTTCGTTATGTTAATCTTTTGAGACAAGCTGGGAAGTAGAAGAAGTATGAGGATAACACAGTTATTTGATGTTGCGCTAATAAATGTAAATGATGAATAACTTGTTTGATAGTTTATAATTGTTATATTAGAATCAGACGAGACTTTCAGTTTTTAAGTAACAATATATGTTCATGGTATTCAATTTCCATCTGGCAGGCTGAACTTCATAACATTCTCATCATACTGTGTTTTCTGAATTTTGAAGTTGATTAGCAAGCATAAGACAAAAGGGTGTTGTTTGATCTTTTTGAAAGCGTTCTTTGTTATTCCAATCTCATGTGTTCACTACTTCACTATTTTCTGGCGGGTTTACATGGGCGTTTGTGTATTGAGCCCACATTTTAAAACCCAAACAAACAAGCCATCAGTAGTAATGGATCGACCACAAACCATGGAACATGGTGGGCATGTGATTGATATAACTGGCATGTGATTGATATAACCCAAGATAGACCAGTTACTGAGTCAACCTCACGGCTAAACGAAGAGCTACCTTCAACTAGCATTAATATTCCTGTTTTTCAACATCCTTTTTCGACTACGAATGGAACAAACGGAAGAAGAACACCTTTTGCTAGAAGGGGAATGGCCATGTTAGGCGCAGGAGTCCATTGAATTCTGGTTATTGGATATCTATAGAATTAGTTATAACCGTTAGTCAAATAATAGCAGCAATTGTTGTTCTATCCTTATCAAGGCATGAGCATCCTCATGCTCCGTTATTTACATGGGTTATTGGCTATGCTTCTGGATGTGTTGCAACTCTCCCATTGCTATTTTGGCGTTTTTATTATAGAAATCATACATCAGACCAAGATTCAGTTCAGCCTCCTTCTGGCAGCCTTTCTGCAATAGCTACTTCTTTAACTTCATCTTCAAGTGCAACAAGTTCAGTAGTGGACACACACAACACCACCGGTACAAGACCTGCAATGGGTTTACTGAGCACAAGGTATCTATTTCTAAAAATGCTCACATAGTTGGTGTTTTTCTTTTTTTTTGGTCAAAATGTTGATAGGTTTTGTTGTTAGATATGCCTAGGGTTGAGTGTCCAGAGCACCTCGATTACTATTATGGGGGTGTTTGGATGTGTCTTTTGAAAATGATTGCATGACATTAAATTATGAGAACAAGATAATCAGATATAACAAAACAAACTGTGGAAAATAGTTTCTAGATCTGCTTCAATTGGCAACGATTAATAATCAGTTCCAAAACACAAATCCGATCACCTCTATGTTTTACGGGGTAATTACTCTGTCCACACCTTTTATACAATAAGTACCTGTTTCACTAGTTATGATAGACTTGATAAACATGCTGGTATAAAGATCAATATTTTGCAGCTGTATGTTGCTGACTCTTTTTATTAGTGATTGCTTAATGTGTCAACTGACAACCTAATTTTCATCTCTGTTTAAAGATGCATTGTATTTTTGTTTTTTCTGCAATCCTATTGGATAACTGTGAACATCATATCAGAGTATAGTATCTGAACGGGTGTTAATAATCTATATAGAACAGAATAATAGCTGCCTAATCAAGTTAGAAATACAAGTCCATACTTGATGTTCACACTTCCACACAGAACCGAAAAACAATTATACAGTTGTAAATTGTAATTTCACTAATACAAAGTAAAGGATCAACTTAATTTTACCTTTATGAAATGTGACACACCCATGGGACCTGAGGGTGGGCAGGGTGGTCGACCGTCCATGCCCAATCTCATCAGGGGTTCAAAATTTAAAATAATAAATAAATATTATATATGTATGTATATATAAAAACAACTATAGATTATTAACAAACTAATTAACAAACCCAATAACAATTTAATTATCTTGATCAATTGAATATTAGGATCCGTTAGCATTTTAATTAGTTTAGTCGATCCAATCAAAACTCAATTAGAAAACACTAGGGGAGTCTTACGATTTGGTTAAGTAAGTAAATTAGATTATTTTGCTACAATACTTATTGGTAAAACAATTATTGTCGTATTATAAATTTTTAACATACTGGTTATTGACACTATATTTATAGGGCCCGTTTTTTTTACTCGACCAGGGCCTGAAACTATTTGAACACTCTCGGGACCGGCCCTGGACACACCAACACATCATTATTTGGTATCTTGTATTCTTGTTCTTTGATTAATTCAAGTTGCTGATGCGAGAGTGGGAAGCATGTTCAACAGTAATTATATTCTAGAACTTGATTTTTAAAACTGGATAGATACATTCATATAGATCAAGAAGAAATGACAGATTTATAGTTACGTATGTAGACACTGGGTTGGAACTATAATGAACCTTACAAAAGTTGAAGTTGGATTTTGAATTATGCATCCCTATAAGTGCCATATTGTACTTTGCTATCATAAAAATGTGTACTTGTCTAATATCAAATTCTTGTCACTGTTGCAGACTTAAAGTACTTGTTGAATACTTCAAAATGGGCCTAGATTGCTTCTTTGCAGTGTGGTTTGTTGTTGGGAACGTGTGGATCTTTGGAGGCCATACTTCTGCTACTGATGCTCCCAACCTATACAGGTACAAATCAAAACCACGTCATTCGCCACGTCAACAATTTTGTTATCTTAATTGTTGTGTTGTCATCTTATGGAATTATTAATTTTGACAGGTTATGTTTAGTGTTTCTTACCTTCAGCTGTATCGGGTATGCAATGCCATTCATCTTGTGTGCCACAATCTGCTGCTGTCTTCCTTGTATAATTTCAGTTTTGGGCTTCAGAGAGGATTTATCACAAAATAGAGGGGCCACTACAGAATCCATTAATTCTCTGCCTACCTATAAATTTAAATTAAAAAAACATAAACATGGAAATAATAAAGACAGCCACACGGGTGCTAATGAAGGCGGGGTTGTGGCTGCAGGAACAGAACATGAACGTGTTCTCTCTGGAGAAGATGCTGTAAGTCAAATACTCAATACTACTTTTAATTTTATCTGGGGCTTATTTAGTAGCTTCTATGCTTTCACCTAAACAATTAGCTTGCAACCGGTGGTGGTTTTTTTTATCCGTTTACCTGCACAATTAGCTTCCAAAAAGTTGCTTTAAAAATATACGGATCAAATGGCTCAATAACTTCCCATAGGATTTTTTCCCTTTCTGAAGAAAATGCCCATAGCATAATTTAAATGCTTAGAATCTCCTATGTTGTTAATTCAAGAACTTAGATTATTAATGTGCACTAAAACTGAGGTTTTATCATGTTTTAACTCGTATATATTCTATAGGTATGCTGCATTTGTTTGGCAAAGTATGCAAACAATGATGAGCTAAGAGAATTGCTATGTACTCACTTTTTTCACAAGGATTGTGTGGACAAGTGGTTAAAGATTAATGCTCATGCCCACTCTGTAAGAGTGAAGTGGGGGAGACCGTTATAAGTTCACTAGCAGAATCAACTTCTGCGGGTCTGCAATCGTAAACATGGTGATTTACTAGGTTAGTTTCGGTCAGGGCTCTTACATTTTACATATATATTATCAAATCTGTTAATATGCATATGATGTTTTTAAAGATTGTTATTTCATAATGAGAGAATCTCCTAAAGACTTTGACTACTGGTAGGATGTATCATGATATTGCATATCAAATATATGTCACCTGAGCTATAGTTTTATTTGTGTGAAGGGTCAAATTGGGCGATTGGGTAATGGGTCGTGTCAATGAATCAGGGTGGTCAGTCAATGACTGATTGTCGTTGGGCCTTTGCTTTCATTACGTTGATGTGGATTGCCTCGCTAAATTGCAAAAGAATTTTTCTAGGCATTTGTAATTCATGACCTAATTAGAAACATCTTATTGCTTCGAACATAGGAGTTGCTAAGAGAGAGATTTGAGGAAAAAACAATTGTATGGGAAATACTTTTGGGAATTTCCTGATGACCATCTTGCATTGCTGATCAGAGCGCCCACTATGCATAAATAGGCGTACAACCATTCCTCCCTGTTTTAGTGGAAGGGCGTGCTATTTGTATACATCCTTTAGTTTGTAAGGGTTTTAATGCAGTCTTTGATGGTTTGATGGAGACTAAATGGTTGATCACGGGCCTTTATCTTTAGAGGCTCAAGCAGAGACATGCTTATTATGCTTCTCATATGGATATTTTGTCTCTGACTATCAAATAGATCTTGTTACTACACCAACTCAAGATATGCTTAGTGGACTCCATGTTTTAACGAGTGGAAATCGTCAGGGGAAATCATATTCATAGGTATGTGGAAATCGTCAGGGGAAATCATATTCATAGGTATGTAGTTGTAGAAACTATCAAAATGAAGGTCATAACAATGAAGTATACAGAAAAAAGAAACCTTTGTAATACCTATGATGCAGTTGGAGGTTATTGACAAAGATGAATCAATTTAGGTAAGTCCTTTGTGGCTGAGTTGATGGCTAGATCAAACATGTAATTGTTGCAAGAGAAGCTCTTATTAAATATACCAAAACTTCACACTATGAATCTTTGTGGCTCTTCTACTTCTCAATTAATAGAGAAATAGATGGGTTTTGATAGGTATACTGTAATTCTATGCTACTAGTGATAATTTGAGCATCACCAAATTAAGTAGAGCTACAATTATAGATTTTTTTACGTGAAACAAGATCTAGAAAAAAGAAGATTGTCAATAGCTGACGCAAATCCATGACAAGCTCTATACTACGCAACGCAATATGGAGGTACTTACGAGTTATGACAGAACGATCCACTTAGGTCTTTCACAATATAATGATAGAGAAACTGCCATAGAACGATTTATGAGTTGATTTATTAATCACTATAGAATAGGATATCCATCACCCATCCTAGATCAAGTAAAGACTTTGAATTTTTGACAAGCCCTCACCGCATTCATTTCATTAGGATTTAATGATCTTCTAACAACACGTTCTAAAAGATGGCTAATTGAAAACGCTTGACGACAATGTTTTATTTAGGAAACACCATCATTTTGGGAACGTACACGGTAGAAACCGATGTTGTATGCCACAAGTGAATATTTGCAACAAGAAAACAATCCCAATTTTCGGATGACCAATCCCTTTAATCCCGTTTGTATAATGTATTTTTATGAAGCAATGGAAAATGTATCTTAGGTGTATCGATTAGTTTTGTTTAACAACATTTTTAGCATCTAAATGTCATCTATCTTGCACTTGCAATAATATTAACCCACACTACTTTTATGTTTGAGTTTTAGTTAATAATTTTGACGGTAGTTTCTTAGAGCATTCACAGTGAAATTTCTAAAAATATGTGATTGTGTTTTCTATATTATATGAAATTGTTTTGAGTGATTGTCAGTGAAGAAGAGATAAAATTTTACTGTTTATTGATTTATTTGGGAAATTATTATTCTATCCCTATAAATTTTTTGATATTTTTGAAAATGATTGTGAGTGAATGAGAGAGAAAAAAGAAACAATAAATGTATAAAAAATATTATTTAATTAAAAAATATATATAACACATGGTTTTTAATATAATTATATAAATAAAGATGGTGAATCAACTGCTTTTAAGGACTTATAATAAACGTAATTTGAGATTGAATAACATATTACCAAATATACACATATAAAGCAATGATTTCTTACTTCACTAACAAGCATATCATATAATATAAAAAATACAATTATAAAAAAAGTTGGGTTATACAAAAGTTGTGTTATACAAACATCTATTTATGTTATTTAGACACCTTATTGTCTTTATCTCTTTCTATGTATCTACTAGATTAGAGTTCATATATTACATTGGTGGAAAAAACAAAATATGTCAAAACCACTAGTCTTATGAACATTTTATTTTCTAGATATTATTAGTTATTGGTGTAATAAAAATATAATGAATATCTAAAAATGATAACAAATAATCAAATTGGAATTATTACGCTATTAAAGATAAAATATGTCTGAAATCATATAATCTAGTATGTATTAAAAAATTATTAAAATAAAAATAATTATATTTAGATGTTTGATAGTTTAATTTACTTACTTAAAATAATTATCATCTAATATGAGATAAAAAAACATAAATATAGATATGTTTGTTTGACATATTTTAGTAATAGAAAAAAGTCAATTGATTGTTGTTATAATTTTCGTATTTATTATGTGAGAGATACGAGAAATAATTTTTGTGATATGTTAAAATAATGACATGTGTTATTTGATGTGTTAAAATAATAACATGTGGTTTCAAAAAAACATTTTTTTATTATATGTTATAGAGATATGATGGTGTTATACAAACATCATTTTTTGTTATTTGGACATCTTATTGTCTCTATCTCTTTTCATATATCTATATGTATGTATAGAGAGAGATAGAGATAAAATTAAATAAAATGTATTTATAATATACCCCTATAGATATTTATATATAAAATAAAAAAATAAAATAAATTGGAAGTATGAATAATGTATTTAAAAACGCTATGGGTGAATGCTCTAAGAAAACTAGAATCATTGACATTAATTAACTTGATATTATTCGACCATGATTCATGACTATCTTGCAGTTGCAGACTTCCAAGTCAACACACCCACTCCAATCAGATCTCACAATGTCCACGCAAGCTAAAGTGTAGTCAGGTTCAAACGAGACAAGCAAAGTTGCAAAAGTCTCCCTCTGTTACAATTTAGTCGGGACACTTGTTAACTCTTGTTACTTTTATGTGGAATCAAATTCATGATTGGGTTGGTATTATATTTGAAATGAGTAGAAGAGATGTTTGAGATTTAAGGGCGGATTCCTATTACCACGAATTTTACGCTCCAATCTCAAACATCTCTTTATTTGGGATTTTTTGTTGGATTTCATATTATATTATATTTGAAATGAACAGAAGAGATGTTTGAGATTAATGTATAAAATTGTGGTAATTGATTGGTATTTATAGTGTTGGGTTGGGAGGTGGGGTGGCAGCGATGGTGTTGCCGCACCTTCATGGCGGGTGTGCCGCTCCCACCTCAAACAGTGTAGCTTAAGGGGGTTTAACACGTTATTAATTAATAACATTATTTTAAAACCTAAATGTTATTTTAGTAACTTGGTTGGTTTAAAGTTCATTTTAGTGATTTTCCTTTTCCAAGAATAAACTTTCAGTTAAGTTAAAGTTTTTCTTTTTCAACCTTCTTTTTAATTAAATTTAAGTGACTTAAATGGAAATGTAAGAATGATAAATAATGTGTAATAGCAAAGAAAAAAGTTTTCTAAATAATAATAAGTTTTATAATTTTCAATTTAAGTTAAATTTAAGGAAAAGAATTTAAGTGACTTAAATAGAAATATATAAATGATAGTTAATGCTTAGTGGCTAGTTTCAAAAATTGACTTCAAGAAGTAATCGTACCGAAAAAGTTTACTAAATAATAAAGTTTTATAATTTTCAATTTAAGTTGAAATTTAAAGAAGAATAAACGAATAAACAGTAATAACTACTATATGTTTTATTTTAGCCACTAAATGTTAAAAAAAATATACACTCATAAAAAAGTTATAAGAGGGGAACACTAATGAAAGTTGTGTGAAGTTTAAGGAATACAAAATCATAAGTTTAATAAAAGTTTTGTGATATTTTCTCTACATATTAGTTTAGAGTTGCAAAACGTTAAAATGTTACGCTTATATGTGTTTATCTTTACATTTACCATACACGTTTTGACACACAATTTAAATATAATTTTTATGATTTTCATGTAAAGCTTGCGTGGGACTTATGGCAATTCCAGCAGCATCACTAATAATTTTAGGATTTGTGATCTATGAAAAGAAAACGTCTGATGACTTGTCTACCAACAAAAGCCAGGTTAGTTTCTGCTTTTTTAAAGGGTTTCTATAATGAGAATATCAGGGAATGGTTATTTTAATAGAATTTATTTTCCTAAATAATCCTTTGATCAAAGTTAATTATACAATCATTTGATTGTTACATATGATTATACTTTACTGAAACGCGTCATATGTTTTTAAAAACTTCACAAAACATTAAGGTGTTCAGGAGTTGAGAAATGGAGTGAATGAATAAAAAGTAAAAAATAATTGTGTTCCCGAGTTTTTTTTAAGAGGAAAATGAAAGAAAACAGAAAACTTTATGTTTCTGAGTTTTTTAAAGAAAAAAAATGGAGGCAAATGAAAGGAAATTTTTTGAAAATTTTCCTTTTTAACTTTCATTTTAAAGTGAAAGGAAAGGGAAAGAAAAGAAATGAAATACATAAAGTTATTACTTTTCATTTTCTTTGAACTTTGGAACACGAAAATTTAAAATGTCTTTTTCTTCCTCTTCTTAATTTCCTTTCTTTTCTCTTTTTTCCGTTTATTAAACTGGGGAACGCAGTGTAAATAAGTTTTTAGAGTTTTTCAATTAAATCACTTATATTTTTATTTGTTTCAATCAAGTCATTAAAGTTTTATGTGTTTTAATTTGGATATTCATATTTTTAAAAATATTTTAAAATAATTTGCAATTCTTTTGAATAATTTTCTTTTTTAAATATATCAAAATTTTAAAAATATTTTGCCATTAATGAATAACTTAATTAGAATAATTTTTAAACTTTAGTGACTTAATTTGGCAAAAAGTTATTTACAAGTGACCTATTTAGAAAAAAGAAAATAATGAACAACCTAATTAAAACAATGTTAGAATTTTGATTACTATTTTACAAAGTTATCCTTAAAAACTAACATTGGCATGAGAATACGCTAATAAATCATTAATAGCAAGTAACAAATTTGATCAAACTCCCATTCGTGTCGCTCTAACCGTCGTCTCTGGTGTCGTAAAAACGAACATTTGCGTTTTTACCTTATTATCACAGGCAATAGTTAACTGGGAGGAGCACTAAAAGGCATGTATGAGACCATACAGTTCCAGAGGTCTGGAAACCATCACTTTACATGTACCTTTTCTTGGCTCTAAGTTTTAGCACCCATGAAGGCCACTTTTACTGGTACACCGACCCGAAGGCGGGTCCCGCTTTTGCACAGGTACTTTATTTCCGTATGATCTAAGTCGTTTACGACTTAGATCATGCATGCATGCATGCAGATGTGTAATTATAAGGGTGTGCATACACCATATTGAAAATGACCAATTGAGTTCTTAAATGCAGGAACTCGTTGGTATGGTACACGCAATCGGAACACTGGCTTCGATTGTTGGAGTTTTAATCTACCACAAGCTTCTTAAAGACTACCCGTTTAGGAAACTGATCTTTTTGCTCAAGTTGTGTGCGTGCTCTTTGGGTTTCTTGACCTCATGTTCATCTTAAGGTGGAACCTCCTTCTCGGGCTTCCTGATTACCTCTTTGTGGTCATGGAGGAAAGTGTTTCTCGTGTTGTGTCTAGAATTAGGTGGATGCCTATGATTGTATTGAGCACGAGTTTGTGCCCAATAGGCATCGAAGGAACATTTTTCGCACTGTTAATGGGCATCAATAGCTGCGGCTCACTTTCTTCCAAGTGGGGTGGCGCGATAATTCTACACGCGTTTCATGTCACGAGAACTGGTTTTGAAAACTTGTGGCTAGTGGTTCTTCTTAGGAATCTCTTGATATCGAATTGCTACATTGGGTTTCATTTTCCTTGTCCCGAATGCAACTCGTTTAGACATACAAAACCCACGTGATAGCAAAAGTATAGATCTTGAAACAAACCGTGATAGTTTGGAACTACTGCCTTTAAAGGAAGGACATGAGGTTTGATTGTACATCAAGAAGTAATGAAAGATTTATAAACCATGTAATTAACTGATACATGAATGATTATAAGGAATGAGAAAAGTTCCATTCGATTCGGGAATCAATAGAACTAAAATTTTGTATTACGCGTTTAGATCAACGATTAACAAACGAGGAAACTGGAAGAAGCAGAAACGATAAAACAAGCAGAAACGTGCATCAAAAGACCATTTACACTAACACGCTCAAATCAGAAAGACCATCAATGCAATTATAGAGATCTTGGATGTCATAAGTTGTGTTTCTCATGAGTCATGGATGGATTCAAATCCTTAAGTATCCTTTCATATAATGCACATGTACCTGCACAAAGAAACCAAATGTAAATTTGACAAATACCACATACTGATCATATTACTATGAATACAGAAACAAAGTCAAATCTATTATAATATTTGGATGAACATATTTGCTTATTATATAATTAGAATCATGGTTGCAGCAAAACTAATTATGAAGGCGAAAAATAAATTAGCCTTGTTACCTTTCTTTTTAGTTAAATTTGTGGGACTTTTTATCCCATCTCACAAGAATCATCATGTCCTCTTTGGTTATTATTTGTATTAATTTGTTAAATATCATAGTTTTCCAAACACTTAATCAGTTCATTATCTAACCATTACAACTGATTATTTACTAGCTACTTAATTATTACAACTGATTATTTACTAGCTACTTAATATGGACCAATGATATAAAAGAGAGTGAGAGTGAGGAAAAGTTCATGAAATATAGGTGTGTTGAGGGGAAAGGAAAATGGAGGAGAGAAAAGAAATATTGTGACTTATGTGGATTGTAAATATTGGGACAACTTTAATTTTATTGTTATCACTACTAGTAACGAAATTTTTGTTTAAATCTAATCATGTAAATTGTTTATCTAAACTTTCTCAAAATTGTATTTATTAATTTATGTGCTTTTATAGTACATTAGTACTTTATTTATTTATTTTATTAAACCTTCAAATCTATATGTCACTTGACGAACCAATTGTTTAAGCGTTTTATAAGTATTTGTGCTAGTGTGTAATATACATATACCCCGCCAAATCATGTGGGCATCTATCTTGTTACACTATATATGTTTCTAACAATGATGTGATCTCTATCTAAACAACGAGTAGAATAGAATTATCGTTTCAATAACTGATCAGATAAACTATAAAAGATAAACATTATATAGTTATTTATGTGACAAGATATTTATAAAATATAAAAGTTAAGAGTATATATAATTCTCTTATATATATTTAAAATTTATTTTTTAACGATTAAATTGTAATTATCTACACCAGAAACAAGTATGAATACAAGTGATATCAATCTAAAATCTCGATACAATGTACAAGGCATCTCTAATAAACATAGAGACCCAAAAAAGAATGTGTAGCAGTGCCGACTAAAAAATCATTCGCAACTAATTTATTTTTATCTATATAAATATACTAAAAATTATTATTTATATTTTAATCATAATTTTTTTTCACTCACGGCCATTTAAAATATATTATAAAAATTATAAGGGTTTGAATAGTTTTTTCGTAAAAAACTTTTGAAAAGTAATATTTTATTTATATTTCACTTACAATCATTTAAAACTATACCATATAATATAGAGAATACATTCTTATCAATTCAGTAAACGAGTTGTGAATGTTTTAACTCTGTCGTTACTAACCATTGTTTTCACGACCGGATCGGACCGGCCAGTTTGACCGGTTCGACCGGGGATCGGTCCGGTGGCTGGTCTGGTTCGCTATAAATCGTTTTGGAGGGGTCGAACCGGCCAGTTCTTCCCGAACCGGTGGTCGGACTGGTTTTTTTTAATGGGTAAAAACAGGGTGTTAAACCATAAATTATTGTGTTGGATATACAAATATAGTTAAGTTTTATATATAACCATAATATATATATAAATCATATATAAATTACTTATATTTAATTACATATATAAATATAATTAAAATATAGTTAAATCCGGTCCGACCAGTGAACCAATAAAGCGTCTGGTTTGACTTCCAATCTGGTTCTGAAAACATTGTTACTAACTATACATGTATGTATACGTATATAAATGTAAGGTAATATGAGCCTAATATAAACCATGAACTGTACGTTGACCTGTTAAAGTTCACACTAGACCAATGATATTCTAATTTCTAATTTTATTTCTTCTCACGTAATTATTATAATTTATTTTCAACTTTTAATTACATTTGCTGCCGGAAGATCAGGATATCCGATATTGATTATCTTTCAGAAAAAAAAAATTGTTATCATTTTAATCTTAATTTTTTTAGTTTGATATTGGAAAGTTGTTTTTATTTAGTAATGGTTAGAATTGAACTTGAGATTTTTTAAATCTTAGGTTCAAAACCTGACTCACTAAAGTTTTTTTCATAGTGGTGAGTTTTCTTGGTGATGGTGTTTTTGGGCGAGTCAGATCTGGAGCGTTAAAAACAGTATGGACAGTTGAAATTTCGTCTCTAGAAGACTCACTCGCATATTAAGGATAGTTTCAAAATTTAAACGCCGTTAAAAAAAACCTTAGGGCATCATGTGGAACAAGAGCAGACATATTGATCAACACAAGGGATGAATTTGAATACATATGCTTTTGCTCAACCGTATATATTATTATAACAAAGGGAATTTCAATTTGAATACTGTAACATTGCTAAATTGAATAACATAACAAAAGGACAACTATACTGAATCTATTCACACTAAGGAATCATATCATGCGTTTTTATCACCATCTTTTTGCTTCAATCACTATGCATGCAATTTGACTTTATTATATTGAATCATCCTCTCCACATAAGCCACTATACATATGATCATACAAACAGAACTGCAATAGCCTCTATACGAAAGATCAAATCAATAGTTCAATACTCTACAAATCATCAACATACTTTAAAGAAATCGACTTCCGAAATCTTGGAGAAAATTGCAGCAGCAAGTTCTGAAGTGAATTTAGGGTCTTTACATAGACAATTAGCCATTTGTTCCACCAAAACTTCATCAAGTTTTGGCGAGTTGAACCGATGTCTATCGCTAGTTGAAATCTCGTGTTCATTGGCTAACGCGTGTGCTACCTCTTGCATAGTGCTTCGATGGTTGTGTTCTCCTTCATAGGTTGCAACTACAAGACCTTCATCCTCCATACTTCTTTGCACCTTAAAACAACTTTGTGTATTTAGACAACTTTCATGTATTTAATTGTTTGATTAATTAATTCCCTTTTAAGTAGCTTACATAAAATATGAGCTAGTGAGCTACTATAATTACTTTAGTCATGATGCTCAAGGTACAACGGGTCGTATACATGTCACCCCTAGCCGATCACATATCTACGTATTGATTCTAGGTCTTTCTAGGTTTTTGTGTAAACCTATGAATACGAGTCAAGAAATTATATGGCTAAGAGTAGTTGTTACTTTATAACTCAACGGTTTAACGCGCTAAACATCATCTTAATTATTAATGAATCAAATCGATGATACGTCTCGGATCAAACCTAATCAGTTCACTCAAATTTCAATTTAGTTCTAATCTTTCTTGTGAATCACCATGAAGAGAGAAATGAAGTTATAAGTACCTTCTTTTTCACAGGGCAGATTGGTGCAAAAGAGCACTTATAGTAAGCTCTAGGTGATGGGTTATCTCTAGTGACCTTTTGTCCATATTTTCTCCATTGATATCCATCTTTCACCACCTTTAAAATGCAAAAAATACAATTCATGGGATGCATAACATACAACCAAGAGACATGAGTGCTTAATTAGTATTTAGTTTCTTGTTGGAAAAAAACGAGTTATGTGTGGGTGCAGTTTTTCTATCATAGTGTAAATTTTTGGCCCGGTAGTGTAAATTTTTATATAAATATCGAGTTCGCCCCCCCCCTGAAAAAAAATCATTTCGCCTCCGCCCCCCTACAAAGTTGGTTAAGCTCCGCCAGTGCAGAGGATATGTACGCAATCATCTCACTCATGCCTCGTACCCTATCAATAGCTTGCTATAAGTGGAATCTTACCAAGCTTTTATCCGAAGGATCCACTTTTACATAAACTCTTCGTATCCCTGATATCGGAAACTCCTCCCTCGCCCTTTTCCACGAGCTTTGTTGAACTGATTCATCAAACTTTCTCTTCTTTGGACTCAACTCTAATTCCTCTTTGTCGTGCACTAGTTTCTTGACATGAGCATTTAGAGAGTTATAGCTCTCGCATACCATAGTAAGCATCTCCTTTAGCTTCTTATTTTCGCTATTTTTTCGACTTAAATCCCACTCCATACGATCATCAACCTGCTCATATATACAATCAACATACACAAGTCAATCGTATATTCACCAAAAAGCTAAAAAAAACATTGTCCCCTCAATTTAGTCCTCGTTATAAGATCATGTACAAACCTCTTTATCAATCGAAGGATCGTCATCATCCTCGCAAAAACCATCTTCCTTGACCTTAATTAATCACAAGAAGTAATTAAACAAGTTAATTAGAACTCAGATGCTTAATTATACAAGTATTTATGTATATGTGTGTGTGTGTACTTACTGAGGTGTCATCAGTTGTGGAGAAGGGATTAAGGTTTAGATCAATGGAGACTGATGTGGCCACCATTGTTGATGATTAATATGAAGGTGTGTTTAAAAGATTGAAGAAGAAACTCACAACTTGTGAAAGCTTTTATAGAAGAGGTGAGGACATTTGAAGTCAATAGTCTTGGTTGTTTTTAGAGTATTTAGAAATTTCAAGGAAAAGAGTTGCCTGTTAAAACAATATCTTAAATTACTTGTTGGAATTTTCTATACGTGTGTACTGACTATGATTAATGATTATTCAATTGGATAGCGAAATAAAAAACAAAGTCTAATTTTAAACATGTAGTACAATCAAAAGAAGAAAAAAAACTAGACTCGAGATATTTAATTTAGATTTTTAAAGTTTTAATTTTCGCCTTCAATTTATGAAGTAATAAACATAAAATTATTTGTCTATAGTTTTGAAATTATTCTTTCCTTTATATTATCGTAATTTAAAAGTGGTTGTAAATGAATGATATAAGAAATTTATTGTTCAATTTGTATTTTTGAGAATCACTGTTTAAAATCCTATAATGTTTTTAATATATTTTAAATGATTGTGAATAAGAAGAGAGAAAAGTAATGATAAAGTAAAAAGAGAAAGAAAAAAATTAATGATTTATAATGAATATAAATAAAAATGAAGAAAGAGTTGTGAATGTGATAACGAAATCATCCTTGGTGGTTGTGTTTATGTGTTAGTTCATGTGATTACGTAATTGTTAATGACGTAATAGGGGCTCGATGGAAAACAAAGGAAAAAATAAGACTTTCTTGTAACTAACAACTTTCAAAGTCGATGCAAGAAATATTATTCTATTAGTGCCGAAACTATGAAGAAATTTTGTAGTCATTTATTTATTATATATTTGTGTGTTATTTGATAATAAATAATCGTAATTATTAAAGTGTATATTCCACATGTGTAATAGTAATGAGTAACGTAAGTCTTATTTATAATGTAGAGTTATTGTAAAGTACTAATTAATATTAAAAGCTTAATAACGATTTAAAGCTTGACATTTGTTATTTTATTGTTATTTTGTTTATTGTGTTAAATACATCAGGTTATTTGTTTAATATGCTAGATTAATGTGTCAAATATCTTTTATCATTTGTTATATGTATTCAAAATTATGTTTTGCGTTTTACATTATTCCGTGTTATCTTTCTCATTTTGTGTTTTATGTACATCAATTGTGTTATATATCATTTTGTGTTATTTTAGATTAACTAAATTGTTAATTTTTTATGCATTACATACTAAAATTACTTAACAGTGTTATTTCATAATTATATATTTTTATAAATCCATCTTTCTGAAAAAAACACAATAGTACGTGTTCATAAAAAGATAACTAACAAAAATTACAATAAATTGCACTAAATACACAATGACGAGGTGATTTTATACGAGTTGAAAAACGTACAAAGTCTTATTTGTTTATATAATGATACTGTCATTTAAAAGATTAAATGTTTGTTTTAAGATGTAATTTTATTAAAAAATGATGTTGTAAATAAAGTTATTAACGTTTAAAAATTAGGGAAACTTGGAAAAAGTTAACAAAATTTACTATGCACAAAATAGTTATTATTAATAATCGCAATCAACTATCATTAATCAATGACCATTTTTGATTTTAATTAAACCTCATTAACCCTAATTGACCTTCATGGACATTAGTTAGACGATCATTTACCCTAATAAGTCAACATTTGACCCTCATGAACATCAAAGACTCTAACTGGTTATCACTTACTCTGAAAAATCGATTGCAAAAAATCTATCCACAAGCGCACTGGCACATTACAGAATAGAGCGATTGAAATATTGAAAGGACATTAATCTGTCGCAAAACCTAATGGTCGTAAATCGACCGCAATCAAAATCAATCATAAAATTTGTGCCTAAAATATCACTCGCTAATAGTGTCACATAGTATGCAAATTTATTTTCATACGGAGGTTTTTGGAAATATATAACAGATTGAAAAATTAGTTCATTACTCATTTATCCAAAATGAAGCTTTTGAGACTGAATAGCAAAGCCGAATTAGGTCTTCACAAGAACTTCAAAGACTTGTTTTCAGTTTTGAAAATCCCTTCAAATTTATTAAATTGATGATAAGGTACAAGACTGCATGAACAATCTTTAATATTAGTCTCTATTCTCCCATCAAAATGGTTTCAATATTGATGATGTGGAATAAGAGACGGAAAATCAATCCTTAATCATTTTTCAATATTATCTTTATAGGAATTGTGATGACTCATTTATTGAAACATTTGAGACTACATATGAGTTTTCAATATGAGCTTTACAGGAATTGTGAAGAGTAGTATTTAGTCCTTAATATACTTCCTTAAAATGTCAAATGTGTATCAATGAGACTGAACATCAGTATAATAGATAAAGCATTGTACTAAATATTGTCTTTTGGTAGTTGCTACGCCCTCTGCGCCTCTTCCTTCATTATTTTAAAACAAATTTGATAGAAAATATATCCAACCCTATATAAGAAGGTACTTTCCCAAGTGATATGGTATGTTACATCTTCCCTACTAAAAGACCAACATCGTTGTTAGTACATCGGCTGGGCCTGACTCTAATACCATCTGTAACATTCGGCCCCTCATACCATCAGTATTATATGTTTTGCCCATGAGGAGTTTACGGATTTGGTTTTGGTTGCTCGAGTGAAAACTTTGTCAAAGGTCATCCATTCCTAGATATTGTCACTTGAGCACGCTTAACTGTAGATTTCTCTTCTCATCTACAGCCAGTGCGCCTAAAATGTATTGGTGATATTAGAGGCAGATCATTACTTATAAAACTAACATCTCTTCTGTATATAGCTAATGTGAGATTTGCTCAGGGTTTAAGAATGTACCAAATAAGAAATGAAGTTTTTAGTGCTAGATTAGGCGTGGCGTGCATGTCAGACAAGATAAAGAAAGATAGATTAAGATGGTTTGGACACGTGCGTAGAAGACAAATGACAAGACCAATACGTTGTGTGAAAAACATAATGATAGAAGGAAAGAGGTGTAAAGACGGACCGAGATTGACATGAGATGAGGATATTAGGCAGGATTTAACAGAACTGCACCTCTCTTAGGACTTTATCAATAATAAGTCGTCTTGAAGATGAATGATAAAATACCTTTAGCAGAAACGTGCATGTGTGTCCTTAATTAGTAATAGAACATGCCTTTAGTTCCTACTTGCACCTTTAGTTAGGCGCTCATAGTTTTACATGTATTTATTTAGGTTACTTTTCGTAGTTGAATGTATTTTTATTGTGCTTATGCTCTTGTTGTCCCGAGTTTAATTGCTTTTACTTGTTTTCTGTTGCTGTTAATTTGATGTGTTTTTAGTATGACCTTTTTCACGACATGAGGATCTCTTTAGATGTAGTTACTCTATTTTTCAAATATAATTAATACTAACACTCATCTCACCCTTTTTAGAACCACTACTATTTGAACGAGACTTTAGTGGTATGTATGTTTGAGTCTAAAATTCAGTAGCCAACTTAACAAGTTTCCCTTTAAATCCTTATATGACAAAGACATATGACTAAAATCAAGTTTGATATAAGGTGCTAATTATATTAACGGTTGATTATCAAAGTTCTAAAGTTTTTTATTTATAATTATTAACTATGTATGAAATAAAATAATATATACTTCTTCATATTTACCAAGCATTTGTAACACGTTAAACCGAAATTATTGAGGTGGGACATTACTATGTTGTCTTTTTAGTAGAAACATTTTAGCATCGAAACCATGTGTAATTTTTATTTTTATTTAATAATTTAAAAACTGCTTTGAGCAATTATATAAATTGTCGTAAAGGTTGTAGAAAAAGTTTACTCTTCGAAAACTAAAAATAGGTTACAGTATTCACACTTTTTTATTATTCACACTTTTTTATCTTTATCTATAAAATTTAGTTAAACCTCACATTTATTTCTGATAATTTGTTCATTTTATTAAAATCTACCACGTCTCATTCTTAAAGTTTTTTATCTGTTTAGAAACAGTTGAAGTAAAGTGAATTGAAATATAGGTGTGTTCACGATCAGTCAACTACCTAGACCTTTTCTTATAACTGGAGGACACGCAATTCACGCTTTTGAAGGTAGGACCTTCAAACGTTGTTTTCACTTCTAGAAATATTGAATTTGTGTTTACATTTGACAACAAACATCATCTTTATCTCAAACGATGATGTCATATTGTCATATGCATATTGCATCATTCAAATGATTCTTATTTTATTGTTTCTAACAAACTAGAAAAGTGATTGATTTTTTGTTTTCTTGATTTCTTATGTAATGAATGTATAGCTTTTTGAACGGAGGATAATTTTCTTTCAGACTTAAGTACTTTTGTATATACGCACTTTTTAACTGACTAAGATAAATAGTTTCTTTAAAAGTACGACTGTACGTTTTCTTTCCTTTGAAAATTTATATGAAATCCTCGTACAAAACAATGAAAAAATTAATGTCTAAACGTTGTCTCAAATTTGTGCGTTGAAGGTAAAATAAAAATATATAAGAAAACGAAAAAAGGGATATCTCTTATAACATTTGAATATGCGAGCTCGTCGGTAACATATGAAACTATATATAAAAGAAAGAAAGCGTTAAAAAATTAATGTTAGAATAAATTACCATTTGCATCTCCGACGTTTTCTCATTTTAACCACTTGTATCCCTATAGTTTCAAATTCTCGATTTCCCCCTAACGTTTCATTTTTGTCACCGTTTGAATCCAAATGACTAACTTCGTTAAATTGTTCAGTTAAATTTTTTATGAAAATGACTAAATTGCCCTTAAGATTAAAAAATGAAAAAAAAACTTAGTGGGACCACTCACATCTTCTTCTTCTCTAACCCCCAAACACACATACTCTCTCTCTCTCTCTCTCTCTCTCCTCTCTCTCTCTCTCTCTCTCTCTCTCTTTCCCGCGGTGAACCTCCCGACGGCGAACCCTAGAATTCAAAAACAAATAACACTGCAACAGCTTCTCCAAATCACCATCTTCAAACATCCGCTTCTCCATAATCATCTCCATCATCGATCTCTTGAAGTCATCATAAGGATCCTCCGATCTCTTCACCAAAGCAAAGCTCTCCTTCATCTTCCCCAAAACTTCACGAGGTATCAGCCTCTTAAACACCGACAGCCTTGCCGGAGATCCCCACTCCGGCGACGTTCTGCCACCGCCACCACCTCTGCACATCATCATAATCATTCCATTATTGGTGACTCTGCTGCGGCGGTGTGGCAAAGGCGTTCGCTTTTTCTTCAGTTTGTACCGGTTAGAGAGCGAATTTGACGTGCTTTCTCGTATTGTTTCGAGTTAAGGGTTGAAATCGGTTGAATAATCAGTTGAGAAACTTCTAGAAGATGATATTAGGGTTTCCGTTTCGTCTCCGTCGACGGCGACGGCAACGTCAGCCTCGAGGATGCTGTATTCGCTTGTGAAGAGAACACTATCGGTGGAGGAGGAGTTGACATTTCTCAATTTATTAACCTTTAGTCTCCTACTCCGGCGACGTTTCTTCTTCTCAGGCGGAGGCAGCGGCAGCAGGGGGAAGGGGAAAGTGTCGTCGTCGGTTGTGGTGGTGATGGGGGCGGTTGTGGTGGTGATGATGGTCGCGCTGGTGGTGATAGGGGTCGCGGCGGTGGTGATGGGAGTCACGACGGTGGTGATGGGTGGCTATGGTGGTGGTGATGAGGGATGTGGAGGTATTGATGGGTGTGTTGCTACTAAAGAAGAAGATGTTAATGAATAGGTCCCATAATTTTTTTATTATTATTTAATTTAAGGGGTAGTTTGGTCTTTTTAATAATACTTTTAACAGAAAAACTAACGGTGTTAGTCATCTGTACTCAAATGGGAATAAAAATAAAACAACATCGACTCAAATGAAGATAACATGAAACGTCAGGGGCCAGATTGCAATTTTGAAACCGTAGAAATGCAAGTGGTTAAAATGAACAAACGTCAGGGATACAAATGGTAATTTACTCTTAATGTTATGATATTGATAAAAATAAACATATCGAAAGGTAGATATCAAAACAGTTACATATAAGCGTTGGGTTTTATAGTAATCATATTTTAATGTTGAAGTGGAAAAAGGAAGAAAATGTAAAAAATTAAGAATTAGTGTTGATATTTTGTACGTTTGTGCTTTGGTAATTGGTTAATTTTGACGAACACTTTTGTTTTAAATAAAATTTATATTAAAACGTTGATTAAAATAAGCATGTCTTAATAGTATATAATTAGAATTTATATATCATTATCATTTAAATTTTATAAGTTAAAAAAGTGTGTGTCAAGAAAATGGATAAGTATAGAGTTTAATGTGTAGATATAGCTAACTTAAAATAATATGAGTGTAGTCCTTATATTATATGGTATGGTTATAAATGGTTGTGAGTGAATAATATGAGAAATTTACTGTTTAATTTGTATTTTTAAGAATTACTGTTCAAAACCTATAATGTTTTTAATATATTTTAAGTAGTTGTGATTGAAGGAGAAAGAAAAAGTAATAATAAAGTAAAAAAAAGAAAAAGAAAAAATAATAATTTATAATGTAATTATATAAATAAAGATAAAAATAGGCCATGAATGCTTTAAGGAAGTCAGCATGTAAATTTTCAAGAAGTTTAATATAAAGTAGTAAAATTATACATTGTCCACTTGTACATTATGTTTAAACCGACTGTGAAACATGACTTTTTAAGATATAAATATATAATACTATGATATTCTTATAAAATTTGACTATCTGTAATCTTATACGTAAACATTTTTTATGTTATCCTTCCCTCAGTTGACTAAGAATAATTTTTACCTTCAACCTTATTTATGGCCATATTTTAAATATATTAGTAATTTTGTGAAATAAGGTATATAGTTCACTTCAAAAGCATTTTTTAATAATTTGGTTTTCAATAATTTGAACAATTTTTACATTTTATTTGAAAAACTAGTGATGAAGAGGTAAAAAAATGTGTGGTTAATTGGAAGCCTTAAAGAAAGTTGTCCCTTCTAAAATGAAAATGAAGTTGGTTTTGTTGTCATTAAAGGCATATATGTGATGTAAATAAGTTCAGAATCGCTTTTAAGTAAATCTAATCAAGGTTACCATGGACAATAGATAATACAAGCATTTAAGACACGTATAACAATAACCTTTTTAAGTTTTAACTAAAAAATGAAATTGTTAGTATGCAGCTATTTGATTTTTCGTTATAGCACAGTAAAATTCCCACATCTAGCTACTTGTTAGTTCTAATTCTTTTTTCAATTTTTTATTATTTAAAAGGTGTTAATAAAAAAATTATTAATTAAAATGGGTGATTTGAAAAATATTTATTAAAACAAGTGTTTTTCCTTGATCTTTTACTTGTAACTAATCTATTCTAACTTTCTTTTTTTTATTCAATCAACCTATTATATATCAGTTTCTTAAAAATAGTTTATTATCCAAAAGTTTGGTAAGGCATAAGTGGTAATTAAAACTAATAACGAGATACATATATTGATGGGAACTAGCAGCTGTTGTGAACTAATAAACAATTTAAGGTTACCAAATTCAAGTGCATTTTGATAATTTCTTGAAGAAAAATTAAGGGAAAGAGTTACTTGGATAGAGAGAAGTGCGGACCGAGGGTTGTGGTGTTGGAAGAATTCCAAGCATTTTTCGTTCTTTGTATAGTAATCGTTAAATTCACATGGAATTATATTTCAATGTGAAGATCATGAAAGTAGTCTTTTTTTATTTTTTTATTTTTTTATTTTTTATGTGATGCGGGGACTGAAAGATGATACTTGACATGAGATAGCACAACAAATGCATTTAAACACAAAGAGTGATACAAACATGTGATATGTGAGGAAGAGGTCATGCTACATGTATGTCACATTTGTCCCCACTATGGTGATGATTTCTTACTAGCATAGGTGTTTAAATAGTTTTAAGTGTTATTTTTTTATGTTATAAGACATTACAAAAATACTTTTTAACGTTTGTAACCAGTAACTAACCAAAAGAAATTTTCAAGAGGGTAAAGTGGGGCGACCGTATGATTTTAAGAAGGTCCTTTGAATTTTCACATATATATAATACTAAAAATATTGTCACGAGGGGACGAGGGACGGCAGCCCCCAACGGCCCAACCCAAAGCCTAAGTTCGCCTATGTTTGTAACATAAAAATTGACACTAATTCTCTAATCTCTAATGTTAGATTGGAATTCTGGGCCTTGTTTTGATGATAGTAGCTTTATTGGACTAAATCTACCCCATCACATCCTTGTTTTATGCATATTTCACTTAGGTCCAGTAGGCTTTTTTGGGCTTTGTTTATGGTGTTATTATGGACTTGAAGAGAAGCATGCTTGTAAGCCCTAAAGTGCATTACATATACATACATGATACAAGTATAATAGCATTCGTATGCTATAATAGATGATACAAGTATTTAATATACATAAATATGATAGCAAACCTAAAGAATGTATTTTAATTTTATAAAAAGCCGTAACGATATATACAATACACAACTTTTAAAATATAATATACTATAGAATTCTTAATATATCGTTGCATTGTCCTTATTTATATATATGCTTCGATATATATTTTATCCAAACCAAAAAACCAGGTTGAGTACATACTTATTTTTATTTATATATATATTGATAAAAGTTTTATTTAAAACCAAGCTGCTAAAATTTAATATTTTCTACTGTTGATGTATAATACCAACTAGTTTACCGTCCCGCGCGTTGCAGCGGTTCCACGAAATTTTTATACAATTACATGATGACTCAGAGGTAGTAATTCCTTGTGGCTGCAAACCGTATGTTTGCCACGCCACTGCAACGACAATTACTATTTTCCCATCATCATCATCGCAAATCACCAAACCCACCGATCCAATGTCAACGATCTCAAGCAAGAGTCAACATTCAGAACGTAAACAATGGTCCAAAAAAACTAAATCAGAAATTATCAAACAGTGACACGGATGTAGAGAACAACCGCTCAAAAGGGAAACCCTTTCTCTGTAAATATATAGCTACAGTAACTCCAAAAAAGAAGATGAGTTGTACCCAAGGCATGATCATTTGTACCATCAGCTACAGTGTTTCACACTCACAACACCGTACTTTATATTTAATATATATATAATGTGTCATGCTATAATATAATAATTCCACAACGTATAATGCCGATGTGTCATGCTTTGATATATGTTTTATTCAAATTCAAATTATGATTGTGTTCACACTCACCAAGTTCATCAAATATATATTCAAAACCTACCTCGAAAGTAGAAAACATCTGTATAAAAAACGCAACCGCTTTTAGCAAATCGAGGCATCGATGAATTTTGTGCATATACAGAATTTCCCCTCTATTATAAACTTTACAAAATCCATGTTACAGTAATTTGCAATATTGGAAGCTTAGGTTTATAACTCATATCATTATTACTTTAATTTATTAGTCAAATATTCTTTTTAGTTTTGTTTCGCAAATGATAATTATTATTTTAAATTAACTATTATATGACTTGCAAAACGTTACAAAATCCATGTTGATGTCGAGTAGTTTGCAACATTTGAAACTAGGTTTACAACTCATATCATTATTACTTTAATTTATTAGACATATCTTTTTTAGTTTTGTTTTGCAAATGATAATTTTTATTTTAAATCAACTATTATATGTCTTACAAAATACAACTACATTAACAAGGTTTTTTCTCTTATATATTAATCATTAACTAGATTTTTTGACTCGTCACGTGTTGCCGCGATATCATACGTAGTGTGGTAAGGTATAGATTACAATTAACCCGAGTTTTTTCTGAAATACTCAAGTTTCTAAAATTAACAAAAATGTATTTAAAATAATAAAATTAATCTTTAGTTTTAAATTTTTTCATAACGACCCATGTTTTTGTAACTTCTAGATTTACAAAAATAAATAAATATGCATTTTGTTGAGTTTATTTTACTGTTTTAGTATTCAATTGATTGTTTAGTAAAATACTTATTAGTAAAACAAAATTTCAACCAAAAATCAGTTAAGCGAACTGTTTTGTAGGTTAGGGTTTCGAGATATAAGAGCCAGTTATTAATTTTGACTGTGAGTTGACCAAACGGGTTAGGCTAAAAACCGACCTGAATATATTTTTTTTCAAAAAAAGCCGATATGCACCTATACTCTAGATTTGGTGTATGAAACATAAACTTGGATCAAACTCGTTTATGAAATGAGCTCTGTTTTAACTTTATTTCAACTTGATTTAAGGTTTTGGTAATTCAATATCAAGTAGCTCAAAAACAAAATGAGTTTACTCATTTGTGTCTTTTTTTGTTGGCTACCGAACTATAAATTATTATTTATCGAATGTCAACAAATATTGTTAGATATGGAAAACAATGAAGACGTTGAGCAAGTGAGAACTCATCCTGCCATACAAAAATATTTTATCACCTAAAAGTGTATGAGTTTGATTTCTTACATGTAATATGTTGTGATACGAGGAAGTGTAGGGACCAGATTATAACAATTCTCTAACCTTTTGTTTGTATATGTTTACAAGTACAAATGTATTTTTTTTAAATTACAATTGTTTTACGTAATGTATTGCATTTTGTGCACATAAGATTGTTCTTAAAGATTTAAACATTTATCGTGTGTGAGTTTGTCGATCTAGAAAAAAATGGTATGCAACCATACAAATTCCAACAATTACCAAGGTGATATTAACAAAAAGTTGGACTATTTGACTTTTATTTTTATCTAGTTTTCTTAAATTTAATTGCTTCTCTCTACGATCGTTGTTAATATTTCAAGTTGATAATGAAATATTTCATCAAAACGTGTTAATATATAACATATAGGAATGGGAATCCGTTGAAATGTCGTGATGCTTCTTGATCTCCTTTGATGTAAGAGGTGACGTTTATTTGTGGGATTTTAATTGCTATATGTTTTATAATAATTAAATTTATAGTCAAGTTAATATTATTAATTTTATATGAAAACATGTCAGATTTCAAGATTTAGAAATAAATATAAATACTAGCTCAATTTGCAATTTTGCATATTCATCCAACTTTTATTTATATTGGATTTTCTTCTATTTCACCTTTTGTTATGTAATAATTAACTTAAATGGTATGTTTACAGTTTACACTCAAATTTATCTTTAATTTAAAATTTGAAATATTTGTGTTCCTTACTAATTTTGTATACACATATCATGAAGATTTATATAAAACTAGTTAAAATATTAATCATTGAAAATATATACACAATATCTTTTTTTATAAATTTAAATTTAAAGATTGATAGTTTTATGTTTAAAATTTTTAGATGTAGAGACTTGCATTATGCATCCATAAAAAGAGACCCCTAATTTTCACACTGAGGCCTATTTTAATTTTAAAGAACTGAACTTTTAGTAGATTCTAATATACAAACTAATTAAGAATTACTGAATTACAAGAATAAAAAAGATTTATTAGTATTTTTTAACTAACCTAAAATTTAGATGCATCTCTTACATTAACATTATGGACAGAGTCACTAACATTTATTTAGACCATTACTTTTAGTTTAGAGGATGCGAAATATTTTTATTGTTACATATTTATATGGCCTAATAATAGTTTAAAATGCATTTTGAGAGATAGAGATAGTTTAGTATGTTTTTTCTAGAAAATTATATTTAACTTAATGATATACTATAAATAATGATTCGCTTTTTTATTGACGATTTTTACTTGTGTGAGATTAAATCACAACACCTTTAAATCTAGATGTTTTAAAAAAGCTTTACCCACCAATCCCGGAGGTAAAATCATATAAATACCATATTGATGCCTTTTTTAACCTTTGCATAAAATATTAATAGTTTAAATTAATTTATAGCTAGTTTCTCCTACAAAATTATACTCATATATTTTATTTATTTAGACGGTGAAATATCACATTTCCAAAATATTAAAAAAAATGTTTAAGATGAAAGACCAGGGGTAGGTGGCGTATAAAGTCAACTGTATTCTCGTTTTTCTTCCTCTGTAGGCTTTAGAGTTTGTTATTAATAGTTTTCCACCGACCCTCTTATATTTAAGAAAATGACATTATTAACCCCTGTTATACTTCAAAATATATTCGGTAGGCTTCAGAGATCTAAGGTTCAAATATTAACATTGCCTAATATTATTAGCTTTGTGATACTAACGACTAGCAACTAACCTGGTGTTTGAAAAAAAATAGACAAAAATACGATATCTTGCATAATATATGACTGCCATTTTTAGTCCTTAGAGTTTAAAGAGTGGTAATAGCGTATATATTGTTTTATAATTCGTATGAAGAATTGATTTACTATAAACATGTAACAATTTGTTGGATGTGAATTTTTTATTGAAAGTTTTAGAAAGTTGCTCGTTTATTTAAGGTTTTTCAGAGATGAATTGTTTTAAATAATTCTATAGATAATGGAAATAGTCCTAATAAATTACTTGATATCGCCCCCAAACAAAGGTGAAACAACATACTTAACATATATTATTTGAGTTGGTAACTCAGTAGTAAAAGTCAAATACGTTTTGAAAAATACCAGTGTTTAAATTTTATTATGAGATAGATTAGAAGTTGTTGTAGTTTAAAAATAGCAGTAGTAGATATGCACGTGAGTCGCTCTTCTACAAAAAAAACAACATAGTTCATCTATGTATATGAGTACGTGACAACTAATATTCT
This sequence comes from Flaveria trinervia, assembly GCA_025506515.1. Lineage (NCBI taxonomy): Eukaryota > Viridiplantae > Streptophyta > Magnoliopsida > Asterales > Asteraceae > Flaveria > Flaveria trinervia. Next base: position 100,673,273 of record CM046447.1, on the reverse strand, counting down.
TGAATTTGATAAAAGAAAAAGTAAAAGATGTGAAGCTTTAACTACCCTATATATATAGTTGCTAAACTTTCATTGTCATGTAAACAATTCATTTTCATGTGTATGCAGGCCTCAAACATGCTTTTTTCGTTAAAATCCAGCTTTCATCTCATCAACAAAATCATTAAAAAACTAAATAAAATAATAAAAGCTTAATGTATGTCGCCATCCTTCTAAAAGTCAACATGGCCTCTCGAAGACTATTAATATTATCTCACTATTTCATCAAACACAACTAAAAGGAATGTGTATGGTGTTCAAGATTTGATGCTTAATTTCCTTCGATCAAAAACTTTAAGGTAAGCCACACAACACCATTGTTCTTTCCATATGCATCGATTCGTTCTCGTACGCATTTACTTTACAAACATGTTATACAACGCGTAAAACATGTTTATATCATCGTTTGTTCTTTTTATTAGATAGAATATATTACTTAAGGTTTATTATAACTATCCTTACCCAAGGGGAGAGATATAATTTCATTATGTTTCGTCATAGTTATCATCAATAATACATATTTTTATTATTCTATAGCTATGATCAAAGACGATCAACAACATGCATCTGTTTTTTACATCATTTCTACTAGTTGCATGTATATATTCTTCTTATTAGCAATGACATTAACATTACCTTTAAACACCGATCCAAACCATAAAATATTGATGAATCTATTTTCTGCAAAACCTTGAAAAAATATTTCGCCCCCGCTCCTTTTACAAAGTTGATTAAGCTCCGCCACTACCCCGATCATCATACTTTATCAGTTTTCTATACATAAAATGTTAATTTCTTTTAAGAAAAACATGACTTGTACCTCTTATTCCACCACTATATTTATCCGGTCTTTTTCAACGACATTAACACCATACAACACGAAAAAAACGTTTCTGATCGGTTGTTTCGTTGGATTTAAACGCCAACAGGTGATCAAACTCCCGCTCTCTCGATCTCGAAGATTAGATCGAGAGAATGTACGCGGCAAATCACTGGGGAGGATCACTAGAAATCGCAAACAACGAATATCACGACGATCAAAACAGAAAAAACAACAACAACAACAACAAAGAAGACATCGATAGAGCATCATCATACAACATCCAAACTCAACACAGTGGAGCCCTAGATGAGACTCAACAGAGTTGGCTGTTGAATCCCGATGATGCTTCACGTAAGAAGAACAAAAACAGGTACGTTGACTTAGGGTGCATCGTCGTGAAACGAAAAGCGTTGAAATGGACGGTGATCGGAGTTTTTGTGGCTTTTGTGGTCATCGGACTTCCGATTATCATTGCGACGTCGTTGCCGGAGCGTAAATCACGACCACCGCCACCGGATCAGTATACGGAGGCGTTGCATAAGGCTCTGTTGTTCTTCAATGCCCAAAAATGTACGTTTTGATCTTGAATCATCTTTTCAGTGATTTGACTTTTATGTTTAATTGAAGTTCTAGAGATTGATTTTGACTTTTGGAATCGTGTGTTGAATCTTCAGCTTTTATTAACGTCTTCCATATGTTAAAACTTGAAAGTATTATGAATTAGTGTCACATAAGTTTGTATTTGTCCGTTAGGGAACATCTAACCTGTGTACTTAACAATTAAAAACTTGAGAGTGGGTTAAGTTGTCATTAACTTATATTAGAAAACATATGAATTGCTGTTAGAAAAAGTACATTTTTATTTTATGTGAAAGTTTTTCGATCCTTTTAATGAAAATTATGAAATGAAATTGATTTGTTATCTTAGAATTTGTTATTTTGAACCTCGTGATCTTAAGTTCAAGTTTAACGGTTGAACTGCTATTTTAATTAGCAACTTCATCTAAAAAAAGGTCACATTTTTCTTGCGAAACTCGATAACCTAAAGTCGTTATTGAAAATAACGACTAGCTCATTTCTTAAAAATAGAAACAGTGTTAATTATAAATAAAAAAACAAATTTTTAGATGGTATCATAACATTTCTAGTTTTCATTATCTAATTTGAAAACAATCTATGCATGCAGCCGGGAAGTTACCAAAGAACAACGGGATCAAATGGAGAGGGGATTCAGGGCTTCAAGACGGAGCCGATGCGACTGACGTCAAAGGTGGTTTGGTCGGTGGGTACTACGACGCAGGCGACAACACTAAGTTCCATTTCCCGATGTCATTCGCCATGACAATGTTGAGTTGGAGTGTAATCGAGTACGAGCACAAATACAGGGCAATCAACGAGTATGCTCACGCTCGCGAGCTCATCAAATGGGGAACCGATTACTTGCTTCGTACCTTCAACTCCTCGGCTTCCACAATCGACCACATCTATGCCCAAGTGGGCGGATCTCAAAACGGTTCCACTACACCAGACGATCACACGTGTTGGGAAAGGCCTGAAAACATGGACTACAAGCGGCCCACACAAATGATCACAGCTGGCGCTGATCTTGCAGGAGAAATGGCAGCTGCACTGGCAGCTGCCTCCATTGTCTTTAGAGACAATGTTGCATACTCTAAAAAACTTGTGCGTGGTGCCTCTACTGTATGGAAATTTGCCAGAGATGGTGGCAAGCGGAGCCCATACAGTAGAGGCAACCCTTTTATCGCACCCTACTATAATTCCACAGGGTACTATGATGAGTACATGTGGGGTAGTGCTTGGATGTACTACGCCACAGGTAACTCTAGTTACTTGTGGCTAGCAACGAATCCAGGACTACCTAGACACGCGAGGGCGTTGACCGATACCCCTAGTCAACGGGTCCTTAGTTGGGATAACAAGTCTCCTGCCGCAATGCTATTGTTAACCAGGGTTCGCTTGTTCTTGAACCCTGGGTTCCCTTATGAGGACATGTTACGAAGCTATCACAACGCCACCTCACTCACCATGTGTTCGTATCTTCAACGATACCAAGTCTTTAACTGGACTAAAGGTACGCGGTGTATGACTCATTTTACAATAACTTACTGACCTTAAAACTCTAAGGTTGTTGAATGATGAAACATGTGATATGTCGTGTCTGTAGGAGGGCTAATCGAACTAAGCCAAGGCCGACCACAAAATCTACAATACGTCGTCAATGCAGTGTTTATGGCTTCGTTATATGCGGATTATCTGGAAGCTGCTAATCTTCCTGGCTGGTATTGTAGCACGGCGTTTTTCCCGTTGAAAACGCTCAGGGATTTTGCCACTTCTCAGGTTCAAAACTTAAGTTTGTATTCATGTTTTCTAAGCACTTGTTGTATGATGTATGATGTTACGTATGCGTAAATGGTTAACTTAATATACGTTTACAGATGGACTATATTTTGGGGAAAAACCCGATGAAAATGAGCTACGTGGTGGGGCACGGTAAGAAGTACCCGAGACACGTTCACCATCGAGGCGCGTCGATACCAAATAACCGTATCAAGTACTCATGCAAAGGTGGCTTTCAATGGTTGTATTCTGGTAAACCGAACCCAAACAACATAACGGGCGCCATGGTCGGTGGTCCAGACCGGTTCGACAAGTATAGAGACGTGCGTTCGAATTACAGCTATACCGAACCAACGATGGCTGGAAACGCAGGTCTGGTTGCTGCGCTTGTGTCACTCACAGCGACCGCAGGCGAAGGTGTTGACAAGAACTCTATATTTTCAGCTATACCACCGTTGTTTCCTACAGCTCCACCACCTCCACCACCATGGAAACCATGAGAACCTTTGTAATATAGTAATATATATGGACACAGTAACTTATTTTTTGTAACATTTTTATGCAATTTGATATCTTTATACTTTGAAATTTTATATATAACATACGTGCACTTATTCCCTTCTACTGTTCTTACCTACCCCACATGCTTACAAAAAATATATACAACTACCCCAACCACGTCTTAATCACACATCCTTTTTTATATAGGTCAATTCGATCATATTTACTTTAATAATTAACATACGACTTTCTTTATTTTCATGTAATTTAATATTGTGTATAATATTAGCTTTCTAGGGGAGAGAGACATCATCTCACTATGTTTGTTACAATACTTTTATACTTTATAATTATATCAAGTTGTAGAATTTAGCTTATATTAGTTTGACTAACAAACATACATATTTAATTTGAGACAAGTGTGGGGTGAGTTGGATCCAATTTCAATTAGAATGGTTAACCTCCAATAAGATTAATTTTAAATACCACATATAACAAATTTATCTAAATTATTTATAATGTAAATTAGATGAAGTAAAATATGTAGCGCAACTTGTTACCATTAAATAATATATAATTAAATAGCTAAATTTATTTTCAGACAAGTAAAAGAAAAAGAACTAGATGATGATGGAAAACCTGTATTTTTGTGAAGTTAAAGCAAGATACGTTGATGAACATAAATAAATAACATAAATAAATAACATACGACATGCGCAAATACCCAATTGATCCCATCTTAGGAAAATACTAGTTACTCAACGTCTTTACAACTAAAAATAACATGATTAGTTTGGGCTAAATGTGGTTAGTTTGGTGTCACAACAGCTCATATGTAATGCAATAAGCAGATGATCAAGTCCCAAAGCTATTAACACCCCTTTCATTGTTTGTTTGTACAACAGATTTAACATACTTGTTTTGCATTTCTGCTTCTCACGGATAGTAGGAGTGAAAGCAGTATCATCTTTAAAGATGAAGTCATCAAAACAAAATGAAGAAAAAGAAACTTCAGTCGGTAATTAGCAGAATCATCTTTACAGATGAAGTCAATAAGAAAATGTTTTTCTTTCCATAACAAGTGACACGGTCAAAGGTCCAGATCAGTTTGACAGGTTTCAAGACGTGAAAATGCAAGCTTGGTTGCTGCAGTTGCGTCACAATAAATACCATATTATCGTGAGCACAAAAGCCACATTCATCGCAAGGTCTACACCTCAAGAACTACATGTCTTTACCAACTGAAGGACATGCGACTGCAAAAGGCAAAATGACAATTAGGTACTTTGTGATATCTCCAAAACGAACAGATCAAAGTACCTGTTCTGTCATTCATGTCTTGATGCCTTTAAGAGGAACAACAATATGTTGATAAACAAAGTGAACTGGGACCCACAATCATTCAAATGATGATCCCAGAGCAGAGGAGATGAGATGAAGGAAGTGCAGAAGCAGAAAAACAACGAAGATGCATAACACCTCGAACAGAAAAACAAGCATATGTCTTTAACATTGTTCTATGAAAAGTAACATTCAACCCACGAGTCTATAAATAACTCTAATAACTATAACATGCAAATAAATAAAGTCGATACTTTTAGAAGTTAAGAACCTTCACCAACATGTCGATTAAAGTTGAAAACAAGTCAGCAGAGAACATTTTACAGAAATCTTGAAAAGCTGGTTTCCATAAAAATCAGCTCCTGCTACGGCGCCTGTCCTTAATCCCGTTTCTGAAAAAGATTCAATCGGATATATGGTAAAACATGAATGAAATTAACATGCGTTTCAAATTGACACCTTTAAATAAAATATAAAAAACAAACAAATATGAAGGCACTTCACCCGTTAGTATATGGAACCTCATCTCGACCACGATATGGCGGTGACCTGCTGCTATAATTATTCCTGCGTGGAGGTGACCTGCTGCCATAGTTATTCCTGCGTGGTGGTGACACGCTACGACGTGGTGGTGATCGGCCACGGGGACTATAGCTCCTGCTTCCAACAAATAAGTCAATTTTATATATTTATGTCAACAAACATTTGATTGGAATGTAGTAAAACTAAAAATCATCTTGTGTTTCAGCAAACTAACCTCCGGCCATAGCTAGGGCTCCGGCGGTATCTGGCAGCCGGGCTGCGGCTACGACGTCTACCGCCACCACGGCACTCACGAGCAAAATGTCCAGGCTCACCACACTCGTAGCACTTGAGATCAGAACCGCCAGAACGGCCACGACCACCACCACCTCCAGAACCTCTAGAGTTATGAGACATTTCTACCCTCCAACCATTCTTTCCTGTTTCAGTTAATAATTAAAAAAGCCCAAAGAACGCTGAAGAATCCATGTGTACAGATGTATACAAAATGAAAACCAAAAGTAAATAAACATAATGATTATAATACCATCAAGTTCACGGATGGCATCCAGAGCATCACGTTTGTCATCAAAATCAACAAAAGCATATCCAGGAGGTCGTCGGGCAACCACACACTGCACATGACACAGACAAAAGTTATCTTAAATACTTTTGCTCAGGTGCGGTCCCCTTAACCCCAAAAAATGACAAAGACAAAAGGATCTAAGATATCATTACAAATAGAAAATAAAAAGAATTGCATAATTGCATAACATAAAAGTAGTGGAGCATTTGATACAACCAAAAACAAGAAAAAATAGTGAGAACTGAGAAATCAGAAGAACCAAACCATAGGATGCTGCTAGCATCAATTAAATCAGATAAACTAAAAATGAATGAATCATACGAACTTACAACTTGCATCAGAAATCAACGGTTTAGAGACAACTAAGCTCTGCATAAGATAGTGAGCATATAGTCCATTTGAATGAGAAAAATATACATCAACAAATTATACAATAAAGAGAGAATAAAATCACAAATGAGAAATTTGTGGGACCTAATGTGTTTGTAAAAGCACGCCTACACATAAACCAAAACTGAATGCTCAACTGTACCTTTGCAGTGTACATTATATAAAAAGCCCCATGTTTTACAAGGCCTTCACAAATGTCACAACCAAATGATATTTCAACTAAATAAGCATCAACTCCACATAATGGCATAGAAATGATAGAATTGAGCATTCAGCCAACTACATAGGTAGCAAGAACAAACTTTAACATTCCATTCAAGATATCATAAATCATACTCTGATCCATAATCGATATATGCAAGTATTATGCATGACAACTAACAGCATTAATCATATCTTAACCAGCCATTTTAAGATAACAGAGATATCCAAACTAATCAACAATCATTTTACCCTACATGGAGCTTCATCCTGTACTGATAACAATTAACAAATATCTGTAAATACCTTCTAATAACACCAAATGTGCGAAACTCATCCTCGATATCCCGTTCATTAACCCTCGGGTCCAAATTACCAACATACACACGCGACATCTTCAATAAATACCTGTCAAGAACAACAAAGATTATTAGGTGTCTACATAATTTGACATCTTACAAGAATTTATAAATTATCGATACAAGAGGCCATATTATGTCCTCAAAAATGCAGAAGAGATAATATAATTCTAATTTTCAGCCTAAACTTCAACATTTTTTCAAAAACAAAGAGTTTGTCAAATGATAAAACCTAAGATCATTAACGCGAACTCAACTCAAGTTTTCAATAATGACACTTTAGACAGACGTATCACATAGTTATCACTTGTAGATTAGCAAGAACATTGAGCTCATGAACTTACAGTCGCGAGCTCACTTTTCCAAAGAATAACTAAAACCCTATAAACTGAACTGTATTTCTAATTTCTATAATACCCACTCAACATCGAACTTATGAGCTTACAGTCGCGATGCTCAAACAAAACAGAATTAACACGTCTTACAGATCTAACAAGCATAAAGTCATAATAACTAAAACCATTTGTGTTAATCAGATCAAAAACCAGATGAAAACTAGCAGTTAACATCATAGAAAGCTCAACAAGTAGCCGTATTAGAACAGATAAAGGTGGGGCTCCGAAAAAACTTGTGCAAATAGGTTACGAACTAATTAGGGTTTGTCAGTTGAAACCTAATCGACGAATTACAATACTAAAATCAGGAAACTTTTGAGAAATTAGATAGAAAACAAGCAGAGAGCAGAGGTTACCTCAAAGAAAAAACCCTAGAAAGAAGCAGGAGGCAGTGAGAATGAGGTCTCAAGAACCCTAGAATGAAACAGAGGTAAAGTTGCTTGTAATTAATACATACGCATGTTACGCGTGTTGGGATTTCGTGTTTTAGAATTGTTTATTATTTTGTTAACTTTTTAGTGTTTGGTCAGGAAGAATTGAAAATAAATGAATTAAATTGAGAAATTAATATAATTCTCATGTAATATTATATTTAAGTAAATAATAAAATATAAAATATAAGTGAATGTTTCAAATTAAATATTTTTAGTTATGGGATTTTAATTTTTTTTAGATGGAAGGATTTTGAAATTCTATAATTAAAGGAATTTAAGATTAAACATTTATTTGAGTTTTACATTTTATTACTCATTCAAACATAATTTTATTTTAAAATTATACTAGTTTATCAATCCATTTCATTCACTCCTTCCAACCAAACGCCCCCTTAATTGTTTATTTAGGGAATTACACGGGTGGTCCATGTGATTAGACATAATTTTAATTTTGGTATCTAACTTTTTGAAATTACAAGGTTGGTTTAATACTTTACATAAACGGTTATATTCTTTTAAAATGACTAAAATACCATTTTAATTAAAAGATGATCTCCACCTGGATCATCATCTTCCCGGCCCACCGCCATCACCTTCATCCGCCATATCACCTGCGAACACCACCAAATCGGCCGACACCTTCACCAACGACCCGTCACCACCATACCTCATTCCCCCCACATGTCTCCCTAATCTATCACTCTCGCTCAACCCATCCGCCAACATCACCATCACCTCACACCACCACATCGCACCCTTCCACCCTCACCGACCACCCTCACCGCCAACATCACCATCACGTCACACCACCACATCACACCCCCAAACATCCATCCATTTCAAGAACCATCATTGTTACATTAATGTAAAGTTTTGGACCAACTTTGTAATTTCAAAGTGTTAGAGTCCAAAAGTAAAATCAGACCTAACCACAAGTACCACTCGTATAATTAACTTTTAATTTAGTTAAAATATTACCTGGACAAATATGAATGTATATAAACTCTTATAAATCAAGTGTATTTGTTTTAAAATATATTTTAATTAAAGATTATCAAACATAGGTTTAAAGCTTCTTTTATTACACCTCTAGGAGCACCTTGTATCCAGTTTTAGTTGTCAGCTCTTAATAGGTGTTTGAGTTAGTATAAAGCGTTTAATATTTTTATTGGTTTATTTGATCTATAAAATTACTCCCCGACATGTTCTCCTTTAAAGTTCATCATGGATGTATTTGTATGGATTTTCATGTAAGGAGGAGTATTCATAATGGGTTATCTATTTTCTATGTGAGTGTGTGTCATATATTATGGGGAATGGTTGTTAGTGATTGTGAGTGAAGAGAAAGAAAATTTATAGGGGTTGTACATTGATTTCCCATATTTGAGGAAATATGAGGAATCAAGATACAACCCTATAAAATTTTTAATATTTTTAAAAGTAATTGTGAGTGGGAGAGAGAGAAAAGATAATAATAAAAATATTAAAAAGTATTATTTAATTGAAAGAGATAATAAAAAGTAGTGCTTTAATGTATATATGGGGATGGAGTTGGTGAAGCTATTGTAAATGCTCTAATGTTATATAGTGCATAAGAATATATTGTTATATGAAACTCGTTAATACGAGATTTAAACAATACATTAAACTCTAGGCAAGATTGAAATTGAAAACAAATTCAAAAATCAATCTTTTAAGATACGATCATTGTTATGTCTTGTTGGATAATTTAACGTCTAGGCTCAATGCCTCAATATACAATATTTTCAAGGTTGGGGTTAATTTTTCGACCGGCTAGACCAAAACTGGATGTCTTTTGGTTTGGTTATGCCTTTTAAATTGTTTTCATTTAAACCAAATCACTCGAATTTTTTAATTTTCTGTAAATGTCTTTTTGCTTTAAAACTTCATATTTTGTTTAAACTAGGATTTTTTTTCCTTGCTACGCTGCGGGAGTTTTAACATTTTTTCTTCGAGTTACACAGTGTGAGTTTGGTTGTTATCTTCTCAACTTGTCAAATACCATAAAAATAAATACTAAATGGAAAGCCATAAAAACGAATATCGAATCAGTACAAATAATACTAATGCCCTCAACTATGTTTTCCACTAAAAAATATTTTGGTTCGTCACGCTAATAATACTGAAAAAATAAGGTAACCAAAATGGTTAGAAATAGTGTATTATATGATTATATAAAATTAAATGTTATTCTATAGTTTTTAGGAAAATAGGAGATCAAAAATGATATTTTATAAAAAATCAAATGCCAAAAGAAAAGAAGAAACTTTTGTGGCCAAAACTAAACCCACAAAAAATACATGGTGGCCAAAGTTGTAACTAAAGAAAATTCAAGGGCTAAATGTGGAAGCCAATAAACTAACTGTAACACTAGACTTCCTTTTTAATATATATAAGAATTACACTACACACAGAGAGAATGTAATTATTATGTTATCATTCGTCCTTAAATCCAATACAACCGGCGGACCAATAAAATGAAAGATTTAACGTCCGGTCTGATTCTTAAAATATTAAACCGATTCTTAAAATATTAAACGTAGAAACCGATATATAATACATGTATATACAACAAAGTAATCCCAATGTAGCATGATTTCATATATGTTAATTTTGGTTGACTTATGTTCATACAAACACATTGTAAGTTAAATTATTACTCTTTGCAAAGAATTACATTCAAGTGAAATAAGAGTTTCATATGCACCAATTAATGCTTTAACCCTGTTCCACCTTTGCTCCTGAAGCTGACTCAAGGTCACCTCCATCACATGGTTATATGCTGCGGTTTCCATCTTCCCATGAGCCACAACCTCATGGTTCTTCACCATCATTGATGTTCGCTCTTCTTCTTTAGGTTCCTCTTCACCACCTTCTTTAGCATCTAGCTCATTCGGCACGGCTTCCAGTTCTTCGTGTTCGGCATCTTTTGACCCAAGGTCTACCTCTTGCACCCCTTGTTCACTTTCCGGTTCTTGATTATCTTGATCGAGTTCAAAACAAAGTTGTTGATCATCAGAACCATCAGAAGTCGTCTCCAGTCGATCATGATCATCATCTGAATGTTCAAAGCTGATACACGGTTCATCAATTGGTAAACTGTCTTGAGAACATGTGTCAGGTTCAGCCATGTTTTGATCTTCTCTTAAAGCTGTTGGGACCGAAGGCTCACAATGAGGAGCGGTTTTTTCATCTTCCAAGTGAGTTACAACGTTGTGATCGTATTTAGAAGATGAGACTGCATCAAACAACCTTTGATTCTTGCCTTCAAAACCGTTTGTTGGTTGCCTCGTTTGCTTCTTACCGTTGACATCCTTAGTTTTAGTTGAACCGGCTGTGTTCGTGTGTGAGTTTGTAACCATTTTATCATTAAACTTTGATCTAACAGCCATAACTTTAGATTGTGGTGCAAGTTTTGTTTTGTCAACAGAATGTTGTTTTATAGAATTTAGAGCATACATGGTGGAACTCACTGTATGCTTATCATAGATATGAAGTTTTCTAGTGGAGGCCAATGCATTTTTTCTCTCTAGAGTTGGAAGGTTCAGGCTTCTCGTTTGTTGCCCCGTGTCAACTTTACGGGCAACAGAGGAGACCGCCCTCTTTTCTCCTTCACGCTAATATCCCTTCCTTTTGTCGGCATTGATCAAATGAAATCAACACTTGTTAGAACAGAATAAAATCACCACTTGTTAGAGTACCTGCAATATTCAAACAAAACATGGTTTTCACATCAACGACAAATTACACACATGAAAAAAGATAGAGATATTGTTTTCAGGTCATGCGCTAAGCAAAGGGATAGCCTTGAATTAGCATCAACAAGGTCATGATCAGACAACCCACGCGCCTAAGTTCCTGACGAGTAATGAAGAAAAATGAAATGAGTATGCAGAGATATGACCTTGGTAGAAGAACGATGATGGAAGTTGTGACGTCGGAAGATGGGCCGTAGAGGAGACAAGAAACTAAGCTTTTTGCCAAGGTTTCATTTATAGGCTTACCTCAACTAAATTTGATGGTTTGTTTGTCGGTCACCCAAGAAAATCTGCGTGTTTTGTGGGACAAACATCATACGATGATTTACTTTCAAATTCCAGTCGCTAAAACAATCCTATATAAATGGAATGCTTTCCAAATACAGTTCTAATAATAACAATAACGTTGTACAACGTACGCCCAGTGTTTGTGGAAATGCTCGAATGAAAGTAAAGTTGCAGGAATTACAATACATCAATGACAAAGTATATGATTATGAATTACAGATGGTTAGTAAAACACTAGATTAGTCATAATACAAGGACTTAACAATACAAACTACCTACTCTTAAAACCTAAAATCAAACACAAGCTCAGTCTCAATCGTCAGTTTTCTTAAATACGTGCGATTAAATAAGGTTACAGTAACATAACATTTGATCGAATTACACAAAGTTACAGAACTACCCTCCTGCGACCCTATCATTTACCTCTTCCTTTCCTTCTACTAGATCTGGTCACCACTTGGTTTCCGCTTTTGCCATCTTTTTTCTTTGGGGTCGGACTTTGGTCGATGGGATTCAGACTGTCCTGAGAATCACTAAGGGGTATGTCGGGGGATTCGGTCATGAAAAACAATTGCCATCGGTTGGATTTATATCATTAGCCACATTGTTGTTTTCATGGCCCAGATTTCTTTCATCATGTTGTGTGGTGTCTTCTCCTTGTCTCGTCCATTTTGTTTGTTGTCGGTTGGATATCCTTTGCATAACAACCAAAAGTTTAACCAGTTAGAAAGTAAGGGATGAAATATGTAGATGTGGCAACATGGGTCGGGTTTGATAGGGCAACGAGTCATAAACATGCCTTGTTTTTGTTTTTGTTGATGGAAAATATTGCATTAAATATGACTATAAAAATTATATTCTTTTAATCGTTAATACTTAATATGGTGTGAACTAGGAATTAATGTAGGAGATTATATGCAATGAAAATACACTTTTGATGACTTAGAGATGTCTGAGTTGTTCAAACTTTTTTTTTACCTTTTATTCTATTTGACTTGTTAGAATTAATAAATAAATCAATGCGTTCAGGTAGAAATATGCCTGGTTCAGTTGGCTTGATCAAAACCTTGTTTTTCATAATCTTCTGGTATTTTAATAAGTTTTGTCAAATATGTTTAGAAAACTCGTATTGTTTCACTTATCATATTCTTGTGAATTAATTATTCCTATGACTTTAGACCTATTTGTTTTGATCAACCATTTGATATTTTCTTTTCATACTATTTTTATTTTATTTTACACGTTAAAACAGTTAGAGATAAAACATAATACCAGCCATTTATATTGCCACCTCTAAAAACAAGGATACTCGGAAACTACGATTAGTGTTATATCAATGTCATGGTTGTAAAAATCATTAGACACTAGTCGGACGGTGATGTACAGACTAGCAATGAATCAAGATTAATAGGGATTAATAAGATTGAATAATATGTAATTTTTCAAACTAATATATATACACACAAAATATTTTAAAATTTAGTATAAATTTTTTCAATAGGGACCATTTTTATCCACTTTAACATATCTTCATCGCCTCCTGATTTTAGGGCCATAGGTGAAATCACAAAGGTTACACACCGATTATCTATTAATCCCGATTTTACGACACTAAATTCACCGTGTCCTACTTTTCCCATGATGATTGTACCACTTTGACTAACATTTTGATAATAAAAAAAGGTTCACCTATTGATAAAAACGGTTGTCAATTAGTTATAAGTCTATAATATCCATCATGGCATAACAAAGTGGTGTAAAATTGATGCAACAACAGTCAGCACCCATTTTGGGCAATATTTTTAGATTTTTTTATTATTCAATATTAAACATTAAACATTATTAATAAGTTAACTACATAGTTATGTTTTATATAATTTAGTAAATATAAGAAACGTATTTGTTTTTAACTTTTTACCTAAATAATTTAATTGGACCAAACTAATGTGTAAATCTAAATTATCTAGTGCGAGAAAAATGATGTAAAATTTTGGTGCATACATTTGAGTCGAACAAATTTGGTGTAATCAAATTCTAAGAGTGTTTTTCTACACCAAATGTTGTTCATGCATTAAAGGATGAATTTAATTAGCATACTTTTATTGCCATTGCATACCTGATATTGCTCCAGCACTGGCATTGTAGGATGAGATGTTAAGGCTTCGGTGGCTAAATCGTTTTGGGCAGTCCTTGTATCTGACATAGCGATTTTATTATTTTAATATGTATGTAATTCAGAAGTTTGAATATTTCAAGACTAACTACATTTCACACATTTTCACATACAACCTGAGAAGATTGGATTACTCCCATCTGCAGCAAGGTTCACAACTTCATCCGCTGATTTTGGTGTTCCCAAATTAATCAGCTCATTTCTTCCTGCAACATTCATCGATGTTTCATTTGCTGATGAATGTTTTGTAGTATCATGTTCTAGTGAAGATAATGCAAGTTTCACAGAGTGATGGCTGTTTAGCATCTCTTCAGTTGCCTTGGTGCGCACCCGGCGAATTTCATCTTGAATGTTCCATGATCCAGCAGAAAGATAATCCCTCTGTATTATCAAGACGTGAACAAATCAGAACAAAAAGATAGATCCCGGCTTGAGGATGAAAATGTACTATGAAAGTTTCATGATTTATTTCATTTTGGATTGTCAGAAGATGAAATCTAGGGACATTACTCTATATTCATACGTTTTATTAAGGAGCATTTTTGGAATTTGATAAATCTGTAGGTTTTTTGCTAAATTTAGGGGGATGGATCAAGATTGAGAGAATTGTGAAGAGATATACACACTAATTTATGTACATGCTAAAAGACAATATAGGCCTAATGACAAATTATTATAATACCAGACACAAAGATAGTTGGTCCAATACATAGCAGATGCTAATTGTGAAAACTTGAGAAACTGAAATGCTATATTCTATTAACTAATGACCAAGACAAGTGAACATATAGACATAGTAACCAAATTGTAATTCCTATTTCATCCTAATCTAAAATTATCGCAAGCTAAAACTTTATTGTAAAACGTAATTGTGTTCTAGAAAGGGTTACTATTAATATAAGATTCAACAATAGATGAAAAAAATATATATATTAAAAGACCATGACGCATTGAGGTTATCACCTTTGCTGATGAGAAAGAAATACCACCACCAGGAGAAAATGGTGTTCTTTCCTTAAACAAATCTGTAGCTAATGGTGATGGAGTGGTCAGTGAAGTATCATGATTTATAGGAGATGCCCATGGAGGACGAGCTTTCATATATGATTTGGCCACATCAATGGGTGAGCTGTCTTCCCCTACAGTCGCCTGGATAAAAGAAGTGTTCAGAATATGATCTCTTGGAACATTACTAGATCCAAATTCAAAATATCATATTATTCACGTTTCATAAAATAAACTCACATGAGATAGAACAATCAAATACTTACAAGTTTAATTTCAAAACAATTTAATGAAATTACAAATTTTATACACATGTAGATTTGTATGATGGAGAAATAACTAGAAGGTCTAATCACTTACCTCAATACTCAATAGTGATGACAGCACAACCTCAAACAAATAACCATGTAATTCAATTTGGAACAACTCTTGTTATATTCTATTTTCCCTAACCCTCGAAACTTGCCTAAAATTATATAACATAAACTTATCCTGATTTAAATTTAAAATTATATAACATAAACTTATCCTAATCTAAATACTTGAGAGAAATGGAACCAAAAGTTTTTTGGATCATAAAGGAATACGATTTTATCAAAAAGACATCATATTTCATTTATGATGTACTAGAAATATTATTACTGTACACAATTTTTTGACTACAAGAACAAGTTCTACAATTTCATGTTACTATACTTGCATGATTAAAAATGTTATAAATCAAATTAGATGAGTCAAAACCTAACCTGTGGTGTCATAACAGATTTAAGAGCAAAGATTCCATTGTCCAAGTCTGATCTTAAACCAGATCTAACTTTGTTCTCGGCAACCCACTTTTTTGCTTCCACGATAGCTTCGCTGCGAATGTCGGAAGTCTCTGTTTTACATTAAAAAACTTCATTTTCAATATCAAGTAAGTTGTGTAACACAGAAAAGCAAAAACGTGTTCTGGATATACCATTGTTCGTGTCATTATGAATCATACTTGGTCCAGCACCCGCATCTTCTCTTGTGGAATAATCTACAACTCGTGAATTGATAATCTCTATTAGTCTATCACACTCTTCCCTGCAAGAAATATAACAAAAAAATAAAATGAAATCTGTGAGCTTAATGCTAATCATTGGACAAAATAGGCAAATACTGTATTAGCTAGTCTTTCACTATTGTACAAATTAAGGCAAGCTTGAATCAATAGTAACAAGGTATGTATCATTCCAATAATATACATGATGTCAGAAAGTTTGAGGCAATACTACTAGAAAGTAATAGTAAAGATAAGTTAATCAAAAGATACCTCGAAAAATGTTCAAGCACAAGTAGTTGTTCGATTAAGTGCAAAGTTTCACTCTTCTGAGATGACTTCTGCTGCAGTAAAGATATATAGTTAAACCTTTCTTATTGCACTAAAAAGTCATAGCTAACAAGCACATGCAGTCAAGACTCCTCTTGACTTCACAATGCATCAATACACTGGTTAAAGAATGTGCAAGTAACTGGTCAAAGTTTTTGAGGTTGTAAGCATAATAAATCTTATTCTATGAATCCATGCTTAAAAACGCTTAAGTGGCAACCTAATAATTGAATTACACATTTCAAAAAATTACTTAAGAAAAGATCAACAGATGTTTTCATTAATTGACTTTTTCAGCTTGGAGGGAATCTTCTCAGCCCTTCGTTACTATTTGTATCAATGGAACAATAGTCACTTAGAAAGGTATACACAGTATCAAACTTTAATTATCATTATGTTAATAATCTCATGTATGTATTAACTATAATTTTAAATGAGGAGCTGCTTGCAATCTGACGGCTTCCTACCAATCTACCATTTACAAATGAGTGTAGGAAACTAATTCAAACTATCAAGTTCATAAACAGTTAGTTCATGGTCAAAAGTTAACACTTTGTTATAAAAAAAATATGAGAATAAAGAAATGGGAAATTACCTTACTCAGTTCCATTACCCCTTCAGAAGGATTTTCATCATCTCCAGAATCATCATCTGCAAAGGAAGCAAGTAGGAACAACATGAAATTCACGAATTACCCAAGTGTTCATATCAAATTTTCTGGATCATGGAAATGGTGTTATTCCAGTTTCTTCTGATTAAATCCATAAGGTCAATTGTTATTCGAGGTTTAAATGGATCATCCTCCAACACCAAACCTAGAACAACTCATGGTCCCACTATAAAAGTTAAATGGACCAAAAGTACCTAAAACAAATAGTTATTTTAAAGTTAAACTTAGTTATTTCAACTAGTAGAGCACAGTCTCATACATTCAACCTACAAAATTTGGTACCTCTGTTAGTTACAAGTATTGAATGACAAGCGACCACACAGTCACATTAATTCTACTTAATTAACTTTAATTTTACTTATTCCTCTTCACGAATGAACTTCAATTAAAGCTCCCCCAAGAAACATGTCCAAAACTCTGTAACAAACCCTAGCGCAACTGGTATATCGACATATACACAATTACACATACTAAAATAACAACATTACATTTAGGCATTTACAACTTGAACATGAATACCGTAAACTGCATTTCGAGAACTTTATTCGCGTAACGTAACCAAACAACCAGTTCAACTAAATGACATCAACGAAAGTACGAAAGCCAAAATATAATTAAACATCTACCTGAGTCACGATCACTATCTGAAGAAGGCGCGCCCCAAATCTTAGGGTTCCAAATCGAAGATAATATTTTCGAAGCACCGCCTGCGACAAATTTAGCAGGAGAAACGAGTCCATTGAGCCAATTAGGGCTTTCGGGTTGCAGAGAGGGGTGGTGAGGCTCCGGCGGAGTAGGGCGGTCGTAAGGAGTCTTTCTTGCGGAAATTCGCTTGTCTTTCAGGATCTTTCCGCCGGATCTGCCGGCCGGAGCGTCGGCGCGTGCGTGAGAACCGGTGGCCATGGATGCGAGATTCGTCGATGTGTTGGTGTTGGGGTTCAGTGGGTTGTAGAAAAGGGGGAAAGTGAGAAGAGAAACCAATTTGACTTCAACATTTGGGTTTTAATAAAAATGACTTTTTGTTACTACTGCTCTTTATGCTTATTTTATTTTTAAAAATAGTAGTTGAACTTTTTTTTTTGTTTTGGCAAGTTGTGGATTCGAATCCCACAACAATAATCTTTTTTAATTTGTGATTTTTTGCCTCTTAAAAACTTTGTAATATATCACTTCCACCTCCTCAAGTTTATAAAGTTTCAGTTTATCCTTGTATAAGTTTATCTAAAAAACTAATGTCTTACGTTTGTATTTTTTGTATGCATGTCGTTATAATTTCGAGGTCCTATATGTTTGGACGTAATCAGAAACGACTCCATTCAAATATAAAACATTTAATGTGTCTATTTCTATAGCATCGTATTTGCAACCACTTATTTTTATATTTCTTAGTTGTCTGTATTCTTATATTCAGCACATATGTGGCTTTTTTATATACGTTTACTTTCAATCTTTGCGTTATCACCTCTTAAAACAGTTTTAAAACTCCACCTTGAGTTTTAAAAGTTTCTGAGTTTACTCATGTAATTTTACTTTAAAAAAAATTCTACATTCACATTTTTGTATATGCGTCGGTATAAATTCGAGCCAGACTACGTATAGACGTAATTAAAGGCCTCGAGTATTGACGCAAATTTAGTTTAAAAACAAATAGGATAGATTATAGTCTATGCTTTACTACGACACATATAATACCGTCGCAATGCGCCAGAGTAACAAAACTAGTTTCATATCATTTAACAAAAAAAAAGTTAAACCATATAATAATGGAGGGATCAGTGCGTTTACGTATAATTTGAAACTAGTTTTATAGTTTTTAAAAATTATAGACAAAAACTATAATTTGTACATACCACGAGGAATTATCCTTTATTCTATTCAATTCTTTTAATTTTTTTAAAAATTAAACATTTATATAAAAAAATTTAATAATTGTATGAATTTCACAAAAAGAACAATGAAACTGGAATGATCGTTATACTTGAAATGGTAAGTTGGACTTTATTGTAACAATATTAAAATTTAATTATTATTTCATGCTTCCAACATATATATGTAGTATTTAGGATTATATATTTTGTGATTATATTTAGGGTTTGTTCTATGGTACTTAAAAAACACAACGTTATAAGAAATTGAAATATTGAATGTTACCAGCATAACAGGCTAGAAATTGCAATATAACTAAAAAAGAAAGGGTGGATGATACAGAAATGAAATTACCAACATCATATACACATGCAAAAGGGTAGCTTTCTAACATCAAAAAGCCAAAAAGAAATTATAATCACCAAATGAACGGACCATTGTGTGGACAACCGAATTTGCAGAACATAAAGCTCCTGTCAATCTCCCCTTTGGTTGTTTTGATCTCCGATTCATGACCACTATGGGCATTAAAAGGGAAGTAGAAAAAGAGAACTTCAATCCGATGATGAATCATAGAAGTCACTTGGGCATGGGGTCATAACCTCAGACTCAAGTGTTTTCACCACTTTGTGCATTGTGGGACGGTCATCTGGGCTTGAAGAAACACATTGGATTGCAACCGAGAGCAGAGGGTCTAGGGTTTCATGCCGGACACCCTCGCAGTCGCCATCAAGTATCTCATGCTGCCTACCCTCTGTTACCAAGTAATTCAACTGAAAAAAATAATGAGGCCACAAAGAATTAATGACTTAAGGTTGAATAGTGCAAGTAACACAAATCTAAACAATATGGAGGTGGTAAAGAGATGTGGATCTATGCATGGTGTGGATCTATGCACAATGGGTAACAAGTTAAAACAGGTTCAGGTCAAAATGAATAATTATTAATAGGCGTCCAAACAGGGTTCAGTTGGGTAATTGTTGAAAATTCTTGTTTTTAAACAGAAGATAAAGGACGATTGTCGGAAATCCCTATGGACTTCCACTAAATAAGCATATAAGTCCTATAAGGACATTGACTCAAAGATATAAGTTAAAATGGTCTTTTGCATAATTAAATCCTTAACTCTTCAAATTTTGACTAAAGGTATTTGCTTTGCATGACAAAATCCAGAGACTTTTTATAAAGGACCTTTTCGGTAAAGTATAGAAGTTAAAAAGATGTAACCATGAAAAATTGAAGTCCATCCACTTATGCCCATCTTTTTTGCTAAAATACTTAGGGTTTTCACACAATGGCCTTATTATAAACGATTAATGTACTAGATAAGGCTATAAAATTATATTGTCAAAAATTACAATTTATTTTTCTATATAAAACCATCTAGAATGTGTTAGCCATATGAAAACACTTTTCGCTAACTTCTGATCGCTTTGATTGGGTCAACCTTATTGACTAGTTTCAATTTTAGCTTACTTTTCATAGCTTTACCAGTTTGGTAAATAAAATTCTAAATCCCGTTTCAGACTTATTGATCAAGGTTGCCATCCGTACTTGATTGGATATGTTTTTAAGGCTGAATGTGTGAAATAGATGAACAGGGTGGAGACATACCCAGCCAACAATATTAAAGCCTTTCTCTATGAAAGAAGCATCAGTGGGCCTTTTTCTGCTTACAACTTCAAGCATAAGTACACCAAAACTATAAACATCTGTCTTCTCTGTTGCTCTCCACTCTGCATATACTCTGCATCAAAAGTTAAACAAATTGAAGTAACACCTCTAGCGAGGCATATAACACAAATATGACAGAATAAAAAAGTAAAAATAAGTGATTAGAGGGGAACTATAAGGAAAACCACCAGAAATAGCAGCAAACTTTACACTTTTTTCATTAGTTTTTCCCAATTTCAACGACCAAGTTCAGGTGCAAAACAGAATCCAATTAAAAAAAATTAGTAACCGAGTCGCATGTTATTACCCATAGCCAATAGATAATAACTCATAAGTTGGTTTATGTCTTGCACCTAATGTAAAGCTGACGGCTAAAATCAGGCTAGAGTATAAGTTTTGTTTCAATATTGTGCAGTTTGCCCAAACAAAAATGGAAAGCCATAGTTGATATTTCTTACCTGGAGCTAGATAACCAAAAGTTCCAGCAACTATGGTCGTAATATGAGATTCTTCATCCTCAAGCAATTTTGCAAGTCCAAAATCAGAAACTCGAGCCTCCAAATTTCCATCAAGTAAAATATTACTTGCTTTTATGTCTCTGTGTATAATTCGAGGTGAACAATCATGATGCAAATAAGCCAGCCCTTTTGCAGCTCCCATAATAATCTTAATTCGTGCATCCCAGTCTAGTTGATTGCCTTTTTCTGGAAACATCATAGCTATTAGTTTTAGCAATCGCATAACTACTTGTTTAATATATATACAAAGAGAAAACGCACGCCAATATTTACAGAATATATTTTATCACAAAAAATCTAGGGTAAACTGCACAAAATAGGAGGGAACTTTACATCTTTTTCCCTGTTTTAAATTTGTAATAACTGTAAATTAGATGCAAATTAAAACCAACTTACAATGCATTATTGAATTTTAGTAACCGGACTCATCTTAACTGATTGTACCTATAAGAAGTGATGATGTGGCGCTAGACGATGACAAGACGTTATGCCAACCACCACATTAGAAATCAAATGAGTAAAAAATGTTTGTCAGCAAGATTTTATAGATACAAATATTTAAAATTTTGAAAAAATGATCTCTTTCTTTAAAATTCAAATTTAAAATGACAATATCACATCAAATGTCACATGGCATATACATAATGCCAGGTTGCAATTTTTGAATAATTAGCCAAAAAATGATATCTTGTCCTTGGTTGAAATGTCATTTGTTGCAACAACCGGTAATAAAATGTAACTTGGTTGCTAAAATGTAAGTTGGTTTCTATTTTGCACCCAAGTTAAAGTTGGTTGCTAAAAAAAGCAAGAAAATGTAAATTCACTTCTATCTCGAGCAGTTTTCCCAGAATCTATATTATTAGTATTACCATGGAGAGCTTCATCTAGATTGCCACCCGACAGGTAGTCATACAGTAACAATTTGGATGAGGAGAATTGCAATATCCTCGCAAATTAACCAAGTATTTGTGTTTAATGCTTCCAAGAATTGCAAGCTCCCTTTCAAAAAAGCGATCGAATCCCTCATTTAATTTCATTATTCGTTTTAAGGCGAAAATATTCCCATCATCCATTGCCAGCTTGTAGACTGTTCCAAAGCCACCAACACCAATTATGTGCTCTTCGTTTAAAGTTTCTAATTTCTTGATGATATCTTTTGATGAGTATGGTAAGTCTCCATGGAACATAACAATGGATGCCCCTGAGATTATAAACTTATTACAACCAATATGAGATCAATGTTTACTAACCGAAAAAATAAAGTTGATAACACACCAAAAATAATAAAACTATTCAAGTAAGATGCATTTACTTTAATCTTGACGATAGGTACCAACACTACTTAAAAAAGGCCAACACTTTCAAAAGTACCGTCACATAAGCATTTTGATATAATAACATTACCCTAGATCAAGATTGTTGAAAGTTTGAAGGGGGTTTCTCGGTTAAGAACAAAGTTGGTTACCCGAAACAAGTATTGGACTAAAGTTGGTTGCCCTTTTATGCAGTTCACACTAACTAACCATTAAAACATCTCTTTGTAGACTTCAACATAGTTGTCAATAGCGAATAGCGGTAAATAGCGACAAGCCACCTATATGCTACGTAGCGAATAGCGGTAAATAGCGACCTTTCGTGTTTAGCGATTAAGTAGAATAATATGTAAGATTGTTTTACATTCAATGGATAAGCATGTTTAGTAATAAAGTAGTAGGAAATCTAGGCAAAGACCCCCAAAATAGCTAAAGTACTTAATTACTAATCATCTAAATCTCATATTTACCAAATAAAAAAGAAAATAAAAAATAAAAAAATAGAAAAAATAAAAAATACCGCTATGTAGTCGCTATTTACAAATAGTACCGAATGGCGCCACGCTACATAGCGCGCTATAACGGTCACTATAGCCGCTATTGACAACAGGGGACTTCAAGCTTATAAATCTCCCCATTTCTCTTATTATTAATATCCATCAAACGGATTATTTGAATCTCACCTCCACTGACAACCTTTGCAAGCCCTTTAACATCATTTTTCCCAAGTTTTTTATACAGAAAACAACCCCAAAAACACATAAGTGCAACCAGCAACAATGCACCCACAGTAGCTGAAGCACTGATAAATAGCCGTCCAGAATTCTTTTTCACATTCTGGCTCCCTACACGAATAAAAATAAAAATAAAAATCAGTTAATTGTAGAACTTCAAAAGGTAAAAGTAACATGTTGCTTTAGAAAAGGAAATCAAATTATACATATTTGCAAAAAAAAACTGCATTAAGAGATTATTTCACAAACACAGCTAGGTAGAGATGAATAAAACAGAAGGGGTTTCCCTTTTCTGGTTCCCCTTCTCTTTATACAACATTATGTGATACAAGAGACCCATGAGGAAAGTTATTAGCAATCGGTGTCATAGTCAATAAATTAGCATAAAAATCAGTTAAAATGTTACTGAAGTAAAAGTAAGTAGACCTGCAGGCTGTTGATTTCCAACATCGTCTTTGCATAACTTATTAATTTGCTTCCCACACAAGTTGCTGTTTCCAACAAATCTGCAAGATTTTATCTCATAAGTGTAGTTGCATTGTACTTATGTATATGTAAAAATCTTAAATATTTTATATGCATGCATATACGGTGCAGATCTATGTTCTTAGTTTAAATCGAAAGATGCAATAAGCAGAGAATGAGAAATTCAGAACTCACGAGTCACTTCCAAACTGCCCGAGAACACCAATAGTTGGGATTGGCCCAGCTAGAAAATTGGATGACACGTTGCTTCATTCATTACAAAGCATACAGATCAGTAGCCAATTCTACCAAAAAAAATCAAAAAGGTCAAATGGGAAAAGAGAAGAAACATGCTTACAGGTTTACAAGGTTTCTTAAATTCGCAATTGATGTGGGTATGTTTCCGTCAAGAGAGTTGCTAGAGATATCCCTACAACATAAGAAAGCAAAACCTATAGTAGCTCTAAGTAATGGCCTAATGAGCATTGCTTTATGTAATACATTAAATAACGGACTAATCACACATATGTCCTTGTAAAAGTTCAAAATTTGATTGATATTCTTCTATTTCATGATATCATGTTTGCCCTTTGAAATATCATATAAATCATATGTAAATAAAAGAAAATCAGTTACTTATAAAACAATATCATACATTGCATATATGTGTGTTTGTGTGTGGAACTTGCAATGTTTTTATGGACATGTGTGAAATTAATCCTTAAACTAGTTAAAAAAATTATGTTCCAAAGATCCTTTTGCGTAAGAGCTAGTTCCAATAATATTTGCCAATAAATAAAGAAAGAATAGATCATGATTTTTTAACCAAGACAAAAGTGAGCTAAATAATGTTATTGATCTAATTATCACTTCCATCCATCTTGACAATCGAAACCCCCTGTGATTAGAAATGGATATTTACAGCCTCAAGTTTCTGGATTTTTTTCTTGTATAAGTGCATATGTTTCCCAACCTAAAGAACAAATCTAACTTACAATTTTTGAAGCTTTGAAAGATTTCCCAATGCAGTAGGAATAAATCCACTTAAGTAATTATTCTGCAAAAACCTGTTAATATATAGAAAAATAATTAAAATTTCATCAAACAAAGATGGTAAAAAACACAAACTTCATCTCCCATAGAGTTCATTGACCAAATGGCTTACAATCCTTGCAGTTCTGTACAATTCCCTAACTCTGGAGGAATTGCTCCGTAAAAGTTGTTGTGATGAAGATCTCTAGAACACATTACATATACAACTATACATAATCAGTAATAGTATCATGTGTCCCCTGTTTGTAGTAATCATGCACACACTTTTAGAGAAAATTTCAATATCACATACAAGAATTTCAATTGATCTAGCCTTCCAATATCTGGTGATAGTGGTCCCTTTAACTTGTGATTAGAAACATTCCTGGGAAGTTGAAAGACCAAAGCGATTACAACACACAAACAGATCAAAAACTAAATGATAACAATAATCAACTTTGTTAAGATAAGGTTAAATAACTCACAAAGATATAACTCTCATGGTTTTTGAATCACATGTTACCCCTTTCCACCTACATGGATCAGGATCCTCAGGCCTCCATTGACCAAGCACATCATCTGAATTTATAATATTTGTCCGGAAATTAACAAGAGCTTCACCTGGATAATGAGCACAAAATTGTGTTTATAGAAGACATAGAAATCTAGGATTTGTGCTGTTAATTAAGCATTGAGATTACAAAAAAAAAATTTAAAAGTAGTTGTGTGATATTGTAATAAATGAACTTGTTTATAGATACAACCATTGATAACTGTTATATGATATTTGCTTTGTGCATCTCAAGGCTTTGAAAATGATTATATATGAAAAGAACTGTCAGCTAAGCAAGAATAAAGTTGGCATACCATCAGGAGTGAGACCTTGGCAGATGCTCATTAAACAACATAACATTAGAATGTACACGTGCAATGGCTTTTGTATATTTATCAGGAAAATGCCCATTGCTTTGCTGATTAAGCATAATACTATAGTTTTTACATATCATTTGATACACCAATGCAATAGAAAACCTCCCTTGGACAAATGTGCTGATTAAATGTATCCATTTCGTGAAACCTATATATGCACTAGCAAGTAACCGTTAGTCTGATCATGAAGGTATTTAAATTAATGATTACTAGCTGTGATTGCTCTGAAATGAAAGCCAGACCTGGCAGCAGCAATTTTCTATTTTGGACCAAACATTCTTAGATTACTATTCACTAGAACCTGAAAGGAAAAAAAGATGCATATCAACACAACAAAGAAGTTGTTACCAAAAGAATACCAAGAAGAGTGCAAAGATAGAAACTAAACACCAATTAAGGACCTCCTTTTTTTGGTGTGAAAATTAAGCTTTCTAATCGTTTCCAGTACAATACAAAACAGCTCACAGCATGCACGAATTAATGAAACACGTAAGCATAAAACATTTCTAAGAAAACCTTGGGAGGTTTTCTAAGAATAAGATGTGTGCATCTGCAACAAAAGCAAGCGATTAACATTATCATATAAGGTAACTTAGTTATAAAAATGAAACAAAAGGTTATGCTGCGAGACTGCGTTTATGAGAGTAAACCAATAATCCCAATTCCCAAGAATAATCTACGTGGATAAAAGGAAGTTAAAAGATCTTGCAACTTCTAGCCTGCTTTTATCACTGATTATTTTCTCCCATTAGTCCTTCTACAGTTCTACCCAGTGATGCCAAATAAATTTGATGATTTCCATGCATACAAATATACTAAACAAAGCATCAAGCATGAATCATAGATTAACGATTAGGAGTATATGAATACATGTGTATGCATGTTAGTCACACATGTCAAAAGGTTAATGATATAGTCCCCATTCATGAAAACGGAATTATGACACTACAACCACACACCAATGTTCTACTATTTCCGATCATCCCCTTAGTTACCACACCGTTCAACACATTAAGTCAACATCCTCCACAAAAACCTCAATAACTTTCACCATTAACAAATCACAATCCATCATTGTACATTTGTACTATAGTAGCTAAACAAAATCAGAAAGCAAGTAAGCCAACTATAACTCAACCTAATTTCACACAGTTTCATCGCAACTGCAACTACATAAGCTCAAATTAAACCGATAAACAGTAAACAGAATCGGTACGGAACTAATTTCACCTAATTGCAGCAAACTACAACTCAATTTAAAGCTACAAGCAGAAATTGAACGTGTACGGTAGTGAAGTTCACCGTTTATTAGATCTAAAAGCTGAAAAAGGAGCAGGAGGTTGAAGTTGAAGTTGAGCTGTAAAGTAGAGAAAACCCTTGATAGAAAAATGAGTGTGTGAGAGAGAGTTATTTATATAAGGAGTATCAGCGTCACCAATGAGCGTAGAGTGGCTTCGCACGTGGGAGAACGATGGTAAATACGTGCGACCGACTAATGATAAATAGAAGTCGGGACTATTGAAGTGCCCGTGTTATAAGGCAATATCCGTATGTCATTTGTCGATTCACAAATAATTAGGTCGACTCAATTAAGCTAACACAACATCGTAGACTGATATCATTAATGTACTTTTAAAAGATTTATTATTTAATAGTGTTAACGGTCTAGTAATATAATAATTGTAGTGACATAAAAGTAAAGTGGGCCTAGATACTTATAAATATAAGATATATGTGGTATTTAGGGGTAAAAAATTGTTGTAAAAAATGAAAGATCTAAAACACATGCAAAGTTAAATTTGCATAAGAATGTAAACAAATCGAGTCATTTTTAAGCTACTCAATATATATTTTTCAAATAATATTAAGTCGAGTTTTAACAATTTCGGTTTTACATTAGATCTCGAGCATGAGTTTTACACATGTTATAAAAAAATTTAATATATAAATGATAAATATATATCTGTATATTAGATATTATTGTATGTATAAAATAACTAAATAACTAAATAATATATAGCATCTTATATATGAACTTATTATTACAAATATAAAATAAAATAATTATAAATCATAAAGAACCTAAGATTGTAGCCA
Organism: Flaveria trinervia; assembly: GCA_025506515.1. NCBI lineage: Eukaryota > Viridiplantae > Streptophyta > Magnoliopsida > Asterales > Asteraceae > Flaveria > Flaveria trinervia. Next base: position 100,645,426 of record CM046447.1, on the reverse strand, counting down.
ATGCTAAATATGTAGAAGACATTGGTCTGACATATAAGAAAATGACGAGGTCGTAACGATGATGTTGGAAGAGAGGGAGAGATGAACGCCATTTTAGCCATGCTAAAACACGTAGAAAACCATTGGTCTGACCTAACAGAAAAGGATGAAGTCGTACGGAGGGAGGGAAGCATGCCCTTATGCAAGGGCAAAGAAGGGCAAGTTTCGTGAAAGGCGGAAGAAAGAGAACATACTTATTGTAGAAAGAGATGACAGGGCAGTTGACAGAGAGCCTGTCAACTAGCCAGACGCCCGCTTATAGATATAAAAGGGTTAACAATCCATTAGAAAGCACCAAAAACATGAATTTCACTGACACATGAAAAAGAAATCGAATAAGGGATTCCATGAGTGACAAAAATAAATAAAACCCGAGGCAATACATTTTCTGAATAAGTGTTCTATCTCTTTATAAGATTATAATACATTCCTAATGTTCCCCTCGAATTTTGCTTCAATGTCTTTGTATTACCCTGAGTTTAGCACTCCTACACCGAACATTCAGTTTCTCTTCATCTTCGGAAGGTGTAACTGGCCTCTTCGTGAGGATTGTTCCACCGACCCCGTGGATCATCTGTTTGACCCATGATTCTTTTTCATCATAAATCTCAGGACTATCATTTCTGTTGTCATCAACTATATTGGTGTTAATGATGTTGAGAAACGTTTGTTTTACGATTCGGTCCTCCAAACTGTGAAACGATATGACTGCAAGCCGCCCGCCAGGTGCAAGACAGCGGTAACAATCGTATAATGAAGACTCTAGTGTCTTCAGTTCATCATTGACGGCTATTCTTAAAGCCTGAAATACTCTTGTTGCTGTCTTTATCCAACCCTGCCTCCCTCCTGTAACATGGCATTATTACAATATAATCTTGTGTTTTTAAAAAGAAATACACTTTGGGTGATTTTCTTTCAACCCGTTTGACCCATTTCCATTTTAGCTACTTTCTTTCAACTTACACCATTTTACCCGTCAGAAAAGGGATACACCACAAATCGACCCATGTGCACAAAAAAGGTTTGAAATTACCATCTGCAACTTAATGATTTATATGATTAAATAAATTAAGCAATTTAGCAGGCATGCATGCATAAAAACCAATAACCTTCAAATGAGAAAATCCCCACCTTTTCCACCAGATGTACAACTCCGAATTACATCAACTAGTTCACCAGTAGAATGCAATCCACCACTTAAACGGGCCTTAACAATCCTTTTCTGCAGAGCCCGCCAATTGTTTTCTTCCCCATAATCACGTAAAATTTGTCCTATTTCTGCCTCTGGCCATGAATTTAGTATGTCTTCGGCTGTCAAGCTTGCCTGTAATATCCCTGTTTCAGTCAGTCGAGTGAAACAAATGTATGAACATTCTGCAAACTGGCTATTAATTTATAACACTAGCAAATTCGGAAATTTAGAACACAAATGTAATTTTCTTTCAAAATTTTAATCTGAAATTAAACTATTTACTCTTAAATACTAGCCACAGTAACATGCCAGTTCTGACCTGAGGATCCATTCTCATATCAAGGGGACCATCACAAAGCACACTGAATCCTCTATCGCCATTGTTTACCTGCATATTAAATAGATAACATCGCTTTTACATGGACGAATGTCGTTGTGAAACAGATAATTAATACATGACTATAAGACTTCAGTAAAACTGTACATATTAAACATCAATGTTCAAGGTCCTAGATGCTTAAGAAAACTACTTCAACATATTTAAAGACAAGCTAGCTGAAACATGAATAAAATGTGTGTGTGATTACTGATTACATGAACTGCTAACACCCCTCCCTCCCCCTTTTATCTTTACCTATAACAAAAGGTTTAACAATCTACATACCTGCATGGACGACATTCCCAAGTCCATTAGGATCCCATCAACCCCTGAAACCAGAAGCTTCTTATCAACCTCAGATAACATCAGCCTGATGTTCTTAAAATTTCGCAAAAAGGTGTGTGTTTTTAAGTTGGAATTCGAGTCACAGGAGTTGGTGGCTGTTCGGATCATATCAATCTTAGCTTTTGCCTTTTCATGGGCAACGGGATCGCAATCCAGTCCAACATATGTCTGCATTTCTGGATGAGCCTGAATTATCTGTCATTTGCAGCATACACAAGAGCAAAAAAACACCAATTTGAATCAGAAGATACATCCCAAGAGACACCACTTCTATAAATTATCAGCTACCAATATCATGAACTTAATGTTCTTATCTATAAACATAAGCTTGTGGATTGAACATCTGAACTAAACAGTAAACAGGTATTAATATCATTTCCATTTGTCCAAAAACCCTAGTTTGTAATCTCAATCACATCAAAGCATCTTAATTCCGAAATTGGGATAAACTACAGTCACAAATAAGCAAACAACAACAACAACACTAGCTCTTAGTAATCAAAACACATAGTAGATAAATTAGATTCACATACAGCAGAAGAATGTCCAGCAGCTCCAAGCGTACAATCAACAAACGTATGAAGCTTACGAGAATCAAAAACCTCAAGCACCTCACCGAGCATCACCGGAATATGACTCCCGGTGTCACCAAACTGACGAAAGGTATCCTCATCGAACTTCTTATCCGATCGCGTCCTCCTCTTAACTACTGAATCTATCAACACTTTCCGACTACTACTACTACTACTACAGCTAACTGAATTGTCTTTTCTGTTTAGCTTTTTGCTGTTACGTGTAGAAGAAGATAGGGTGCTTGAATAACCGGCGACGGCGAGAATGGAAGCGGAGATGCGGCGGCGGTTGTGGTGTAGCGGAGGGAGAGTGGGTGATGGGTGAAACAACAGTTGCTTCACGGCGGTGGCCGCCGCCGTGGCAGCTGCCGTAGCGTGCGACGACATGGTGGATCAGTGCGTCGGCGTCCACCAAGGGTTAAGTACACTAAACCTGTATTTTTGTAAATTATTTTTTATGGATATTAACAAAAGATATTTAGAAAATGAAAAATGATTATAAATAAAAGATAATCAGAAGAGAACAAAGAGATAGGAAAGTATGAAATCGGTTCATTCTTTATGTATGGATCCCCATTAGAAACAAATCTCGGTCATCAAGTCGATTTGTTTTTCTTTTTTTCGTTAGATGGTGATTACCAACTGTTGTATGAAGTTTCTTATATTATGTGTATAATGTTATATTTTGTGTCGTCATTTCTCAGAATCTACTCTGTTCGTATAACAATAAATGACAATGTACGAGTTAAAAAGCATATTAGGGAACAAAAGGTGATTCGTTTGTGGTGGTTATCTAGAACTATGACTTTGTAGGGAGTGTTATCTTCCTATTAATGTATCGTAAATAAAGAATAAATAAATAATAATAATAATAATAAAAGGGAAACTAATTCATTCTACTAGGGTTTTCATATAACATATATACATCATGACTTTTTACATAACTATCAAATATTAAAACTAATAAACATTGGGTTGGGTCTAAAATATTTGATATTTATCTATGTTTGTATTTCTCACATTAGTTATCTTTGACTTTAAAGATTCTTGTCTTACAACAATGTTTAGAGTCGTACTTATCCCCACAGGTTAAGCATTTACTATTGACATAATGGCTTTATTTTTTTCATCGGTGTTGTGGCTTTTAATGGGGTTTTTGATGGGGATAGCCAGGTTAACGGTGCTTGAAAAGGCTCGTCTATTGTTGCGTTAGTGGAATTGACATTTTTTTATATGGTGTGGCATAATTTGTATTCAAACTCGAGATCTAGGCTGATTGCCTTATAAACATAACAAGGTTTATGAATACATACATCTCTACACAACCCATTAAGGAAAACTCCTAGCACATGATCAGAGTTTTGCAAATTTAAAACTCTGGTTAATCTATAAGCAAACTCTTACCTATATTCTTGAACGAAACCAGTTTGTTTGAGGCTACAAAGGTTCTTGTCTAGATTTTGGAATTCAAGCGGCGCGAAGTGCTTTTATAGTGCATTTACTAATTCTTCACGATACATGATTTCTTGTTCTATGGATCAATTATATATCCAAAGCATCTCCATCTAAATGTATGTTGTTGCATCTACTTTCTCTTCGTTAAGTGTGTTGTAAAATCGATAATATGTATCGACTTTCAAAACCCAGCCTCTTGGATTCCCCATCAAAAGCTAGAAATTTGAATTTGTGATAGAGGAGGATGTTAAGACTGGGATAATTGATATACCATCTTCCATAAGGACCCCCATTGACTACAACATTTCTCTTGTTTGACTGCTTGGAGTTTTAATACAGCAATATCTTCCTTTAAGGTGTTCACCGTTTCAAGCTTTACACCAATTGCTTCTATTTGTGTGGCCATCGGATTAGGGGGTTGTCGTCTCTGTTCTAGGTCCCAATAGCCGGTTCAGTACATGATTGTAGATGATCTTGGTATCTTTCTATATGTTGTCTCTTTTAAATTATGCATAATCTAACCCCCAAAGTCACGCTCAATACCATAAAAATTCTAAAACTAAACACATATTTAATTTCATACCCGAACATCTGTCAAATTGCCTGTTTGTTTTAAGTTTTTCTGTGTGATAAAGGATAAAAAAAGACTACCTTGGTTTATGGTTTAAGCAAGGTAACCCCTTGCTCAAGGTTGAGAAAATTCAACGAAGTTTTAATATATTTTTACATGATTAAAAAATCTCATGAGTTTAATGACTTCAATAAGCCAAAAAAGTATATTCTTGAGTGGTTAAGTCGACAACTAGAGCAAACTATTATTGACATATTCTTTTGGTTAACCTCTGACTTATTTTTATTATTAAAAAAATATTTTTATTTTTTTTAAAACAACAAAGATTATTCCATACGAAGACCAAATGCAGTTCGTGACAACATATCCTACAACGTATATTTTATTCTATAAACATAATTTTATATCAAAAACGGGCCACATGAAAGAGTGTTTAATACAAAATTACATTTAAGCATGTACAACAAGACATATATATTCACATCATATTTGCTATCTTGACATGATGAATTTTACTTATGCCGAAGGTAATGAGTTTAATATTTGATATGAGAGGACATTTACTAACCTAGCGCTATCAAATTATTAACCACTAACCTGTCGTTTAAAAAAATATATCATAATTGTTACCTAGACGATTTTTTTACGACTTTTATTTTTCAAAATATATATGATTGTTTTTCATACGTATATAACTATCTGAATGATCATATCTTTACTCAATTGGTTATGTTTAAACACAACCTAATTATTTCAAAACTTCCTTTGGCTTAATGGTATTATTTACTAGTAGATGTTTAGATATACTTGATTTTTATTAACAACCACTTACATAATCTAGTAACAAATATACATAAAAATCAACAACCACTTACATAATCTAGTAACAAATATACATGCTACTCATCGTTAAAGTAATAGGTTTAAGTCTCACATAAAACACAAAGTTAAATAGATTTAATTAAAATAAAAATCTGTTTTTGAAAACATAAAAGCAATTTGTTTTCTTTTTGAGTGTCCACACACATCCAGTTGGCAATATCGAAGACCATGCTGCTTCACATTCACACAACCTGTTGACCAACCAGTAGAAAGATAAAAATAAAATAAAAATAAAATAGATGAGTTTATTATGTTTATGTGCATCCTCATACTTATCTTTATTCCTCCACAACTTTACTCTCAAAACCCCAATCAACCACCATCATCATCATCTTCACCATTTCCCCTTCAACCTCCAGTCAATCCACCATGGATTCACCCTCTCAACCTAACGGCACCAATGGATCAACACCTCCATCACAGCCCAACATCAACGGTCACGATCGTCGAACGTTTTCAGGCCTCGGATCTTCCAATTTCATCGGGAAGCATCGGTTAGCTGCCATTATTTCTCAACAGAATCAACAAATTCAGGTCATTCAGGTAAGAATTAGATCGTGATACTTGTTTTCAGTTCGTTGTTTCACTGATCACACACACTGATTCGTTGAAGATGCATGATTGATGTGATTCAGGAGGAGCTGGATCAGCTGGAAACCCTTGGTGAATCTTCGCTTGTGTGTGAACAGTACGTGAATTCAAATAATCAAATTCATCGAGTATTTTATGTAATAATTGGTTCTCAGTTGGATTTTATTTGATTATCTGGTGTACGTATAGGTTAATATCGAGTGTTGAATCAAGTACAGATGCTCTGCTTCCTGTGTAAGAGTCTTGTCGTCTTCATCATTGTTGTTGTCTAGTGTATTTTTTTATTATATTTGCAAGATGCTGCAAATCATTGTTGTTATATTTGGTTTCAATGAATGATCGTGTCGTGCTGATAGAATTTGATGAACAGGACTAGAGGGCCTGCTGATGGTGGATGGGATCGATGGTTTCAAAGAGCGAATCAATCTTCATCGCGAAATCGCAGGCGTTGGATATGATATGATATGATATAATCTTGATCTTTCTGCTTCGACTTTTCATTTCTGATTTCTGTAAATCTTTGTTCCAGAGTTTAAAGAGTTTTGAATCCAAAAGGATCATGTTATTTTGGATTTAGTGACAATTCAAACAATGGGGAATTGATATTGTAAGCACTTTGTTTTGTTTGTTTATCAAGTGTACTTGTATTACAAGCATTCTAACTTATCCTATAAGTAGGTTTGAAACTCACCATCCTCTATTTCATGTGTACTATTAGCAAATCAAGTGGTAAATTACTTGTTTGACCCGTTTGCATTTACAAAATCTTGTTTTACTGTTTGACCGTTTGCATTTAGCAATTTATTGTTTTACTGTTTGACCCGTTAAAGATACAATGTTTTTGCATCCATAGGGTCCAGGAGGGTGTCAACTAACTTGGTCTAATGTACACAACCCTACATTGTATTTTTTAATAACAACTCGAACTAGTGACCTTTATTGTCCCTCCAAGGTTTACCCCTAACCTGTTAGAGATAAATTAATTCTAAATCAACACATAGATAAGTAATAGTTAGCAGAAATCGCAACTTATATAGTATGAGAAACATACATCAACTAGAATCAACTCATATAACACACATAATATGATTAGAAATTTTATCATAAACATGTGGTTCATGAATAGATAAGATAAAAAGTATTTACAAAGGTTCAGACTTCAGACCACTTTACTTGCCACTTATAAATTATATAAACTCAAGTTTATATTATAAAGCTATGAACAAGATCATGAAGGGGCGTTAAATTTAAGCGCTACCCTTAACGACTGCATCAACATCATATTCAGTGGCGAGAGCATCACCGCTAGCGCTTTTAACATCATCAAAATAATCTTCTCTTGCATTATCAGCCAACATGAGGGAAACCAGCCAGAAAAGAGCTGCATCAAGAGCTAGAAATGCACCACCACCAAGCAGCCCGGTTTTTGCTGTTGGGCAAGTTGTTTCAAGGTTGTAATGGACATTGCTCGAACGGTGTATGTGCTCCGTAATTGTGGGCCATAAGAGCATTGCAGCTGCTAGTCCAGTCGAACCCCTGCCATTGTGGTAAATAGGTGAGAACATCAATGACGGTCACAGAAAGGGCGTGCCAGGGTGGGCCAGGCCGGGCCAGTTGGATAACAGGTCATTGTGGGGTTTGGGTTGAAATGGGCCAAGTCAGGCTGGATTGGCCCAATATTAATTGCTTTTTTCCTTCTACTTTTTAACAAGCTAACATGTTCACTGTGATTACATGATGACTACAGAAACAGTATTATCATAATAATAATCCAAATCTTTGGTCATGCATAAAAAATTGGTGGTCGCTTTTAACTCAGTTTACCCATTCCTCCTTTAAGTAAAATAAATTACGACTAAAACGCAAGTCTTATTACAAGTCTCTATTTATCCAGAGTCCAGACAAAAGCCACAAAACTCAAGTCTTGTTTTTCTTTCTTTCTTTTTCCTTTTAAATATTTATACATCTGTTTCCATTAAGTTTATTGGTAATTACATAGTGCTCTTTAAGAGGAATTCCAAGTATTTTTTTCATCTGATTACTACTTTCTGCAACAATCAACATGTAGAATTGAAACAGTATACAAGATTAAGGTGATGTGCACTTACAAAGCAATCAGGAAGAATACGAAGAAACTGGTGCTTTGAAACAACGCAGGCAAAGGAATTGATTTCCCTTTGTAAGGATAAAACAACGACAGCCCTCCAGCCAAAGTCGAGAAGAAAAGAAACCCAAATGACAAAAACCCTAATATCACTGTAGGATCTGCAGGATACTTGCAGATAACAACATCCTTCCCTGTGATCGGGGTTCCAGATGCAGGCTGCAGATACAAAAAAAGATAAAGTTGTCACAAAAAACAAATTGTTAGCGTTACGCTAATGGCCGGTTGATTTTCTTTTCATAAACATATGATATTAGACAACTGAAAGGGTACCTTTTTGTTTTCAGCAATAACACCGAGTATGAAAGACAAAACTCCAAGGGTTCCAACGAGTATAGACATTCGTTTGGTGGTAACCTCCATTGCACGTTATGTAATTTAAATCACTCTGTGACAGTCAAGTAATGAATTCAAAAAGTTTACAGTGAGCATATGGCCTGACTTGAGGGATATCAAACCAGTGATGAAAAAAATTGTTACTCATTTTAATATCAAAACACATAAATGTAGCAAACAAGTTGTCAAAAGTACCCTAATCAAGTCACTATACACCTAGAAACATACACAAACATACTGTAAAATCTCAAGTGAAACTGATAACATGAAGTAACAGCATGTATCATTAATCTTGATGTATGAAGCAACTTTTCATTAATATGTTTAAAGCATCAATCTTGAAGTTGAAGAGTAACAATATGACCTCCAAATTTCAAGGCATAAGGTAGCAGGTTACTTAACTTCGTTTGGATTGATAAATAAACATCAAAATCATCAAAACGGAATAACAATTTGCACTAAAAAGAATGCAACTGTAACTAGAGTAAAAGGTTACCCTTTTACATCCCAAAAAAGTTAACACTGCATACTAATGATCTATTTAGTACTGGTATCTAAATTAAATACATATGCACACACCATGAATCATTGATTCTCAAAAAAATAAACAGAACCCATAAGCAAAAGATGCATTCACATACTCACATGTTCTCACAAACACACAACAAATTCACCAAAAATCAGAGAAAAAAAACCCCTAATTTTATCTCCAAAATTCTTCAAATTCACACCCACAAAGAAATCAACATCAAGATTCACATATTAGAAAGCTTACAATAGTCGAATTGACGTAACTATTTTCTATGAAGTGATCAGGATTCAGTAAGATAAGATAGAATTATCAAACCCCAGAACGAATTCAGATATGTATGTACCAAAATTGCAGATCTTCAATAAAACATTAGTAAATTAAGAAACCTACCTCTGAACAGCGATGGAGGTAAGCAAACGTATCGTGTGGGATGAATGTAAATCAATATTAAAATCAAAATCAAAATCAAAATCAAAATCAAAATCAAAATCAAAATCAAAGGAATAGGCTAATGGAGATGTTTTTATAGTCAACGATAGTAGAAGCCCTAAGCAAAAAACAAATCGTCAATTGCCGTAGAAATAGGATTTTTAGTTGGGATTGAGAATCACTTAGGATATACTTAGTTAATTAATTCTAAAATTTCAATCTTTGGCTTATTATAGCTGTAATCAAGTCAAGCTTAAACCTATTACAGCATCTACATTAAGGGGTTTTCTTTCGTTCAGTTTGAGGTGGAAAAAGCAAACGAACATCACACCATTGGAGATAAGGTTTGCTTCTGTAATTTGCTTTTCATGTCCAGAATTCCAAACCCAAGCAAAGATGAGAGTGTGGAACCCACCACTATAAAACATATGTAATTTAATGTTTTAGAATTAAAAATAGGTGATGATTTGGAAATGGAGGCGTGTTTGAAACTGGACATATTATTGGAGAAAATACAAGAGTTTTTAGTGTTTGAAAGTGGACGAGTGAAAAGTTGATGTGACAGTTGATGTGTCACGTTTGATTTTAAAATAGAGGTTTGTTATTGTAGATGCTCTTAGAGTTGTATAATATGTTAGGTTCAATTTAGATAGGTTTAAGATAAGGATATTTCATTAGATGTAGGAGTATTTCTGAATTAATATTAACTAGGTTGTGGTATTCGCGCGTTGCGCCGGTTCCATTGAAAGATTTAATTTTATAGATCAACACGTTGATAATAAAAAGCACGTCACAACTGTATATCAAGAAATCAAATTATAATTTTAACCATAAATTACATTTTTAAGACGATATAACATTAAATAAAAACTTAAAAAAAATAATATTTAACTGAAATAGAAAAGAATGAAACTTATAAGTTTTGAATATAAGTTCATAACAATAACCATAATAATATTATATTAGATGCTGATTTTTTACATAAAATGAAAATAAAATATTTTTTTAACAAAAAAAAAGAAAGAGTCAGAAAGAAATAAAAACCATGCAGGTTTTTAAATTAAGAATTATAAAAATGAAAAATCATTTTCATGGACCCACCACTCTTAAAAGACTGACTCACATATAGCATTTGTGGTTGTAACTAATGCAACTCAAGTAGTAAATTACTATTAACAAACTTGTAAATGTTATATTATAAATAAAAAGATTCAATCTTGTTATATAATATTAGATAGTTGAGAGTGAAAAATACAGAAAATTTATGGGGATTGATTTGCGGAAACCGAACACAACCCTTATAATTTTTTTTATATTTTTAAAATGTTTGTGAGTGATGAGAAAGAAAATATAATGATAAATGTATGAAAAATATTAATTTAATTAAAAATAAAAGAGAAAAATTAGTTATTTTTAATGTAACTATAAGAATGAGGATGGAGATCAGATTGCAAATGCCCTAAAACTTAAAAACGTTCTTTATCCATCCTTAAACGCTTAAACTCTTTAAAAACAATTAAAGCTTTTTGATAAACTCGACCGATTAAACAAAAACTAATAGTTATCTCTTTCTAACAGACAATCATTACTAAACAATTAAATTGAACTTCTAGAATCACATCCAACCTCTTTGACTTTGCCTATATTAATCCATTAACATATAAACAAACATGATTAGTTTTGATACTTTTGTTTAGATAGCTGATACTCATGGTTAGTGCATACATGCTTAGTACAATATAACTTGTTCTACACTGGGTTTGTTTAAACTAAAAAAGAACTATGACGTATGAACAGAGAAGAAATACAATTTGTTTCAATCCTATAGATGAATTTATCATATGAATACTCCTAAAAAGATTAGCTAGAAGGCCTTTTTATTAGTGGGAAAAGTGCTCTCCAGAGAAGAAAGCGAAATCAATACAATTGTCAACAAAACTTCAGGGAAAATCAGAAGACTTGTCATAAGAATTCATAAAGAGACGCCTCTGTCCAACCTTAATAGTATTAAATGATTCTTCCATCCAAGCATGATAGTTGATTTTATGGTTTGAATTTAATCCTAGGATAGTGAATTACACTCAACCATGCTGGCCTTATATATTCATAACTATATTTGAATAATAGCAATGGGCATGACAGTAATTTAAAATTTTCAAACACACATGTCAAATACTAACTCAAGATAACTATATGTTCATAATTTATGTAGATCTTCCACGCTACACAAGCAAAAATATATGGAAGTTTCAAGGTCGATGCAATAGTTCGACTGTGGATTAACGACAAACACTCTAACCAAGATGCAACAGCAAGAACATGTTAATGTTACGACTAGGATTAGCCCATTGAACACACCTAACAACTTGAAATCCAAAGCTTGAGTATGCAAATCATAAGTCCCATCAGTAGTTGATATCATAGTTTGTCTGATATCGATCACAATATGACTGATATCGACCATAACCTTATTAGTGAATCTAAAAAATCAATAAAAGTATTCAATGGTGCCAAATCAAGTACATCAACATACATATCTTCAAGCCAAGACGTAGATGCGTATCAAATATAACCACTTAGGATTATATATATAGTAACCAGAGTCACGGGACCCCCAAACAACTCTTCTCCGGCACTTTGAGGGTAATAACAATGTAAATAAAAGGCAATGACAACGAATAATGACTTGTAAAATCAATTCCGTCTAATTTCAAATCTACAGTGGCATGGAGCATTGATTCTTTAGTTCTGAAACGCTAACCACTACATATGTCACGTACACCTCCTACAACTAGAAGCTTTCTTAGACCTCATCTGCTTCCTTTTCTTCTCTACCTAAAACAATCACCGATCTTTATCTGTCATTTTTCAAGTGAAGAAAGTGAGCCACATGAGACCCTACACCTCTACACCCTTCTTTTGATAGAAGGGTTATGGGCGACGAAAGCGAGCACACTACACTTCCATGCGTTCTTCATATGATGTTCATATGATGTGAAGGTTTGCTTGAACCATTAGTGTTTTTCAAGCAATCAACATCAAATGTAGAAGCTGTATTATTTCTTTGAAATTTGAGACTTTAAGGATGTTCATCATCTGAATTTTCGTATCAAGTTGTAAAGTGATTGTATAATAAAGAAATTAAGCATTGGTGTTTCAAAGAAACCGAGAAATAGGAACAATTGCCTTTGGTTGAGGGTGGCTTCTTCCTCTTATCTTTGAAGTTCTTGATGTAATAAGCTTCAAATTTCTTGATAAATGTTTTAGATGTTTAACAAAGAGTCCTTTTTCTTTTTATTAAAACTAGATATCCCAACTGTATATCAAGCAAGAGGAGAAGAAAAAGCGGTTGAAAGTTGATTATTATATCTACTTCCTAAAAACTTACTTAGATGTAATTATTTTAATTAATATCATGTATAATTACTGCCTTTTGTAAAATTATAGGTTATCGTAATAAATAAGTTTAATAATCCGCTAGTAAAACACAAAATACCACATATAACATATATATTGGTATGTATAATAATTTGTTTAAAGGGCTGTTTGACAGCTTCTTAATCAGTCTCTTAATGGTTCAGAGGTCTGAATGGTTCAACACTTAATGATTTAGACTGTTTGTTTCGCTAGCACATATCTGAATGGTTAAAACATTTACCTCTAAATGGTTAAATATTATACTGATGCTAAATGGTTAAAAGGTCTAATGCTGAATGGTTAAGACATATTATCTGAATCGGTCAGACATTTATCTTTGAATAGTTAAACGATATACTATCTCTTAATGGTTCAGACTTCTTAATGGTTCAAATCTTTTAATGGTTCAAATCTCTTAATGGTTCAAATCTCTTAATGGTTCAAATCTCTTAATGGTTCAAATCTCTTAATGGTTCAAATCTTCTAAAGGTTCAGCATTTAATCATTCAAAAGTTGTCACACAACCCCTACCCCTAAGGCTCGTTTTCCAAATTCCAATGGGAAAAAAAGAAAGTAATAAGCTTTCTTCATTTTGAAGCTATGATGATAGAGAAAGCTTCTTTCCTCGAACAAAAACCAACCTAATTTTTACCTAACAAATAATTTCCACGTCATATAACATAGATTACACCGTAAAAGACAACATAATATTTAGCTTAAAATAAACTGTCACCGCCACGTATCTTGTTTCAAGTGGCTAAAACTGAAACAATAAAAATAAAAATTGAAAATAAAACCTTTCCTTTTGGTGAAGCTCTTGATTACACATTTACACAAACACAACTGCAGATGAGGCTTCTTTCACAACCATAAAACCATAGCTTCAAATGGGCTGAGTTTTCCTCCAATCATCAATTGACAACACAACAATAGCACAATTGGTGCAGAATCTGTAATAAAGATTACAAAATCCAATATCTTTATTTGGATTATTGGTGGTATTGATTTGGGAAGTGCAGATGTTAGCTGTTGAAAAGGGGGAGTGTAATGAGTTGGGGTGAATTGATCTGGTTAGTTGCAAGGTCGTTAAGACCCCCACCTCCATCATCAACACCATTGCCCTCTGCTGATGCAACCTGTAAGTCAAACATATCTTCACTTTTGCTACAATCTCAACCACAATTAGATATTAAAAGCTACAGACAATTAGCAGGGATACATGTGAGCTTCAGGCAGTCTTCACTCTTCATATCAAACAGATAATATTAAAGGGAATATATAGGCAAACCAGATCTAGATAATGATGCTAGTTTTTTTGCCTATATTCACTAGATCTTGCATAATATAATCTCTTAGAACTACTTTCAGCTTGTAATCTTAAAAAAAAGCCTCAGTTTTGATGGATGACTTCATTGAACTGTAAATCACAAGACAACATCTGCTTGTATGTTGTGACACAACAACAAACAGGTTTTGCATGTGGATTGCAAAATTCGTGTGTGAAATAAGCAAAACTGATAAGTAGATGGATGCCTTAACTGAAATTTGTTTGCAATTTTCAAAGGGAACCTCAGAAAGAAAAACTTACCAGCTGCTTTTCCAGTTGTTCATTTTCTTCAGTTAGCTTATTTTCCTGTTCTCACAAATATAAAAGGAGGTAAGTTTGTATTATTGTGTTTATTTAAGCTCTGATCATTGTTGTTATGCGATGAACAGGATAATGGTATATGGTCTAACAGTAGCGAGGTGAATTAATCTTTAACGGCCTTGCAATTAACCAGATTAATTAGCCTCCACACACAATAAATCGACGACGGGCTGGGGTCCATTAGCAATCAAGTTATCACCACACACCCGTAATTATGGTATATTATGACGAACAAATCTTCATAAAGGTTGCTTATATACAGTTAAAGGATAATTTATGTTGAGGTAACCCACATATTTGAAATTCCACATAAGGACACCCAAGTGTGTAGTTAGTTGGTACCATTTTGGGTACCATTTTGGGCAAAACATGACTAATGATGAAAACACCTTAAATTTTTTACAATACAAAATACCCTTGTGCTTTTGTCATTTACAAATTTTAAGTATGTTTTATGCAGGATTGCTGTATAAATGAAACTGAGCACATACTTGGGTGATCTTGGATTGGACATACTATGAATGATTAAGTATAATTCTAATTACATAAGCAAAAGTAAGAAGCTAAATTCGTTTAGTATTCATTCTTTACGTAATACTCTAGCATCCCATTTATAGAAATTATGTCCAAACCATGGTATATCATTAAACTTACCAACTCCATGGAGATTAACTATCCACCTTTTATTTTAGTTACTCTCAAAACTTTGTGAGTGACTAGGTCCTCCATATTCAATTGTTGTTTGAAATTATACGACTACTCGTTAGTAGTTAGGTTCTCCTACCTTTGTTTCTTGATTTATCTATCAAGTCTTTACAAGTTTATTTGTACCCAAGGAACTAAAGCAAACTTTTCAAATGTCGAAGACCTAACAGATTACAAAATTGCTTTGTGAAAGTACATAGAGTTTTATCAGGCACAATCGATTCAAAGGAAAAGGCTGGAAAGTGGAAAAATGATGGGATTTTGTTTACATTGTAGTTGTAATGTAAACGGACTGGGCTTACCTGTCAACTAAAGTCTTATGCAAGAAGATCGGTTGGAACAGGTTTGGTGTTTTTTGTGCTTTCCACGGATAGTTTCCTAGAGAACACTCCTACTTTTCTGCGGCTAAGACCAAACTTGGTGCACATTGCACAAGGCTCTCGCATGTGTGGGCCCGGGGGTGCGGGCCACTTTGGGCTTGGCGCACCATCACTCATTATGATATAAATGTTTTTATCTAACTTCTAATGCAGCAACATAATGATACGATATTAGAATTGACCCTTTAATAAACCTATCACCAACATAATGATACGATTTTAAAGACGACAGTTCATCTAAAGTTAACTATTTTTATTATTTTAGGTTTGACCATACTAATCATGTCTTGTGTCATGAACCTCAAGAGTATATGCAGAGAAATCATAGGAGGGGCATACCTTTTCTTTAAGGATTGATATGTATTTCATCATCAGTTGTGTCTGCATAAATAACCAGTATTACAGTTAATTTATAAGTCCTTCTTAAAATATATAAGTAGGAAATTAGCTGTAACTACGAACACCTTCACACAAGCCGTGCAATATCACATTAGAATGGATATACCACAATAACCACTGGAAATGAAATCGAAGACCTTAAGAAATCCTAGTGGTTGCTAATTGCCAATCTTTTTATGAAATACTACAGTAGCTTATAGTTTGAAGAAAACAAAAACAGCAAGCTTTCTTGAGATCAAACTAGGTTCCTATTAACAAATGTTTAATGCAAAAAAATTAGAGATATAATTCTAATGGTATGTCTCCCTTGAATTTCTAATTAATTAATATTCCATGAATGGTAGTTTTCAATTCACAAAAAGTGGTGCCACACTAGAGTTGGGTCACAAACTCTTCTGACAATGTCAAAGTGCATAATTGTTTTCTATATGTGTAATTACTTGTCCAATTTTAACCCTTGAAAGGCCTCAGCCCAAGCATTTTTAATGCTTAGCGTTGATAACTATGATAGAGGGCATCCCCACATATACATATCTTACTCATATTCGTATACTAGATTGTTATCAGTCTCAAGGAAGTTGGACTGACAATGCTCAATATAAACAATAACCACGTACTGTAGCCATGTCTGCATGCTATATGCACCAGATAAACTAGGGCCTATGCGTATCCATTAATTTTATAGTTTTGAAATTCCATAGAACCAGAATTTCACGTCCAAAGTTTGGACGTTAAGGTGGAACCCAATGTACCAAAAACTACCCAAGCCATAGCCAAATCAAAAGTTGGCACATCAGTTGAACCCAAAACTATCTTAAAGAGAGGGGGGGGGGGGGGGGGAGGGCTTGAACCCCAAACTACCCTATCTACACACACACACTCGACTTTTTCAAGGGGTTTACAGACCCAAGAAGAAGTCTACTCGCACCACCAAGCCACTACACGAGTGACAGTACTGCTCCCGATCTACTCGAAACAACCCGAAGGTAAACCCGAGCTTGACCCCGTCCAGTCCCTTAGGGTAGAATCAAATTTACTATGGGAACTTACCATTCCTATAGCAAAAATATAGAAAAGGCATAGGGTGCTTAGATAGCATAGACCAATCAGGGTCACATTGTGCAATGGTGTAAAATCTAGAGACCGGTCATGGTTTGTGAAGGTTTGTCAATATTTATGAGTGATGGAGATCATGTTTTGCACCATCATTGTTAAGCTAAACTATATATGTTGATAGTTCTAGCTTTATGTAGATGATTTTTATCATAGACCCCATGGTGCAGGAGGGAGTCATAAGTAATTTCATGTGCCGAAAAATAGAGACACCTCCTAGGAAGAAAGGTGCGTGTTGTTTGGGGGGTTTGGGGTTACCACCCCTTGAGTAGAACTAGGATATGTGAGCTTTTATATCATATCCGGCAACTTTTACCAAGTCTTACCGGTATAAACTATTTTATGCATACTGGAATCAAACATACCCGATATGTCCTATCATAATGAACTATAAGCAGGGTCTGGGAAGGGTGGGATGGTGACAAGAAGGAGAGACCACTTCTAACGAGACCCTCGACTCTAAACGCTCGCAACGGATAATAAGACATATATCGTATGATAGAGTAAAGTTGTTAATCATAATGATCGTTAAACTATGTATATCTACTATTCTTTATTTTCATTTTGCTACAGTTTTGTGTTATCATAGTAGTCAAAAGTCGTAAATGGAGAAGGGCTCGCCTTGGTTCTATAAATAAAGTCAACAAGGCACAAGCTATGAGGCGCCTTTGAAATTAATGTTAGATAATATTTTCCAAATTGTTAACTCAAATAACAAAAAAGCCAAAAATAAAATAAGGACATAGACCCTAACCTATTTAACTACAACAAAAGGACCACCCATCTCTTACTCTTATATGTGTGTCTGATTGCGAATCTCTCCTTCCCCTCCCCTCCCCTCCTTTTTGGTGACTTGTTTTTTCTACTTGCTTCTTGAAAGATGGGGAAAAGAGAAACATAAAAGACTAACAATACAAAAAGCTTTGCTTTAGGCCCAAAAAAAAACCACTTCATGCAAGGCATCTCAATGTTTTCCCACCTTACTTTAGAGGTGAGCTTTGCAAACCACAAGGCTAAAAAGTTTGAAAAAGGCACACCCATGATAAACATGTAATATTAAAGGGAAAAAACAAAATTAATATGACATGAATAGAAAATCTAAAAATTATATCTATATTAATCACAAACTATTATTGATAGTAACTTTTTTGTTTTTTCCTTATATAATATTCAAATATTATATAATATTTTAGTATTATAATTAGTTGTAATGATACTTTGTTTTTCTCTGTAAAGTATATGTTTTATTAAATTCTAGATATATCGTTGTGACATGCTTATTCTTATCCACATTTTGATCTGGTTTTTATTCAAAACCAAACCGGGTCGATACGTGCGGATTTTCATCTATGTTTAAATAAATATTTTATTTAAAAATAATATGATATAATTATATAGAATTAGTACTTAGAAAAAAGAAAAGGACAAAGCAATGTAACATTAGGCAATTCTTAAGATACCAAAAGGATAAAAAGAGTGTAGTTCTTAGTGGTAGCGTGTCAAGTGTTGGTTAAGTTCCAGTCGTGCCTAGCCTAAGTACACGCCTCCATTGATCCTTATCTTGTGTCTTGTCTCATCGTGTGTCGCCTCACCTAGGCGTGCATCTTGTGCGCTCCTGACTAATCACATGGGTCTGATATATCATGTACCCATATCAGGTTGCTATGTGTGAACAGTTTTCCAATAAACATATATAGCAACAAGTCAATTAACGAGTAAAGTAAAATTTCGAATTAACGTTTTATATAAACAATGCTTCCATGGTGTTTTCCATGAACGCTTTTGACTCAAACATGTATGTGTTCTGGTTAAACTTGATTCAAGGTGATGAATTGGTAAACCAAGAAGTTAATTAGGGGATAGACGGGTTCACATGTGAGATAGTTACACGAGCTTTTGGGGGGATATATGGAGATCCTCGCAAGTCTGGAATATTGAGATGTAGAGGATTTTTAGAAGCCTAAATCTAGAAGTATTTTAGCATGCTTAGGAGTCTTTTATTAATATTAAACTTCATATACTTATCTTTATTAAGTTGGTGGGTTTAATTCATGCTTGAGCAGAAACATGTGTTTTGTTTAGCAAGGATTTATCTAATGTAGGCAGTGGCTTAAAGTTAATGTAGTTTTTCAGCAAGTCTTCTATAGTTGATTATCAATAATAAGAAAGAGCCACACTTTGTTTATGCAAATATTGTGTATCTTTTGTTTGTTTTCTTGGGATTGATTTCCAACAGAGTTTGGAAGGGATTCTAGAAGGTTATTCTTTCAAAGGACCCACTATCTTTAGTACTAAGGCATTTCACTAAATATATAGCAAAAGCACTACTACAAGCCCAATTAGCCCCAAATATACTTAATTATAAATCCTAACATCATACACACATCACTTCAGTATTGCTTTGTGCATGATAACCATGGATCTTTTAGCGAACTCTAACTTTCTAAAACCTTGATTTAACAAGAAACAACCATGATAGATGACCCCCTGGAAAAGGGATTTGAATAACTAAACATATAAGCACATGAAGTACTATGAATACTATTTAAACCCCAACACATACAACACTAAAACAGACTAGGAACAGAATTGAACGTAATCACCTTTCTCAACCGTGTTTGCGCAAGAGCAGCATCGAGTTCTTGTTCTAGTTGTATCATGTCATTCACAGAGAGCTCCTCAGCATTATTCTCTTCAGCAAGCCTGAACAAAGAATTTAATTTTATCTCTGCTTGATCCGTATTAAGGGACCCGTTTCCATATCCAACCATTTTGACCTTCTTTCGCATTATTTGTTGGACCATGTTTCTAATATTACATGTTTGTGTGTGCGAGCTGTGTAGACTTTGTTACCTGTCTACAGTCTGTAGAAGCTCTTTACATGTACGGAATCTTTCGCGCTACAAGAGAAATTAACTAGCTCATTAAGTCATCGATCCAAGACACGTATAATTAATGTTGTTATCAAATTAATGGGCATTGAGCAGATGCTTGTTCAAAACACTATAACTTACTAAATCATTGACCGCTACATTGGAGGTTGTCGCTTCTGCTTCAAGGCATTTTCTTTCATATCTAGAAAGAATATGCTCCATACTGAAATTAGAAGTAATTTTTTATTAGATGCAGCACATGAATTCAAATATCTTCCACCGTGTCGTACTCAATGATTAGATTATGCAACATTTTAAACATTCTGAAAAATTTCAATGCAGGGAATAAACTAATGATGAAATATTCAAACCATTGTGCAACACTTGTAAACAACTTATATATGCAATATTGCTGGCAATTGGTACGTGAATATTTTAATAGTTGTCCCAAATTGTGTATCTCTTTCATCTTGTGAATATCCAAAATATTATCCTTCAGTGGCTACATGGTAGCAGGACAAACAAAATAAATTTCCAACAGCACCAAACAATTATGTAAGAAACTCTACAATTAAGTCTCCCACAATTGCCGCCCTCGATCTATAAGTCATTTCTTTCATCATTGCGTACCCCGTGTTTGAGCTTTTATACCTCAACAAAAATTACGTAAACAAGAGAGTACCACATATAAGTCAGGCAAAAAGAGCTATATTAAAATGTGTGATAATGACTTTATAAAGTTTCACCCTATCAAAGTTTTATATGCAAATGGTTAACAAGAGATGGCCGGAATACATGGTGGAACAAAAACTAGAACTTTGAAGCAGAAACACGACCCAATGACCCAACCAAGCCCCACAAGGAGTAAGATCTATATCCCTAAACTTGAACCCAAATACACAAACTTGTCCCAAATCATCAATTACAAAAATCTCTAGCATGCGATGTTTTCTATGATTGCTAAGGTTAAATCAGAGATATGTGCTATCAGTAGTCTTTATATGTGCTATCAGTAGTCTTTATATGTGCTATCAGTAGTCTTGCATGAACATATTTCTTTAAGGCGTAGTCAACACCATTCCCATATAAGTTTAATATCTTGCTAGTTTACAATCAAGTTTCGGGACACTATTAATGATATTCTACTTGGATATGTAGCACCAATTAAAAAGGATCATTGGGTTGTCAATTTATAGCAAACCATTGGGATGTGCCATTCTTGTTTCCAATTACATTAACACCATAGACATTTGTGTGGATCCTTGTCTTCAAATATTTTCCACCTCTTCTATGTAAGAAGACACTCCACTTAGCAGATAGAAGTGGCTTACATAAGAAAATGTCCATATGTACAACGAATGCAAGAGCACCTTCCATGCCACCTTGCTTTACTTGGGCGGAATTATTACTAGACATGCATCATTAGACCAAAACAATAGGCATAATAGAAACTTGAATTTAATATTTAAGTTGAGTTTTAAAATTTTATAAGGTTCAAATATATCTAGCTAGAATATGCTTATTGTTTGAACTCTTGGGTTGTGGTTGTAGTTAAACTAGGTGTACTTTCTAATTTGCCAAATCTTGAGCATTAAATTGATGTTATAAGTCTTTGATGCATATATGAGTGCAATCAATGAATGACAAAACTTTCTTTTGCATGAGTCTAATTCTAATAGCTTCATTGCACACATTGATTGTACAATTCTCCTCTGAATAACTTATATTTGTGTTATTATTTCTGGCATAGTTGCCCCTATCGATAAGCTATTTAAGCATTTCCATATATGTCTTGAAAAAAGAATAACATTTGAAGAACTTCAACATCTTTTCTGCGGTTATGATACAAACAAACAAACATACACACTCAACAGAATCTCACTTTAGTTTGGGGGGTTCTCATAGGGGTTAACTTTACTGGAATAAAGAGACTCACGCCCAAAAGAGACTCAAAGAGCATTTTCTACAATTCTAATGAGTGTTTTAAATCCTTAATTAGTGTATCTCACGCCCAAAAGATTGAGGGGTTCAAATCTCTCATCTCACGGTGTCTGTTGCGATACATTTATTCTAGAAAATCTTAAAATCGGTTTTACAAGAGCAATATGAATAGTGGCCACAAGAACATTAACTCATACATTGAAATTACAAGTACAATCATGTGACTATCAACGAAAACGATCTACTAAACACAAATAAACAAAAACAACCAAAAACCTAATCATTTCCACCTACAGCAACGTCACATTTCGATCTGAAATCTCAATTGCAGATCATACAGACGATGTACGTGAATCAACATCAGCATAAAACCAGACGTACAGCACTCAATAACCTAAAAATTGACCTCCGTACACAACTGTGTACTACAAGTAGTCTATATATAACCACAGGTGCAGACATGATTAGGAAACATATTACCTAGAGAAATTAAAACTCTAAAATGTCAAGCACTAACATATATAAAAGAGACGATTACGATTCAATTGATCACCTGTTGGTACTTCCGCTGCAAGACTCGTAAAGCTTCCCTCGGGCGGAGAAGACGATAACAGCAACATCAGCGTCACAAAGGACCGACAGATGACGAGCTTTCTTAAGCAATCCTGATCTTCTTTTGGAGAAAGTGACTAACCTGCTGTTTTTATCTTCGATCCGCTTCATTTCAAGCTTCCGACGCCCCATTATTATTATTATTATTATTATTATTATTATTATTATTATTATTTCTTCCGGTGATCAATCGTCGATCGATCTGCAAGTAAAATAACCTTTGGAATTCTGGTGGTGTGTATCAGTATATCTTTTATCTTTATCTTCTTCTTATCCGTTGTTATCTGTTGTTGTCTTTATTGTTTATGCAGCCGATAGACCACAGTGGTTAACGGAGGAACCGCATGTCGTCTCGTGTGTAAGTCAAATTTTCTATGTAAATATCGTTGACCGTGACAGTACTCGTAACGCCAGCTATTATACTTGAATAGTCATCTTCGGTCGTTGTATTATTTTGACACGTGCTTTATCAAAACACGCCGCCGACAAAGAAAACTTTACTATTTTAGTAACTTAAACCAAATCGATATATAGTAATTTTGTGAGTGAACTGAGGAAAAATATCAAGTTAAGTGTATATATAAACAAGTTTGTTAGATTTATTTTAGCTTTTTAAAGAGATACTAAGTCAGATTAAAAATATTAAGCAGTTTGTAAAAAATAAAAATAAAATAATAGAAAAAAAAATCAAGTTTTGCCTTTTGCTTAGAGTTTCGAAATGGTTGACCACCCTAGTGCTAACTCCGGTATGTTTGGCTAACTTAGTTTTCGCATATATTAATTAACTTAGTTTGTTATATTAGTTTCGAAATGGTTATACTATTAACGTTATTTCGATGTAATATATGGTTGAATTTGTGTATAAGAAGATGCTTTGATTAGTTGATAAAACATTTTTATCATTTCTAAAACTTTCGTTTCAAGAAAATATTGTTTTGGAAAAAAAAATTATTTTTTATCTATATTTCGTTGTCTAAAACCTCTAGGTCGGTTTTGTAAAAATATTTTATATCTTTTATTTTTAAAAAAGAATGATTTTATTATAATTTTATAATTTAAAGTAGTTTCTTTGTTTTAAAAAAGTCATAGTTTTAGAAAGTTTTGTTTCTCAAAAAATGCTTTTCTAATCAAAATATTTAGTTTTTATTTAATGAAAAATACCTTTTAAAGAATTATTGATTCAAGGACTTTATTTTATAACACAAAGAGAGAAAGAGAAAAATTTGGAAATTACTTATTTGATTTTTTATAATTAAAATAATAGTCTAGGCGATAAAATAAATTAAAGAGTGAATGTGATATGTCATGTGTCAAAAATATAAATAATCATTAGTATAGATTTTAAATTTTTATTTACACATGGCGGATAATATTGTTAGAGGTATATAATCATTTGGTTTTTTATTTCCACACTTTCTTTTATAAACGTTAATTGTTTACTCGCGTTGTTAGGGGTATGTTAATCATTGGTTTTTCTCTTTTCGCACTTTCTTTTATAAACGCTAATTGTTTACTCACATTTCGTGAAGGGGTAGATCTCTACTTCTCAATGCATATATAAATACATTATTAAATATTTAAAAATAGAAAGATAATAAAAGAAAGCACACATACATTTGAAATAACGCAGAAGGATAAGCTCACAAACTTTTTGAGTTTTATGCTCGTTTTACAAGTTATACAATAAAAAAACTATTAATTGGGTTGTCTGAAATTTAATTAGGATTTTTTTAGATATGATCGACACAATAAATTATTTTGATGCAAAGATGATTTATATAGTTTTATATCTTAATCATATATTTTTTTTCATTCACATTAGCTTTCTCATCTTTGTCTTTAGTATTATACTAAAAACATTACTTTTTTTATTTTTAATTAAATAATATTTTATACCTTTATAATTATTTTTTTCTCATCTCCATTCATAATTATTTTCAAAAATATTAAAAATATTATAGAGTTTGAATAGTATTTCCCCAAATATGAAAATAAACATTAATATTTTTATCTCCTATACTCACAACCATCCTCTGTAATAGTAGACGCATACCGACTTAAAAATAAAAAAACTCTACTATGAATGCTTTTAAATTTATTAAATATTCTAATATAATAATAAACAACCATGCATTATTTATTTCGAAAAGAAGTTAACAGTACGTTGTTTCTTAAACATTATTTTTTTATTTTAAATAAGTTCTTTTGTAAAACAATAGTTATAGTTACGAGTAGTTTGTTGTCGGTATAAACAGACTTAATAAAGATGACATTATTGGACCAAAGTCTGCTCTCTTGCCTAGCAAACTCAAGTGAATTCGCTTCTTTGACTAGCGTACTCAATATGAACACCACATTCATCCGGTTACTATGTCACACCACACCTTCGTCTATAAAGGAACCGCTAGCCATTAGAGCGAATCTTAAGATCCGCTTATCACGTGAGCAATCTCATTGTTAGAATTTTTAGAGTCCCTTTGTATGAGTCACATTCCTGGTCAATATATGATGCTAAAAATAAACCAAGGTAGAGATACATCCGTTGTATTTATTACCCACCTATGTTTAGAATAACACTATAAAGATAGAAAGAAATGTTATCAAAAAAGTAGTGGGACTAAGGGAAGGATACGTATATTGAATTAACGAACAATCTCGTTTATAACCCCTTTTAGGATGTAGTTGGAATAATGGTGGGAACCGTTGTAGATAAGGCATTATAGATCTTAGCATTCTCCTACATTCTTGCTGCAAATTCATATGTTCTTATTGGGTATGACACTTTCAGACCAGACTAGGAGCAGCCGTAGATGGACCATCATCTGATGTGGGCCTTATGCTTTTCTGATCAAATGCTATTGAGAATAGTTATTGTTAGTTTAAAAAAAGTTATAACAGATAATGGATAATGTAGCGTGAGGATAGGATATGAAAGAATAGAGCTCAATGAAGCGCTCAAAAGACCTGAGATTCTTATTAAACAGGGCTAGTCAGCACCTTACCCTAGTGAAAGACGTGGTAACCATCTTTACTCTAAGGATAAGGGAATGTCTCTTTCAAAACTTTAGTGCGGTTTCAATGGATTTTGTTTCAAGTATGCCTTTTGGTGGTATGGCCTCACCTGACACATTAGCTGTCACACCCCGACCAAAGCGGCGGAACATACCGGGGCGCAACTAAGATTGTTTAAATGCACACGACACTATTAAAGTGACAATATTTAATCAACTCATTCATTCCATAACATGTTCTTACAAATACAAGAAAATAAATAGTTCTTAACTAATAACCTAACGGTCCAAAATAAAGTAACGTCTTTAAATTTCAATCAACCGATAATCAAACCTGTAGCATTGCATAAACTATGTTTTGTCAACATATATGTTGGTGAGCAATTCCATGACTTTATAAATATAATATAAGGCAAAAATCCACAACTCAAATATGTGAAGCCGTAAATAAAAGTGACAATTGAGGTATATTAATCATAAATAAATGAGGCTCCTTTCTAATTGATAAAACTACCATATTACAAGGAGGAGCGTATGATCATACTTATTGAGGACGAGGACGAGACTAAACAATCAAAAGCAATAAACATGTAGCAATTAATCATATGAGGTATATAACATACAATTGGACAATTATTCTAAGCAACACATAATCTAGAGGTTGTGGGTTGAGGATCTAGATGTTAAATCATTTTTTTGGTTGAGTAAGTGTGCTTGCTACCCCCAAAGTATAGAAGAGAAAACGGGGATGAAATTACTCACATGGAATAAAATGACGTTGATGAATAAATTTTGAATAAAATCCTCAAGTAAGCGAGTCTGACGGTTTTAACGTGCGTGTCCTAGATTGAAAGATCTCGAGTAAGTATTAAGTCTTGAAGATGAAATATAAATGGTATAAAAGTTCATAAAAATAAGGCTTGGGTTTTCGGGAGTTTTAGTTATATATTTACAAAGCGTGTTTAAATAACGTAAGTATAAAATGAGTTTTACAATAAAACGGATCCTTGATGTTTAGTTTTACTCAACCATTGTTAAGTTTTACAAATGGGAGTTGGTTTAGTGCTAGTATGCACGATCCCATTAATGTAAGCATCAAGGTCCGACTTACACTCTCTTAAACTCGAGTTTGAGACTTTAATTAATAAAGAAATTCGCTTAAACCCGATCTTAGTATAAAACCAAGTTTGGTTCCGTCATACCATAATATTATTAATACAAATAACATAAAGTGAAACATAAGTTAAAAAAAATTAGAAAAGATTTTTCTTTTGGTGTTTTGAACGGTGACTAGCTCGTTAAGATGATAAGTTCGACTTTTACTCGGGTTTATTCTTACCCAAAACTTGGTTTGAGCTAATATTTGTTCTAAAACTTCCAAAATCTTAAGTAATATGAGTAATATAAAGTAAAACATAACTAAAAAGACAGGTTGAACTTTTGGTGGTTTGAACATTGACTAACTCGTTAAAACGGGTGTTCGGTTTTACTCGGTTTTTACCCGAAACTTGGGTTCAAGCCAAGATTTGTTCTACACCTCCATATCAACCATATAATAACTAAAATATCAAGAAAAACTCAGATCTAAAGTGTTTGATGTAACATGGTCACTTAAAAATTATTTAAAGTGCTTAAACGAGCATTCGGTTTGGTTTGGTCTTTGACTCGGTATGAACCCGAGGATGGTTACCACATGTCCAAAACTATTGAACTAAAAATAAGGTAAAACTTCTAGATCTAAACTCAAACAGGAAAGTTAATCGAGTAAACTTCCCGAAAACGAGCCAAACGGGTCTAAAATGCATAAATATGAGTTTGAATGCCCACAAGACTTAAATAAATATGAAAATGGTTTTGTGAACATAAAATAACTTAGAAAAACTAAAAATAACCAAAATTACATACCCGAAATGATTTGAAATGCAAGATTCGGTTCCGTTGACTTTTTAAAGTCAAACTTAAGCAAAATTAGCTAGAACAACTTACAAGATCAAAAATTTTGGGAGAAGAAGATGAAAATGTGCAGGTGAAATGGTTGAAAATGAGTGGTATTTATAGAAAAAGATTAGGGTTTGAGGAAATGGGTAATGCGTTTGTCCGGTGGGTAAAATGGTGCACTTTGATTCTTTTATTTAAAATAAACTTTAATTTAAATAAATTATGAGTAGGTATCTACATATTTGGAGGGTTCTATAATAGTTATGGGTTAGCTATTGATTGGTTTGGATGGTTAAAATACAAGTCCGGACCTTAAACGAACAGAAAACGTTAAAAAATCTGATTTTGCTGAAACGAACTGTGGGTCACGCGACGACAAGTATGAAACATGATTACAACATAAAATTCATCATTTTATTAATATTCAAAGATCCGAAGACCAAAACGAGTCGGGTTTACAATACAGGATAACAAATACAAAGTTAGTCGAAAATGACGAATGTCACATTAACGGATTCACTTATATCATCAGTTTCATTCTAAGTGTGACTTCTGCCTCGACAACACCAGAATGACAAAACAAACATCACTGGGACGTGGTGCATCAACCAAAACCACTTGACTTGAGGTTTCTTTCTTCAAGGTTAATTAAGGGGTATTTTTAGATAATTCACCCCGACAAGTGTGTATACAATCCATTCTACATTCATTACAAATGTTTCCTGAATTACATACATCCTTGACAAAGCGTTTGAGAGACTCCCCACAAACAATTATAATTTCATATAGTTCATTACCCACCGCGTGTTGCGATGGTATCATCATACAACGTGAGAAATCATAAATTACAATTAACCTGAACCTTTTTCTGAAATAAATTTACGTTGAAACTTAGAGTAACTTGAATCTATACCGTTGAATAAAAATGTATTATATTTGACTCGGCTATTTTCAAAACAAATTTATGTCGAAACGTAGACGGACTGAAAGCGTACATAAATACATGTGCCGTGACGTCATATACAACATGATAAGATATAAATTACAATCGTCCCGACTCGTTCCAAGCTAAATTTATATCGATACGTAGAGTAACATAGATTTTTATACCATCAAATGAAACATATTATATTAGACTCGATACATTTCCAAACAAAATTTATGTCGAAACGTAAACAAGCTCAAAAAATAATCTCAACTCAATTTTGAACAAAATTTACGTCAAAACATAAACGAATATTGAAATGTAGATCACCACAAGACGTACATAAAGTTAAGCACAAACATATTTTATACTTGACCCAACTACTCGCTGAATAATATTACTTCAATACATAGGCGGTGTTAAAGCGTTTTTAAAGTTAAGCATGTATACATTTCATATTTGACCCGAGTCATTTTTTATTACGTTCAAATATAGATGGACTCAAATTTATATTGTATAAGGGTAAACACGAAGCTTTAAAAACTCGAGGGGGAAGAAAATAACATTCTATAAGAATTTTAAAAAGTGTTAGAGGGGTGAAAAGCGTAAAAAACGAAAGTCTAAGGGGAAGTAAAGGAGGTGGGAAACCCCATCGACATTTACTTTTAAACTCCATCGTGATAAAGTATAAACTATAATCGACTTAAATGAACGTGTTTTATATTAGGCCCGACACGTTTTCAAATAAAATATACGTCAAAACATAGACAAACTCTAAGCGTAAAAAACACTTTGCAACAATACCGTACGTGACATGATAAAGTGTAGATTACAATCGTATCGCTCGTTTCCAAACTAAATTATTAATGTCGAAACATAAAGTAACGCTTTTTTTTAAATTAAGTTTGCGTGATGCGACGTTTTTCAAGAAAAATAGAAGTGATTGGAAAAAGAGAAATATCAAAAGAGTAAAAAGAAAAAAATGAAGAAAAGAAAACCAAAAACAAAAAGTGCAGCTCATTAGATTCGAACCTAGGATGATAGATTAAAAACGATAATTCTTAACCACTCTAACCATAAAACACTATATTAACAAATTTGAAACATAAAATATAAGATGACTTTAGAAGGAACTTTTCCTAAGAGACAAAACTTGTAAAAAACTAAAGTGCAGAAAAATAAATAATAACACAAAAAGATGCAAAGAGAGTAAAACGGGTACAAAAATAACATAATGAAAAGATAGGTTGCCAAGTCTCGAATTTGAGCTGGTGATATAAATAAACGAGTTACTTACTCCCAAGCCAATGTCCATTTTGGTGTTAAGAATGAAACTCGCGTATTATATATCAAATTAAAGTCATGTGAAATACACTTCAATTTTCTTACTTTCAACTTTGCTCTACTATACTTTTCATATTTTTTCTATTTTTTTTTATGTTTCGGTCTAAATATACGAGTTAACACACCGCATACGTACGTGTGTTGTTCAATGTTTTCTCGCTTATTTTTTCCGCATTTAACGGCCCCGTCACAATCGCTGGTCCTATATTGATTAACTTATTGTTTTATATGTTTTATGTTCCGCTTGCGTCACTGTGTGGTTAAATGTTTTTACGTCCGTCTTTTATCCGATTTATAATTTTCGTTTTTATGGTTTTTTCAGTAGCAACTAGTGATCGTATTTCATTAGTATCACTTGATATAATTTTAAACCTCCTATTACAACACAAGAGATTTAATACTAGTCATAACCTAAAAACCACCGAACCATAAATATATAAAATAAATAAACTAGTTATTAAAAAATAGTTTTCTCTTGATATGATTTCCTTTCTCTCTCTTGAATATTTAAGTCTCCTAATGAAATATTGCTTTTTGGCGGCATGTTTCTACAAACCACGTGTCTAAAGGGTTGCGGTGCCCGGAGATAAGTACAGTCATTGTCAACAACATTTACACGTATAATTACAAGAGAGGACATGCCTCCTTCGTTAACCACACTGATCTATATATCGGAGACATATATAAACAATATATAGAGACAACAACAGATAAGAAGAAGATAAACATACATAAAAGATATACACACACCACCAGAATTCCAAAGGTTAGTTTACTTGCAAATCGATCGACGATTCACCAGAAGAAATAATAATAATAACAATAATAATTATAATAATAATAATTATGGGGCGTCGGAAGCTTGACATGAAGCGGATCGAAGATAAAAACAGCAGGTTAGTCACTTTCTCCAAAAGAAGATCAGGATTGCTTAAGAAAGCTTGTCATCTGTCGGTCCTTTGTGATGCTGATGTTGCTGTTATCGTCTTCTCCGCCCGAGGGAAGCTTTATGAGTCTTGCAGTGGCAGTACTAACAGGTGAATTGAATCGTTTTAATTATATATATACTCTTTTGTACGGAGATTAGGTTTTAGGTTTTAATTAACTGTAGGGTATCTCTGTGATATGGTGTAGTATGAGGATGGATGTATGTTTCTAGGGCATAATATGTCATTTTATGTGCGTAATTTGGGATTTTTATATTGTTATGGGTTGGGTTTCTTTCTTGTGTTGATGAACTCATTTACAATCAGTCCACTTGACTATAGATACATAACAATGCTTATGTATACGGTCTAGGTTACTAAAGGTACGGCAACTATGATAAGTAGGAACACAAATCATTCATAGAGATTCGTACTATCATTGCACTCAATGTAGTTCTTAGAATTGCAACCTAATTATCCTTTTGCTGTTGAGGCATTTTTTTTACTGTTATATATTTTTGATGGTTTTGTGGTTGAGCTCATGCATCAAAGAATGAAGGTGCTCTTGCAAAATAGCACGTCTAGCAGTACTTTCACCACAAGTAAAGCAAGGTGGCATGGAAACCACCCTTGCAAAATTAAGAAGGGTTAGATACTTGTTATATGCATGGAACATTCTTTTATGTAAAGCCAATTTGATTTGTTCCTTAGGTGGGGTCGATGGAAGAGGTGGATAATATTTAAATTCCAGGATCCACCCAAATGTCCTCATAATTGGAAACAAGAATGGAACATCCCAGTGGTTTGCTAATTGGCATCACAATGATCCCTTTTGATGTTATATATCTAAGTAGAATATTATTAGCCACTACAAGAATAACTACAATAGATGACGTGCAAATGCACGTCAAGAAAGGGTCAGTCATAAGTCATAAATGAGAGATGACATACACATACGCATGTCTTCATTGCAAAATGGCAAGACATTGGACATTAATAGGAATGGTGTTGAATGCACCTTAATTAAAGGAATGTGCTCATTCAAAGATTATTGGTAGCACACATGTTTTATTTAAACTTTGCAATCATAGACAATGTGAAATGGATACGAATCTAGAATTCAAGTGTAGAAGGATATAGATTGATAGGACAAAAAGGTGGACCCATTTTGTTAGATTACCAAAGTGATGAAAAATGTTTAATCTTATGCTTAGAGTATCATAGAGAAATTGAACATACAATTTACGATCCATTGTAATCAGGGTCACAATAGTTCTATTCATCCAATATCTAGTTTTCCTACTCTTTAACTACATGGATCAATGTATAAATGTCATCCAAATCAAGGACCCCAACCCACTATCCACTTGTTGATTTCTTAGTGTAGGTGAACAAGTCTATTTGAGATGTAATTTGGAGATGTCTTTGTGGAGCCACGATTTACTTGTTTTTGCCTTGGAAGAAGTGTGAGGCTTCTTAGCAACAAAAGAAGAAAGACCATACACAATAAATTGGTGAGAGTAAGATCACAAGTAGCCTCTTCTGCAATTTGATGCAATCAATGTCACCATACCCCCATCCATCTAATATCTAGCAGGCCTATATGGAACAATATATAGGAACTCATCCAAATTCAAGGACCCCAAAACCACCAACCATGTCTCATTCTCTAAGCATTGGCAAAGAAAACTATTTGAGATGTTATTTTTAGAGGTATTGTCGGAGCCACAATTTACTTCTTTTGGCTCGAAAGAAGTGTGAGGCTTCTTAGAAACAAGATGATAAAGAGAAAATTTAGCAGATATTATCATCCAGGAGTTCTCCTAAGATTAGGGGTTTAACTAACTAGGGATTCAAGGGCAAATGACGGTGTGACCACTCAAGATATAATATATGAGTTAATCAGTGGTAAGAGAACCATACTAAACTAGTTCTTGCTAGTGGCTTATATGATTGATGTGGGACAACTTTGTACTCATTGGGTTCAAGTTTAGACATATAGATCTTACACCTTCATGGGGCTTGGTTGGGTCATGTTTCTTGTTCCTAGTTCTAGTTTAGGTTCTTCCATTTATTCCCTCTTTATTAACCATCTATCTAAGAAAGTAAGAAACTTTGATAGGGTGAATCTATATAATCTCATCATCACACATTTTTGTGCAGCTCTTTTTGCTAGCCTTGTACGTAGGATACTCTTGTTTAGGTAATTTGTTGAGCTAAAAAAAGCTCGAAGGCTAAAAATGTGGATGGCTTAAATAGGGCCGCAGTTGTGGAAGACTTAGGGGCTGTTTGGCAGCCTATTAATCAGCCTCTTAATGGTTCATATGTCTGAATGGTTCAACACTTAATGATTTAGACTGTTTGTTTCGCGAGCACATGTCTGAATGGTTAAGACATTTACCTCTAAATGGTTAAGCATTATACTGATGCTGAATGGTTAAGAGGTCTAATGCCGAATGGTTAAAATATATTATCTGAATTGGTCAGGCATTTGTCTTTGAATAGTTAAACGATATACTACGCCTTAATGGTTCAGACCTATTAATGGTTCAACACTTAATGGTTCAGACATCTTATTGGTTCAGCGCTTAATCATTTAGAAGTTATCAAACAGCTCCTAGCTATATAGTATGTTACATAATGGTTTTGTGCTGTTGGAATTTTATTTTTGGTTTGTCCTTATACCATGTGGCCCTTTAAGGATAGTTGGGAAACTCACATTTAACATGAAGAGTCTCCTTATATGAAGAAATGTATGGTTGGGGAAAACCTTGAAACATTCATGTACCTATTGTTACTGATGCATATAAAAGTCGAACAAGCATTGTCTAAATTAGTCTCAAGTCTAGTTTAATCCACATTCTTCAAGGTTTAAATATGTTAACATTAGTTGTTTCAGAATGTTTATAAATTGCTGTACATATTCGTGCAGTGCATATACAAACTTGCTTCTACTTATTTAATTTCTCTAACTACCTATGTCTCAGTGTGGACCGTTTTCTTTCTCGACATCGGAATAAAATCCTTGAAGAAGAAGAGATAACCACCAACAGAGCAGGCGACAATTCAGTAAGCACAATTTTTTAAAGAGATATTTGCCCATTGTTTTGCTAACAACATATGTTTGGGTTGATGATTTAATGAGCTAGTTAACTTCTCTTATAGATCGAAAGATTCCGTACATGTAAAGAACTTCTACAGACAGTGGATAGGTAACACAATCTACATGAGCTCGTACACATAAACATGTAATATTAGAAACAAGGTCCAACAAATAATGCAAAAGAATATCAAAATGGTTGCATATGAAAATGGATCCCTTAATTGGATCAAGTAGAGATTAAACTAAACTCTTTGCACAGGCTTGCTGCAGAGAATAACACTGAGGAACTCTCTGTGAGTGACATGACACTACTAGAACAAGAACTTAATGATGGTCTTGTGCAAACACGGTTGAGAAAGGTGATTAATTATGTTCAGTTCTGTTCCTAGGCTTTTTTATTGTTGTATGTGTTGGGTTAGAATTATCTTCATAGTACTATTTGCATCTTTAAGTTTAGTTATTTGTTTACCCTTTTCAGATTGTTATGAAGTAATCTGTTGTGGTCTTCTTGTTATTGTTATATTTAAGTCTTTAGGCCCTGTTACTAGGTAATATACTATTATCATCTTCTTGATCATGGATGTTGAAGATGAATAAATATTGTGGGATCATCCTTTGTACTTCTAATGTGAAAAATGAATAATATGGGAGGACTAGAATTGAAGGTTCATGTTTAGTCCTGAAAACGTTCACTGTGTATAATTAGTAAGATCTGCTTCACTGAAAGATCCAAAAGTATCATGCACACAAAGCAACACTCAGTGATCGATATGTATATGAAGCTAGGATTTTTGTTGAAGAATATATAGCGTAATTTATTTTTGTTGAAGAATATATAGCGGTAATTAAGCTGCCAGTAGCAGTTCTTTATGTTATATATATACACTTAGTGAAATGACTTGGTGAATGTACTAAATGTAATTGGTTCTTTGAAAGACCCATTAGGTGGATCTATTTATGTAAGATACTATTAAATTCTGATGATCTATGATTTTTCTTCACCAGAAAAAAAAATTAGGTTCTTATATTGTCAATGCCAAGATCTGGTTGCCATTAGTTGTGCATGAATCACAGTCTAAAAATCTACCCTTTTAGTTTGAGCCTCTCATCAAGAAGCAACTAATATAAGTACTAAACATGACAGATAAATTGGAACATGATGGCTACAACCAGAAATATGCTATCCTCATCCTTAAGGAATCACAATTAGTTGCTTAATGTCACATTGCCATCAAATAATATTATTTTTTCAATTATGGTGCTTCCTTCATGAGAGTGCACATCTTTTGGACAATGTAGTTCCAAAAAATGTGGAAAACGCTTCGAGATGTTTGAAGCATGTTAATTCTTGAAGCATGCATCAAGTGGTCACTTTTGCCGGTTGTCGCTTTCGTCTTTTTTTACCATCTTAGGTTGGGAGGGTTAGAGTAAAAGCATTCGTCTTTTTTACCATCTTAGGTTAGGAGGGTTAGAGTAAAAGCAACAAGAGAAGGAGAGAGCGAACTTAGGGCCAGACAAAAACATAAGATGAGAGCGAGAGGTCAGATGAGAGTGCGCAAAGCCAAATAGGAAAAGTGTCTTAATAAATAAGAAATAAATTGTGTTTAGTTTTAAGTTGGCTCTGAAAGAGCTCCTTGGGTTGTACTAAGATATCTAAATTTCTTTACTTGTATTTAAAGGTTAAAAGCAAAAAGAGGATGGGAAGAGCGAATTTAGAATCGGAGATAAATATAGGAAGAGCTAAGAAGGTTAATAGCTACAAGAGGAGGGGGAGCGAATTTAGGATCCGAAATAAATACAAGAAGAGAGTGAGAGGTTAGAGGTCAAATGTGAGAGCGTGCAAAGATAAGATAGGAAGAGTGTTGATGATAAGAAATAGTTTGTGACTAGTTTGGCTCTAAAAGAGATCCTAGGGTTGTTCTTAGATATAGCTGAACTTCTTTACTTATACATAAAGGTTTGTTGGTAGTACATAGACTTGTGTGTGTACTTATTTTATTTTAATATCTTATTGTTTGGTTTATAAATTAACAAGGTAGAACTTATTAAATTCCTATCTAGAATTAGTTTATAAGTATTCAACGAATATTTGGCACCGCATCCTTGACACTTCGCCTTAAAATCCTATCTAGAATCAATATTTAAATATTCTACAAATATTTGGCCCTACCTCCTAGACACCCTCTGCTCACGCCTTAAGCCAGTGGCTTGCAATAGAGCACCTCACGCCTTTCAAAACCAAGGCGAGCCACGCTGGCCTTACGAATTTGACTACTATGATAACACTAAAGCTGTACCAAAGGCAATGCACAAGAAAAACTGTGCATGAAAGTAAAGAACCCGAGATTTACATGGTTTTACCGATCACTATATAGGGAGCTTTTACCTAATCCGACCCACATAAATATCTCGATCTCTTATTAACTTATCACTTGGACCACCATGCTAGAGTCCTAACGAATTTTAATAAGAGACATTTATGTGGGTTGGATTAGGTAAAAGTTCCCATATAGAAAGTGATCATATTTTGATATTTGTTCTATGGATGGATTCCATGACCCCTTTGCTTCTTGGGTGCTCCCCACCCAGGTGCCTCGGCCATGCCACCAAACCCTTGTGAGCCCTACACTGTGGCACGGCTAGGCTGTCTGGTAATAATTTAACTTCACAACTAGATAGTTATAAAATCATCTACAAATAGAAGCATCAACAAAGCTTCAGTTAATTAATTATGGTTCAAAACATGGTCTACTTCATCGATAATTGACAACCACTATCGCCAAGCTTGCACTATTACACTCGGTAACTTCGGTTGGTTTGATGGTTTTTGTTACAACTAATTTCCTACCTATGGACTTCATGCACTGCCCAATGGTTTTTGTAGTACAAACATCCTAAATAGTGTGATACATGTGCGGCTTGCGTGATGGTATTCCTTAGTTACAACTAATTTCCTACCTATGGCACATAATATATTCAAAAGATTTGTCCTAGAGGATAGAACTAGTTGTTGGTAAGGGTTTACAAATTGACTTTAATTCTGATGTTTTATGCAGACACAATTGATGATGGAACACATAGCAACCCTCAAAGAAAAGGTATGCTTTTACTATGAGTTTTCTGCATATACATCTGAGTATGTTATTAAAGCCCTAGCGACAACAAAGTGGGTCTATGAGTTATTCGCATATACACTTGTGTATGTCATTAAAACCCTATAGTGACAACAAAGTGGGTCTATAGCGACGACTTTTGTCGTCGCGATAGGTTTCCTTTCTTGTAGCGTATGGATAAACGTGCAACCCCAAAATAAATGACCATTATAATTAAACGTGTAGCTTTAAAAAATATTATTAATGCACAATGTAATTGGTAAATATTCTTTACCCTTTTAAAATGTACATGATTTTATCGATATACAATTTATTTAGTTTTGTGGTAGTTTTGGAGCTGTTCATTAAGCTGCATTTTATAATTATACAAAAGTGTTCTGCAGAAGTAGTTAAGTACTTAAGTATAAATTGAGGTAAAGGAACATATACATCAATAATTAAAACATTTAAATCCTAATAATGTTATATAAAGCTGAGACAGTGAAGGCAATTAAGAGTGTGCTATATGCAGAAAAGTAGTGGCGTTCTGCGGATAAGCATTTTTGAAAAACATAAAAATCATCAAAACTTGTTCTAACAGACTTTTCCATTGAAATCTGGTTGTGGCTGAGAAAACTCTACATACTTTTTCATTGCAATTTTGTGATATACTAGGCCCTCAACATTTGAAAAATGTGCTTTAGTATCTAAGTTTCTAACTAAAACAAATAAACTTGTAAAGGGCTTCACAGATAAGTAGAAAGCCAAAGGTACGTAGGAGAAGCCAACCACTCACAAAAAACTAGTTTTATATATTTCTGAACAACAAACGAGTATCGGGGACCTAAGTGCTCACAAGTCGCAAAGATTTTGGACAAGTATAAATAGGAAGGTATACATTTATCCCTGATGAAGTTTGTAACTGCAAAAATACCACAGTTTGGACACTATTTCTATAATATATTGGGATGCTAGAGTATTATGTAAAGAATGAAAAGGAGAAGAATTTAGCATCTCACTGTTGCTTATGTAATTGTGTTGTATCCAATTGTGGATGGTATGTCTAATCATAGGTCACCCAAGTATGTATTCAGTTTCTTGATACAAAATGCTGCAAAAAACATGCTGAAATAATATTGTTAAGTGGAATATGCCATGGTT
The DNA here is from genome assembly GCA_025506515.1 of Flaveria trinervia. NCBI lineage: Eukaryota > Viridiplantae > Streptophyta > Magnoliopsida > Asterales > Asteraceae > Flaveria > Flaveria trinervia. Next base: position 100,607,351 of record CM046447.1, on the reverse strand, counting down.
TTTATATATAAAATGTTTTGCTTCTTAGTTCTTAATAAACCAGAACAGGGTATTTTGTTTGTTCAAAACTTAAGGTGTTTACAACATTAGCCATATGTTTTGGGCCAGAATGGAACCAATTAAATGCACACTTGGATGTCCTTATGGAAATGTCGAATACGTGAGTGACCTCAACACACATTATCCTTAATATGTATATATAAGCAACTTATATGACACTTGGGTCATGATTTGAGAATTTGACTAGAATTATAAGTGTGGTGATAACTTGATTGCTAATGGACTCCATCTAGTCGTAGACTTATTGTACGTGGAGGCTAATTCATCTGGTTAATTGCAAGGTCGTTAAAGTTTAATTCACCTCGCTACCTTGAGACCATATTCCTTTATCCTGTTTCATAGCATAATGACAATGTTTAGAGCTTGAATAAACGCAATAATACGAAGCTCATCTGCTTTTATATCTGTGAGAACAGGAAAATAAGCTAATTGAAGAAAAAGAACAACTGAAAAAGGAGGTAAGTTTCTTTCTGAGGTTCCCTTTGAAAATTGCAAACAAATTTCAGTTAAGGCATCCATCTACTTACCAGTTTTGCTTATTTCACACACAATTTTTGCAATCCACATACAAAACCTGTTTGTTGTGTCACGACATACAAGCAGATGTTGTCTTGTGATTTACAGTTCAATGAAGTCATCCATCAAAACTAAGACTTTTTTTAAAAGATTACAAGCTGAAAGTTCTTCTAAAAGATTATATCATGCAAGATCTAGTGAATATAGGCAAAAAACATTATCTAGATCTGGTTTGCCTATATATTCCCTTTAATATTATCTGTTTGATATGAAGAGTGAAGACTGCCTGAAGCTCACATGTATCCATGCTAATTATCTGTAGCTTTTAATATCTAAATGTGGTTGAGATTGTAGCAAAAGTGAAGATATGTTTGACTTACAGGTTGCATCAGCAGAGGGCAATGGTGTTGATGATGGAGGTGGGGGTCTTAACGACCTTGCAACTAACCAGATCAATTCACCCCAACTCATTACTCTTCCCCTTTTCAACAGCTAACATCTGCACTTCCCAAATCAAAACCGACAATAATCCAAATAAAGATATTGGATTTTGTAATCTTATTACAGATTCTGCACCAACTGTGCTATTATTGTTTGTTATCAATTGATGTTTGGAAGAAAACACAACCCATTTGAAGCCTCATCTGCGGTTGTTGTGTGTATCAATCCTTTTGTGTGTGCGCTTATTGGTAGCTAGGTGAATGTAATATGGAGATGTGGTAGCACTAAAATGCAATAGCTTCACTATAAGGAAAGGTTTTTTTGTAAATTTTACTTGATGTTTCAGTTTTAACCACTCACAAGAAGCTATCTGGCGGTCACATTTTGTTGTAAGCTAAAGGCTGTGTTCTACTTTTTGTGTCATTTGAGCTTGCATATGGTTGCCTCGAATTCGATAAAGCTTTGATCATCAGTCATGCAAGAGCTTCAAAATGAAGAAATCTATTTTTTCTTTTTAAATTGTTTCCTTTGGGATTCTCAAAAGACACATGGTGACTTTTTAATATTAATTAAAGAAATGTTGTAAACGTATATTTATTATTTAAAAGTCGTAAATTTCACTTATTTTCCAAAACCAAACTTATTAATTTTAATAATTACTAACTTTTATTTTCCAAAACTAATTCAGAGATAATTTACTAACCATTAGTATTTACCACGACATCAAAAATTGAATGGCGAAAAACGGAGGGTGGCAAACTGTTCATAGAAGAAAAAAGCAGGTGCATGTCTATGACGACGCTCACTAGAGTGTTCCGACAACCTTCTTCATCAGCAACCTCCCAGAAGATTGCACTGGCAGTATACTATAGAAAAGCTGCAAGTACTGTGGATGGATAGTGGATGCCTATGTTGCAAGAAAAAGAGACAAATTCAATAAAGTTTTTGGTTTCGTCAGGTTTCTTCAAGTGGAAGATGAAGAGCGTTTGGCCAGTGACTTATCCAAGGTGAAGATTGGGAACCGTCGGCTTCAAACAAACCCGAAGAGATTCAAGAGAGAAAGAAAACCTACCTCTACTACAGCGTCAGGACTGCCCAACATTCACAGCATGGATCTGCCAAAACTCATAACTCAAAACCCCCCGGATGTATTAATTGGAGCAGAGAGGACCAAGGTGGTGGACATAGGAGATGTTTCAATCTGGTCTCCTAAGAAAATTGTTGTGATAGGTGAAGCGAAGGATATAGTATCACTAACAAATGTTAAAAGAGTCATGGAAGCAAACAACATTGTTAATGCAGAGTTATCATACGTGGGTGGATTGCATTTGATGTTTCGTTTTAAAAGCTCAGTTGAAGCTAAAGGTTTCCTCGATAACATTGCAGCCCCCGTTCAAAGCCTCTTTAACAAGCTTTGGTTATGGAATGGGGAGGATATACAATGCCAACGAAAAGTTGGGTTACGAATCTATGGTGTCCCTCTAAGCCTTAGAAGCAGCAACACCTACTCCAAAATTGGGGAAGCTTTTGGAATGGTTATGTCCCAATCAGATTTCTCTTGGGAAGAATATGATGTTTCATATGGTAAGTGTTTGATACTTGCAAACAACATGAGCAACGTAGAGGAGGTATTCACTCTGCGCTGCAATGGAACATCAATCAAGGCTAGGGTGATTGAAGAAGTAAAATCACGGTGTCCCATCCAACATGAAAGTTCGAATTTAAACAACAATTCAGATTCGGGTGAAGAAATCAGAGACGCTTCGGCTATGGAAGATGAAGATGATGAATCGCTGGACTTTCGATCACCAGAAGACGACCGGTGGCTTTTGGACTCCCCACCACCTATGTTGATACCTAGGGAAGCTCAACAGTCCGAGGAATCAGTTGTTCAGGAATCAATGTTCGAAAAGGAATCCTTGGGACTTGGTGATTCTCCATGCGTCGACAGAAATAGGCCCATGTCTGGCAGCCCAAACACATTGTGCATGGAAGGCAATGTAACCAGGTCTAAGCCCAATGATCCTGAATGTGACATTCGTCATTTTCGACTAACTTTGTATTTGTTATCCTGTATTGTAAACCCGACTCGTTTTGGTCTTCGGATCTTTGAATGTTAATAAAATGATGGATTTTATGTTTTAATCATGTTTCATACCTGTCGTCGCGTGACCCACAGTTCGTTTCAGCAAAATCAGTTTTTTTAACGTTTTCGGTTCGTTTAAGGTCCGGACTTGTATTTTAACCATCCAAACCAACCAAGACCTAACCCATAACTATTCTAGAACCCTCCAAACATGTAGATACCTGGTCATAATTTATTTAAATTAAAATTTATTTTAAATAAAAGAATCAAAGTGCACCCTTTTACCCACCGGACAAACGCATTACCCATTTCCTTAAACCCTAATCTTTCCCTATAAATACCACTCATTCTCAACCATTTCACCTGCATATTTTCATCTTCTTCTCCCAAAAGTTTTGATATTGTAAGTTGTTCTAGCTAGTTTTTCTTAAGTTTGACTTTAAAAAGTCAACGGAACCGAATCTTGCATTTCAAATCATTTCGGGTATGTAATTTTGGTTATTTTCAGTTTTTCTAAGTTATTTTATGTTCACAAAACCATTTTCATCTTTATTTAAGTTTTGTGGGCATTCAAACTCATATTTATGCATTTTAGACCCGTTTGGGTCGTTTTCGGAAAGTTTACTCGATTAACTTTCTTGTTTGAGTTTAGATCTGGATGTTTTACCTTATTTTTTAGTTCAAGAGTTTTGGACATGTGGTAACCATCCTCGGGTTCATACCGAGTCAAAGACCGAACCAAACCGAACGCTCGTTTTAGCACTTTAAATAAATTTTAAGTGACCATGTTACATCAAACACTTTAGATCTGAGTTTTTCTTGATATTTTAGTTATTATATGGTTGATATGGAGGTGTAGAACGAATCTTGGCTTGAACCCAAGTTTCGGGTAAAAACCGAGTAAAACCGAACACCCGTTTTAACGAGTTAGTCAATGTTCAAACCACCAAAAATTCAACCTATCTTTTTAGTTATGTTTTACTTTATATTACTCATATTACTTAAGATTTTGGAAGTGTTAGAACAAATGTTATCTCAAACCAAGTTTTGGGTAAGAATAAACCCGAGTAAAAGTCGAACTTATCGTCTTAACGAGCTAGTCACCGTTCAAAACGCCAAAAGAAAATCATTCTTAATTTTTTTTTAACTTATGTTTCACTTTATGTTATTTGTATTAATAATATTATGGTATGACGGAACCAACTTGGTTTTATACTAAGACCGAGTTTAAGCGAATTTCTTTATTAATTAAAATCTCAAACTCGGGTTTAAGAGAGTGTAAGTCGGACCTTGATGCTTACATTAATGAGATCATGCATACTAGCACTAAACCAACTCCCATATGTAAAACTTAACAATGGTTGAGTAAAACTAAACATCAAGGACCCGTTTTCTTGTAAAACTCATTTTATACTTACGTTATTTAAACACACTTTGTAAAATATAACTAAAACTCCCGAAAACCCAAGCCTTATTTTTATGAACTTTTATACCATTTATATTCCATCTTCAAGACTCAATACTTACTCAAGATCTTTCAATCTAGGACACGCACGTTAAAATCGTCGGACTCGCTTACTTGAGGATTTTATTCAAAATTTATTCATCAACGTCATTTTATTCCATGTGAGTAATTTCATCCCCGTTTTCTCTTCTATACTTTGGGGGTAGCAATCATACTTACTCAACCAAAAAAATGATTTAACATCTAGATCCTCAACCCACAACCTCTAGGTTATGTGTTGCTTAGAATAATTGTTCAATTGTATGTTATATACCTCATATGATTAATTGCTACATGTTTATTGCTTTTGATCGTTTAGCCTCATCCTCATCTTAATAAGTATGATCATACGCTCCTCCTTGTAATATGGTAGTTTTATCAATTAGAAAGAAGCCTCATTTATTTATGATTGATATACCTCAATTGTCACTTTTATTTACGGCTTCACATATTTGAGTTGTGGATTTTTGCCTTATATTATATTTATAAAGTCATGGAATTTCTCACCAACATACATGTTGACAAAACATATTTTATGCAATGCTACAGGTTTGATTATCGGTTGATTGAAAATTTAAAGACGTTACTTTATTTTGGACCGTTAGGTTATTAGTTAAGAACTATTTATTTTCTTGTATTTGTAAGAACATGTTATGAAATGAATGAGTTGATTAAATATTGTCATTTTAATAGTGTCGTGTGCATTTGAACAATCTTAGTTGCGCCCGAGCATGTTCCGCCGCTTTGGTCGGGGTGTGACACTGAAGATAACCCAACCTTGGAAGCCCAAAACGTAGCCCATTTGGAGAGTTTAAATGAAAATTCAAAGTATGACCGCTTACCTGATCTAAATGTCCAGCCCTCCTCCATGTCCCCACTTGACCAATCCATCGGAGCCTCCCAATCATCGCGACGGACGAGACCGAGCTAGCAAGGAAGCAGAAACATTGACCTGATTGTTTATAGAACAATTATTGTTAGTGAAATATTAGGGCTAAATATGGATGATCATAGAGAGAAAATCAGAGAAGAGATCATGGGCGAAGGTGAGCAACCAGGTCTCCAATGAATAATTTATCCTTAAACATTAGGGGTGCAGGTGGAGAAGTGAAAGGTGGATGGGTTCGTAAGATTAAAATGGAACAAAAAATCTCATTTATCGGTTTGCAAGAAACCCAATTTGAGGATTATACAAACGTTAGGATAAATAATTACTGGAACCGATCCCAATTTGAATATGAAGGGCTTAATGCAATCGGGAGGTCGAGGGGACTGCTTAGTATTTGGGACCCGGTTGTGTTCACGTTAATTGAATCGGTAAAAGGAGATCGGTATCTAATGGTGAGAGGTAGGGTTACAAGCCTAGCGGACGATGTCTTGGTGGTTAATGTCTACGGTCCGCATGCCCAAAATGATAAGAATCGGCTTTGGGATGAACTGAGGTTGCTGAGAGCGTCTTTCAATGGGATTTGGGTTTTTCTTGGTGATTTCAATGAGGTTAGATGTCAATCCGAAAGGTTTAATTCTGAATTCTACTCGGCTATGGCTCAAAATTTCAACAACTTTATTGCAAGTGCTGAATTACAAGAGTATAAATTGGTGGCTCTAGGTTCACGTTTATGTCAATAATGGTTTGAAAATGAGCAAACTTGACCGATTCTTGGTCTACTCATCATTTATGAACATTTTTCCTAATGCTGAGGTGCTAGTTCTCCCGCGTCTATTTTCCGACCATGCGCCTATTGTGCTGAAGGTACTATTCGCTGACTACGGACCTATTCCATTCAAACTGTTTAATTCTTGGCTGGGGATTGAAGGTTTTGATAAAATGGTCATGGAGGTTGTTGTCACTTTTCAGAAGAATGCATCACCCTCAAAAGATCTAGTTACTCACTTGTCTAGGAAGCTCAGGTCCATTAAAGCGGCAATAAAAATTGGAATAAGTCACATCGGTGCAATACAGAGACAGAAGCTCTTGTTCTTAGGTCCAAAATTGTAAAGTTAGAGAACCTGGCTGAAACAAGTATTCTTGATGACGAGCATCAAAACAGTCTTCTAAAACTCAAGAAACAAGTCAAGGAGATTGAAAGATGCAAGACAATGGATCTCAAACAAAAGGCAAGAGTAAAGTCGACGGTGGAGGGAGATGAAAATTCAAGATTCTTCCATGGAATCCTGAAGACAAATATGGCAAAAAAAAAAGAATAAATAGGTTAGCAATAAACGGTACATGGGTGTCGGACCCTACAAAGATTAAAGAAGAAGTTGTTAGGTTTTTTGAGAATAAATTCAAGGAACCATATATCATAGGCCCACTATACCTAGTGATGGCTTTATGAAACTCAATATGGAGCAAGCAACTTTGTTAACCACACCTTTCACGAAGGAGGAAATAAAGGCTGATGTCACTGAGTGTGCGGGACAAAAGGCACCTGGTCCCGATGGTTTCACTATGGAATTTATAAAGAAATTTTGGAATCTCTTTGAAGATGATTTCACATCTGCTCTCGTCTATTTCCATGCTAATGAAAGTCTACATTTGGGGAACAATTCATCTTTCATCACCCTTATCCCTAAAGAGGACGACCCGCTAACTCTTCTTGATTACCGCCCTATCTCCCTCATTGGATGTGTCTACAAGATCTTATCCAAAGTATTAACTGCTCGTTTAAAGAGGGTGTTGAAGCATATTATTAGTGGCAATCAATCTGCCTATATGGAAGGCAGATCAATCATGGATGGTGTTTTGAATGAAACAATAGAATGGCTAAAAGCAACTAGGAAGGCGGCAATGATCTTCAAAGTTGATTTCAACAAAGCCTTTGATTCGGTGAATTGGAAATTCTTGGATGATGTTCAAGGTTACATGGGCTTCCGTGAAAAATGGAGAAACTTGATAAAGGAATGCCTTTCCTCTGCCAAAACCTCAATTTTGCTAAATGGTTCACCGACGGAAGAGTTTAGCATGAACAGGGGAGTCCGCCAGGGAGATCCTCGTTCTCCATTCCTGTTCTTGATAGTTATGGAGGCTCTACATGTGTTTCTGAAAGCTGCTTTATCAACTGGAACTTTTCGTGGGCTGTGTTTTTCGTGTGATTCGCTTGCTTTATTACACTTGTTTTTTTGCGGATGATGCAATATTTATCGGAGAGTGGTTCGACACGAACGTACACAATCTGAACTGTATTCTCAGATGCTTCAACTTATCATCTTGATTAAAAATTAATCTTAAAAAGTGTCGATTGATTGGTGTTGGGGTTGATTCAGAATCGGTGCGCTCTCTTTCAATTCAGTTCGATGTCAAGCTAGCGATCTTCCTTTCACCTATCTTGGTCTTCCTGTGGGTTCCAACATGTCTAGAATTTCTCCATGGAATACAACAGTAAGAAGATGAGAAAGAAACTTTCCTCTTGGAAGGCGAAATCACTGTCAATGGGAGGCAGATTAACTCTTATCAAATCAGTACTTGGTAATCTACTAACATATTTTTTATCACTATTCAAAGCCCCTGAAAAAATTATTGAACACCTTGAAAGGCTACAGATAAATTTCCTTTGGGGATTGAAAAATGGTAAGCCTAAAGGCACAAGGAGGGTAGGGCATTGGCAGTATAAAGGCAATGAACATCGCGTTGCTATCAAAATGGTTATGGAGATATAAATCAGAGCAACGATCTCTATGGGTTCGAGTTATAAAAGCCATTCATGGGAGCAAATATGCTCAACAGAAATTCCATGTGAGAAAATCAGTGTCAGGACCGTAGAGACACATTGTCTCATCCATTGATTGTCTCATATATTTGGGTATTGATTTTGGCTTTATGTTGTCATGTAAACCTGGGAATGGATACAACATTCATTTTTTGCTTGATGAATGGGCGGAAGTTGGATGTCTAAAAGATGCTTTCCCAAATATCTTCAAATTGGAAAGGAAAAAAGACCGCAGATAGATTGGAACACTCAAATTGTGTCACGTTTTTATTAGGATTGGAAGAAGGACCCACGAACTACGCTAGAGGTATCACAACTACATTGCTTGGAAAAATCCCTTGAAAATGTCAAATTATTAGTTGCCGAGGACAAATGGACGTGGGAGGCGGGTACTACATGGAACTACTTTACAAGATTGGTTAGAAACCTTATTGAGCAAATGATGCTATCCAACAATCAAGTACTAGTTGAATGGACAAAGCTCCTCCCCCTAAAGGTTAATTTAATATGTTGGAGAGCGGTTATGGACAAAATCCCGGTTATGTACAATCTTAACAAACGGGGGATCACGGATCACTCCCTTTGCCCTATGTGCGGCTGGATATCTGAATCATCAAACCACTTGTTCATGCAATGTCCATTTGCCTCTGCTGTATGGGAAGGCGTCCGACGTTGGTGCTGGATACCGGTGTTTCATTCGAATTCTGTCCTAGAGCTGATGAAAGAAATTAAATCATGGCACATCGGTAATATTCAGGAACAATTAATTAAGGCGATAGTATATGTGGCGGTATATTTGATTTGGAAGAGCAGGAATAAGAAGGTGTTCGAAACCGTGTGCGTGGGCTCGAAAGAGATTATCGATGAGATCAAAGTCATGTATGCATAGGGGAAAATTCGTAAATGTGAGCTGGGAATCATGGTGTAAGTTTATGATGTAATGCTGTAACAACCTTATAATTGTTCTGATTCTAGCTCCTTGCTAGATTTTAATAAATTTTTCGCATTTCAGAAAAAATTTACCAACCATCATTAGTTTTATATGAAATGTGGTTAATTTGTGTTTATTTTCAACTTTACCCCACCTTCCATCAAGTCAGCTTTCTAGTGTCTAGCCTTTATTATCATCTGATATTTATCTTAAACGAGTCAAGTAATTCAGATTAGAAGGTAAAGATTGATAGGCTTCAGGTTGACGAACCCACTAACAAATTTCAACTTTTTACTTAGTGTTTTGCCACATAAGCAGTCAACATTATTAAAAAACTTACGGGTGAACTCTCAGTTAGTAAGAGAATGTTAAAGAAAAATAAGTTTAAAGCTAAAAGTGTATGTAAATATTTTTTAGGTTTGAATTAATCCCGGTTAATAAATATTGAAAGTTCGGATTATTAATATCTATTAACCATATTTTTAACTTGTATCTAATAGCACTAAAAATTAAAAATAAAAATAAAAAGATAGTCGAAACAAGCTAGTGTGGTGGTGACATAAAATTTTGAGTTAAAAGGTATGGATTACTACATATTTTGATACTATTATTTTCATTTATTATATTGTTGTCAGATAAATTATATATTATCACTAAGATGTCATATTTGAGTATAATGATTTATATTAAGGTGTCTATTGTTGTAATTGATGATAACAGGATTTATGTTAAGGTGTCTATGGTTGTTTGGTGTATTAGTTATAAATTTTTACTCTGATAAAAATATACTTTAAAAATATACTCTGATAAAAATATACTTTAAGAATCATGTATTTAACCGTTGATCATGATTTGTCAAAGGATATAAATAAAAAGGGGTGTATTTGTAAATAATAAAAGTTTTGAGTGCTAATTATGGTTAATGACGTATGTTTATTATAACTTTTGTTTTTCTTAAACCCTACAACTATCATATAAACTAACATGGTTTTTACTTACTCTATTATAACAACCATGAATTCTCACCCTAAGCAAATTAGTTTGAATATTAGTGATTGTAGTATTCATTATGTTTTTAGGTTTTTTTTAGAACAATGGAAGATGTGATATTGTTTTAGGTTTTTTTTAGAACAATGGAAGATGTGATATTGTAGTATGCATATATGTACATGATATTTCAAGGTTATACATATATGTAAATTTCAACACCCATAAGAGACTTGTTTAGAAGAAAGAATAAAGAGCCGATTTTGGATAGTAGACCATTGAAAGAAGATATTGATTTTTAAAAATCTATAATCTTGCATGAGGTTCTAAAAATCCATATACTATCTTGTAAATCATGAAACTATGAACAATTAAAACGAACAGAAACTTAAGCAACAAAAAGTATCATTTATCACAAACCTTTATGAAGTATGGGGTTAATTCAAACCTAAAGGCTAAAACATACATGAATGAAATGTATGGAACTACTACAACATATTGAAGTGTATATATATGCATACTAGGTTATTATCTATGTATTACACGTATTAAATAAATAAAACTAATGAATATAAAATTATCTTTTGATATAAGATATTGACATTACGTACTGGTAATAAAATGATAATTTTTATTTAATTTTTTTTTTGTTTTTTCAAATAAAGTTGGTTTTAAACAAGTTGTTTCAAAACAATCTGTTTTTTTAAGAAAGTGTCATTCTGAATAATTTCTTTATTACAAATTTGAAATTTAATTATTTTTGTTTCATAAGAATTTTATTTTTTAAAAGCCACATATTTTAAATATATTGTGTTTTTTAAAAGTATGATATTATATTTAAAAAATTCGTTTATAAAAGGTTATTTCGTTACAAATTACATTTTTACAAAGATATCTTTTTTAATTTAATAAGAAAATTAATATGAAAAGAATTATTTGTAGTTAATGTAATATTTACTAGAAGCGAGAAATAAAATTTAGGAGTACTAAAATTGTATCACGGGGCCTCCAAAAATTTCTTTTATTAGTATATACATACGCATATATGTAGAGGAATCTCTTGAAAACCATGTTATAAATAAAAACTATAAAAACCATGGGTTACATATATATAAGTATATATAACAAAGTGTATAACTAAGAATTACATATATGTAAGGCTTATGTATATATAAGTACGTGTTACCAAACATACAACTAAGAGTTACGTACATCTAACTCATACAAGTTACGTATATGTAAGTCATTTCATAATCGTCGTTCCTTGGAGTTTAAATTAAAAAAATAAATAATAGCCTCAAAAAATAAGTTTGAACTTTAATCAAATATACTTTAACAATTAAAAAGTTAAATCAATTATAAATATATGATTGAATAGTGGTGGTTTTCACGGTTTTAATTATAAGCATGGTTTTCATTTGATCTCCTTTATATATATATATGTGTGTGTGTGTGAGAGAGAGAGAGAGAGAGGGAGATAGATAGATAGATAGATAGATATATAAAGAAAGAACCTATTATTCAAACAATTATTTATAATTATTTTGTTATAAATTTTTTTAGTATTTTAACTTTTATGTGAAACATGTTACGTACAATTTTTTTCTAAAAAGTCATCTAATAATTACTCTAGGTAAAGAATATTGGCATTAGTAAGTTGGATTGAAATGTTTTATCTATGTACACACATTAGCGGATTAGACTCGCGTTTCGCCGCAGTTCGATTTTGAACATATACAAGAATATCGCAATTATAGTTTTGAGCAAATAGTGTAAAAATACAATATATTTTCAGTTTTCTTCTCACAAGATTATCTGTACATTTTTTAACGTAAAAAAACCAATATAATTTTTGTTTTGTCTCATAAAGTCACTCGACAGTTTTTGCACATAAAAAAATAACATACTTTATGTTTTTTAACATAAAAACCATTCAACAATTATTTACACATTAAATTCACTTCATTTGTTATAACTTAAACGAGTCGAGATTGAGCTCCCACAACTTAAACAATATGAACTCGGGATCCTATAACTTAAACAAGTCATGTACGGTGGAGTACATGTAAACAAAACAAATCGGTACAAAAGTTGTTTTGGTTTATTTTAGAATTTGTTCGAACCTAAAAAGTGAAGTGACTTAATATATAAATAATTATTGAGGGTTTTTATGTGAAAAAACATAAAGTATGTTGGTTTTTTATGTATAGAAATCGTTGACAAAATTTATGTTGGTGTGTTACATATAAAAAATTGTATAGGGACTTATATAAGAAAAAACAAAAAGTATGTTGATTTTTTTATAATATTTAAAGGTTAACCTGATTTTGATGAGTTTGATGTAACAGGTACTTGGATTTTCATAAATATATACCATGCTTTAGTGATTCGATAGTATACTGTAACAATATTATTACTAAACATATTGTATTAGATTTAGGTCATGGATATCATTAAAACGTTTACTTTAAAAACGTTAAAATAAACACTTTTATTAACTATACAACACTAACTTTAGTAAACTTGTGTATTATACGAGTTAAATAAATTAATTTTAAATAAAATAAAAAGTTTATTATTTGCAAAGCAATATTTTAAGATAACATATGACTGTATTACATATGAGTAAAAAAACTACAAGTAATAAAACTACAAGTAATAAAACAATAATATCAATATTTTAAACTTTTGTTATTAAATTCTTTTTGCAGATAAAATTGAATATTTGTTAAAAATTAAACCTTTTTTAAAAAGTGTCAATTTAAAAAAAATTATTATAATTCCGAATTCTAAATATTTTTATGTACAAAAATTTTACCTTTTAAAACACGGTAACTTTCAAAATATTTCATATTTAAAAAAAGTTTGATATTTTGGTAAACATTATTACTTTATTAAAAAAATATTTTATAGTTTATTAAAAATTAATTTATAATATAAAAAAGATATAATAGTTATTATTAGTAAGAAATGTTATTAATTAATATGAGATGTAAGCGAATAAATTTTGGTGATGAGAAATATGGTACTACTAAAATTAATCAATAGAATAACAAAATGTTGTTGGAGTTATTATTAACCTTGCAGCAGCAACTGACCAAAAACACTCAAGGTTGAATTGATGTTGTTGAAGCTTGATCTCGGGTGAAGTCGTGGTGAAAAAACACTAAAAAAATACCATAGAATCGTCCAATGATCCCAGATGTGAAGATTGGTTTCGAAACACTGGAGTTATTTTAAATAATGCTTGAAATTCCTTAAAATCTAAAGTTGATGGAGGGTGGGCACGTAGTGCTTTGCGCTGGTTGAAGAACATAGTGAACTGGGCATTATACAGTGCATTGGTCACTGAGCAAGTATCAACACATTATGCACCGAAAATGAAGCACTATGCACTTGAACTTTGTTGTGGCATGTTTATTCATAATCACTTCAGTTCCACTAAATGTGTTCAAATTCGAATATTCGAAAATTCAGATAGTGGGTTTCACTATTCGAATTTGAAATTTTGAATATTCGGACTTTCGGATTTGGATATTCGAAATTTCGGATTTGGATTCAGATATCGAATTATAAAAATATGTATTATTTAATAATATTATAAAAATAGCATTTTTATTAAAAAAGATTTCGGAGTTCCAAAGTTTTTATAAAACTATCCGAAATCTCTAGTTCATATATCTCATTTTATAATTTTAGAAAAATATTTCAGATATTTCGAATCCGAATATCCGAAAATCTTCAAAATCACTATCCGAATCCAAGATTTCAGATATTTCGTATTTGGATGTCACGTGTCAACTTTATATAAATGTTAAAATATGATTTTCCGTACTTCTCTCCTATTAAATAATAAAGATTTTATTTGATTTCGTAAATAACAAGATTACACTATAACTCTTGTTATTTATTATTTTATAAAACGTTCTTTATAAAATCTAACCTCAAAATCTAACAACATTCACTTCAAAGACCAAACATGTTATGGTTTGACAAATAGTTGAAACCAAACATGTAATTCCTTAAAAGCTGGAATCAATATTGAAATATGAACAAATCATAATAACCAATCGTGTAATTAACTCCTTTGTAATGATTATATTTTACCTTATTTTACCTTTTTCATAGTTTTTTGTTGAACGGCCGACGAATAATTTTTAAAACCGATCATCCGGGTAAACCCATTGGCGAAAGGCCACCGCGCCCGCAAACACAGACAGCACTGACAACCCAGCTCGCGTACCATTTCAAATGAAGCTCACCATCCAAAGCAGTCTCACTGTAGTAAAACTTTTGAATCACTTAAAACAAATTGCAACTAGTGAAACACCAACTCATAACATTTACTTGAAAAGTCGTAAAATGTCTCGTCCTAAACCAGTGTTTTAATTTCGCTTTGGTTCAAGTTACTAAAATAGTAAAGTGTTGCTTTTGGCAGCGTGTTTAGAATAAGCACGTGGCATAATGATATTGTGACCGGAGATGACTATTCAAGTAAAAGAGCTGGCGTTACGACTTACGACTCACTAGTACGGTCTAACGACCGTAATCCGTTACATAAACGTACAATAAAGACAACAACAGATAAGGGATAAAGAGATATACATATAATCCACCGGAAGTTCACAACTTACCTGTACACGATTCGCCGGAGCAGATCGAGATCGAAGAATTGATTAATGGGGCGTCGGAAGCTCGAGATGAAGCGGATCGAAGACAAAAGCAGCAGGTTAGTCACTTTCTCCAAAAGGAGATCAGGATTGCTTAAGAAAGCTCGTCATCTGTCGGTCCTTTGTGACGTTGATGTTGCTGTTATCGTCTTCTCCGCCCGAGGGAAGCTTTATGAGTCTTGCAGCGGAAGTACTAACAGGTGATCAATTGAATCGTAATCGTCTCTTTATATGTATATATATATATATATGCTATGTTATTCCTTGAGGTTTTAGAGTTTTAATTTCTCTAGGTATATATGTATAGAGTACTTATAGTACACAGTTGTGTACGGAGGTTAATTTTTAGGGTATTGAGTTCTGTACGTCTGGTTTTATGCTGATGTTGATTCACGTACATCGTCTGTATGATCTGGAATTGAGATTTGAGATCGAGATGTGACGTTATAGGTTTCCTTACGCTTTTGGTGGAAATGATTAGGTTTTTGGCGGTGTCTTTTTGTTTATTTGTGTTTTTGCTGGAGAATAGAACGTTTCCGTTGATAGTCACATGATTGTACTTGTAATTTCAATGTATGAATGCTCTTGTAGCCATTATCCACATTGCTCCAGGTTTAATTCTACCCTTTGTTTCACAAACTTCATTTACAATAATGCCGTAGAATAAATATATCGCAACCTACATGGCTACATAATGAATTGAACCTTAATACTTTGGGGATGCACGTCATTAGAATTGTAAACAAATGCTCTTGAGCCAGGGTCTTTCTACGAGCGGTCTTTGTATTTCATAACACAACCCCTCAAACCCTACTTTGAGTGGGATTTTGCTGAATATATATGTTTGTTTGTTTGTTTGTATTATAATTGTTAAAAACATGTTGAAGTTCTATAACTATTATTCTTTTCTCATGACATGAAAATGCTTAGCTTATTGATAGGGGCATCCATGCCGGAAATAATAACACAAGCATATATAAGATATTCGGAGGAGAATCATACTATGTGTATGAAGCTGTTGGAGTTGGACTCATGCAAAGAAAGTTTCATCATTTCTATGTGTATGAAGTTGTTCGAATTGGACTCATGAATCAAAGAATTATAACATCAATTTAATGCTTAAGATTTGGGAAATTAGAAAGTACATTAAGTTTAATTACAACCACAACCCAAGTCCCAAGAGTTCAAACAAAATTCATCTTCTAGCTATTAAACCTAAAAAGATTTTGGAACTCAAGTTTAATATTAAATTCAACTTTTTGGTCTAAACAAAGTGGCGTGGAAGGTACTCATGCGTTGATTGTTACTCACATATTGACATATTTTTTTATATAAGCCACTTTTCTCTATTAAGTGGAGTGTCTGCTTGGAAGAGACAGAAAATACTTAAGACAAGGGGTCCACCCAAATGTCCATAAGCGAAGCTTTTATGGGGGCAGGTGGCCCCCCGCTCCCCTTATTTTTTCGTCAATACCGTTCATTTTTTGTTCGATGGTATAAATTTTCGATCCAGTAGTAGAAATATTTTAATTAAAATAGAGTTCACCTCCCCTAAAATAGTTTACTTTCACCCCCTCCCCCCCCCCCTTTCCAAGGTATGGTTAAAGCTCCGCCACTACAAATGTCTATGGTGTTAGTATAATTGGAAATGAGAATGCATGGCACATCCCAATGGTTTGCTAATTCGCGACCTAATGATCCTTTTTGGTGCGATATATCTTATAAGTAGAATATCATTAGTAATGTCTAGAGACTTGATTGCGAACTAGCAAAATATTAAACATAAATGGAATGGTGTTGACTGCGCCTTAAAGGAATCCATGCAAGGACTATTAATAGCACACATCTCTGATTTAACCTTAGCAATTATAGACAACACATGGCATGCTAGAGGTTTTCATAGCTGATAATTTCAGACACATTTGTGTAGTTAGGTTCAAATTTAGACATATAGATCTTACACCTTGGCGGGGCTTGGTTGGGTCGTGTTTCTGCTTCAAAGTTCTACTTTTTGTTGTACCATGTAGTTGTCTCTTGTTAACAATTTGTATCTGAAATTTTAATAGGGTGAAACTTTATACAATCTCATAATCACACATTTTAATATAGATCTTTTTGCTCGGCTTGTATGTGGTATACTCTTGTTTACGTAATTTTTGTTGAGCTATGAAAAAGCTCAAGATAATGATGAAAGAAATGACTTAAGGATCGAGGGCAGCAATTGTGGAAGGCTTAATTATAGGTTCTTTTACATAATGGTTTAGTGCGGTTGGAAATTTATTTTTGTTTGTCCCTCTACCATGTACCCCTTGAAGGAAAACTGTGATATTCACAAGATGACAAATATGCACAATTGGGGGACAACCCTTAAATATTCACGTATCAATTGCTAGTGATGCATACAATAGTTGCTTAAAGGGTTGCACATTTTTGAGCAGCAGATAATGGTTTAAATGTTGATCATTAGTTTATCCCCTGCATTCAATTAATGTTTCAGGATGTTTAAAAGTGTTGCATAATCTAATCAATGAGTATGACATAGTGGAAGATATTTGAATTATGTGTTGCATTTTATACAAAAATACTTTTAATCAGTTAATCTTGTTTCAGTGTGGAGCATATTATTTCTAGATATAAGAGAAAATGCCTTGAAGCAGAAGGGACAGCCACCAATGTAGCGCTCGATGATATAGTAAGAAATATTGTACATCTTAAACCAATTATTTGCTCAATGCCAATAATTTTTCTCGTTATTATACACGTATTGGGTTGATGACTTAATGAGCTAGTTATTTCTATTGTAGTGCGGAAGATTCCGTACATGTAAAGAGCTTCTACAGACCGTGGACAGGTAACAAAGTCTACACAAGCTCACACACACAAACATGTAATATTAGAAACAAGGTCCAACAAATAATGAAAAAGAAGATCAAAATGGTTGCATATGGAAATGAGTCCATTACTATGGATCAAGCGGAGATAAAATTAAACTCTTTGCACAGGTTTGCTGAAAAGAATAACACTGATGAGCTCTATGATCATGTGAATGACATGACACAACTAGAACAAGAACTTGATACTGCTCTTGTGCAAACACGGTTGAGAAAGGTGATTATGTTCAATTCTGTTCCTAGGCTGTTTTATCGTTGTATGTGGGCCGGGTTTAGATACTATTCATAGTACTTTTTATGCATATACGTGTAGTTATTCATTTCCTTTTAGAGGGGGTCATCTATCATGGTTGTTTCTTATTGTTATATCAAAGTTGTTAGGCTCTGTTAAGTGTTAACTCAGTCATATACTATTATCATCTTATGATGGATGTTAAAGATGAGATACTCTGAATCTTTTATGTGAATAAATGAAGATTATAATACTAGAATTAAAAATTCTTGTTCAGTCTAAGAAGTGTTCGTTGTTGTTCACTATGTTTTAGAAAGTTAGGGTTTACTAAAAGATCCAAAATTATCATGCACAAAGCAAACGCTGAGGTGATATGCTTATGATGTTAGGATTATTTTTTTTATATTTGGTGCTAAGGCTGCTACTAGTAGTGCTTTTGCTATATATTTAGTGAAATGCCTTAATTAGACTAAAGATAATGGGTTCTTTGAAATATCAACCTTCTAGAACCCCTTCCAAGCTCTATTGGAAATCAATCCCAAGAAATCAAACAAAACAACCACATGAATTCTTGCAAAAACAAACTGCAACTCTTTTTTATTGATAATTGACTAGAAGACTTGATGAAATGTTTATATATTAACTTTATGCCGCTACCTATACTAGATAAAGCCTAATTAAACAAGACTCCTGTTTCTACTCAAATACTAATTAAACCTACCAACTTAATAAAGATACACATACTTAAGTAAATGTTAATAAAAACTCCTAAATATGCATGTAAAAATACTTCTAGATCTGCGGCTGCTAAAAATCCTATAGATTTGTGAGGACTCCATATACCCCCTAATTCCCCCACCCAAAAAAATAATATAATAAATAAAAATAAAAATCTTGCATAACAATCTCTCATATGAACCAAATCTATCCCACAACTTCCTGGTTTACCAATTCATCACATTTTCTCAATTCTAATTCAAACACATGCGTGTTTGAGTCGAGAGTGTTCATGGAAAATACCATGGAAGCATCGCTTATTACTCAACTCATTGATTGGTTTTCTGTTATACATTTGTTTAGTGGAAAATTATTCACACATAGTAACCATGTATGGGTACATGATCACACCCATGTAATTAGTCAAAAATACACAAGATGCACCCTAGGTGAGGCGACACAACGTGAGACGAGACACGAGATGAGGATCAATGGAGGCGTGTACTTTTGACTAGGCACAAATAGAATTCAACAACACTTGACAACACTTGACACTAGTACCACTAGAACTAAACTCTCTTTTCCCTTTAGGTATCCTGAATATGCCTAATGTTACATTACTCTTTTCTTTTCTTTTTCCTAAGTGCTAATTTTATTAGATATATATAATATCTGTAGAATGATATTAATTTTTAAAATTTCTATTCATGTCATAATTTATTTTGTTTTTTCCTTATATTACACTTTTGTCATGGGCGCGCATTTTTCGGACTTTTTAGCCCTGTGGCCTAAAGCAAAGCTTTCTATATTTCATTGTTCATTTTTCTCTTTACACCATCTTTGAAAAAAAAACTTAGAAAAAATAAGTCACTAAAAAGGAAGAGAGAGAGAGAGAGAGATAGGGGGAGACGACTTTACAATCATTCAGATATATAATAAGAGTGAGAGATCGAATGTGATAACTGCCCCTTGGGTTATAGTTGGATAGATAAGCTTTTTGGCTTTTATGTAGACCTCTTCTATGTCCTTATTTTATTATCTTACTTTTTGATGTTGTTTGTCATTTAAGTTAATGTAGAAAATATTATCTAAGATTACTTTCAGAGAGCCCTTCAATTCCCGCTTAGTGACTTCTGACTATTATAATAGCACAAACCTTATAACACAAGGAAAATAAAGAACACGGATCTATGTGGTTTAAGTGATCACTTTGATTAACAACCATTCAAGTATCATTATTGATTTTGATATGCATGAGATATATTTGTATAAGCCAAAAATTTCCAGATAATGTACATAGGCTCATATCTCCAACCCCCCCCCCCCCCCCCCCCCGACTGGAGGTGCATGAAATAAATTATGACCCCTATAATACATACTAGGTAGAACTATCGTAGGTTCACTAAATAAATTACGGGGCAAAACATGATCTCCGTCACTTATAATTGATAATCATGCACAAACCATGACTAATCTCTTGGTTTTACCCTATTGTACAATGTGACCTTGATTGCTCTAGGGTATCTAAACACCCTATGCCTTCTTTGACTATAGTAATAGATGCTCCTAAAGTCAATTTGATTCTACCCTAAGGGTGGAGGGGGCCAAGCTCGGGTTCACCTTTAGGTTGTTTTGGGTAGATCGAGGACCCCGCTGCAAGTGCAACGGCTTGGTGTTGCGGGTAGATAAGTTCGTGAACCCATTGAAAAGGTTGTGCATGCATTGCGTGCGTGTGTTTCAGTAGTTTTGGTTCGAAGGATTCCAACCCCTTCGTTAGAGTAGTTTTGGTTTAAATAATGTGTCAACTTCTTATTGGGCTATGGCATGGACAGTTTGGGTTCTTTGGGTTCCATAAACTTTCAAAAATGATAGATCAATGGACGCTCCAATACTAATGTGAGGGCTTCAACGCTACGTTGAGTATTAGCTAGTCCTAGTATATATAACATATGGTATAGTGGTTATTGAGTTAATTTGACCGTTGACAGTCTAACAGTCTATAATAATAATATGGTTAAGAAATGTATGTATAGGGATGCCCTTCTCATGGTTATCAACACACTAAGCATAAAAAATGCTTAATGCTTGGGTTAAGGCCTTTCATGAGTTTAAAAATGGACAAATAATTTCACAAATAGAACATCAATAATACATTTTGACATACTAAGAAGAGTTGTGACCGAACTCTAATGTGTTGCTGGTTTTGTGAATTAAAAAACTAGAATTCGTGAAATATTAATTAACTAGAGAATCAAGGGAGAGATAACATTAGAATTATAAGCTTGATTATTTTGCATTAATAATCTATTTATAAAAATATTAGTTTGATCTCAAGAAAGCATGCTCGGTTTTTTTTCTTTTTGACGATAATCAATGGTAGTAATTCACAAACATTGATAACAATTTAGCAACCGCTAGGACTTCTCAAGGCCTTAGATTTCATTTCCAGTGGCTTTCATAGTAAAAACATTCTAATTGGTAAATACATGCACATCTTGTGTTTCATAGTTACAACTAATTTCCTACTTATAATTTATACGTACTTTAAGGACTTATTAACTGTAATTTTGGTTTTTGATTCAGACAGAGCTGATGATGGAATACATATCAACCCTTAAAGAAAAGGTATGCCCCTACTATGATTTTTGTGCATGTACTCTTAAGGTTCATGACTCGAGACATGATTTTGCAAGGACAAAACTAAAATAGTAAAACTAGTTAATATTAGATGAATTATTGTCATTAAAATCGTATCACTATTTTAGTAATAGGTTTATAAAAGATAATTTCAAATTTTTAACAACAGCAACCGACATATATCCCTTTAACTGTAACCTTCAAAGGGCTTGTCACTTGCCTAAACAATAATTAGTACCTCAAATAATGATTTAGACTGTTACTCTTACGAGCCTGCTTATAGTTGTGGATGAGGATTGTTTGGCAAAGTTAGCACGCTTGGAGCTGTTGCATTAGCTAGCTGCATTTCTCAATTTTACAAAAATGTTTCGCGCAGTATAAAGTGACGTAAAAGAACATACGAGTCAATATTATTAGGTACGTGATGAGCGTGAAAGGTGGTCTTAAGAGTAGTTTTGCTCTTAGAAGTTCCAACCTTATATTTAGAGTTACTTTAGCATGTGTGCCAAACATACCCATTGACGCTTGAACTAGCACAATCGAATGGTATGGGTTGCTGATAAACAATAGACATTGCACCTTTGATACCACATCCTTTTGCAGCTTGCTGTAATTGAAAGTTAGATAACAACATTTATATATCTTAACGAGTGATGGCGCATCAAGCGCAAAGTGGCCCACCCACCCACACCCCCCGGTCCCCGGGACCCTGCAGTGCGGGAGCCTTGTGGTCCAGGTTTGGCCTTAAAGCAGAATAGGAAATTGCAAGTGGAAAGCACAAAAAACACCAAACATGTTCCAATTGATCTTCTTACATAAGACTTTAGGGCAGACTGAAAAGCATGTTTTTAACCTTAAAACCACAAGGTGAAACATCCCAACATTCTTTTCCACTTTCCAGCCTTTTCCTTTGAAATCTGGTTGTGCCTGAAAAACTGTACATGCTTTCGCAATGCAATTTTGTGATCTATAGGTTATTGACGTTTGAAAATTTTGCTATAGTCCCTCAGCTACCAAATTAAAAACAAATAAACTTGTTAAGGACTTGGTAGATAAATCAAAAAATGAAGGTAGGAGGATCTAACCATTCGGAAAGTTTTTATATATTTTCGAGGGCAAATTAAAATAGGTGCTGGATAGCTATTCTCGATTAAGTTGGTAACTATAATGACATGTTCGCACATAATTTATACAACTGGGATGCTAGAGTATTATGTAAAGAATGACATAGTAAACAAATTTGGGTTCTCACTCTTGGTTATATAATTGGATGTATACCCAATCATCCAAGATTACCCAAGTATTTGTTCAGTCTCACTTATACAAAAACTGTAGTTTTTATGTATCAAATCTTTTGATACTTAAATAATCATGACAAGGGTATCTTGTCTTGTAAATTTTTTTAAGGTATTTTCATCATTAGTGTGATGTTTTGTGCCAAAACGGCACCAAGTACCTACACACTTGGGTGTCCTTTTGGGAAATTTCGAATACATGGGTGACCTCGATACGCATTATCCATTAGTCGTATATAAGCAACCTATATGAAGACTTTGGTCATATATAGAAAAATTGAACATAATTACGGGTGTGTGGACTCCAGTCAGTTGATTTAATGTACGTTGAGGCTAATTCATCTGGTTAATTGCAAGGCCGTTAAAGTTCATTTCACCTCGCTACCATGAGACCATATTCCTTTATCCTGTTTCATAGCATAACGACAATGATTAGAGCTTGAATAAACGCAATAATATGAAGCTGATCTACTTTTATATTTGTGAGAACAGGAAAATAAGCTAACTGAAGAAAATGAACAACTGGAAAAGCAGGTAAGTTTCTTTCTCAGGTCCCCTTTATAAAAATGGAAACAAATTTCAGTTAAGACATCCATCTACTTATCAGTATTGCTTATTTACACATAAATTTTGCAATCCAAACACAAAAGCTGTTTGCTGTTGTGTCACAACATACAAGCAGATGTTGTCATATGACTTTACAGTTCCTTTCAAATTTGCAAACAATTTTGAATGAACTCTACCATAAAGATTGCAACTTTTTCTAAAAAGATTACAAGCCGAGATAATCTACTTGCTAAATATTGACCAGAGTGTAAGTACCATGTCTTGCATCATTTAAGATCTTGTTAATATTTAAAAAAAAAAGTAACATCATTTTCTAGATCTGGTTTGCCTGCATATTCCCTTAATATATCTTTTGATATAAAGATTGCCTAAAGCTCTTATATACCTGCTGATCTGTAGCTTTTTATATCTAAATGTGGTTAAAATTGTAGCAAAAGTGAAGATATGTTTGACTTACAGGTTGCATCAGCAGAGGGCAATGGTGTTGATGATGGAGGTGGGGGTCTTAACGACCTTGCAACTAACCAGATCAATTCACCCCAACTCATTACACTCCCCCTTTTCAACAGCTAACATCTGCACTTCCCAAATCAATACCACCAACAATCCAAATAAAGATATTGGATTTTGTAATCTCATTACAGATTCTTGTTATTTGATTCATGCTTCTGCACCAACTGTGCTATAAATATAGTGTTAATAATTAATGTTTGGAAGAAATTTCAACCCATTTGATTATTTGAAGACTCGTCTCTTCTTGTGGTTATGAATCCTTTTGTGTGAGTGTGAGTTGGTGGGGTATGTTTGTAGGTGAATGTGTAATATGGAGATGTGGTGCCACCAGTAAAATCAATAGCTTCACCAGTAGGAAAGGTTTTTTTTTAAACTGATGTTTCAGTTTTAACCACTCACGAGAAGCTACCTGGCGGTCATATGTAAGATAAAAGAGCTGTTCTACTTTCTGTGCAAATCTGAACTGCAAATGGTTGCCTCGATAACTTTGATAATCAGTCATGCAAGAGCTTCAAAATGAAGAAACCTTTTTTCTAATTGTACCTTTGGAATTCTCAAAAGACACATGGTGATATTTTAATATTAATCAAAGAAATTATATTATAATATATATTTAACACATAGGTCGGTAACTAAATGTGCTTTGTAAAGTTTCATAATTTAACCACCATACTATTTGTATTTGCATATAGTTACTTCAATACATGAAACCACTTGCTCCTTTGCATATCTCATGTGGTTTCAGGAGGAACTTTATTATTATTTTATAGTATTAGTTTTTTTTCTTTCTTAAAAAGATCAACTTTAAATATTCATTTTGAAACTAATCTTAAGAGAATATCATAACTTTTTATGATTTTCAAATATTTTTGTTTTTCTTTTATAAACTATATACAAGATATTAATTCTTTCAAAGAGTGTGAATTTAACTTATTATATAAAGAGTAATTATAATCTACATACCTAGATTTTGTTTTAGCATTCCAAAAAAGCTTCAAAAGCTGTCACGAAAGAATTTCCTTTGAAAGTATACCGGGAACAAAAAACAAAGCTATGTATCAACTTAAACACAATCGTGAACAAAAATAAAGCCGCGGCAACGCGCGGCCGTTAACTCCTAGTTGTTATATATGTTCGGATAAATAGTTAAAGATAGTCTAGTGGTATGATGTTTATTGTGGAGTTAAAAAAAATTGTTCTAAAAAGATTAGTTACATATTTAGATGATCTTTATAGAAATAAGTAAAGGGTTATACTTTAAATGATGTATTGTAATAATCATATGTTTTATTAAGGTTTTATGCTGATGTAAATATTAATGTCTCTCATGATATATTAACGGCTGCAAAACTAAAAGAAATAGCTTCACCAAGAGGAAACGTCTATGTTTTGGTTTTAACCACTCAAAAGTCAAGACAAGCTAGCCTTGGCGGTGTCACTAATTCTAAGCTAAAAGTTTCTCTCGTTGTTACATATTACATATTTTGTATTTGTCATATGAGTAATATTAGTGGTATAGTGTCTTTCTGACATCAAAAGATAATAGGTTCTACTAATTAATGTTTCAATCGGATATGATGAAATTTTAAGTAAAAGTATGTTTAACCAAACCTTTTTTACTTTTCTCCTCTGTTGTAGAACATGAAAAATATATGTTAGCAAAAATGTGATTGTTTTTATTTGGATTAATCGTCAAACAATTTGATATGTTTAGTGGCCAAAATGATACAAAATGATGTTCGTGGTCTATTAATGAGCTAAAGTAACCACTCGCTAAAAGCCTAAGCCCACACTCAAGTTTATATTGAGCTTGTACAATAAATGAGAATGGCCTCAAACCTTACACCGAGCTTTATATTATGTTTGTAAGGCTAAACAAGCTTAAACTTACTATTTGTCTCTCTATATAATTTTTTATATAAAGTAAAATATATACCTTCATAATTATTATTATTATTATTATTGTATACAAAAATTGTATTTAACCAATACATATAAAATATGCATATAAGCTGTAATTTGAATACAAATTAATAAAAGGAAACAAGCTGAGGTAGGTTCGTTTACCAAGACATTTACAAATTATGGAGAATTCTTTTTCCCCTCGTTAATTTTTTCATCGGAACCTCGATTTTAATTATTTATCGAGCAAATTATCATATATTTGAGATATATCTTACAAATTGCTTTTATCCTGTATTTAGTTACAGGTGCGGATGATTAATTCCAATCATATAAATACTAGAAAACAGTAGATTAGCCTTTTCAATTAAGGTTTTGTGAAGGTAAAATATTGGATCTTTTAACTCGTGGTATCTTTATATTTGCAAGTAATCTTCACGTCTACTATTTAAAATCATATTAATATAAGTGCAGTTTTCATTCATCAATTGTTCACCTAAAACTACGGTGTTCAATTTGTTAGTTAATATTACACATAAATGAAGACATTCCAATGTTAAACCAAACAGTAACCATCAAACCATTGTTGGTTTCAATGTTATCAGTTAGTCACTGATTTCCTTATTTCCTATCCTCCCCGCCACTGATGTCCTCGTCGCCTGATATGCTACTGTTGTCATGCGGTGTAACGATTTGAAACACGATAATGTAAACCCAAAAAACATGAAAAAAATGATGACAGGTACAGATACAGGGATGGTGAGTGGGTTCGGCCTTCGTGGCCCCAACCTGGTTGCCATTGCTACTCTTACCCTCTAGAATGAAGCTTTAGGTTCAAGAATGTAATTCTAGTAGAGTCAAATAATCACCTAAAACCATATTGAAGCACAATAATAACTTACCAACACATCCACAAATGACTATGATACACACACCTCTACTATACTCACTATTCTTCCTTTCTGGTCGTTCTATGCATTACAAACATACAACAGCAGCCTTTACATACATAAATCTCTCCGTGCACAAAGTATCACTTTTATCTGCAAGAGAACACAAGCTCTAGTAATTTGACAACAATCCATCAATGACCAAAATGAATTTAAAGCAACTTTTAGAACAGATGTGCAGTTTGGCAACAAATTTTAGTCGTTGTCATGTTTACGAGTCATACCTTAAGTTCAGGTTAGAGAAGATCACTAACCTTCTGTGTATAATTACTTGTCTGGATGTGCACGTTTAGCCTTGCGACGTGGTTGGTTAGGATTGCGAGTTGGTCTTTTAGCTTTTTTACTGTATTTCAAGAGAAACGGATAATGGTTATATTCTTAAGTCAGAAGATACGAGGTGACAAATGACCATCAGAAGTTCTTTGTTCCATCAATGTGATACAAACCCAGATCCTAATCGGGTGGGTTGGTGGGCCTTGGTACCGGGTCAAAGGGGCAGCAGCCTAGTAGGGTTAGCGGATGAATGGTTAGCTATTGTTTAGGGAGTAACTGCAGCCTAATGTTTTAAGGAGTAACTGCAGCCTAATGTTTAGGGTGTAACTGCAGCCTAATTGCCCCTATTAAACGGAGATCACCCTTCTCGAACAGGGCTCTATTTGTACTTTTTATTTGAAGTTAACTAAGCTGACTTTATGGGTTCTGTACTTTTTATTTGAAGTTAATTAAGTTGACCTTTTGGTTCTATCATTTGGTTCCATTGCCGGGAAATCGAATGTCACCTGCAACCCGAATTTGATAGATCAACTAGCCATCTTTGCAGCAAAATTAGATGGCATTCTTGCATCTTTGAGGGACGATATTGAAGAAATCAAAGCTCAGGTGATCAAAGATGGTTGTAACAGTGAAGAATCAGACAATGCTTTGAAAAACATGGTGGTGGAGGAACCGCAGAGGTCCGAGAATGACCATCTTCAGCAACTTGAATCTGAAATTGGTGGCGGAATCACTGATCGGAGCAACATAACCAGTGATGAGAGTGAGGGTGCTGACGAACCAATGACGGAATGGGCACTAACGAAATTGACAAAATTGATGGCACCAGAACCGAAGCTTGGAGACCAGCGAAGAAATTAACAGCAAATGGCAGCTATGTTCGGAAGAGGAAAGAAGAAATTGGTCAAATTAGAGGCATGCATAAAGATATTGATCCACCGATCTTGTTAGATGCAAGGCGTCAAGCATATAAAAGTGTACTGATTTCCACATATATACATTTGAAACACGAGTTCCCGAAGTATGCCTCTAATGTGCCTCTTTTGTGCCCTAGAGTACTCTTGTCTGGTCCAGCAGCTCTAGAAATTTGCCAAGAAACACTGACAAAGGTTCTTGCGAAACATGTAGTTGTATTTTTTGTCATTGTGTGGGACCCCGGAAAGAAATGGGAAATCCGATTCAGCAGCCTCTCATCTCCTATCTGTCGAGCCAATTGATTACTGGTCCAGTATTCGACTTGAGGTCAAGTCGCTTGTCCAGGGAGGATGCATTGATTCAAACCCAGATCCTAATTGGGTGGGTTGGTGGGCCTTGGTACCAGGTCAAAGAGCAGCAGCCTAGTAGGGTTAGCGGATGAATGGTTAGCTATTGTTTAGGGAGTAACTGTAGCCTAATGTTTAGGGTGTAACTGCAGCCTAATTGTCCCTATTCTTCCTATTTATGTTTACTTCTTAGGATATGTGTGGCTGTCTTTTGTTTAGTTTAACAAAAGTAGGGTTTCTAATCCTTGTAATCGGAGATCACCCTTCTCGAACAGGGCTCTATCTGTACTTTTTATTTGAAGTTAATTAAGCTTGACTTTTTGGGTTCTATCTGTACTTTTTATTTGAAGTGAATTAAGATGACTTTTTGGGTTCTATCACAATGTTTAGTAGAGAGATTAAAAAATCAGATGGACTTACAAAAAGATTGCTGACAAAGTTTTAAACAGGATTAAGATAGGCAGTGCCAACAACGCAGAGGCCTGCAAAATAAAATAGTCATTCAACTTTCGCTTCTTTCTACTATCACTGGACCCAATGACCCACACATGCACACATATCCAGAGAGAAATAGTGAGGACGTACTGTAAACCAAACCAACTCCTTGGTGACAACAGCGCTGCTAATTTCATGTTTTTTCAGCGTTTCTTCAACGAAGCCTTCTACCTTCAGTAGGAAAGTACTTTGAGATAGTGATCAGGATTAAAACAAGAAGCAGCTTATGTATCACTTAATAAAGACAAATGATATGCCAAAATACAGGAATAGAGAATAAATAGTATGCAGATAAACTTGTAAAAGGCATCAGATTCCAGTACAGAACAACAATGCTGACTCTTGGATATCTAATTCAGTTACACAGGGAAAGGAAAGAAAAACTAGGTATAGCAAGCTGGGCAGGCTGTGTAACGGGACGGAATGGGTTTTGATCAAACAGGAACTTTTTAGTGTGGGTTCGGCTCAAACTTTCTTTGTATTTCTATTGAATCAGTTGAATATATTAAAAAAACTATACTTTTACAAAAACAATGTGTAGCTTTTTTAATAGGCAGTTAAAAAGGATATGCATTTGTTCAATTTCAGATGGTTTTCACCCAATTGACGCACCCAACCATTTTAGCATCTTTCCTTTCCAGCTTAACTAGGTTAGCTCAACTCATTTGATCCGCTAGAGATAGAATATAACAGAAATCGATCCATTGTATGTGTACAAGTCAGAATTGCCAGAATCTGAAAAAAAACTGTGAATAATAAGCAAGTACCAGACTCTAGTATTCTTACCTGATGATGGTATTTCGTAGCTGATTCAACAAACTTCCCATAAGCAATAACTGCCTCCTTAGTGTAAGGTGCCACTGCTTCCCGAGCTTTATCAAGATGAGGTTTTGTTGCAGTAGCAATATGGTCAATGTAAGGCTTGGAGACCTGCTTAACAGTCTGTCACCATGTAATTTACTAATTAGAACACACTAAGATGCATTAAATATCTACATAAGTGTGAAAAAATTATTAATTTTAGTCACATCTGTAAGTGTCATGAAATAATAATAAAATCAATGCTTATAATGTGTAGAAATAATAGCATGAAGATTGGGAAATGTCCATGCTTGGAATTTGTAGAGTGTAAAAAACTTTAAGATCTAACAATTTCCCCATGCATCTTAAAGTGAATATGTAAAGTAATTTTTCGTGGCACATTTCTCCACACAAGTTCAAAATTCTAAAAATCTTCAAGTGTATTAAAACGCCCAAATATGTGAAGTATCAAGGGATTTGTAGTGGCAACACTTCATAACCAAGGAAAAAAGCAAACATACCTGAAAGTGAGGATCCACGACTTCCTTAATTTTGATCACATGTGGAGATAGAGCATCCTTGGATTGAATATAAACCTCTTTGGTCTTTTTGGTTAGTAATTGTAGTTGTGGTTCAACGTTAGTTACTACCAACGTCCATCGTTCCCTAGCAGCGGGGATCCATTTCTGAGTATATTTAAAAATGCAAAATCAAATATAAGTAAAACTATTAAAAAACAACATTGAACAAGAAAATTAAGTATGCTGGATCCTAAAGAATTACATTCTGCAAACAGTTCACAGTGAATAACAAATATTAACAAAATACCGAGTAACCATCTGCACCGTGTATTTTAACATAACGTGACCATATACACAATCACAATTTGAAAAATAACCTATAAATGCAGAGGGTTCCTTACAGTTTTGATTGTCTGCACATGAGGTTCAGCCCATTTTTCTGCGTATGCCTTTCTCTCCAAAGCCTGCCCCAAGAAAATGAGACCTTAACATGTCTTCTCGTAAGACAAAATGAACAGTTTAACCAAGTAGGGATAATGTTTTAATAAAAGGCATGTGCAATAATGCCTACTGCCCTTCTAAATATACAAATGTTACCTTTTGCTTAAGTGACTCAAAAGCAGGTTTCCCATGCTCTTTCCAGTGGCTCTCTGCATAAGACTGCAAGATACTAATGTAGATAAATCCAATTCTTTTAGACACAAATGACATATAAAGAAAACTACCTGAAAACCAACCAAATGAGCTGCAAGCCAAGGTGGCAACCATGCACCATGAACCTGGATACGTTTACAGAACACAGAATAAGGTTTTATAAATGCAGGTAAAATAACACGATCTGAATAGAATGCAGTAAAGGAACATGAACACTTGTAAGAGCTTAACAGCATTGTGAGATAGCTAACTTTCAGGTTTTACCTCAGTCAGTTCTTTAACTTTTGATGTTGCTTCAAATTTAGCCTTCATAAGTTCCTCCTGCATATGATTACACATGTAAAGACATTGTATGTTCTCATATTCACGTCAACATACCAAACACCATCGCAGTAGACAAACCTCAGCAATTTTTAAAGCACGCTCAGTTTTATGAAGTTTTGTCTTCTGTTCATCAACAACTTGTTGAAGCTGAAACAAAAGATATAACTATAAATAAACAAAAAAGTATAAGGATTGAACCTAACCCAGCCCACACACTGATTATGTCTTAACTCTTAATCATGAAAAAGAAGATAAAACAAACTCAAGACTAGAAAACACCATTAACAGAAAACATGGTTTGGCAAGAAGACCATTACAACATGCTTCAGGCAAACAACATTAAAAAGGTTCATTCTAATAAATAAGCCATAATTAACAAAAAGCATAGGTTCATAAAATAGCCTACAGACAATAGAAGTCCTTCCTTAGCTCATATACGTTTAAATCATAGGGCATATAAATTGCAACAGAATATACGATGTAACCTTATTTGCACAAACTAGAAAGAAACGTTGTTTATATTATAACCATAGATGGTCCAAACATACATGTCTTCTATTCTTCATAAAGTTAAGTGGAAACTGACATTAAATTATAGGGGATTTTAACAACTAGAAGCAACACATGTTTTAAACTCAAGCACAAGAAGATTAGACTTCGGTTTGCAAAAAATATCCACCACCATAAGATACACCCACATAAGGAACATCAATGCAAATCTACTTTAAGAGTTGTGCAGTATTAAACAACTTACATCATGAAGCTTTTGGTTTAGATCAGCCACTTTCTTCTCCAAATCTTTTGTGCGAGTTTCCAAGGCCTCTCTTAAGTTGTTCTTCATCTTTATCTCCATTTGGAGTCTATCCGCCTGAAATAATATTTTAATT
Source organism: Flaveria trinervia (assembly GCA_025506515.1). Lineage (NCBI taxonomy): Eukaryota > Viridiplantae > Streptophyta > Magnoliopsida > Asterales > Asteraceae > Flaveria > Flaveria trinervia. Next base: position 100,575,525 of record CM046447.1, on the reverse strand, counting down.
ATTTTTAACAAATGTTATCTTGACATTTTTGGGTAGATAATATATCATGCCAACCTGCTCCTCCAATTCAAGAACCCGTGTATGAGCTTTTTTGACCTGTTCATTAGCATCTAAGGACCCTTTAACCTGTTAAATAAAAAACATTGGATCTTGTTAACCATACCATAATAATTCACTTACTTCCGAAGAAAAATCATATATTGAACCTAAAAAATCATTAATAATATTAATTCAAGTGAAGCTACCTCTTCTTTTAACGATGTAATGCTCTCTAACTTCTCTACAATTGCCCTCTCTTTCTCTGCAATTACCTTCTCTTTCTGAGCAATTATCTCATCTTTGCTTTTCACCTCTCGATTCTTCTCATCAACAAGTGATTCTACGAAATTAAACGCATTATCAGATTACTTCAAAACAGATAAGCACTAAACCAATGACCAACTAATTTCAAATCCCAGTACGGAACTAGGGTTAACAAACTAACGTACACCAAAAGCTACTACCTTCACAAGATAAACTTTAACAAATTACTTCTGCTGCTAATCAAAACTCGAAGTTATAGACGAAAAACAATAGAACAAACCAAGTGAATGGATCTTGGAGGTGAGTTTATCCAATTCAAGTCGTAATGCCTCGGAGTCATCGGATCCAACTGCAGCTTCTTCAACGGCACTATCAGCTTCACTTAGAGTGAAAATTAGGGCAAAAAAGAGGGAAATTAGAAAGAAGATATTGAGCTTAGAGGCCGCCATAGATGTGAGATTCAGCCAAAGGTGTATAGAGATGAGAGATCAGTGGGATCCCTCGACAGATTTGGGTTTGAGGCGAAAATTGGTTCCAAAGGGAATTGATGTCATAACTTATATCGTGTTCGAAAACGTGGCCACTGTTTGGAGTTGCAAAATATTAAACACGTGGCACTGGAACACCTGGCAGCAGAGAACATTAGTTTATGGGACTTCAGTTACGAGATCCTTTTATTCTAATAAAATATTAAATGAAAGTGTTGCATGTTATAATTTAAAAAAAAAAATATTTCTTATTAAAATTTTTTATATTTTTTATTATTAAATAATTATTTTAATTACTAATAATTAATATTTAATAAATTAAAAAATAAATTTATTTGTTAAGTTTATTTCTAAATAAATCAATATTTTTAAAAAGTCAATTTTTTAAAAATAAAATTAAGCAAATTTTGAAGTTGTAATAAGAAATTTTTAAAAAAAATGTATTTTTTACGGTTTGTTTTAAAACAAAATGTTTATTTAAAAAATGAAAAACAAAATTTTAAAAATTGATATCAATGTTTTATTATTTATAGTCATTTCTGATACGTAGTTTAAGTTATATAATATCTTATAATATCATTTTATATTTATAAGTTTATTATATTAATATTTATTTATTAAAACCATGTAATATATGGGTTTACTAAAGCTGGTAATAAAATAGAAGAGTAAACGAAATAGTTTATTATCATTTTATTGTTATGTTTGGTTGTTTTTTAAAAAAATATGGGGTGCCATTTATGTAAATCACGTCTTTAATACCCCCTCTCTTGTGTGATCGTGTGTGTGACAGAGATTTTGTGACAAGAATATAAACCTTTTCATGGGCGTGAGTGTTGTGTGTGTGTGTTTTCTATTGATTTTTTAAGTTTCAACCAACCATAAAATTACACCTTCTTGATTTTTATTGTCATACACTACTGACATGGCTACCTACGTGATAATATTTTTCTATTACTATCACACTACCACTATCACTTTAAAATAATATGAAACATAAGTTTTGTCATGTGTGTGTCTTTAAGGGGAAATTGTGATAGTAAGATGTATTAATTTCGTTCAAGAGGTTGAGAGTTTTTTTTTATATTTTAAGTTGTCACATATTTTATTTAAGTTAAAAGATGATGTAACAACCAAACATAGAAAGAAATATACGTTTATCAAAATCTTTTTTGGTTTTAGTTGATTTAACTATAACTTCAAAATTTTAATGTTTTATTAAAAAATCATACATCGAATACAAAGGTTGATATTGTTGTATATCAAAGTATTTATAATTATCTTAAACATATCTGTATCTCACTATTTCTTTAGATTGTAGACGAGAGATCAATCACAACATGTAGTTAAAAATCATAAAAACTAAATAATTTTTATTAAACAAAAAAGACAAGAAAAAAAATACATGTTTTGAAATCTTTGCCCAGCTATTACATAACGCTTGAACTTTGACTTGATATTCTCTAATCACCATCATGGATTGACCACCCAATGTGTGTCTTGAGGAGGGTTAAACTCGGGTCTATAGTGGAGAACCCAAGGGTTCTACCACCAAACCATCTTAAAACTCAAAATAGATCGTGGCATTACCCAATAAGACCCAACTTAAATTAGTAATATAAATTTGCCTATAAATTAGTTAATTTTGTTAGAGCATCACCAAAAGAAAACTTATCAAACATTAAAAAACTTATTTAGTTAGATATCACATCATAAAACACATATATTTTTGAAAATGGAAAATGTCACAGAATAGTAACCAAGTTTCAAAAGTGTTTTAACTTAGTCACTCATGCATATTTTTCTTAAATTGGACATCCAAACGATCAAATCGAGTCATTACCAAATTTTATTATGACAAGAAAGTAATGATGGAAAAGACATTGGAGTTAGAATTTTCAATATATAAAATTATATTAAAAAATAAAAAAAAAACATGTTAATTATGAAAAAAATAAAAAAGTGCCTAAAATTTACGTCAGCGTTCTATATCAGCATCAAAAGATAGAAAAAAATAATTTCTAACTGAATCCAAAAGTATAACATGCTAAAAAATATGTTATGACTTTTAATTTGTATAAAATATAAAAATGTTTTGAGTTACTTAATTGAAACACTTATGAAAATTAGTTATTATTTTACAAAGTTACTCCATTTGAAAAACATAAAAGACATCACCAATAAAAATACCTAAAACACCATTAAGGATTGCCACATCATCACCTATTTTACATTTACTTTTAGTCAGCAACACCTTTATTTTAGTAAAATGTATAGAACAATATTTTATATGTTTGTTGAAAGGAAATTTTAACAAATTTAAATATTTTTAGTAAAACTGGAATTTGATATTTACAAAAATTAAAATATATAAAAAATTGTTTTAGTTTAAATATAAAAAATTGAAATGATCTAAAGTTTAAATAAAAGTGTTTTTAACATATATCGAGAGAGGAGGGCTATTTTTATTATTACATACACACTAAATTTGAAATTATTTGTTTAAGTCAATATTCAAACTATTCCCATCCTGACAAAATTATAGTTTCTTCATGTTATTGGGGATGAACATTGAATCAAAAAACAAACCACTCTTACCGGGGAACATCATTGAACTATCACACACCTTAAAAACTATCAAAACGTTTCATTAGGGATGTTCTTATAGATCATAAACGGATTGACATGTATAAATTAGATGACTATTTTGATGTTTACTTCAAAAGGTTTTTCATCTTTCACAAAACCTCCTTAATTCATAAATACCCAAACCCTTAACCACAAGCATTACATTTTAGGCTCTGATCAACATAAAGTCTATTCTTCTCCGTTTAATCAACATGAGGCGCCATTACGAAGATCAACAACATACTTTGCTTTAATTCAAGCTCCTTTCAATGTTTTTGCTTTTCTTGGTTCTTGCAATGATATAGTTTTGATGATGAAATGTTTATGATGGCCGGAAACTAAAATGAAATGCTTGCGGTTGAGAAGTATTTTGAATGAGATTTCGAATGTAAACACTTTAAAATGGACCTAAAGCGACCAAAAGATTTGGTGGAAGACAATGCAGGATGTTGGTGATGATTCATCGAGAACTTTTGCCCTCGGAGCCATTGTTGAACATCGATTTGTGTGAATTAAATTGGACTTGGTGGAAAAACAGAGATCTAGTGTTGTTAATAGGGCTCCAAACTAATCGAATGAACACGAACAACGTCTTGTTCGTGTTTGTTCATTAAAAATTAAATTTGTATAGGAACTATTCATATAATCTAATGGACATTAACGAACATGTTCATGAACTGTTCACGAACATAAACGAACACAAACAAAATTTCATAAACAAAATGAATACAGAGAAGTTCATTAACACAAACGAGTACAAATGATCATATATTTATTTTAGAATAAAATTGCATTTTTATCATAAAACTTACATAAAATCCATAAAAATAAAGAAGTACTTAAAATTAATATAAAAAAACAATTGATACAATTTTTACAATAAAATCTAACACAAAATTAATAACATACAATAACACATTAACGAAAATAAACAAACACATAATCAAACGGACATTATCGAACATAAACGAACACATATCGAACGTTCACGAACATAAATGAAAGAATGCAGCTTGTGTTAATGTTAGTTTGTTTAACTAAATGAATTTTTTTTGTTCGTGTTCGTTCATTTACTAAACGAAATAACATAAACGAATTTCTTACCGAACGGTTCACAAACTATTCATCCAACGTTCAATTCGTTTGCAACCACTGTGGTAACGTATAAATGAAAAACTTCGGCTTTCAAAATTTTTGTTTTAGAATTTTACTAATTAATTAAATATTATATATAATGATAATGATAACAATTATAAACTTAATTCCGAGTTAGAATGTAAGTAAATCATGTAACACGGCTATCAAAGTTAAGTTTTATTATTTAATGAATATATTTAATGACGACTCACACACTTATTTACCATTAATCACTACACATATATACATCTAAATAATTATGAATAAGTTGTCACGTTTAATACTTGAACCCATAATCTTTTATTTAGATGAGATCATTATTTACTATGGTTGTTCAAATCGAATCGAATAAGTCGAATTTTGAAATTTTCAAAAAGGATTCACAGGTCAAATTAGAATCGAATTCAAAATATTCAAACAACATTCGAATTCAGTTCATATAAAATAAATCTCGAAATTGAATCGAATTAGATTTAATTCGATTTGCATTTAGTAAAAAAATAATTAATTAAATAATTGTTTCAAAATTAGTTCAAAAAATAGATTTTCAAATGATCAAAAAAAATCAAACATAACATACCAAATATTTCAAGTTTCAAATAAGTCAAAAGTTAAGTGTGTGTATTTCTATTTCGAATTTCGAATTGAATCAAATAGAAAATCACAAATTCGTAATTCAATTCGAATTTGACAATTAAACTTCGAATTCGAATTCCATTTGAAAGTTCGAATCGAATTTCAATTCAATGATTTTCGAATTGAATAGAATCGAATTTCAAAATTTTCAAATTCGATTCAAATATTGAACACCCCAGCCATTTATCAATGATTTTTAATGGCCAATATTATAAAACTATATATAATAAAATATAATAACTAATATTAAAAATTTCATAAGATTTCATGCTCAAACATTGCATCGTTACAAATATACAAAAAAAATTATATAGTAAGTATTAATAGATCGTTATGTCATTTTAATTATACTTTAATGAAATCTTGTCTTATCAAATATACTTGACAAATGTGTGTAGTGAATCATGTGTTATACGAAAGATAATTGTTCAATCAACGATTATTATGAAAAATATTAAAATAATAACCACTTAATCTATACTATTATATAATGCATCTCTTTGGATAGATATGTAATTTTATAAAAATACAAGTTTTTAAAGCAACATGTACAAATGAATGCATCATATTTAAAAATGGTAGAATAGGGATTTGATTAAAATTTTAAGACACTTAAGGGTAATATGGTAAATTTATCCATTAAATTTTATAAAACTTGACATTTTTGCCTTTGTCTCTTTTATGTATTTAATAAACATTATTAATATAGTATTTAATAATATGATATTATTTAATTTACTTCATTAATTTTTATTTTATTTATGGTACTATAAATTAACATTTAAATTTATATTTACTAATTATATTTTTATAACTAAATAATGTTTTAATTAAGTATATTATTTTATTTAATACTTAAGTATATAACTTATATAAATCTTCATATTTATAATAACTATAATACTAATATGTTTCTAGGGGCATATTATAAGTTTAATAATTTTAATATTATCTATATTTTTTATAATAAAAGTGAGAGGATAATAGAATGATAATTTTACATATGGATTAGGACATCCATATGAAAAGTAATGCTTAAATTTCAAAAAATTAATCATATTATTTCATTTATGCCCTTATAATAAAGTATAATATATGATTGTTTATAATACAAATGCTAAAACATATACACGTGATCAAACAAAATCGTTATTTACTTTCAATTTCGTTTATATATTGTGATTGAGCACTAATCCCTCTTCCCCGTTCCTTTATCAGTTGTTAACAAATAACAATCAAGATGATAATTTGTGGTGATAATTCTCCATTAACTTTTTTTGGTATATGCAAATCACCACAAAAAACTAACTCCGATTATCATAAAACTCTAACCTACATTCATAAAATAAATCTTCCTAAAATCTGGATAATAAATGATTTCCGACCATAAATATCACCCATATTTCCACTATTTTTATTGAGATAATATAATTGTCTTAAAGACTTTTGTAATATACGTAATTATTTTATTTTATTAAAATTTTTCAATAATTATGTTTTGATTTTTTAATTTACGTCATAACGCATCGAGCCGATACTGACTAAAATCGAATTCCCAAAAAGTCATGCAACAACCATACCGTCGCAACGCGCGGACATTCCAACTAGTAAAACAAATAAACAAAAAGGGTTGGGGTCTCAATCAACGATTATTATAAAAAATATTAAAGTAATAACTAAAACTACATAATAAAACAAATAAACAAAAAGGGTTGGGGTCATACTTCAAGTATGTACACAAAAAAATCAACCCCGATAAATCAAATTAACCAACGAAGGAATTGAATCTACAGGTGAAATCGAACCAAACCATAAAATCAAACGATGTAATCTAGTAATTAAAGAAAAATTTGATAAAATATAACCAACTTATTAAACTGTGATGACATTTCGTGTAACGTTGATAATGGAATAGAAGAAAAGAAACCTCAATGAAAGAATAGAAGTTGAAAGATATAACGACACAACAAAGGACATGTGGTTGGGGGATCGTGGATCTATACCATGTATATGGACATGTGGTTGGGGATTGTCGATCTATACCATGTATGTAGGCACCAATCACTTGTACCATGGTGCATGAAATGTTTGTAAACCACCAGTCTTCCCTTCACTTTAAAAGTATATGATAATTAACGATTAAACAAAAATAAAATGAAAAAGACGAGACGTCATAGAAGAATGAAGATTGGTTTCAATGCGTAATAAATTTTTTTCTACATTCGATATTCAAGTTCATTTCCTACTCGGCTTAAAAATTATTCGTTGGCCGTTTAAAAAAAATTAGTTAGACTACGATCAAACTCATCTTATTTAATAAGCTCAAAATTCGATTATATTTGAATTGTAAATCAGTAATTCATAATTTGATTTAATTTTTTATATTTAGTTTTGATTTGATTCGTAGTATAATATAGAATTTCGAATGAGATTTGAGTTTGTGACTTTTTATATGATACAAATTTGAATTTGAAAGATATATATTTTTTATTATTCTTTATATGTAAGATAATCTTAGTATTTTTATTTAAACCTTTAATTTATTAGAAGATAACCAAGTCTGATTGATTTAACCAAATTACCATTTCAATTTCTAAATATCCAAACCATGTTACCACCTTATCTTAACTTTGTGAACGTGAAGCTTGAAAGTTTATTGCTAATTTAAACTTTTTTAATTATATTTGTTTTTAATTTTCTTTTTTAGCACTTACATCGTTTTACATGTTGCATTTTTCTTTTATTTTAATCATTTAAATTTTGAATACCTCTGAGTTTTCATGAATTTTGAAAGTAAATATTATACTGATTTTTTTGACTAAATTTGAATCAAATAAGGTCAAAATTGATTTGAATTCGATGAATATTTTTTGAATTAAGTTTTTTGAAAGTTTTGAATTCAACAAATCTATTTCAAATCTAAATATTGTTTGAAAATTTCATATTTTAACTTATTCGATTCGATGAACACTCTTAATTAGAAGTGAATTTTGTTAAACATAAATCTAGTGTTACACATTTGGTAATTTAAATAAGAGGTAATTACAAGTAAGGTAAATGTGGTAAAACCTTGTTATACTTTTAGTATCTAACTACAATAAATTACAAGAGACATCCAAAGTAAATTTAATCGTTAAAGTAAGAACCTTCGCTAACTTTTTTAAAATGATCAAAATATCTTTAAATATTAAACAAATATTTAATATAATGTGGGCCCCTTCTCACCTTAGACTACTCCCATTGGGAGTGTTTGGTTCGATCGGTCGGTGATAAAATGGTTAATGAAAAACAAAATTTGAGATATTGGCTACGACCGGGTTGGTGGACAACCAACGTTTGGTCGTCGATCTTGGGCTATCACCCACCTTTTCCATGTATGTTTAAAATATTGTGCCAAATGCTAAATAAATTGTAACTAGTTCACTATATATTTATACTTATAAAACTTAATATATATTAAAAAATGTTTATCTGATAAAAAAATCAAAAATCATAATTTTTTTTCTTTATTTATATAGTATAATATTAACTGACTTCCATATCATTTCTCATTCTCTACTTTTAATCTCTTTTAATTTCTTAATGGAACAAACATTAATCATAAATTTTCTCTATTTAATTAAAGAATTAATATGATGGGTTGCTAATGAGAGTAAAAATTAGGTTTGGTTGGGTTGGGTTGTGAATAGAAGTAGTCTTACAGAATGATGAAAACTCTTTTGATTCAAAGGCATCCTTTGAACAATTTCCCGTATATTTCCATGTTTTCAATTCATCTTTGTTCAAAGATATTGCCTCGATCCGAAGGTGAGAAGTAATCATCTTCGTATGCCATAACCAGTGAATTGAGAGGGAGCTGGAAATTATGGGGGTGTGCATTGTTCGCTTTACCTATGGATTTCAGGTGCTAGTGAATGCCTAGTAGGATTCGGGTAAAAGGTTGTGGTGAGTAGAAACAACCAATGTGTCTCCCTTGTTACAAATTGAAAAGGGTCATCAATAATGGTCCTACTAGCACGCGTAGTGAAAATGCATTTGTTTCTCATTTGTTGGGTACTGATTACTTAGAAGTTGCACGTATAAAGTATGTAGTAGATGTGTACAATGAAAACCCCCACACAAGGTGGATAAAAAAGGCCTTGAATTCGATAAAAATTCTCATCACTCGCACAGTAACCTAACAAGGCATCCCTAATCCGACTAAAAATTTTCACGTTTCAAGTTTCTATCATGAGTTCGGGTTTTTGCCATCCCTACCAATCAAGCAGTCGTTGTTGAGACCGGATCGGACTGGCCGGTCCGACCGGGATTCGGTGTCGGGTCCGGTCCGAGGTGAATCGTTTTCTACTGGTCGAACCGGCCGGTTCGTCCCGAACCGCTGGTCAGATCGGGAAACCGGACCGGTTTTCCTTTTTTTTGTTTTAATGGTTAAAAACGGGTGTTAAACCATAAATTAGTACGTCGAATATACAAATATAGTTAAGTTTTATATATAACTATAAAATATATATATAAACCATATATAAATTACTTATATTTAATTACATATATAAATATAATTAAAATATAGTTAAATCCGGTCCGACCACCAAACTAGTAAGACGTCCGGTTTGACGTTCGATCCGGTTCTGAAAACATTGCAAGCAGTTTCAAAGTTATAAGAAATGATAGATTTTACAAAATCTGGTGACTAATGTATATAAAACTTGGTTTCAACTTTAACCCATTCATGTATTTAAGAACAATGGTCTGTTATGGCTGGAAAAGGTACTGAAGCTCTATCTATTTGTAATTTGCTCAAATGGATACAGAAAAATCAATTTAAACTCCCACCAGATTTATGAGTCGGAATAGGAAAAGTTAAAACAAGAAAAATCAAATTTAAACCCAAAAATAGAGAACACAAGCAAATATGAAAAGAAAGTAAGAACCTTTTAAGTTCACAAAAGCAACAATCACAGACCTGTGAGCCAGAGTTCAAAATATACATTTTGCAAGGTTGACCAGAAGATAAAACAGAAAAAGGGTACTCGCAACGGGTCAACCGCCCAATACTCTAAGCAGTTGACCCGTTCGAAAAAGCTAACAAACTCCAACACGACTGTTTCAACCCTTACGCGATAGCCTACATATCCAACCCACCAGGTACTATACTTGATCTAAACCACCCACTTTGTCACCTCCATCAGTCGTCTTTTTAAACATTGTCACCATCCTTCACAGCTGATTTCACAAAAAAAGCAATTAGAACCATAGCTAAAGTACAACATTTTACGGTGGAACTTTTTGTCCCTCACTATATACAATGCAAATATGATATACGTGATCATGAACTCATGAAGATCATCTCCGACCACTTAAACAAGTCTTAAAAATCATCAAGAATACTCAGAATGCAGAAATTAATAGGCTAGATAATCATAAACCCCCAAATTAAAAATGCAAAGCAATTATACTACATTAGAGCATAATCCCACCGACGGGTTAAAACCAAAGGTCATTAATTTCACTAGTATGCCAACTACCATTTTGTTTCAAACAGGTTCATATAACATTCAACATGATCTCAAATTATGTTTTTTAGAAATCTTTTCGATATATAAAGACTGGGTGGAATATGTTTGAGATAAACAACACATACACGAGCATACAGTTCTCTTCATAAATCTGAAAATGCACACCAACTCTTGTCAAAACAATGTATAACATGGGATCAAGGACCATATAATAAAGTACAACACAACATCATACAAGATCCATATTCAAGGAACACAACCAAAACTACTGTTACTAGCAATCTATAACAATCTAAACTATTCTAAGACAACTTACTAAGATTTAAGAGTAATACCGAAAAGAGTTGACAACCATTTCATGTTTAGTATATGCAAAAATGCAAACTTAAAGTATAATAAACAAGCTTAAAAAATAAACCAAAAACCTTACTTCAACGTATGAATCTCCACTCGACTTCGTCGATTCCTGATTGTTTCACCTAAATTTCGGCGAGACAAGGCTTTCAACATAAGCACCTTTAACCTTTAACCCTTTAATATCCCTAGATACATCAATAGTTCCACAAAAAGATCTCTCTTCAACATCATCAGTCCACATTAGATTACCACTAACCATCAGAATCTTATCATTGTCATAGAAAACCTTCGGTTCAACAATCGGATTTTCATCAAGACCACGGATCAAAATCTTCGACCACGAGTCCTTTACTCCATAGTCATTCATCACCCACACCTCATCTCCCAAAAACACACCAAGCTTTTCACCAAGAACAACAAGTTCACAATCACTCTCACACAAAACCTCAAAACCATTACCCAAATCAGGCGATGGCACCTCACTAAACGCCTCATCAGCTAAACCAAACGCCACAATCACCGGAAATCGATCAGAACCCTTATTAGCAATCCAATGAAGAAACCCATTTACATAAACAGCAGACAAACTCTTCCCATGAGAATGATCATACGGAGAATCAATCACCCACCTCCAATTATCATCCCTAAGGCTATAAACGTGCACAGACATACAATCAGGAGGAATCAGATAGTTATAATGAAAGTAAGAGATCGTCACAACCTTGTAATCATCCCTCATCGAATCATACCCAAATCCATACATGATATCAATCTCCAGCAAGTTATTAACCATCTCATAGCTCGAATTGGGCAGTTTCACAAACTCTTTCGTCGTGGGGTTGAACACAACGAGCGAATGGGCGCTAACGAAGTCATCAGCGGACCCCAACACGAGACCGTTGCAAGAACCGTGGAAGATGAACACATCGGCGTGAGGTTGCTGTAAAGTGAGTTTCTTTGGTGTTCCTTCGTGTTGATTGAGGGGGAGTGTGTAGAGTGAACCGTCGTCGGAGTCGCAGAGGAGGTGGGTGCGATTGAGGGTGTTGTGGTGGAGTTTGATGAATTGGGGGTCGGAGATTTGGGCTAGCCAGTGCTTAGAGACGCAGCGGAAGCGACCGAGGGTTTTCGCGGGAAGACGGTGGAGGATGTTGGTGATGATCTCCGGTGGGATATCCATGATGTCGTTGGATGCTACGTGTTTGATCGGTGAGAGTTTACGGTGGAAATCTATCAGAGGTTTTGTGTGACTCTGTGAGTGGAACCGTTTATACTGTACACGATTAAAGCTACCCTCGTTTCGTTTGTACTCAAGGATAACTACTTTTTTATTTATATTATTAAAAATATTAATTTACTGTTTTAAAATTTATATGATTTTTTTTATTCTACTTAAAAAGTTTTAATAGTTGTTTCTATTTGAATTCAAAATAACAAACTTTTAAACTGAAAGTGAGATAAACATCTATAAACTTTTTATATACTTTTTAAGTACTTTAGTTTTAATTGTGATCTTCTGAAAAGCAAACCTATTTTTAGTTATTAAGGAAAATCAATTTAAAAATTTTGTTATTAAAATTTATAAGTTTATTATGATGATAACATGTAAATAAAACTATATGGGCCTTAGGTGAAGATAACTTGAAGAGACTAGAACATGGTCACGTGAAATAGCCATTTTGTTTTATTAGGTTAGATTAAAAGTTGTTAAAATTGTATTATAATAATTTAAACTATTACATACTAATCGATATTAATTCATACTAATAGTATACTTAGTGACAATCCTAACTTTTTTTTTGTCTAAAGCAATTCTAATAACATAATTATTCATCATATCATACTTGATTTTCATTCGATTTTGCTTACCATGATAAGTGTGAATGTAATAGATAAAATGCGATGAAATGGAGTATCAAGTGTAAATTGGAGATGATTATGTGCTAACATTGTTTATTGCAACATAAATAAAAGTTATGATTTCGATTAGCCAAACTAATCGTATGAATTGCCATCATAGTTTGGATTATTAAAATCTAATTTGTCTTAAAAGATTAAGTTACTAGATTAGGAGTATGAGACGTTCTAAAAAACATTATTGATGTAAGATTATTTACAATTCGTTTCATTTTTTTCCTTTTTCTTTAACGTTCTATCAATGTCATATCAACAGTTTCTCTATTTTTCATGTTCTTTTAGTTTTATATGTAACAACTTGCAGATTTTCTCGTTTTCCCCAACTACCATATGTACAAATATTACCACATAAAAAGTGGGAAGAATCGATGATTTTTTCAACATTTAAGGAAAAGAACCGTCCATGAAAAACGAGAGACCGATATCCATGCAAATTAACAACATAGGTGTAAAAGATAAACTAACATAAAATTACTATATAATTATTATTATTTCATGTGTCATAAATGAATGCAAGTAGTCTTTGTGCGTAGTTCCAATAACGTAAGTAAAATACTAAAACTAATAATTCAAAGCCCATGTCAATATTTGGGGCCTATACCAAAGCCTCGAGTATTTACGTGATGTTAGACATAGATAGTAGTTCGTATCACGCATTTTGATTTTGGGTAAACGTGAAAGGCGCGTTGTCTTCTATGGATTTCTAAGACGAGTGTGACACGGGCCGATTAATGAGTCCATTCATACTTGATTTTTTTTAGTATGTTTGATAAGAGAAAAGAGAAACAACAAAAGATTAAAAACAAAAATAAAATAATAAGAAACAATAACAAGTCTGAAATTAAAATATTATAACCAGTAGAGTTTCCACAATAGTTATTGGGTCATTTTTAGCTTAGGTAGTCGTTTTTTAATCATTAGGTTATCTAGTTTTTGGAGACAACATTTACCAACAAGAAACCAAGAATGATAATAAGGTTGAGGCCAATGTACTTTATTTTTATAATATATTTCTAAGAGATGATAGGTTAAAAATAAAAAAGCAGTGTTGATATGATAATGTCTTTGAATGTTATTGGGTTATTGGATGCTATTATTACCATTTAACCTAGCCTTCATATGCAACATGATTAAACCAGATTACTAAATTCATGCCAAACTAAACTTTTACATTATCATTTGGAAGCAACTTTAAGTAGATAAATTTATAACCTTAACTATGATAAGAGTTTATGATAAACGATATGAGTTAACGACAACATTAATTAAATATGCATGAATTAGAAATGGTACATTACGGTGAGTGGGCCGCCGAACACCTGGCCATCAACAATTGGACCACAACCTTTTGTTTGGATTGTGGCATTTGAATAAGTGAATCTTCCCACTCTAATAAATAGGTATCTTAGACGGCACATGTCAACACCATATTGTTTCTCAATAATTTTTTATCGCTTCTCTCTCCTATTTAATATCACATTAATTACTAATAATATTATTTATTATTTTAAAATTAAAATAGTTTTTTAAATAAGCAAGAGATATTTTTATTAATGTTATTTCCAATGAAATAATTTTCATAAACTTAGAAAACTTTTTAGAAAATTAAACATTTTTAAAAATAAAAAATATTTTATAATTGGTGTTTTTTAAAGTTAAAATTTTTATAAACCAAAAAATAATTAAAATGAGAGTTATAAAAGAAGTTTTTAAGTATGACATTTTTTAAAACGTTTGTTCTAAAATAAATTTTTTTATTTATTACAAGAAAGATTTCAGTCATATCTTATTTTAGTATATCGATTTATAATTAATTTTTTTATTATATTTAATATTTTTTAATCAACCTATATAATACACGGGTTTACTAAAACTATCTAAAAACATAAAAGCAGTGGTTAATGGTTATCCCATCAATAAAAGGTGTTTAGTGAATCCTATGTTTATTTAGATTCGATCATTAAAAAATGGTGTTTTAGATTTTTTTTGGCTTTTTAATCCATAACTTTTAAACGCGTGTTATAAATCTAATTCAATTATTAAATTCTTTTGAAGGGCACTTATTATTATTAATTATTAATTAACTATATTTAGTTTTAAAATTCATATAATACTAAATATCAATTTAGTTATGGATAATAGTTTGTATCTTATGTTATATAAGTTGTATCTTACTTTGTTTTAACTTTACTTTTTCATTTTTAATCCTATAATTTTCATCTTTTGTATCTAATCTTAATATTTTTTATTTATTTTTGACTTTAATCTCATATACTTTTATTTTTACAAGTTTTTTTTACGTCTCGTTCTGAAATTTTCGAATTAACATACAACCACGTGTGTATGTGGTTTAACGTTTTACATATATTTTTTATGTTTCACGACCGTGTTATATACTACGCTTTCTTCTAATATATACATATTAACACACTGCAAAGCACATGCATGGTTTAAAGTTTTTACGTCTATTGTCTATTTGCTTTTATTTCTTTGTTTTTACGAGTTTTTTTTGTGTTGATGATCGCTAGGGACGATATGAGCATAGATGTTATCTGCCATGATTTTATACTGTCATCGTTTGATACTAAATACTAGGTACTATCTATATATTAAAAACAAGAAAAAAGAAAAAAGAAAAAAATAAAAACAACCATATATCTTCCAAGCCTACTGAAAGTGAAACCTTCGTGCGTAATTCCTATTTGAATCTAGGGATTCAATACTCAAGGGATTTCCCTGTTTGCATGCTAACATTCATTCGATCAAATCTCAAAATTTTATCTCAAGGGTTTTTCCCGAACCCTAGATCGTTTCCTCAATCGAAAATGGGTGCTCTGACGAACAATCGCTACAAACGCCACGCGGAATTTCAATCTTCATCACCATCTGCCTTCGATCACGACCATCCTCACATTCCAAAGAAGCTCAAATCATCATCTTATTCGACCTTTATTGCTCCAACGAAGAGTTTGATTTCAAGGCTTCGTTCATACCCGCAGCAGCTATCCCCAATTGTTGGAGAAATTCAAGCTCCTTCTGTAATTGTTAAGGGATTTACTACAAGCTCGAAAATATTAAATAGTAGCTGTAGTGAACATACTAGGCAAAAATCGGATATATGTGGTGGAAGAACGGTGAATTCTATGTTTTTGAAGTATAATCACTCGAAGGAAGCAGCAATTGGTAGTTGCAGGTATGTAATTTTGTAATGGACGATGATGTTGTAGAGGTTACTGATCTAGATGATGTGCAGATTGTCAATGGTGATAATGATGCTTCAGGGGATTCTGGTGTTGAGGAAATTGCAATGGTGGAAAGTGAGAAAGAAGATTTTAACAATTAGGGGAGGTAGAGGCCATTAGAGCCAAATATAGGGAATTAGATGGGAAGGCCGAAGAGAACCGAGGATTTCAGCCTTCTGCTTCTGCAGGAGTGGTTTCAGAGTTGATAGATGGGAAGCCATTAGAATATTTATCATTGAACCAGAGGATAGATGTTTTGGATTTAGATGCATTTTATCCTTATTATAAAAAGTTATTATATGATTCGTCTGAAAGGCGAGATGTGCAATTAAGGAGATTGAGCTTTGATATCCGTTTAGTAGAGGAAAAGAGAGCTTTATCTAAACAATTGTTTCCTGTAAAGAAAGATGAGACGAAGAAAGACGAGGTGAACTGTTTTGTAATACTTATATGTTGGTAATTTGAAGTTATACGAGTCATTCTAGTCTCATGTTAAACTGATTCATTTTTTCAGGATATTTTAATTGAGGCTTTTCGGCCCCTTGATGAGGATGACCTGGAAATGGTTGCTAATGCAATGTCTAATTCTAGCCGGTATGGTTTAATGTGTATATGTGTATGTATGTAGTACGTGCTACGTAGTATGTATGTATGGACTTGGGACATATGTACGTGTATGTGTGTGTCTCTATGCTGCTGTGTTTGTGTGTTACACATATATCAATGAATTCCTTGTGTGTTTTGCCTTGTGATAATGACGTAAGATGTTGCTTAAAATTTGTAGAAGGAAGGTTTTGGTCACTCATGAGAATTCAAATATTACAATTGCCGGAGAGTCCTAAGGTGTTTAAGACCTGGTGCATGGTTAAATGATGAGGTAGTTTTTAATTTTGCATCTTACCACGTTTAGCTGCAACCTAACTTGTTGAGCAAGATCTTTTATGCTAAAATTTTCTATATATTATAGGTTATTAATGTTTATCTTGAGTTGCTGAAAGAGAGGGAAAAGAAGGAACCTAAAAAGTTTCTAAAATGTCATTTCTTCAACACGTTTTTCTACAAGAAGGTTAGTTGAATTCATACCTTTCTGTCTCTTGTTGGCTTTATTTACATCATTCTTCTGTCCCTCATATCTTGGGAGTACTTTGGTTTCAAGGATATATTCTTTCTTTGGGATATTTGAAAGTTAATTTACCACCTGGCTTTAGTATTTTGATTCATTTTGGTCTAAAAAATTTACGTTGAATTATATGGAGGATAGGAAAGCAAGTGATATATTTTAATAAATGTGCCGATGACTTTAGGAGGGATTCTTTGATTTTTTTTAACTATTTTTATATAAACTATCAAGATGAGCAATAAGTGAAGTATCAAACATTAGAGGTGTAATAGGAATGCTTTACCAAATAGGTAAATACAGTTCAAAAATAGTTTAAGAAGAATTGTATAATTAAAACTAAAAATGATATCAATATCTTTCCTCTATAATGTCGGTCCATAATATTAATGTTTTCCCCATAAAATATTCAATGCATGCATCCAAATCAAACTGCTTATTTTTGTAACTCTCTTCTTGACAATGACCTTCCCTACAAAATACAAGACATAACCATACCCTAGTCAATGCTCCATCGTCATCTCTTACTAATAAATAACCAATGACATTGAGGGCTGTATGAAATCAAGCCACTGATATGAATTTCTTTTATTTGTAACACAATGTTTAAAACATTAGAGTGAACTATGGCTTGTACTTTTCATATATTATTTGTGTTTGTGGCACCTAGGCCTTTTCTTGACAACCTTATGTGGCTTAAAGTTGATGATTTTTAAATCCAGGGTAAATAGGTACTAGTAGTTGAAACATGTATGAAAATTTTTGAATTTGTATTTCCTTGATTATAGAATCATCTGTTTTATCTTAATAATGAACAAACTAAATTATTGCAAATTGTAATTTTTGTTTGCTTTCTTAAAGTGCTAGTATACACAATTATTGGAATATTTTAAAGTTCTATATGGGCATTGGGGACAATCTAGATCTTAAGTTCTTTGTCATACACAGAGCATCTTTGTCACCATTGTTTATGGGTTTTAATTCATATAACATTTGGTGCCTTTCATGATTCTTATTTTAACATTTCGTTGCTAGAATAGTTGATAAGCGGAAGGACGGGATATGACTACAAGTCAGTTAGAAGATGGACTACGCAGAGGAAGTTGGGATACAGCCTCCTTGAGTGTGACAAAGTAATGTTAAATATGTTTTCCGGGAAAACTTTTTCCTCTATTTCTAATTATCATGCTATTCTTGCTTAAATTCCAGAGCTGGATCATATCTTATAAGCAGATATTTGTCCCTGTTCACAAAGAAATACATTGGTGTTTGGCTGTTATCAACAAAAAAGAAGAAAAATTTCAGTATCTTGACTCACTTGGAGGAATTGATAAACAAGTAATGAGGGTATTGGTATGTATCATAATAACTTCTTATATACCATTTATGGATACAGATGTCATCTATTGCCCACTATTTTTAGGTTTGAGTAGTGGCAAGACGGGCATGTCAGTTGATGGGTCAAAAAACGGTTCAGTTTGAAACATGTTGATTTTATTGCTGGTTGAAATGGGCTTGGTTGACCTAAAATCATTTTTTGTTTGTTTTGTATAAAAATAAGTGCATTACTTATAATCAGAGAAACAGTACTGTTACAAGAATACATGCAATCTTGAGTACATGGGGTTATATTGTTGTATGCATTAAAATTAGACTCCAATCACTTAAATTTGTTCGACCCATTTGATCTTTTAGGCTTTTAACTATTTTTTTACTTATTAATTTATTATTTGACCTTATAGAGAGGAAACACAACCCAAATGAACCCTTACAACCTTTAGGTTTTAGTTACTTTATATTTCCTTGCTAGATTCTCTCTTTGTAAGAAGGCGATTTTTTGTCATATACTTAACAGTTAGTTGTTTATATGCATATACTAATGTACATTCCCCAACTATAAATAATACATGTAGCACATTACTTATGGCTAATATTCTGCAGGCCAAGTACATTGTCGATGAGGTGAAAGATAAGAATGGGGAAGACATTGATGTTACTTCTTGGCAGCAAGAATACGTTACAGACCTTCCTAACCAGGAGAATGGGTGTGTAATACTTCGGCTTGTTTTTCTTCAAATCTGATCAATCATTGCAATTTCTGTTGGTTTACCGTTATGTCTCTCTTTTGATCATAGTTTTTTTTTAATCAGGTTTGACTGTGGTGTATTTATGATTAAATATGCAGACTTTTATAGTAGGGGTCTTGGCCTCTGCTTCAAGCAGGTGAGCTATAACTTATCACATGATAATCTGTCTCTTCTTTTTTCCTTTAATTTTCTTTAGTAGATGAATTTTTGTAAGTATTTTGCATGGAATGTGTCATTCTGATGATTTCAGACGTTAAGCATAAGCTAAATCTTTTGTAATCATGCTTTCTTGTAGGAACATATGCCGTATTTTAGGTTGAGGACTGCCAAGGAGATATTGAAATTGAGAGCTGATTGAAATATGCATGTGGTGTACATAACAATCTATATCAGCCTATCAGGCAAAGCATGAGGTAACATATCTCCCCGATCTTTATTGATCAACTTTGTTAAGGCTCCATTTTGCGATCTAAGCCACTGAAAATGTAGTTATATGTTTGGTTATTTAGATGATCCTCAGTCGAAGTTTTTGTTATACCGGTTGAATCACGGGAACCTTTTGTAAAAGTTGCAGTGGCTTTCTTTGCAGCCATTGCTGTTTTGGATAGATTATCAGATGCTGTTTATATAAACTTTTATCGTTGTTTTGTTTATCCCAAGTTGGCAGTTTGGGTGGTTGATCAGTTCGATTGTTGAAGTACAATAAGTTAGTGCATATAAAACAGTGGAAGTTTTTAGTTATTGAATTATTAAAATGTCTGTTTGGGTGGTTGATCAATTTGATCGTTTATGTACAGTAAGTGAAAGCATAAAATAGTGAGTTTTTTTTGTTACTGAATTATTAAAATGTCTTCTTTCTGAACTGCAAACTCACACACCCACCACCCACCAGCAACTCCTCCATATTACTAATCCCCTCACCATTACCGCCTCCACCTTCATTACTATCACTGCCACCACCATCTTCCAATTTCTTTAACAGATTTATAAATGAATTAGGATTAATCTCTCAACTAAATACATTATAAATTCATCGTCATCACTTTTATAATGGAGTATAATTTATTTGACACTTCAGTTTTATTACTTGATTGTAAGAGGATAGTTCCTGAGACTACGCCTTTGTTGCCCGTCTAACAGGTTTTTCATGATGTTTGTAGCTTGACTCCAAGCTAAGGACAATTATTACAGCCTAACTAAATCTTCAAGTCTATCTCAACTGATTAATGCTTCAACAACCATTATGATGAAAGAGAAAAGGATCTATGGGAGGAATCGACAGACAATGAGAAATGACTTCGTGTCGAATATATTTTCCGAGATTTGGGGTTGGGGCATTTGGGATGACTGAAAACATAGGGATGGACTGAAAGTTGGATTGGATATGTATTTAATTATTCTCAGTAATGATAATGTTATTAAACTTCAATATCACACCAACTTTATGAATCGGTTTCCCTGGTAACTTGCATTGTAGCCACTATAAACGATGATTAGGGTATGAAACACAAAAACTGTACTTTGGTGCTTCCCATCATCACCACAAAATATATATTACATCACTGGGTTCTAGTTTCAATGGCTATCATCAATCATTCATATCACTTTTCCTTACTCATGATTCTTTTAGACGCTATGATTCATGGTTAGCTATATATATAGTTATATATGTGCATGCGTACATGCATATATTCGCCGTGATTTAGCTTGTTGGAATCAAGATGTCGGTGTTGTTTGAAGGATAAAAAAATGTTATAATCAACCCTCTGGTTGCCACAACAACTGTAAATAATGTTATATTTGATCTTAGTGTTTTATATTTAATAGTATCTAATACTTGTAAATATAAGTGACAAGGATTTCATGAAAAGAATATATGATAACACTTGGAATACAAAATAAATCATCAATTTTTGATCGGTCATTTGGCTTCACCATGTTAAATCTTTGTGTTTGTGTGATGGTTTCTTCTTTTTCACGTGATAATACTATAGTACAATCATGATCTATTTTTCACTAAATAGGTTAATTCAAGTTAGCTACTTTCATCCGGATCCAACTTAAATTACACAACCAGGCCAAATCAAAATCAAAACCGCTTTAATAGAGTTTGAGCTCGGCTGTGACAAATTTTTATAACATAATATATATTATTTACGTATAAGCTTCTAGATGACATACAATACCTGACATGTAAACTACAATTTGTTCAAAATCCATTTTAATATGTCATCTAACCTAACCTGACACATCCCTTTCACAAGGCTTAGATGATAATATATATGATCATGGCTAAGGTTATGAAGCATAAGTGGCTAGTTATATGTAACTCGAAAAAAGATTGGTGTAGTAAGCATGCAACACTTGTCCCCAAACTTAAGATCATAATATACTTGTTTTGTTAACATTTTGTTATTTCTTCGCATAAAGCTTTATAATCAATTACTGTTTTCATCGAATTAAAAAATTATATGCGTGAGAATTGTTTTACAATCTATTTCTTAAATTCACATAAAGTTTGAGAATCCTGTTTAAATTCTCAATTAATTCCACTCTTCGATGTTATGGACGGGAAATTCACACCCAACTTTAAGCAAGAGTGTAATTGCTAATAGATCGATTATATAATGCAATTGTTTTTAATTGATATGTTTTTGGTCTCCATTAACAAAGCAGTTACCACAGATGCTAAAACAAGTACCTTCATGGAAGAGCCAGGGGCAATGAAAGCAAGTACCACAACAAAAACACAATGAGGAAGTCGTGAAGGTGAACGAGGATGTCGTTTCGTCTAAATTTAGATCATAACTCTCTAGTCCTAAAATTTTCTAGAGCACTCTCGATGCTTCATGATCATGATTTTCTTAGGAAAATAGCTCAACAATATCTTGCATAATTCCTTAAACCTATATATTTCCATATAGATGTAGATATCAGAAATAGTTTGTAAAGATTATTCTAGATTAAGAAAAATATGAAATACATAACACCATCTATAAATAAATGAAGGGGTTACTCATTTGAGCAAACCACCTCACATTTCATAGGTCACTTGTGAAATCTCTTAAAAGCGTAGTTATTTCTTTAAATATGATATTTTATATTTTACTATTTGTTGTTAGGTGGATAAAAATAATTTTAGTGACTAACTAATTTGTCCATATAGTTTGATATTTGATAAATGATTACAATATCAATTTAATTAATACCTATCTTTTAGTAAGCAAAACATATGGTATTTTATTAAATTCATACATATAGGTGTTTACTTTTATTATTAATCTTAATTCATAGAAATTAAGAAGTAGGAATGTATTCTCACACGCGGGAAGCTATGTACATGGCCTAAATTGAAAACATGGATATAAAGAACATTGTAACGATTATTACTTAACAAACATATAAAAACATGACCCAATGATATATTTAGCATTTTCATAAAATACTATATATGAAAAATATTAAATAAATTATACTCGACCAAACTCAGTTTTAAATGATTACAACTGAAAAAAAAAACATTGACTAAGTCACGAGTTGCGCGGAAAAAATAATAAAACATATACTAAGCACTGAGTTGTTATCGACTCGAATCCTCAATGAGGGTTTTTTGGTTTCTAACATTGTCACCAAACCAAGTATCAAGTTGTTGCTAAATGTTGTTTTAATATGGGGTGTGTGTATATACAAGTAACTATATCAAGTGATGTTGATGGTCGTGACTTTATGATATAGTAGTATTGATGATAACTTCACAAATGTGATAGTGAGTTTAAATCTTTTTAAATATAAAGTTAAATTAATTTAAGAGTAAAATATTAATTTAATTTCAAATCCTTTTTTAGTATAAAAGTCTAAAATTATTAAAACCACATAATATAATTCAATTTTACTCATTGAAAACACACCTAAGTTCACAATTCTCATGTTTTCTCTCTTTGATGCATTTGTTTTACCGCATAAAACTACATTATATTTGAGAAGATCATTCGTTTCGCTCAAACATTATTTCCCTCGAATATGAATTATCTTCACCATCTTCTTCCTCAAATCCTCCTCCACTTAATTGTTTGCAATTTTCACATATATGTGGTCCTCATTGTCGCTCACACCTCCTCAAATTTCCTTTCAATTCTATTGTCCTGTGAGACAATAGCGAATGCCCGTTCGATAAGGTATGCATTTAAACTTGCTATGATTTTTAACGTCGAAGTGTTAAAATTATTTCATGATTTAAACCCTTAGGGTTTTACATACATTAATGATTTCAATAGTTTCAATCAATGGATTTTAATACTTTAATGTTAAATTTAGATTGTTAAAATTATGATGTTTAATCTTAATAGTTTTAGTTTGCAATTATTATTCCACATACAAGTATGATTTCTTTTTGTTTTTAGTTTTCTTAGGTCTCTTCATCATGGTTGATGGATTATGATTTATGTGAGTTACTTGTTTTATTTGATGGGAGTGTGAGACTTAAAATATATTATCTATATTAAATGTGAAACAATTGATGAGGCTTAAATAGGTGTTAATTGATTAATTGTTGATTTAAAAAATGATGTGACTTAATTACTTCTATTATATTTTTTATTTTTTAGTACGGGACTGAATTAATTATCCTGTTTGGTAAACTTTAATGAGTTATTCTATTTGCTAGATTAATTATCATTGTGGTCTTCAATCTAAATAATAATGTAGGCTTTATAAATTATATATTTAAAAACCATGGATCTTAGCAATTAAAGCTTGTAATTGAGTTATAAGAATATATATTATAATATATTCAATTAAGTTAAACAATTTTCTTTAATTTGAATTAAGAAAATAACATATTAACCTTTAATTAAAAGTTACTATAGTTTCTGAAATTTATATATTTTAATAGATAAAAAGAGTATTTAAAAAGATGCTAAAGGAATAAATAATAAAGATGCTTAGTCAAAAGTTGAAAGACAAAAAGGATCAAGTGCTTTTGAAGTTGCAACTAACCATATGAGCAAATAATTAACAAGGGTAAAAATGACAATTTCAAAAAGTTGAAGACCTATTTTCGTAATTTACATCAAAAACTCTGTTCAACACATTCTCCCAAAACCCTGCCCTATATATTCTCGCTGTATATCTCCTCCTCAAACCCTCTCCCCATCGCAAAGTTGTTCTCCTCCTTCATTTTTTGATTCAATCGATCCGAGAAGCATTCTGCAACCATGTTGGTCTATCAAGATTTGATTTCTGGTAATTTCTTCATTCATCTCATAGATCTTTGTATGTTGTTTGATTTAGTTTTTTTTCACAGTAACACAGCCTTTTGATTGAGAATCTAAAGGTTTTTGGTTATCGATTATGCATAGTTTGATCTGTAATTGTGTAGATCTAGTCGTGTTTAATATGTTGGATGAATAAACCGGCTGTTTTTTTTATTAGATGCTCCGATTTGTAGTTATATTAGATCTGCGTATTGGTTTGCGTTAGGGTTTTTTGTTATTTCATGTTTTTGTATGTTTATGTCTGTTTTAACCATTTTATTTGGCGTGTTTGGGGTTCTAAATTGTGTGTTATATCGATCGAAGCTTTATACCGGAAATTATTCTAGTTTTTTTGTTTTCAGATTTTGGGCTCTTTGTAAATCTGTTCTTTATTTTCCTATTAGTTTCACAAATTGCCTTAGGTTATCAATCTTTCTATACAGATAGGCGTTAATAGCTTTTAATAACCGTTTAAGTAATTGTGTTTTAAACAAATATCTATTATAAAGTGGGATGAAGTGATGAGCAGAATGGCTGAGATTTTCTGCTATTGAATGTTGTTTATGGTGTTTGAAACTATTTTTCTTTTTACCTATGTGTTGAGTTCTAAACATAGTTAACCAGATTTAGGTGGTGTTCTTTGTCTCACATTAAATGGCTTGAGTTATTAGACAAAGCTAACAAAGCTTTAGATCATTCTCGGATAATGTATATTTAAGAAGTTTTATTGAGGTTTATTTCAAATGCCTTGATTATTACTTGTGTTGCATATTAAGTTAAAAGTTTCAATTTGTATTTGTAATTTTAGGTGATGAGCTTCTTTCGGATTCATTTCCTTACAAGGAAATCCTAGATGGGATTCTATGGGAAGTGGAGGGAAAGGTATATCTTGGTTCTTATACCGTCCTTTACAAGGAAATAATCTTGTGTTGCTTTAAAGTTCAAAATTATAAACTGTACTTGTTTATGTAGTGGGTGGTTCAAGGAGCAGTGGATGTTGACATTGGTGCAAACCCTTCTGCTGAAGGAGCTGATGAGGATGAGGGTGTTGATGATCAAGCCGTGAAGGTGGTTGACATCGTTGACACCTTTAGACTCCAGGTGAATATTTTCATCTAATTATGATTCCTAATTGAGTTTCAAGGAGTATATACATATATAAATATTAATAAATAATGCACCTGTAGGAACAACCTGCTTTTAACAAGAAGCAATTTGTTGCTTACATCAAGAATTATATCAAAAATCTTACTCCCAAGCTTGATGAAGAGAAACAAGAGTTTTTCAAGAAAAACATTGAGGCAGCAACCAAGTTCCTTCTTGCCAAGCTTAGTGACCTCCAGTTGTAAGTCTTGTGTTTATTTGTTTTTTTTGCATGTGTGTTAAACTGATTGTATTACGGGAGAAGCAATGACCATTGATTGCTAACTTTGTGGGATCTTTTTTGCAGTTTTGTTGGGGAAAGCATGCATGATGATGGAACAATGGTCTTTGCTTACTACAAAGAAGGTGCTACTGACCCGACATTTTTGTACTTTGGTGTGGGGTTAAAGGAGGTGAAATGTTAAGAAGTATTATCATTCCAAGCTCGTTAGCACACATGCTGTAGTTGTTGCTTTTAAATGTCCGGTTTTTGTTCAATTGAATATGGATCTATTGTTCTTGTTTTAATGTTTGGTTTCATTTTTGGACTATCAACTGGTATTTGATTTAAGCAAAAAGATCTTTGAAAGTTGAAGACTTATTGTGTTGTTTTGTTTGTCAAAACCATAAGCATAAGATGATTGTTTAATTTTTGAGTTAGTTTTTTATGTGATAGTTCTTGTTTACTTGATCATGTTTTTTCTTTGGCCACTTTCTCATGGTAAGTTGACATGGAATGTGCAAGGTTTAATGTAGAAACTATACACCTTGTTATTCTAGCATACAATCTGATCTTTTTTCTCTTAGTAAATTGATAGTCGTCACTGAGCTATGCTTCTTTGTTGAACACTATGTTTGATGTACATTTTTGAAAACAAGTTTACAATACACGATCGAAAAGTAGTTTTGTGAAGTAATCCAAGTAAGTTTAATGTAGAACTATACACCTCGTTATATTTTGTTTGATATACATTTTTGAAACAATTTTACAATACATGACTGAAAAGTAGTTTCATGAAGCAATCCAAGTATTGTTAAGTTAGATAGCCAGCCAACTTGTGAAATGTAATGTTGTGTTAAGTTTCTACTTTGTATTGTTACATAATATATTATTTGTATGTGGTGCAAGTATTATAGAAATTCGGTTAAAAAGGTGAGTTTTTATCATTTTCATATCTAAGAAAGAAAAGAGTATTATTTGATGATGAAGTTCTAGATGATGATTTTAAGAGTTGAATAGATGTAGAGAAGAGTGTGTATGTTTGCTTGACAAAATAATAATAAGATGTGTGCTATGAGATGGTACTTGGTGGTTGGATCATTGTAGTATTAGTTGTTAACCGGGTGATCTTAAATACACCTCAACATAAACCTTTATATCGCTCACCTCCATATCTCTTTTATTTCAATCTTTTCTTCTAAATCTCTATGCTTTCTCTCACATCACTTATATGTTTCTCACATAGGGATCCTATGCATTTAACAGCACTCTTAGTTCTTAATTTGCCACTCACTTTATGAGATAATTATTGGAAAAATTGCTAGCCAGATTAGCAAACCCATTATAATGAATAATATTACCTGAGATAGATGTATGAAAAGGCCGATTAGAAAGGTATAAGTAGGGGTATCAGCAGTTGATGATCTAGATTCTAACGTACCATGTAAAGTTTAATTACGATCTTCTAGTAACTTTCTTGGTGTTCCTTTTTCTATAAACTATGAAATGCAAATGAGGGTAGTCATGTGGGCATATTGTTGGCTATTGTAATATGTGAGGCTAAGTAATCTATAGCTTTATCTGAGATGGTTAAGTTGTTGACGATTGTATTTAAAAGGTAAATGCCTTACATGAAACGACAACTACAAATCCTAAAGATGGGTTTATAGAGGTCGAGAAGAATAATGCGAAAGTGAAGGATTCCTCTACATCAAAACAAAATAAAAGTAGGGGTTTCAAATGAGGAAGTATCCACACTCAAGTATACATTAAAAAAGCCTACTTTAGATACTATAATGAAGTCTTGCTCAAAAATTCCATTCATTCACCTTGTTAGATGAGAAGATCCCAAAGGTGAACGAGCCATATAGATGAATGGGTGAAAAGACCTAGTTATGAGATAAAGAGAATTGAGGAGACTAATCTTTACGGGTCTCGCATGACACCTTAAAATATTCTTATCTACAGGAGAATGAACAACAAAGATCATCTTACCACAATCTATATTCTTATTTCGAATTTAATTACAGGTCTTTTGAGGTGGAGGGTGAGAATGACATTCCTTCTTATGACATCTTTGCAACTTGATATCTGGCTAATGAATTTGTTTCTTTTGTATAGTTTAGTGTGGATGATTATATAGTTCTACATTTAGATCAAATTTTGCCCCGTATGGAAAATATCCTATGGTCCATCTAGCCAACGCTAAGTAATAATGGTAACTAGAAACTAGTCGTCTTGAGGACTTCTTTGCCAGAGATTGAGATAGTAGGGTCAAAATCCCTTTCTAATAATACCATGCAAAACTAACAACAAGCAATAATAACACAAACCATTCATGCAAGCAATTGATGATTTTTTATTACCAAAACCAAGAATGGTGAACACATTGTGAAGAGAATCCACTTTCATGAGGATCTTGTCGCCAAACCTTAATCACAAGGATAAATATCACCAAAACAAAATCAAAATAACTAGTTTATTCCAAATGGCTGATTTATTAGCCATAATTACACATGGCATAAGAGCACCTACCTGGGTTAAGACACTCCTCGAAACACCCACCACAGTGTTGAGGGTCGTTTCTAATGTCAACACATTTCCCATAGCAACAGACAAATTCATAACCGCAAACACGTCCACACCCCCCACAATGGTTGCGGTTTGCCATAACATCTATACAAAACTTCCCAAAACAACACACTGAACCACCCCATGGGTTCTTCTCAGGATTGGAGCAGAAGTTGGGGTCGTTTTGACACCATGAATATCTCTGTCTCCCCCTTGGGAGAGCCCGGAAAAAGTTTGAGTGTGTTGGGATGCTGGAAACCGAACCTATTTGATTTCCAAATACCAAGAGAAATAGTAACAGCAACAAAAGGCCAATTCTAACATAACTGAGATGATGACATTTAGAACAAAGCATGCAGCTTGCAGTGGGAAATTGATATGAACAGTGTTGATGAAACTGAATGAAGTTTCATTATGAAATAGGTTATAACTTACAAGATGAACATAAATATGAAGAGCTAGTAAGCAAGCAAACCCTTATTATTTTCAGGGTTACGTAGCAATCGACCTAACATGTAACAAATGAATGTGACAGGGTTATATAAACAATTGAAATCAATAACACATGCTATGTATCATCACTTAAACCTTCATAAGTCAATGAGCATCTACTAACTTCTCATTTTTCTATACCTGCAGTAGCTAGAGCATGATATTAATATAATTTGTAACAAAATAATACACGTGGGACCAGTGAGATCAGCAGTTTGAAAACAGATGATGAGAAGAAAAAAACAGAACTTTATACATATCTATCTATACACACATACATATACATATATAGAGGGATGTTTAATACGAACTAATTTTATGAAGAGTACAAGAATCGTATATGCACACATAATAAAGGGGTCTATGATTAAGGTTATAAAAGTGCATTCAAAAATTCAATTTAACAGTATCATGAGCAGCATGTTGCTGATGACATGTACTACTCAACATCTCAACCACTTGGAACAACAAAGAGGCATACAAAATTGCACCAAATTTCAGGAAATATATTGATTGCACGCTTCAACCATTATTATAAACCGGACATTTTAAAAAAATTTACACTAATGATGAGGAACTCCATCTCCATCTCCACCTTTTGCATTCTGCGCAGCAGCTCTAATCTGACGTTGTTCCTCTTTATAGATTCGGTTTCGTCGCTGAAACTGTATAAAAATAATAATTATATTTAAATATATAAGTGCCAAATTCGACATTCTCAAAATGGTTATAAAACGACTAAATTGACCGAAAGAAGTCAACATTACTTATATTTCAAGAAGTAAAGATTCAATATTATACCGACAATTTTACATGATACTTTTCAATTATCCCTCGGTCTAAGCTGGAAATCAGACTAGACATACATGTTCCTTTTCAAAACCAAATGATTAATTATAATTAAGTCAGAATATACTACTAGCCAACAGACCAAGATATAAATTCTAGTGTTAAGACAGATACAATAAAAATATATGTGCAGGCATGTGCAGCTTCATAATCAAACATAAAGCTATTACATTAGATGACTTGGTTGTGTGTTGGGTAGTCAAAATCAACTAAATTAACAATTATACATTACAAATAAATAACGTGTATAATTAACTACTCCAAACTTCCTATCTGTAAAGACATCTATATTCTATACTAGAGATCATATGATTTCTTGTCTGACCTAGTCAAATTTCAGCTCCACTATAGAAACTGTCTAAAGTTGTTCAGAATGACATGTACTTTACACTAAAACATGGATATCGAATATTTTAATACTTTTCTTACGAACTTTAACATGAAATTATCTTGATACTAGCACTATCAAGCTCTTAAGTGTTTGATAAACTTCTTTTCAATGAAATGGTATACTAAAGTTAAACCACTGATTTAAGCAAGAACAAAAACAATGGTGTAAGAAGCTCAAAGATTAGTCACTCATTTAGTAGTATCGTTTATTGAAACGGAAGTGGAGGAAGGAAAAAATTCCCCATGAGCAAAAGAATTTCAGTGTCATACATATCTCCAAATAACCACCCAAAAAACGAAAATAATCATCCAAACTGAACAAAACTATCACACCTTCCTTGCCCAAAACAAAGTTAAGGTACTCTTTACTTTCTATTACAGATCTGTTACTACTCAGCTCCACGAATAACCTTGATTACTACAATATATAGAATATAGAATGATAGGACTCATGAACATAAAGAATTCAAAAATGTAATTTAAACTTAAAGGTTAACTACACATTCCTTTGCTGAAAAAAACATTAACATTATACGTCCATTAGGCATATATACATAACATAAGCAAGCAGAATCTGGTCATATTTGTTTGACGATTAAACCTCTAAATGTTAGGTTTTGGTAATGAAATAGTGTGATCAAACCAGCTGCAGGATTCGAGTAGCTAAAACTCCTAAAAGTGCAAATCATGAATTAGGGTTTGAAATAAGCTAATCATATATTCATCAACACCTTTATTACAGCATCAATCATATACCGATCTAGCGTCAGTCGTTTCAATTTGCAACTAAAGTCAGAAAACACAAACACACAGAGAGATTTCAAATTCAATTGAATTGGATCCGATTGAATAGAAGTAGATTGTACCTCTTTAGAGTGGTGAAGACACTCGAGATAATCTTCACGGAGAAGAGAGCAGTCTTTGGGTTCTTTGCAACGAGACATACACTCGCTGAAATCCATCCAGAAGTCGTAGCATCGCCCCTTGTTCCCCGTTATCCCCCATCCAGACGCCATTGATTTTGACTTGACCTTACAATCTGCTTCTGAACCTAACCAAGGTTGACGATGATGGTCAATCTTCACCTGTCTTCACCAATCACCAGATTATGGGCCTGTATCTTAGTGTTTAGGTAATTTTTTTACTTTGATTGGGTCTTACTCTTTTTAACTGTTTTTACTTTTTTTTAACACTTACGTTTACTTTTTATTTTCAAATGTTATTTCATAGCTTTTTAATAATTATTAAAACGCTATATCTTAACAGTTAATATTATTTTTTGATATTTTTCTTAGTTATATGATTTAGAACTGTGTTCAGATGATTAATTTTTTTTAACATATGTTAGGCTGTTAGTGGTTCAAATGTAAGTTTTAAAAATAAATCATTTGGCATAAGTCAAAAAGTTTGATGTAACCACTGGTTTTTTTCGTCAGTTTAATTGGTTTAAACAATAACTGACAGATCTAAATAGAGATCGCTTGATAGTACTTAATTAAACCGGTTATGTAGCTGGTTGTTAATTCAACCAGCTGATGCAACAAGATTTCAATATAAGGATAATGTTCGGTTGGTTTGTTAATTGTGTATGACACTAGATTACAAATTTTATGGATCCAAACACAAATGTATACTCTCTAATTAAAAAGGCTTAAGTTATATTCATAAAAGATTTAATATGC
This sequence comes from Flaveria trinervia, assembly GCA_025506515.1. Taxonomy (NCBI): domain Eukaryota; kingdom Viridiplantae; phylum Streptophyta; class Magnoliopsida; order Asterales; family Asteraceae; genus Flaveria; species Flaveria trinervia. The sequence goes on along the minus strand of CM046447.1, from coordinate 100,543,501 downwards.
GATGATTTTAACTTAAGAAATCTAGAAGCTGTTAAAGAATAACATTAATATATTATTACCTTTACTTCTCAATAAGGGTGTAAACAAACATACTAATTCTTAAAATCAGTTAACAAATATTTACTAGTGAGGAACAACAATGAGTAAAGCGTAATAACTAGTCATTATGTTTAGAAGTGTTAAAGGTGAGTGCCTAAAATCTCATTAAATAAATAGAGGTGTTGGTTTAAGTTTCATCTGTGACATATATAAAAAGGTGTACTAGGTGGATCGGGGGTTTTCTCAACTAGTGCGAGTTTTTTTCAGATGCTGGTGTCAGATTTTGTACTTGAATAGTAAAGATGATTGAGGAGACTAATAACTGGTTATTGATCCAATTAACCGTTAGAGAAAATAGTAAAGCATAATAAGTTTTTCGTAAAGGTTAAGTTGACGCAAGGGCGAGGGTTCATCATGCACAAACCAACGAGCCATAATTCATAAGCATACATTTACAAATCACCGTCAATTTCGAACTTCCATCAACTTCCTCTCACATAAACCATAAACATCTACCTCTGTATGAATTAATCCTTCATTCTTTCTCTCTCCCTCAATTCCACCACCTTACAAAATTCCTCAATCAAAATCACCCTACGATCATCTCACGAAATTTGACCATGACACCGGAAACGATTCAAAACGACGATCAGATCAACCCTAAAAGGTTCTCAATCGCAAACTCCATACGTTACGTGTTTCGAGAACAACGTCTGCTGTTTGTGCTCGTCGGAATCGCCATTGCAGGTCTCGTGTCCAATGTCGTCGTCGTTCGGTCGTCGGCGACGTTGCAATCTCAACAGATCTCCGATTCAATTCACGTTGTTGAGTCGACTTTTGTACCACGGCGCATAGCCTACGAGCTCCACTCCGATCACGTTAATTCCGGTTTGCGGATACATTCCTTATCGTTTTGGATTCGATTTGTTATGAATTATGTCTAGGGTTTATGTTATCGTATGTATTGATCATGATGATGATCGTATAAGATACTATCGATCAACATATAACACAGGCAAAGAATTATTAGAGAAAACGAAATATGTAAAATCGATTATAATTCATCAAATTAATAGGTGCTCGACTTAGCTCTTGTTTCATGTATAAGCCGAATAGGCTTCACTATCTAATATACACAATCTTACCTAGAGTTTGTCATGACTCAACGAGTACTTTTTAGTGAGTGACAATCATAATTTCTTCTATATCAACTAATATTAAGTTCATCTCATATTTCCCTTAAAAACACTCAATCTTAGGTTGTTTGTTCTTTGACAGTATCAAACAATAGTTGAAGTTTACTTTACTTATATGCTAGGTCCGAGGATACCTCTCGGGTTGAAGTCGAGGAGCTTGAGGGTGTTAGTGACAGGTGGATCGGGGTTTGTGGGAAGCCATCTTGTGGACCGTTTGATGGCTCGTGGTGATAGTGTAATAGTAGTTGATAACTTCTTTACTGGTCGGAAGGAGAACGTGCTCCACCATCTTAGGAACCCGAGATTTGAGCTCATTCGACACGATGTGGTTGAACCCATCTTGTTGGAAGTTGATCAAATCTATCATCTTGCTTGCCCTGCATCACCTGTCCATTACAATACAACCCAGTCAAGACAATTATATCTTTTTTCGTGTTTATTGCATACATAATGTGCCTTATGAGTTGCAATGTTTGTGGAGTCTATGCTTTCATCAGTGATCCCTCAGTAAAATCCGTTGCTGACAACATCCATCGTCACTGATGGATCACTGACTGATGCTTCCATTGCGCAAAGCCTTTTTGTTTTATTTGAGTTATGTTAAATATCCTTAACTGAAATAGACACAAGACAAATGTGGTGGGAACATTGAACATGCTAGGACTCGCGAAGAGGATCAATGCACGATTCTTGTTAACAAGTACTAGTGAGGTCTATGGAGATCCCCTAGAACATCCTCAAGCTGAGACCTATTGGGGCAATGTCAACCCCATTGGTGAGTCTTTGGTACATTTTGATTATCAATCTTAAGTAAAATAGCAAATGTAGCTTCACCTTTGTTGGTTTTAAACATACAACCGTGACATATATTGTTTTCATATATGGGTTAATTAAATTCAGGTATGTTTATGAGCAGGTGTTAGAAGCTGTTACGATGAAGGAAAACGTGTTGCAGAGACCCTCACCATGGATTACCATAGAGGACTTAACATTGAGGTTCTAATGCTCTTCAAACTTAACCACATACATTACGGAAGCTAAGAAATAGATCTTTAAAATGGCGAAATAAGTAACAGGACCAGTTTGTAACAAGAAAAACCGGTTCTATTTTAGAAAAACTAATAAAACCGGCTAGAAGTAGCAAATCGAGTTCTATTTTATCAACTATAGTCTAGTTTCTAGTATAGAATGTCTCGGTTCACATTCAGGACTAATGTTGGTATTAAAAAGTTTCTTTCATCATCTTCTAGATGGTTTTTTATGGGTTATATTAGGTATTTTAATCAGGTTAATTTTAATGCTTGTATAGTATTGACATCCGCAAGCTCCATCCTAATTTCATCATATACTTTTGATGATACTGTTTGCAGGTTAGGATTGCTCGTATATTCAACACGTATGGACCACGAATGTGCCTTGATGATGGGCGTGTTGTTAGCAATTTTGTGGCTCAGGTTTGTATTCACAAACCACCTTAATGTGATTTCACTATGAATACATGCCAATAAAACTTATATGCAAGTTCTACATGATGTAGGTTTTATAGTTTGGAATAATCTCTTTGGATTCTCTAATGATCGCTTTGAATTTGAAATATTTCGATGCTGCTTTTGAAAATTCAATCTGATAATTTAACGAGAAACAAAATTAATTTGCAATTTTTTGTTATGAAAATGAGTACTAGAATATCATGTGTGAATTAGACCAAAGAGCTTATCAATTGGCGATTATAACATTGGTGGTGATCTGAATTCATCAGTTTTAACTCTGTTAGCACCAGAATCATCTCTATAGTAACTCAATTATTGCTGATGATTGGCCTGAAGTTAGTAACTTGGTTGGTGCTGATCAACTAAGTTGCAGTAGTTAGTACTGGTGGATCAAGTGATCCCACTTGCAAATGATGCATCAAGTGTTGTTGATCTCACTTACAACTTATGTTCAGTTATCATTATCGATAAATTTTTATGTAACGTTTCATCAGTTATGTAAATTCAAAACAATTCAGCGCCTTGGACCATGCTCCAGACCCCCTTTCGAGGGCATGCAACCCCATTAACCCTCGAGGTTCCTAGGTATTAAAAACCAGATCGAATATTATTTTTCTTGAAAAAAAGAACACAAAAAATTACTCTTACAAAGTTATAGGAAAAAATATATATGATATATAAAGCAACCGTGAAATTTATCTGCTAATCGCACTAAAGGTGGAACAAAATGCCCATATTGATAAGCTAATTTGTTGTTCTGTCTCATACATCATTTAGGCCTTAAGAAAGGAACCAATGACAGTTTATGGCGACGGAAAGCAAACCAGAAGCTTCCAATACGTTTCAGACCTGGTAAAACCTACTAATTCCTTCGTCTTCTACATTTAACATCCATCAAGTATTGAAACAAAGTGCATACACGATGAAGAACAGGTGGAAGGATTAATGAGGCTAATGGAAGGACAGCATGTTGGACCATTTAACCTTGGTAACCCCAGTGAATTCACCATGCTAGAACTCGCAAAGGTAACCCTGATTGAACACTATAACTACATATAAACTTGAAGATAGTATTACAGAAGTGAGGTGGCAATATATAGAGAGATCACAAGAAACGCTAAAAACCTAACTGATTATTAGTGGACATGTGGGCTCATAGTAGCTCATACTAACAAAACTCTAGTCTGTATTAATAGATAGTTTCTGTTAACTCAACAAATCATGAAAACGGTTAATGCAGGTGGTGCAAGATACGATTGATCCGAATGCAAAGATAGAATTCAGGCCGAACACAGAAGATGATCCTCACAAGAGGAAACCAGACATTTCAAAAGCTAAAGAGCTTCTTGGGTGGCAGCCGGTGGTGCCGCTACAGGAAGGACTTCCGATGATGGTTTCGGATTTCCGGCAACGTATCTTTGGTGACCTGAAAGAAGTTGGTAGCAGTAGGAGCAAATTTTCTTCAGTGTAAGTTTTTGTTTTGGTTTGGTTAATGTTACATTAGGATATATATAGGTTAGCAGAGGAGAGAAAGCAAGTGGCTTTCTTGAAATAATAAGTTAGATCAACAAAAAGAAAAATGAGAGGAATATATTGTTGTATTTAAGCAGAGGAAATAATTAACGGACAAAACCTTGTATATGTATAACCTTGTATATGTATAATTATAATTTTTTAGATAATTGTTTTCCAGTTACTTTTAATTTAAATAATAACAAATAATTGATATGGTATACCGTGGCTTTCTAGGCTGTATTATGCACATTATTAGTGTTGGATTATATATTTTTTTATTAACAAATTCTTGTCATCGTATATATTATTTTATAATTGGTATATCTAATATTAACTTTTTACGAGTATAAATCAATAACACTTGACAACACAAATGGAGTTAAGCAATGAATTGAAAGGGTCATAGTCACTTGTGACTTTACAGTGGGGACTTTGGAGTTGCATACAAGGCGAAGTCTTATTGTTTTCTAGAACTAAATGTTTAGTTTTGATGGTGTACTTTACGTTTTTGAGGCTTGAGTTTTGTTATTGTTGCTTACTGGAAATCGGATTAATAATCAGTTACGACCTATGGTGGACTTGATTATTAAAACTTTCTTGCTGATGGGTGCGGTCATGGGGTGCCACTTCTGGGCAATTGATGTGAGGGGCGAGATACCGCTAGTGGGTCGTTGGTTTAAACTGATGTGTGTTTGCAATTGCCATTGTTTGATTAGCAACAACTGTGATTGTTGTTGAGTTCTCACTGACATGGTCTAGCATTTGAGATTACTTATCAATGCCTGTGTTGCAAAAATCGATACTAGGCGTAGACATGTACAAACCGGTTTGGGGGTCCAAACCGGTTCGGGTCCCAAACCGAAACCGGTTTGGTCAAAGTCGGTCAAAACCGTTCAAACCGGTTTCAAAACCGTAAAAACCAAACCTATCAAACCGGTTTGGGCCGGTTTGGAACCGGTTCGGCCCAAACCGGTTCGGCCCAAACCGGTTCGGCCCAAACCGGTTTTTTTTTTGTTATATTCAAAGGAAATTTTAAACTTTTAATTAAAACATAAATATTTATAACATTTTATATAATTTATATAATTTAAAAGAATTATATAATTTAAACAATTTATAACATTTATAAACATTTAAAACATTTAAACAATTTAAACATTTAAACGATTTAAACAATTTAAACATTTAAACGATTTAAACAATTAAACATTTATAACATTTATAAACATATATATATACTATTTATTAACATTTATAAACAATTTAAGCATTTTAACAATTAATAACATTTATAAACAATTTAAACATTTTAACAATTTGTAACATTTAAATAATTTAACATTTAAAACTAAACATTTAACATAGTCGTTTCTTCGTTCGTATTATACTTGTACGTTTATTCCTCGCTACCAGAACCGGAACTGTTACGAAGGTAGTCATCATATGCCGCTTCATCATCAGTCATTCCTGGTGTCAATCAGCTCTCTACCTCGTCCTCGTATAATTCTGTTTCGTATTCCAATTCTCCTTCAAGCGATCGTTTGTCTTGTACTCTTTCCGCGGCATCCAAATAATCTTTAAAGCAAATTGACATTTTAACTGCTTGTGGACTGAGTCGAGTTCTTCTTATTGATATAATCCTGCCACTAACAGAAAAAACAGATTCCGAAGCTACCGTAGAAGCTTGGACGGTTAATAAATCTCGGGTCATGGTGGATAGGATGGGAAATTGATCTTCCTTACCTTTCCACCAAGCCAACAAGTCAAAAATTTTAAATTCATGTGGAGTCATGGTCGATAAAAAGTTTGTAAGACCATACCTCCCGAGTTCACTACTCGGAGTGTTACCACGTTGACGTTTATTACATTCATCCATTAAAGTATTATATAAATCAAACATTGGATCATTCGAACATTCGGCATTTGCCGCATGCCTTAAAGCATCATGGATTTGTGATGTTTCCCCGTATTTTAATAAATAAACATCATACATTTGTTGTAATTGTTTGTTGAAAGTCGCTTTTAAAGTTTTACTATACATTGGTTTACCAACTTCTAAATCCAAATTAAAAGTAATTTTATCAAGTAAAGTTTCAACCCCCGACAAATTTAAACAAGGGTTTAAAGCAGCGGCACATGTAATAACGGGAGGCATTTCTTCAAAATATTTTTTAAGTTTTTCTTTCATTGGGGGTATCATATCGGAATAAGGTCTACCCCTACACGACAATTCATTTAATTTTGAAGTCATTAAATAAATTTGGTGTAGTACCAACGGACTCGTTGGGTAATAAACTCCAGAAAGACATGTAGTGCATTTTTAAAAACTTGAAGCATTTTTGTTACTTCTTCGATGATGGCCCAACCCGATGGATGGTAAGAATTTACCTTTCCCCGACTTACCAAACTATTATGAAAGGCTATTAAACTTTCTTTTTGTTCAATAGCCTTTTCAAACATGTTACATGTGGAATTTCATCATGTTGATACGTCCCAATTCGGACCTAAACATTTAGTATTTGCGTCTTTACAAAACTTGCGATATTTAGTATATCTTTGGTTGTTACTAAAAATATCACGTAACATTCTTTTAAAACAATCTTTAATTGTTTCAATCGTTTTAAACCGTCTTGCACGGCTAAGTTTATGATGTGCGCAACACATCGACTATAAAAAAAACACACCCTCACATATTGGTTTATATTTTAATTTCAAATGATCTATCGCAAGAGTGTTGTTTGAAGTATTATCAAAAGATATAGAAAATATTTGTTTTCTAATTTATACGTTTGAATAACTTTATCAATAAGATAAAAAATGTTTTGGCCGGTGTGAGGATAATCAAACAATTCAAACGCAATCGTACGTTTCATCATTTGCCACGAATCGGGTTCAACCCAATGGGCGGTGACACAAATGTACGAGTCCGATGAACCGTGAGGTGTCGACCAAACATCACTAGTTAAGTTAACACTGGTTTGTAAATTTTCAAAATAAGATATTAATTCATTTTTAGTTTTTTTCCACATTTTTAAACAATCTCTTCGAATAGTAGCACGACTTACATTGGTGTAACGAGGTTGGAGAGTTCGTTGAATGAGTCGAGTCAAACGTTCGTTGTCGAAATGTTTGAATGGCAAGCTTTCTTGAATTACAAATTGCGCAATTTGCTCCTGAACCGCATCAACGTTATAAGCCCAAATATTTCATTCGTTTGTTATCGAAGCTTGACCTTGAGAAGGTTCATCTTTTAACGCTTTACAATATTTATTTGCAATATGGTTTTTCAATGTTGTGTTTGCATCTTTTTTGAAAATCTTATGACAAAACTTGCAACGAGCCTTGTTTGGACCGCTAGCCATTTGACATAAATCGTAATTGCACCATACTTTGGGGTTCCTATTCGTAGGAAGGATTGCTATCACCACGTTGCTTGAAGACGCTTCACAACCAACGGATGATTGAGCACTTGTTGAAGCCATTTCAGAGATTTTTGCGAGAGCGTTTTTGAGAGCGTTTTAAACGAAAGTATTTGTGGAGAGCGTTTTTGAGAGCGTTTTTGAGATTTTTGAGAGTAGAGAGTGTTATAAGTTGTTGTGATTCAACCAAAACATCAAATACATATATATAGTAACCTAGTGGGGGTATAATGGTAAAAAAACATTAAAAAAAGGTCAAAAATTGCAAAAAACGACTATATAGCCGTTGGGTAACGGTAACCGGTTTGAAAACCGGTTTGGATGACCGGTTTGAAAACCGGTTTGGGAGACCGGTTTGGAACCGGTTTGGGACCGGTTTGAAAACCGGTTTGGTTTGGGACCGGTTTGGAACCGGTTTGAAAACCGGTTTGGAACGTGGAAGTGTTAAACCGGTCAAGAACCGGCGGTTCGGGCCCGGTTTGAAACCGGTTTGGGCCTCAAACCGGTTCCGGTTTTTTTTGGCCGAACCGGTTTTTTTGGCCACCTCTAGCTAGGCGCCAATTAATTGGCGAGTAATCGGAAATCGGGAGTCGACCTTGGCGATTTCATGTAATCGGAGGAAATAATCAGTAATCGGTCAACATTGGTCAAAATCGGACCTAGGCAGTCTTAATCGGCCAAAAATCGGTGATTCCGGCGAATTTCCGGTAGGGTTTCGGCGAGTTTCAAAAATTCCGGCCTAAACTTGGAAAATCGGGCAAAAACTTAGAAAATCCGGCTAAATATGTATATTTATATATAAAACTGAACTATTTTTTTATTAAAATTACATGTTAAAATGTATATATTTATATATAAAACAAAAAACTATATATAAAAATTCCAATCCGATTAATCCCGATTAGTCCTTAGTCCTTAACTCGCCATCCGACTAGCGTCTAGCGATTTTTACAACAGTGATCAATGCTTCTACTCGGTTTCTCATGAATACTTTCAATGGATAACGGTGTAAGCATAACCGTTTTAGTCCAAGAAATTAATTGAGTCTTAACTTGTTATTAAAAAAAATCAAGTTGCTAAAAACTATTTCTAATATGAAGATAATAAGTTAGAGGTTTCTTTTCATTTGACTATAAAAATACCTTAGTTGAAAATGAACTAGAATAAACTTAAGAGCTTTTACATCTTGTACGACTTTATATGCTCTCAACACAATGATATAAAGTTCGGTGGTCATCTCTAGCGGTATAACAAACTATTTTTTTGCTATTGTACGTACTTTAAGACACATCTTGTGAGCAAGACTATTGTTTACTGAGCGTGAAGGGTTTTAAAATTGGCTTGTTGAGGTCTATATCAGTTGGAATGACGATTGCAGTCGATAAACCGATTGCATATTTGAAAAAGAATTCCATTTTCATTACTATAATACCAAGCAATTTTACAATTTTTTTACTCGCAATCAACTTTCATCCTATAACCACAATCAATTTTTTACACACCCGCAACCATAAACTCAAACAACCCACATAATTTTTTCGAGTGTAACCAACCGTTTATGCAAGTTCCAAACATTTTTGGGTCACCTCCATACACTCCAAATGATCTGTCGGTAATATATTTTTCATTGTATTGATATTTTATGTATTTTGCTTAGTAATATTATATCAAACTTTATTTTTTTTATATAAGTAACGACCTATACAGATCGATCCTGCGTTATTTTATAATCAATCACAATTCACTATCAACCGAGACAAACAATCAACAAACACCATCGGAACTTACACCTACAGGACTAGCAAGATGATACAGAAAAAGAAAATACTTAGAGAAGGTCCGTAGAATTGAAATTCAACAAAATGAACTCATAAAAAATAAGTTGTTTTGGCAAAACCGTGGATCAACATATCCATGGATCCGGTTATTAGTAAGATTTCTATCATTATTTATTTCTTTTTTTTTCAATAATTATATTAATTTTGTTTATATATTTGTAGGAAACGCTAAAAATAATGAATGCTTTTGGAATTGTGTCAACAAGATATTTCATGAGCAAGTTAGTCATGAGTCATATCCTAACACTGTAGTGCAATGGTAATTAACTAATTATGCGGAACAAAAACGTCTTCGACCAAGGGGTGTGTGATACTGTGATGTCAACCTTATAGTCGATGCTCCCATTCAATGCCAAGAAGAGCATGACGATCCGCCACCGATTGTGCTTTGGCAACTTATTAGGCGTTACCAAAATGGCTTCCAGTACCGGCTATGTCTCAATCAAAAGAAATAAATAAACGCCATCATCAAACAACATTGATCATCGTTTGATGGGATCTGAGACTTTATGCTTTAACGATCTAAATGCGGATGATTCGTTGGTTCATGCTACTTATTAAGTACATCTAGCTTAACATCACAAAACTTATAACCAATATCACATGGTAAAATATAATAATAAATATAATTTATAAAATTATTTAGTAATGTCCGTGGCAAATCACACCAATCACCACTCCAGTTTTCAAAACAAACCCCTTTTAATTTCAAAATAAACACTATATCTTCTAATGTTTCAACTCAAACTCCTCTAGTGTGTGTACATATATATATATATACATATATATATATATATAACATATGTTTTTAACTTATCAATTTTATTTTACTAATTTGATTTTTTCAATAACTTTTGTCCGTTGATATTAAAAATAAAAACTATTTTGCTGACTCTTTTTAGTTCTTTCCTTAGTATTTCGGTATAAAAGTTGTTGACAACGGAGTTGTATTCAAAATATAGTATTTTTTTGGCATCATAGGGGATATTGATCTAGAGGTGTTGGTATCATAAAAAATAAGACTAATATTGATCATGAAAACAGTAGTACTATTATATAACTGTTACTTGTTATGTTTCGATATCTAAAATTTAGTTGTCACAACTTCTTATGTTTCTTTTATATGCCTAACCACGTTAGTGTCACCGTCATAATACACGTAATAAAATTTACAAAGACAACTTATTGTGCGGGCTTTATATTAGTAAATATATATTTAGTAGATTTAGCTATGTTTAGTCCTTTTTTATTTTTGCTGTCTTAATACTTAGTACAAGATGACTAGGCATATAACAAGTTACATGAATACTACACATAAACATTGTATCTATTACATTTAAATTATATAATAGTATGTTGTAGGTCTCGAACCAAATAAACCAAACATGACTCGGATAGTTTTATCTTGTATTTTTATTATTAATTTAAATATAAAATATTTAACATAGTAATATAACGCATTATTTTGACTAGATTTCACTTGTATAGATTTGCTCACAATATTCGTCCTCATGTTGTCTTTGGCATTACTATTAACCTTATTTTTTATGCATCTATTTTTTTCTAAATATAGATAAAAATGGAAAGGGAAAACATATTCTAAAATAAAAAATAAAAAGAATGAGATGCCAAAATGCGTATTGCACAATGTACATCCATCACATTGACTTCTCTCTTCCGCTCATTGGTTGATCGTGGCGGTTGGTGGGTCCCAACTCAAGTCAGATAGCTTATCCACTCCTCTTACACAACACCTTTCCGTTTATAGCAAGTCACATGTGAACGAGCTTTTTGGTATTATTTAATAAATTCTCGATTATTAGTCACATATATTTGATCCAAATAAAAGCTATTAATAATTCTGACGCTTAATGACATCAAATGGGTTATGTCATTTCTTGCGGCAACTCCTTCATGAACAAAACTAAAAAATAGCAAAAAGTATTATGGTGTTTTGAAAATTAATCTTGTATTAAATACGTCTAGTAAACAAGACTTTTAGTTTGATATCGTATTATCAGGTTTTATTTTGATATATCAGGTTTTTTCTATACATGTATAGTAATACATGTATGTGCATGTAAGTGGAACGTTGTTTTCTTAACAAATACATATTTGTTTAGTAAGAAACTAATTATTTAAAAATAAATTAAGTAAAGTTACTGAAATGTGATTTTTAAAGCCATAAGTAAGCGATAAAAATAACTTTTACACAAAATATAAGATAAGATCAGATGAGTTACATAAGAAATGATCCAACATCTTACTCGACGCAAAGCGTGAGCTAAATAAGTTATAAATTTATAATATAGCTTTCTGTATTATTTTAATTTAAGGCAAATTCGATTTTAATGATCTAAACTATTATTTAGTGGCTGATAATAATCCATATCATTTGATATGGCCGATAATAATCACTAACTTTTATTTTTATTACAAGCAACAATCTTATTAGCAAAACTTTCATACATTCATATTTGATTTGTACTTAATTTAAGCTCGATTTATCTTGCATTATTTTTTCATTTCATTCGTAATGAATATTAAGAACGAAATCAATTCGTCAAATATATTATTTTAATAATTATGTTGCTGTAATTGTTATTTGATAACAAAATTTAAAATTGAGATTGTTACCACTAAAATAAAGTAATATGAATTATTGATAGTTTAGATTATTAATTTAATATCGAATATAACTATACAAGTGTTGTGTGTGTTCACAGAGAGAGAATTTGGACGATTCATTAATCACCTTCGTTGCATATCGTGTCTGCAAAATCCAATCTTACTTCCCGATGGAACGCCTAGACTTTGGGAAGATGGGTTATGGGTACGTTTCTCAATCAATCTTCTTCATCTTTATGCTTCCAGTGGCTAATTACACTAAAAAACTTTTGATTGAATCCATTGATTTTGGCAGATGCAAGCACTATCGGAGACGATGTATGATTCGTGCTCCCTGTTGCAACGAGATCTTCGGTTGTCGCCATTGTCACAACGAAGCTACGGTACTAATCGCACCTCAATCGTCTCTATACGCTTCGTTCGATTCGATGATTGTTAATCTAATGCGTTCATTGCTTTTTTTTACCTATTTTGTATCGATTCAATTCGACAGTTTATTAGATCTATGTTTCTGTGGTTAATTAGTTTCTAATTGATAGTTAAATCGTGTTGTTGTTGTTCTTCAGAACATGTTGAGTAGTCCATCGGATCGGCATGATCTTGTTCGATATGATGTAAAGCAAGTACGTTTTATACATCTGGTTTTCTATTAATTTTTAATCTGAAGTTAGAATTTATGTTTTGAGTAGTTGTTTGGTTTCCTTTTGTGATGAGATTGATGATTGTTGCAGGTTATTTGTTCTGTTTGTGACACTGAGCAGCCGGTATGTCTATGTGACTCGAATTTGAACTGATTGATTGTTGAGTTTGTTTGCTGTTTCATTGTGTTTATGAGTGTTTCTGTCATCATTCAGGTTGCTCGTGTTTGCACGAATTGTGGCGTCAATATGGGGGAGTATTTTTGTGAAATTTGCAAGTTCTTTGATGATGATGTATAGACTAAATCATTTCATATGCCTTTTGAATTCTATTAGTATGTTTCCTCTTCACTGATGCTAATTTTAACATTGCAGACCAGCAAGGGGCAGTTCCATTGTGACGATTGTGGCATCTGCAGGTTAGTGGTATATGTGCAGGAAGATCATATTTATATGTTTAATATTTAGATTTTTATCGAATTAATTTGGTTTTCTTTGTTTCTCATACAATTTCTGATCGATTTGTTTCGTTCAGAGTTGGAGGCCACGAGAATTTCTTCCATTGCAAGAAGTGTGGTATGCATCAATACTTTTTACTTCTGTAACTGTGGTTTTGAATTTTTGATCACCTGGTTGTCAACATTGACCTCTGATTGTCAACATTCAATTTCTGATTTTCATTTGGGATCTTTTATCTGTATATGCTGTTCAATTCACAGGATCTTGCTATTCTATAAAACTACGTAACAACCATTCATGTGTAGAAAACTCTATGCACCATCACTGTCCTATTTGCTATGAGGTTTTTTTCCTTTGTTTTCCTTTGAAATTTATTTGTAAGTTGTAACCACTCATTGGGTTTCAAAAAACATTCAAGTGTTAATATTCCTACACCACTGCATTTACAGTATCTATTCGACTCGCTGAAAGATACTACTGTCATGAAGTGTGGACACACAATGCACTCTGAATGTTGTAAGGAGATGATAAGCCGTGATAAGTAAGTATTTCAAAGATTCTTTTGGTTCATTAATGCATTTTTGTTACTAAGTTTTAATGGTTTTAATTTAACAGATTCTCCTGTCCTATATGCTCCAAGTCAGTAATGGATATGTCTATGATTTGGAAAAGACTAGATGAGGAGGTGAGTCCAGTGAATCGATATCTTGTGGAATGGTTTTCTGTTAGGGTAAATTACCAGAATAGCTGTTTGATTAAACGCGTTTACCAAAATAGCCATTGATACTTTTTGAATTTGAACGTTACAAATGATTACTTTCCACATCCAATCAATATAGGCCACATGTCTCAAGATGATGTAATTTTGTCATACGGCATGAAAGTCTTGAACTTTTCGCCAATCGGCACAAAAGATGGACACGTGTCATGATTCTTTTGGCGGCAAGTTTAATCGCCGCAAAGTCTTTTTCTGACCCAATGGGTGCAAATCTTGCCAAGGTTTGCGCCAACTATCAAGTGTCCAATTAAGATTGTTTTTCCATGCCATAGAAATGTGTGTAACGGTCAAATTGATCTTGATAACAGAAAAAGGTGAACGGCTATTTTAGTAAACTACTTTGGTCAAATTGATAAATTTAGAGAACATATATATATATATCAATGGCCAATTTAGTAATAGAATTTGTCAAATTGGCTACTCATATGATTTTCCCTCTATGTTATTCAATTGTCTTTAATTCCTTAATGCAATCTTTTTCTTCTTAAGGCTGTGGTTTGTCTGCAAATATTAGACAAGATATATTGATTGTTCTTTATTTCCATAATCTTGTTTGTTTATCTCTCAGATTGAAGCTACCATCATGCCTGAAGATTACAGGCACAAGAAGGTTTGGATTCTTTGTAACGACTGCAACGACACATCTGAAGTTATATTTCACATAATGGGGCAGAAATGTCGCCACTGCAATTCGTATAATACCCGGTCCATTGCCCCGCCTGTTCTTCCTGAAGTATGATCACGTGGAAGTAAAACATTCACGACATAAGTTGGTGGTCTCAAAAACTTCATTTATTTTTATGCAATTCTTTCTCCACATGTGGATATTGAATCAAACTGGCCCGATCAAATGGCTGGTTTTGTTGTACACAGCTTGGTTACTTAAGGGATTGGCTCATTGACAATTACTGAGTTTGATTTGTTTGGATGTCCTCCGTTTTTAAGGTTTGATTCCTTATCACCAACCATTTGTTTTTATAGTAAAATAAACTTCTTTTGGAAATTATTTAAAGCAATCTGACACAGGAAATTGAACTCCACATGATTTACTTGTGAAAATTGAAAGGAGTGTTGCTGTGTTGGGATATGCATTTCTAAATGATCATGTATTGAATATAATAAACAGATTAGTAGTAATTTGGTTTGTAGGAAATACTGTTTCTTGTATTTGAAGTTGTAATAATTATCTAATTTTTTAGAATATTAATAGATGTAATAAGGGTTTAGGTTGAACTTTTTATATAACTTACAGTTAAATTTATGAAAGGGGAAACCCATATGTTATCTTTGGAGATCATAAATTGTGAGGGTTATTAGTAGCTAGTAACTTGGCTTGTATAAATGAGGTTGTTAAAAACTCAAGCGCATTAGTTTGTATAGCTGTCGAGTTAAAACTTGAGTTGGAGGTAGTTTACTCGTATAAAACTCCAATTGATTCAGCTTGTGAACTGATCCGGCTCTAGTAACTCATTTGTTGGCTCGTATGGCCATTGGAGTTGAGTTTGTGTTGGAGGTATCTTACCTGCAAAATAACTCAAATTGATTTTGCTCGTGAACTAATTCGTCTGCATTAACTCGCTCGTCCACTCGTATAATCTAGCTCATCTTTTTGTATATTGGTAATTTCGTATTTTCTTATTTTAGACTTGCATAAGATTAGAGTTAACTTTTTATTTTTTATTTATATAAAGAAAATATATAAAATCATAAAAAAGAACCAACTTATCAAGCCAATAGCCTATTCACGTTATATATAGGTGACTAGGTGAGTTTAATACAAGCTTAGTTTCTAGCCCGGTTAGATATATCAAGTTCACATTGATAAACTGTTAGAAATGAATAAATTTCACCAAATACTCGTACGCATTGATATCATACCAAACCGGCAGCGATCGAAGACTATTAGTACCACTAACGGCATTCGTTTTATAATGAATTCAATATTGGTTCCATACTGTATGTTTTATTAATGGTAACACTACCGAACACTATTACTATGATATCACTTTTTTTGGCATCAGAATTTTTTGGATGGGTAGGTACTGATCTCATCCCTATAATTTGTATCCTTATTATGTAGAGTCCGGTTTAATACAACCTCTACTTAAATCTTTTATTAATTAATATGCATAGAAACGTAATTAAAAATAAACATATAAAAAAAAATCAAACTCCATTGGTTACTTAAATAGATAAAAAAGAAATTAAAAAAAACAAATGGAAGAAGAAATCATGAAATAAATGTAGCCGTTCAAAATAATAGTTAAATAATATTTTATCTCTAGAAAGTTCTCAATATTATCACCTTATTTAAAATAGTAAAATTAATCAAGTGACTTTTTGGATTCAATTTTTTCCTTAGTATACTAATATAACCGATATACTCAAAACATACAAATAAAGGAATGTTATAGGTTAGAATATTATTTTGAGTAAATGCATAAAGTTGAGCTAAAAGGTTTTTTTAATAGTGAGTTTCAAAGTAGAGGGTGTTACCCCCGTTGAAAAACGAATAATATACCCAATTAAAATAGCACTTATCATTTGAACTAGAGTCGTATATTTTTCGTTAGAAGAGTTAGGCCACTCACGGTCGATCAATTTTTATAATATTGGTAAAATATATAGATAATTGTAAGGACAAATAACTAGTGAAGTTTGTTTTGATATTTAAAAACTTGAGGCGTAGGTTGAGGTGGTGCCGACATAGAAAAGAGAAGAGACAAATGGGTCGAGTCTTCTCCGTGAACACAAAATAGAAGAAATGTAAGTTTGTGAGCACCGGCGGAGCTTTATAGGGGCTAGGGGGCCTATTTTTTCGTCCGTAGTGTTAAATTTTAGCTTGATAGTGTAAATTTTTTGTTCGTTAGTGTAAATTTTTATATAAATATTAAGTTCACCTCCCTAAAAAAATTAATTTCGCCCCCACCCCTATGACATAGTTCAAGCTCTGCCACTGAAAAATGGATGTGAGAGCGAACTAATGTCTAAGAAGTATTGCCGGTTGCAAATGCTTTGATGTAACAACGTTAAGTATAAGATTTTCTTCGTAGCTTCTCTTAAATCACAAAATATGAATTGAGATAATTTATCTGATTTAAATCTTATATCATATATTTGGAAGCAGGACAAATGTGGAATATGAAAAACTCGATTAAAAGAATGAGATGGTGGTGTGAAATACGAGCACAAAAACTCAAAACATGAATTCTATCATATCCTCTTGTTAAAGTTTTAAAATGGCATATATGTAGGCATCAATAGAGGTCAATTTAAAGTATATACTCCTTGCGACGAAAAGATAACAAATAATTCGATGTATAGAGTCAATTTTAAATAATCATTTCATGAGTAGCCACAAAACACCACCTCCTTTTATTGTCTAGTTATTTAGGGATCATTTAGATCTGGAATTGTTTACCCATTCAAACGATTAGAACATATGAAGCATTACATCTCTACAACAAGTGAACTCAAAACATAGCACATCATCACACTATTTTTTTTCTTAAATAAACCATTCTCTCTCCCTAATGTATATGTGTACAGTACATAGCCTTAACACGAAGTCGGTTTTAAAAGTTCATGAGGAAGAACGAGTGCCTAAATTCAGCCCTCCTTCATTGTTGAAGACATAAGTGTCCATGTGGCCTTTCTTGAGGCGTGAAAAGCATGACGGCCGGTCGTTGTCATTTTTAATTAACTACAGATAAATTCAGAATTCAATTTTCACTTTTAATTTTAAAGTTTTTAATAAAAAAATTATATGCCATCAATATAAAATGTAAATTAAGACATATTTTCAGTCAATATATATAAACCACTATTTGTTTTATTTGTTTTTTAACAAAAAAATACGTAAATATAGGAATCTATTTGAACCAAAACTCGAAATCAAGATATTACATAAAGTATTTTAAAAGCTAAGAACCGTATTTTGTTTGAGACGGTGACAGTAGCATATATATACATACATCTCTATACCACCGTTCACATAACATTCCTCTTCCCCTCGTCAATCTTCATCAATCATCATTCGCATATTACATATACTTCTATATTTACAGTTATGGAGATGCAGCACAAGGCGGAGATCACCGGCGCGGCGGCGAACGGCGGAGGAAGGCTGAGGCGTACGGATGTGGCGGTGAGGGTTTTAGCGTTGGTGCTGACTCTAGCGGCAGCGGTGGTTCTCGGAGTAAATAAGCAGACGACCACCGTTGCCGTCACAATTGTCCCGTCGCTACCGCCGGTCAACCTGCCGGTCACCGCTAAGTGGCTTCACATGTCTGCTTTTGTGTACGTACTTTTTG
This sequence comes from Flaveria trinervia, assembly GCA_025506515.1. Lineage (NCBI taxonomy): Eukaryota > Viridiplantae > Streptophyta > Magnoliopsida > Asterales > Asteraceae > Flaveria > Flaveria trinervia. Next base: position 100,525,188 of record CM046447.1, on the reverse strand, counting down.
CCCTTTGTGTTTTGTGATCTGCAAATCCCGTTGATTTAACAAATTACACGAAACAAATGATCGTTTTTAAATTTTTGATTGTATTTTAGGCAAAGTTAATTTATAGATTTTCATAAAAACGGTTAAGCACGGTTAATGTTTTTAGAACCGTATCGGACAGTTAACTGAAACATGTTACAGTATGTTGGTTGGACCGGATATATAAAATAAGATAAGATTATAATTATTTTAATGAATATATGGTTTGAAAGTTTTAAAAATACATATAAAAAGCTGGATCAACCGGTCCGACCTTCCGCTCGACCGGTCCAGTTCGCCAACTTGATTTTAACACCAAACTAGAACGAATTGGGGTTCAATTCCTGATCCAACTGGTTCGACCGGTTGATCTAGTTCGGTATGGTGTTTATTTATTATTTTTAGAATAACTACCCACATTTATTCATATCTATAATCTACATCGCTATTAATTTACCACAACCGTTTATAGGTAGGGATTGCACCCTATTAACTCAATGTGAACATCACTATATACTTTGACTCTAATAATAATATTGTTATCGGGTATGTTATTGATATATTTAATTTATTTTATTTAGAGAGATAGTGACAATAGGATGTCTTAATAATATAATAGGTGTTTGTATAACCCAACATTTATCTTATACTTATATTATATTTTATAATTCCAATACTTATTATATTTTATTTTTTAATTAGTTATTTGTTGAAAAGTCACATTTTGATGGTAGATGTATCATACTTCTCGATTTGTGAACGTAGCGTTTGAATTTTAAAATTTGATAGTCTTAGTTAATAAGAGTAGATTATACATGAAATAAAAAAATTAACCGAAACGTAAGTTTCCCCTTTGATCGTTATTTTCTGCTCTATGTACATCTTTGATTTGTGTTCTGTTATATGTTTTTTTCTTAAATTATATATTAAATAACTTTTCAAAGGAAAAATTAAAAGACGGTGATACATTTATTTCAGTTCAAGATAACAAAATTTATATTATCTTGTTCTGCGTAGAATTAATACTTTGACTTGTGTAAGATTTACCAAATTGAATTCCCAAAACACATTACTTATGAGTTATGGGCTTATGGCTCCCACATGTTTGACACTTGCTAACATACCGAATAGTTAATGTGACATAATTGATGTACACCTTTTCATACTAGAGTCCGTTTTATGATTTTTGTTTAATTAGTATCACTTGAGTGTCATGTAATATAAAATAAAAAAAGCGACCATGCAAACTCAATGCATGAAGCTCTCTTGCGTGGCTCGGGGGCATATTGGACCAACTTTGGACATGATGGACACATTCTTGCCTTATATTTTCACGATCCAAAATGTCATATGTCATAACTTTAACTATTGTCTAAGGTCCACGCCTATAAAAACAAGCGTGAGATACAATATAACACATAAAACGTATGGGTGATAGGGTTACTTTCTACTTAGATTCAATCCGTGTTAAACCAAATATTTTTGGTTGCATTTATGTGATATCTTTTTGGAATAAATGAAAATCACTTTTTTTGAAAGTATTTGAGAATAACATTACGATGCAATTAGTAAAATGAAATGGGTGTATTTGTTGTTACAGGTACTTGGTGATCACAAATGCAATAGCATGCTTTTACACAGCAGTCTCTTTGATCATTACCATAGCAACTAAAGGCGGAGTAAAGAAGGCATCCGCAATGGTAACCATTTTAGATCTAGTTGTGGTGGCGCTCCTCTTCTCCGCCATCGGTGCTAGTGGTGCTGTTGGTCTCATTGGTTACCAAGGCAACTCACATGTGCGATGGGACAAGGTGTGCAATGTGTTTGATAAGTTTTGCCACCAAGTCATGGCCGCAATGGCCTTGTCTTTCGTCGCCTCCATGGCCTATCTTCTACTCGTCATGTTGGCCATTTTCAACATTTACAAGAACCTTTAAGGAGATGTTCTGAGTTATTTCATTTCTTTTGTTGTTTGCTCGTTTTCAACTAATAGTTTCATTTATTCTTCGTTGTATGCTTTACAAGTATTATCCTTATTTATTTACATGACTTGAAGCAACTCATACTACGAGTCTCATAGTCAAGAAACTACATTATCTAGAAAATATTCAATAATATACAAGCAACTCAAGCATCAGAATAATCAAAATTTGTAATAAAATACTATCTAAGCTGGAAAGAGTTAAGAAAAAACTTATAGAAAAGTAACAGGACTACAAAACTATTAACAGACTTAAAAACTACAAAAACTTATAAAAATACTTACAAAGAAACGTCAAAGTGGATTTTTTTATTGGGACTTATTTTAATAATTTTGGGGTAAGAACTGAAATGTGTTAAAGTTTTGGGTGTTTCGTAAATGATATTTATAGGAGTGAAAACGTGGCAGCAAGCTAAAGGGCTACCATAAACGTCATTTACGGAACATGTATGTCTTTCTGACAAGAATTCCCTACTTCCGTAGATGACATTTACGAAACACCCAAAACACAAACAAATTGTAACCTTTACCCCAAACCATTATAAAAGTAAAAACCCTAATTGAATAAAAAAATCTACCAGCAAAATGATGAACAAATATAGATGAACAGTTTTCATAACTAACAGAATCTCACCAAGACAAAAAAATACACTAGAATGATGAATGTGAACAGTCAAGAGAGTAGTAGATGAAAACGAGTAAAAATGAGTGTATCGTATACTCTCTCTCATAAATCCTAGATCACACACACATTATGAAAGAGGGCATGAGCTTCCAAGCCAACAAGGGCGGGTATTCGATACTCCAAGCTAAAGGTGCACATGTTAACCGGTTATTTGACCCGACTAGATACAAGACTCACAAACCAAACCGATTAATAACTGGTACCGTATAACTTTATAAAAGCCATAAGAACCGTCAGTTAGGGATCAGTTGAAATCCGTTTTTATTTTGAAACCATTTAAAATAATTGCCCGAACTAATTATCATACTAAAAAACAAACCAATTATTAACTGGTACGTATAATAAAAATTAGCCATTAGAACTGGGATAGGTTGAAAACCATTTATTTTGAAACCTGTTAAAATATCTTATCAGAAAACTAGTTATGTAGTTAGACTAGCCATTTTATTACAACTATATAGCCATTTATAGATGTTATAAATCTACTTTTTATATATTTTCACCCCATATGTTACTCTAGATAGGTATTAAGTGTAATAATTTTATCACAACAATTCTTGACTTGCATTTGGAATTTTGTGTGTATAGTCATCAATAAAGTTCATACCTTCATACACAAAACATTGCATTTGTCTCAAATCTCTTCAACTTCCTTATTCACCGTCTTTAATTCTTATTGTTCTTTTGACTCCCTTTAATTAGTTAAACAAAAGATGGATGGTAGTATATTAGTTTTCAATTACTTTTTGATCAAAAAATGTATTTTTTTTATTAAAACTAGGTTTTTTTCTTCTTTTTTTTTGACCGGTTAACCACTACAGATAATAAGTTAACTGGTCTCATAGGTTAGTTTTTCAATTCTCCAAACCGATTCGTACCAGAACCAAGTATTGAAGAAACCAATCTTCGCCAATAGCTGACCTAACCGGTTTGATTATTACATGCATTTTTTTAACCAATATGTGTAACTCAGCTTCAAAATAGTCAACCAGCCCAACCACATTTTAACCTGGCCTAATCTAACTGTAGTTGTGGACTTTTGGGTGATTGAAAACACGATAATGTTGTTCATAACACAAATTGTCAATAATAATTGACAGATAAAAGGTGATGATTTTCGTATCATGACTACATTTATCAAAATTTACCACCTAAAAACGGATTAAGCACATGTGCTTCACAAACATTCAAGTATTACACCTTGCGTGTTCAAGTGGTGATTGTGTGATCAACTTACAAAATTAGCTCTTCTCAAAATATATAGTTGTTATATCGGGATATTATCGAGTGCAACTGCCAAACACACGCCATTACGCCAATCTTACTATGTTGCTATTAAGTCTATAATATGTGTTTGTGTCACTCGTCTGTGTGCATGTTTGGTCTTTTGTTTTGAATGTTAATTCATCAAAGATAAACTAAGTTAACTAAAGTGTATTCCAATATTTATAGTTCATATAGTCAGTGAAATCATATTTTTCAACTTTTAAAATATATTTGGCGTTTTTCAGGTTTGATTCCTGATTTATTGTCCGGTAATGATTTTCGATGGTTAATGTGTCAGAAAACGTATTATCCACAACCACTTACGTAATGGATTTCATCAAAGGAATCTCACCAATCGGTGATGGCTTTCATTGAGGGATTTTAACGCAATTTCCAGTGAAAATGTGGTTTTCTGATATTGTTAGGCGAACTAATCGAGGTTTTTGAATTATGCATGGTTTATGTCCATTTAACTCGAACTTTTATACACTTTACCACTTTAATAATAAAAGTTTTAACCTTTTAACTCTAATGACATTGATGGACCTTAAATGATAATGTGACAAAAACATAAGAAAATACAAACGGATCTAATTATGGGTTTTAGTTGTATATTACAACCACTCAATTTTAAATATAGTTTAAATCAAAACATACCTAGAAAAAACGTCTCAACCGCATATCTCCCCTTTCTTCTCTTAACGCCCACTTTCATGACCTCCTGAATATATTATCTTAACGCCCACTTTCACGACCTCCTAATTTTCACAACAATATGATACTTTCTTAAACTACAAACATACCACGACAACATAAATACTTCTATCAAATCTCAATATAAAATTTTATTCCAAACCAAATTGTCGTAAAACTATATGACATTAAAAGATCTATAAAATATATTGTAGGATTTAGATTTCGTAGAAAACAAAATAATAATAATATTATTATGGAGCGCCTGATTTTGACGGGGCTGAATATTTCGAATCAAATCGAATCGATTGTGATTTGTGAAGGAGAGAGAGAGAGAAACCCAAACTCCGTCTGTCACTCTGCAAATCCACCACCAAACCCTCCATCAAAGTCGTCTCAACTTATAAACAAAATAATAAAATCACACACACATACACACACATCTCCTTTCATTTACACTAGTATTTCATTCCTTAACAAAATCACCATTAAAGCTCTACAGTTCCTTCACCCTTTTTGTTTTTGTTTTTTGTTTTTGTTTTTTGTTTTTGATTTTGTTTTTGTTTTTTGTTTTTGATTTTGTTTTTGTTTTTTGTTTTTGATTTTGTTTTTGATTTTGTGTTTGTTTTTGTTTTTGACTGTCATTAATTCACTTCCTTCATTGTGGCCTTTATACCCCAAATCATTGCTGCCTTTGCTTTGTTGGGCAACCAACAAAAACCACCATTTTAGGGTTTAATCAAAACTCATTATTCCACTTCATTCATTGCTGTTCGAATATGCTCACACGCATCATTATTCAGGTGCTGAATGTCATGTCAAATGAGGGCTAGGGTTAGGGATTTGGCTTTTAGTGTGTGCAGATATGGGGTGTGTGTTTGGGAAAGAGATTTCGTCTTCTGAGATCGTTACGGAGAAGAAGAAGAATGGTGGAGATGGTGGCTTAAATGTTCACTCCGGCGGAGATAATCGCAACGGCGGTGGTGGCGACGGTGGCGGTGGAGGTGGGGAGGTGCAACTTGACGATCGGCGTGTGAGATCAAGAGGTGATAGAAGGCGCTCGAAGCCGAATCCTAGGCTCAGTAATCCACCGGATAGTATTCACGGCGAACAGGTTGCCGCCGGCTGGCCGGCGTGGCTATCGGCGGTCGCCGGAGAAGCCATCAACGGGTGGACCCCCCGGCGAGCTGATACTTTCGAGAAGATCGATAAGGCAAGTGTTTATCAGCAATGTTGTATGTTGAAATGAAATCTGTTCATTACTTGTTGATCAATTACTTGATATGATAGAAGTGATTTGACATTGGACTTTGGAAAATGACATTTACAATGGATTTGTGATGTTTATTGTTTATTGATTGCTGTATGTGTGTGTGTGTGTTTGATGTTGTGGTTAGATTGGACAAGGTACATACAGTAATGTGTACAAAGCTAAGGACACAATGACAGGAAAGATTGTCGCGTTGAAAAAGGTTCGGTTTGACAATTTAGAACCCGAGAGTGTGAAGTTCATGGCGCGTGAGATTTTGATATTAAGGCGTCTTGATCATCCAAATGTAGTGAAATTGGAAGGATTAGTGACATCAAGAATGTCGTGTAGTTTGTATCTTGTTTTTGAGTATATGGAGCATGATTTGGCTGGGCTTGCTGCTAGTCCTACAATCAAATTTACAGAGCCTCAGGTTATATCCAATTCTATCATTAAATTGATTTACAATGTTGTTTTAAGTGTTCTTAACTGGAGTTTATTATGAATGTTTATAGGTCAAGTGTTACATGCATCAGTTGTTGTCTGGGCTTGAACACTGTCACAACCGCCATGTGTTACATCGGGATATCAAGGGGTCAAATTTGCTTCTTGATAATGATGGGGGCTTGAAGATTGCTGATTTTGGTTTAGCATCCTTTTTCGATCCTAATCACAAGCAGCCAATGACTAGCAGGGTGGTTACTTTGTGGTATAGACCACCAGAGCTTCTTCTTGGTGTTACTGATTATGGTGTAGGCATTGACCTATGGAGTGCAGGGTGCATATTAGCCGAGTTATTGGCTGGAAAACCTATCATGCCTGGACGTACAGAGGTAGTTAACAATATCTTTTTATTCCCAATTAGATAACTTTGTGGAGTTATATGGAAGTTAGAGATGGTAATTTCAACGGGTAACTTAAAAATCGGTTTAACTTGGCTTGTTTTCTTCGGTTTCTTTGGTTATTTGATTGGATTTGTCAGGTTTTCTATTAAGTTTTTTTTATTTCTTCTACTGTTTCATGTGAATTACTATCTACCCCCTTTCAAGGTAGAGCAGCTTCACAAAATTTTCAGGTTATGTGGTTCACCTTCCGAAGAATATTGGAAAAGGTTAAAGCTTCCACATGCAACAATGTTTAAGCCCCAACAGTCATATAGACGATGCATAAAAGATACGTTTAAAGATTTTCCACCATCATCATTCCCGACGATTGAAACCCTTCTCTCTATTGATCCAGCTGAACGTTTAACAGCAACAGCTGCTTTGAGAAGTGAAGTGAGTGCATCTTCTCTTTTCTTGCAATACAGGATCATTAAATTTGTTCCATTTGAATTGATGTAATTCGTGTCCTGATGCCCATTACGTGTTTTTTTCCAGTTCTTTACAACAGAACCATATGCCTGTGATCCTTCAAGTCTTCCAAAATATCCACCCAGCAAGGAGATGGATGCCAAATTACGTGACGAAGAAGCTAGAAGGTAAGCAGTGATCTAAGTCATAAGAAATATATTGAGTTTAGAAAATTATCTATCAACTCCGATTGTGACTTGAAGCTCATTTTATGGTAGACTGAGAGCTGCTGGTAAATCAAATGCTGATGGTGTGAGAAAAGCTCGTGCACGTGAAAGATCTGCAAGGGCAATGCCTGCTCCTGAAGCCAATGCGGAACTGCAAACAAACCTTGATGTATGTCAACTAACTTCAATTTTTTTAATAACATATTAATGTTCGTCTGTGGGTTATGGTACTAACATTTCACTTAGGTAATGGATGTGTGTTACACTTATGTTAGAGGTGACAAGCTGGGCAGATAGGGTGGGTCATGTAATGGGTCAAAATGTTTTGAGCTAAAATTGGTTTTTATACGGGTTGGGTCGACCTGCAACGCATTTGTTCTTTATTTGTGCTTAATTATGATTATAAAACTTTATTGTTGCAATAGAAATCAAAACATATATGAGTAAACAACTTAGGAGGTTGTATGCGTTTAAACCTTACTTTGGATGACTTTTGACCTGTTTTCATGATGCTTTGGCAGAGGCGGCGGTTGATCACACATGCAAATGCAAAAAGCAAGAGCGAGAAGTTCCCTCCACCTCATCAAGACGGGGCACTCGGGTACACAATGAGTTCATCGAATCACATGCACATGGATCCATTCTTTGATCCACCAGATGTCCCATACAGTTCCAATTTTTCATACGGCAAAGAACCTATCCAGACTTGGTCCGGCCCGTTGGTGGACCCTGGCCCGAGAAAGAAACACATCGATTCCACTTCCAAGTCATCAAAGAGCAAAATTTCGGGTCGGTCAAGGGAGAAGTAAATGAATGCCTAAAGACTGAAACACAAGTCACAAAGATGCAAATCTGCAAATGCTGTTTATTCCAAAACATTTTTTAAATATTAAAAAAAAAGAGGTGAGGTGAGGTGAGGTAAATCATTTTGTTATTTTTCATTGTTTGTATTGCTTTTTGGAATATGATGAGAAGAAGATCCCGTTAGTCTCAAATCAGTGTAAATGTTACTGAAGTCGCCTACTTTAAAATAAACGTAATTATATTAACAACATTTGTTCTTTTTGAACTACACATCTATATCCAACAAGCTCCAAGAGGTGTTTTATATTAATATGGGTGTTTGTTTTATATTATAAGGATTGTTAAATGATTGTGATTGAAATAAAAATAAAATTTATGGAGATTCTATTGTGATTTTTTATATTTGAAGAAACATGATATATTTCTCATTATTTTTTTCATATTTTGTTAGAGGAGGTGAGTAAAAATGTAACAATAATGATATAAAAAATTATTATTTAATTAAAAAGAATAAAATAATTAAAAAGAAGATGAGACTGAGAACTAGTGTGAAGAACGTAACTTACATGGTGGGCTAAAACTTGGGCCGAACAAGAGTCGAACTCTATAATTGGTAGCCCTACAATAACAATATGATGGTTATTGGGCTGGAAATAGAAGATAAGTATAGATGGGCCCCGGCAATTGGGGGTGTTGGCATGTGTGCATGAAAACAAAAGTTGCCGCTAGTGAGTAGTGATTAGTGAATGTGAAATATAAATATGATGAGTCATCATCAGGAAAGGTGTGTTTAAACATTAAGATGCGACCAGGAGATGCTTATTATGCTCCCACAGGTTTCTTTGGTAGCTTTTGCAACACCATTTCTTCTTGGTTAGTTCTCACTTTTTTCTCAACCATACTTGTTTTGTTGTTATAGTTATCATTTTACTAAATGCTAAATGATTCTTGCCTACTTATAACTTATGAGCACGGAAGAATGATGCTTGTTCCATTAAGAAACTAGTGAAAATCATTTATAGATCCAAAGGATGCTAAAAAAAGATATTTATACTGTTTTTGTCTCAATTAAGCATGCTTTTGGTCTACATATGTGTGTTATTTACTCGAATACTTTTTTGTTTTGGTTATTGAAGTAAATATTTGAATTTTTTATCTTATTATTTCTTGTATTTTGTTGAATTTCTCTCATAGAATTGATGTACAGTTCGCTATCACATACGATAATTTAATTTCTACAATTTATTTATTAATAGTTGTTGCGGTGGAGTTATTCTAAAAAAGAAAAAAAGAAAACTAAAAAGTGTAAGAAGAATTATTATCTGTCAGATCGTAAATCTAAGGTTAAAAAAGTTCAATGGCATAATAATAAAAAACTTTAAATGATAGGACCAAGTATATTTTTATCTTAGCAACATTTCAAGTTACACCATTATTCTCTTTTAAAAAATTACACACCATAGTAGCAAACATTTTTTTTATTTTTAGAACGCGTATCATGTTGACACATAAAAACGAAGTTTTTTTTCACGTTATTTCAGCTCATTGTATAATATCAGGTTATTATGTAATATTTTTCACATTATTGCATCTAATGCTAATCTTTGTGGTTTCTATTAGGTTTTTTTTCTAAAATAATAATTTTTAAATAACACAATGCTGAAATATAATTTTTTTACGTTTTCCTATTCATTGTGTAATCCTATTAAGATCATTGTCTAATCCTCGTCAAGCAGTTTATTGTGTTTATTGCTAAGCTAATCATTGAGTCTTGTGTTGGTCATTGTGTTATGTATTTTGATTTTTAAAATGATGATTTCGAATAATGCTATACTAAAAAATGTGAACTTTGTATGTTTCTAGCGCGTTGTGTAATCCTTGTTAGATAATTGTATAATCCTCGTAAATTCAAAAGATTACACAATAACCAAACAAAATTACATGACTTAAAAAAAGTGTAAACAAATTGTTTTTTACATCAACACTATGTGTTTGAAAGAAAAAAATATTCATTTTTTATGGAGTAAATTTTTATTAAAAGTAATGCCGTAGGTATAAGTTACAAATATTTTTTAGAAAATATAAAACTTAAGGAGGAAACAATACTAATTTTGCCCTCAAACTAATCATGATAAAAAAACATGTGACAACATCTTAATTGTTCTTACTTTCTCTAGCTTTTCAAACTTTTATGGTTTTAACTTTTCCCTAATAGTTATAATTAATTATTTTTGTTAAACATTTGGAAACGTAAAAACAAAAGTAATCGTAACGATTGATTAAAGAAATCATTACAACAGTAAACTATAACAAAAGGCGAAATAATCTATGATTAATTGGATGACAAGTACGTCTGAATTAGAAAGATACCACTGTCCACTACTGTTAAATTACCACAAATTTATTCAACTTTAATTTTATAAGTCAAATTGTTAGACTGAATTAACTAACAATAACAATAAATTGTTGTTGGATACTTTTTGGTGTATAGTTGAAGATAAATTGAAAGAATACTCCACAAAGTATGCTTTCTTTCAGGCATGTTACTTGTTTCAACAACGATTTTATTTTATTTTTTAATTTATTTTTTATAATTTCAGTTAACCTTGCACTTTGTAAAAAATCGAAAACACATTAAACTATCATGTTTTTACTTTATTGTTTATATATGTTGTCATACGTGTTGCAGCCTTAACTTGTTATGTTGTTGTTGGCTGTTCCGAAACTGTTTGGGCCGTCAACGAGAACCAGCTACTCCTTTGATGGCTCCACCTCAAGGCCCAATGGACGATCGATTTGAACAATTAACAGGTCCCCACAGTCCATTTGGAGGCCCTAGACCACCTGGTCCTGCAGGTCCGATTCATGATCGTCGTGGTCCTCGTGGACGTTTACCAGGCCCCCATAGTCCATTTGGGGCGTCTCACCCACTTGGTCACAGTCCATACAGTGTGTCTAACCCACCCGGTCCTCCAGGCTGGGTTGATCATCAACTCGGACACTTAGGAGGTCCTCACAGTCCATTTGGGCTGCATGATGCTCGCGGTCCTCCAGGCCCAGTTGATCAACTCGGACACTTAGGAGGTCCTCAGAGTCCATTTGGGTTGTCTGATGCACCCGGTCCTCCAGGCCAACATGGGCCGCCTATTCAGCGCGATGCATTGGTGCACCCTGGACCTTCCAACCCACGTGGGTCGCTGGGACTGCCTGGACCTCCTCCTGGAGTTCCTGGCATTCAACCCGGGCTGCTTTAATCTGCTGCAACTGGTAGGAAGTTTTGAACCGTTGAAGTTGCTTGTACATACCAAGGTGCAATAAAAGATACATGGTTTTTATGTGTATTTAGCATCACTCAGTAGTTATATCAAGATATCTTTATGTATGTAACAAACATTTGCAACATCTTCTGTGGATGATCTTAATTTGCCAGATAAAAATATAGAAAACTTGTGAATATAAGTGTATGAAGGTTTGCTATAAATGTCATACCATAATTTCTTGAACAAATAAAACTGTTGTGCAGTATTTAAAAAACTGTTTGGCAATATTTAAACAATTGTGAGAGCTTAAGAACTACTTATCAACTAAATGAAATATTAAGAAACTGGAAATTTATAAACATGGTAACAGACAATAAAATAATAACATATTATTATTCATTTTATTGCAGTTTAAGTGAAGATCGATACGAAATTGAGTTTCAAATATGTACAACTTCTAAATTTCCTTGCAAGAATTCTGTCACAGCAATATTTACGAATGACTGTATTCTTGTAATACTAAAAAATATATGATATAAAAAAGGCAAAAACTGAAAGGTTTTATGCAAGGCAAGAGATGTTTCTTAATCCATTTTTTGAAAATCAAGAAAATGGATTAACGAAAGTGTAGACTTTTGTCCCATTTTACATGACAAAGCTCCTTAACCGCAAAAAGTCATCTAAATCAACTCATACCTCAAGTTTGAGTGATCATATAAGTTTGAACTTGTGACCATCCCACCACTCGCGGGACAAAAAACAAGCTCGCAACACCAAAGTGGTTTCTATATGTTATGCAAATCATGACCGTCGGTTCCATTCACACAAAAGACACAGTTAAGGACAGAATCTTGTTACAAGAAAAGACATGCTGACGTGTCATTTACCCATGTGAGTTAAGATCCTGTTTATCAAAGCCTCTTTTTTCCCAGCAACAGTAAGCTTGTTGGTTGTAAGGTAGTACTTCAGCTCTTGTACAGTCAAATCCTTCAACTGCATTACAAACATTACAAATTACAACAAATTAAGAATAAATAGAAAATTGACATACTTAAAATGCCCTTGAAAGTTGAATACAGACAGAAATAGTAACATCACCTTTCCATCATCAGCAAGTTTGCCCCAATCATAATACGCACACTTGTTAACCGCTTCTTCAGCAACTTGTTTCCTTTTCTTATTGCCCTTTCCATGGGTTGTCTTTTCATCTTCTTCATCGTAGTTTTCTCCATACACACAAATCTTGAATTCTTCTAATGTTTTAGCAATACCCGGCCTGCAATAACACAGTCAATCCTATAAGCATACGTATATATATGCGTGTACGTATACATGTGTGTGTGTGTGTGTAAAGATATTACTTAGCCATGCCCTCTTCATCTGGAAGAGTTTCATCAACAATTTCAGGCATCTCATCTTCATCAAGGGCCATAGCTTGTACTAGTGCATAGTGGCTCTGCAATGCTGCAATACGTGTTTTACATGCATTAGATTTTTTAGCTTATATATGTTGAGAACCGAGCTTTAACATTTAAATATGATACACAAGAGGTTAGGTAATCGTTTCTCTCCCTACTTCAATTTATATGTTATGCACGTGCGTTACACGGTTCTCAACATAATAATGGTTTTTAAAATGAACACGACCCTACATACATATATACAAAAAAAAAAAGTTTTACCAGGATTGGAGAACTGGCAGACAGAGAAATCTTTTAAGTCAACACGTTTGACCAAAGCAGCAGCCTTTTGGATTTGTTCATCAGTGGCCAAGGGCACACCACTAGTATCTGCATGAAGCTGCAATAAGTAGAAAAACATTATTATTTATTCTTATTATTAATGCTAATGAAATCATCAAAACAGACTCATGGATTTAATTATAAAAATTTCATGTTTAACCTAAAATATAATTTTGAATGATCATTAATGTACTCACTTTACTATAGCATGTTTATGCTAGACGCTTGTTACGTAATAACTTTGATGATTTCTTGAAAGTATATTGTGATCATATTTACAGTTTAAAAAATTGGAAAGCTGAAAACACCATAAAAGCATAAGCATCATGACAACTAAACTAAGGTTTTTTCTTGCCTCTTCAATGGGTCTTATGTCATCAGAATATGGAAGATATATCATGTGCATTCCTGGTGGCTCAATCTGACCACCGCCATCAATGATTTCCTCCTGTGCATCAAAAAATAAAATTGAGAATAACCACCTGAGTAAAATGAAGAATAAAGCAGCATGTTTGGTAGGAACTAAGAAATAAAATTAAAGAGCCAATTGAATGAAGCGTTCATTCAACCAAAATCCACAATTTTTTAAAACAAGCAATAGAAAAAAGAAGCACAAGAATTTTCATTTTATTATGAGCACAAAAGATTTTATTTTCAAGTTCCAAAATGTATGCACTCTCATATTCCTTTGTATGTGAATCCCACAATATGAACAGGAGCATATATGTAACTGATCAATGATAAATTTTTTGTTCATCTAGAAAATTAAAAAAAACTGTTATAGTGTTTTTCATTTCATCTTTTGTAACGGATGTAAAAACAAGTTAAAAAGGGTGTCTTGAGTCAAACAGGTCAACCCATCAAACCCGTTTAAACCATGAATTTGAAAATATCTTACTTGTGCAATCAGACCAACTAATTGAGGTCGAGATGAACTCCCGCAAAATGCAACTGCAAAACTGAAATCACAAAAAGTATAAAGACATTGACTAATCCTAAAGAAACATACATATATCAACTATAAGATGTCATTCAGACCTATCTAATTAAGTGGATCAATCACAGAATATTCCTTGAAATAGAAAAATATTGTTTCCAAATGCTAACCGTTTGAGACGTATCATAGATCTGTGAAGAGCAATGAACATGCGAGTGCTACCCATAACTTCCTGCAAAAACATAAAAGTACTTACATATGGAATTAAGGTGAATATTTTGGTCGTGTTAGCAGTAGTATTTAGGTATCTTTTGTATTATCATGGTTGTTAAAAAGATGCCAGTTATATTTCCTTAATGAAGTTTATCAATCAAAATCAACTCAACGGTGTTCATCAAGTTCATGATACATGAAAACAGTAGATAAAGTTTCAATGTATGTTCTGGTTTTTTATACATCACTCAAATGCTTATTTGTATTCTATATCTACACAACACATGGAATATCCAACAAATTAGTAACAACATAGTATCACACCAAACTTTGATTCATTAAATATAACCAAAAGTTTAGGTATGAAAATAACCTCATCGCTAGGCCAGACAAATAGTGATGGCTTTAAGTTGTGATAATCCTTCAAGCAACTTAATGGCTTGAACCCTAAAAGCCGTAGGTTTCCTGTTGATACTCTCTTGATTTCTGAAAGTTCTTCTACTGTAAACGTGATATCCTCACTATAAAGGTATACGACACAGTCATTTAAGATTATTACATCAAAAACAAAGCATTGAAACAAATTGCTGCAGATTCTCAACCAACCAAGTGAAATTTGCAACACAATTCAACAGGTCACAAATTTGGAACTTACTTCTTGTATGTTTGAAAACGCTTTATAGGATCTTTCACAAGTGCTCCAGTGTCAGCACAAATGAACGATCTTTCTCCCTGCAAAATGGGGAACCCATGAGCGGATTTATCTTATGAGAAAAGAAATCCCCAAAAAAGCAAATGATAAGAACCTAACTAGTCGGCTTGATTTCACTGAAACAGAATACAAACACAACCACTTCAAGAGGACTAATCTCCAGATACAAGACACTAATTAACATGATAAAACTCCACACCTGAACTACAACAGAGAATTGCATATTTAAACATAAACTGACGGTTAATTCCCCCTAAAATTCTCCTAATATTCAGCCACTACCATTCAGCCTTCCCACACTACTTTTGCCCTCAACTGACCGAGAAAGAATAGGGTCTAGGTCGGTTGACCCAACCTTTCTGGAATGTGGGGTTCGTATCAGCAAATTTGTTTGAAAATTACTTCAAATAGATGTTCTTGTCAGTGACTATTTTTGCAAATTACCAAGTGATTTTGCAAATATGTTGCTATTTTATTATATGCAAAATTACGAACAGATTTTATGGTTTATAGAGCAAGCATCACAAATTCAAGAATCAAATACAAAAGAGCTAGTAATGTAACCTTTAAAGGCAGATTAGTGACAGAATCTAGCCATGTAACTTTCCCTGGAACAACAGTAAAAAGAATCAGTTCCCAATGCCCATGACTTTCCATTTTGCATTTTTTGTTGAAAGGACTATAAAAGCAGTTTGCTGACCTGGAACGGTGGGACGAATGAGAGCATATGTATTCAGTTCAATCGATAATCCATCTGCAATCATAAAACTGATCCTACGAACTTTCCGTTTCTTAAACATGCGTTTTCTTAATTGTTTATTCATGTCTTCAAATCTGAAAATTTTCAAACGCTTTTCTTATAAAATTGATT
The DNA here is from genome assembly GCA_025506515.1 of Flaveria trinervia. Taxonomy (NCBI): domain Eukaryota; kingdom Viridiplantae; phylum Streptophyta; class Magnoliopsida; order Asterales; family Asteraceae; genus Flaveria; species Flaveria trinervia. The sequence continues at coordinate 100,509,238 of CM046447.1, read as the reverse complement.
TAGACTATAACATGAAGAATTATAATAACATGTATGTAGCTATGTATAAGTTTGACAATTTCGTTATCGTTGTTCTCTCTATTAAATGTCAACCTTCACTCATTAGAATGGATACATGATGTTTGTGTTTTTCTATTTTTTTGTATGTTCATAAATAACACCTATCAGCCTTAAATCACTTAAAAGTCACAACACAAGAACTAAATAACTTAAACCATGCAATACCTTTCTCCAGCCAATGGCATGAATTGAGCAAGCTCATCGCCATCCAATCCAATCAAATCCTGATATATTAAAGATTAAAGCAATAATATGTAGGTAACTATAAAACTTGTAATCTTAAGACAGATATTCATAAAGTCAACATACAGCATAAAAAAGTGAGACGTTAAATTCTTCATTTGGCCTACTTAAAGGAAGAAGTTCAATTGCGATTCCAAGGTCTTGTGCATCCTGCAACAGTTGAAAATAAGAATCTAGCGATACTAAATGAAACTCAAAGAATTGTTTGATTGTTATCTTTCTTTTAATAAAAGCATTAATTTAATTTTTTTAAATAACGAACTTTCACCTTAGCTCGCTGCAATGTTGTTCTAGTCATGTCTAGTTTTGTCACTCCTTTGATACTTCCAAAAGGATCATCTTCGTTTGTAAACAACAAGATGCGTTTATCAGCTGTCTTGGCAGATCTGAAGAGTTTATCAAATTGTTTTTATAATGTGGGAAATCCATATTGTTGGAGTAAAAAGCTATAAATATCATACCCTTTACGCAGTAGCGCTTGTGCAACCCAGAGTGCATTGTACAAAGAATTATCCCTAGATCCAGGAACAATACCATACTCGCTCCCGATAACTTTACTGAAGGTTTCTGCATTCGTATTACAGACAATGTCTAAGAAAATCCAAGTAAAATGCGCAGAACCATAGAAATAAATATAAACTATCAGACGGGTTATATAAACACTTTGGAATCCTAAAAGGATGATTGTGTGAACTTAGAGAGATTATACCACAAGTGTACCTTCAACACGATCAAATTCTTTTATAAACCTTGCTGTAAGGTTATCCAGATATTCTCTCTCAGCAACATTAAATACGTAAACACCATTAAGATCTTGTAGATTTTTCTTCTCTCTCTGCCAATAATACCCATTGAAATACATAAAAACTTAGCTAGTTCAGGTGGTAAAGATTAAATAAAGAAGTTGGTATACCAAAATTTAAATGATGAGAAAACATAACTGATTTGAAATTATATTCATGTTAATCAATGTAATGACAGCCATAGAATGATGGAAAGTTATAAACATTGGAAGCCTCAAAAACTAAAATTTAATAAGAATTCTATCACCACTGTTGAATGCTCAACAACAATCTAACAAATATCATGTTCTGGAATCAAAGGAGATGATTCAGTTCCATTGAACGCTTGGCAGCCAAGAACAATATGATTCCAGAATTTAAAAAATAAAATAAAATAAAATAAATAATAAATAGTAATAATAATAATAATAAATAATAAATAAACTATAACGTTAGGAAAATGTGTATCAATGTTTCAGTATCTGGGTCCTGTTCTTACTGTATTGAAGAAACATATTGCAATTTCATCATACGGCCTGTTGATGATCTGAACCTTCAGTGACTGTGCAATGCAACTGACAGCAACATGAAAATGAGATACATTCTCTTGATCTTCCTGTAGAACATTGACATCAACAAAAACACTGATTTTACAAACTCAAATGGCATAAGCACTTGGATATAATTAATATTATCTATCACTTGAAAATTGCTATTAACTAAAATCATAAAGATTTGAGAAAACAAAGTCATCTATCCAATTTGACTATAAAAATTATTACTAATAACCTCTGAACTTAAGGTGTGAATAGATATCTAAACCTTCCATTAAACAAAAAATACGTCTGTCCACAAAACTGCAACAACTTCCATTTCAGAATATAAAAGTTGTCACATTTAGAACTTTTCAATCCAGAATTACACATTCATCACTTATCATATTAACACATTGTCAGTTATATGGATTTATACCGACCAAAAGAAACCTTATTTGGAACTATTGAAGACTTATTAGCTAATTGGTGAATAGTCAAACACTTACACGAAACTACTTGTAAAGTCAAACATTCCAAGTTTCCAACTTCATTGAAAAGAGGGAGTATAAAAGAGTAGCTTACTAAGCCACCAAGGCCCTAAGAATCACTCAACCTCATTCTAATCACATTACTTATTACAATACAAGATAGTTGTTAACGGACTTAAACAGTTTTACCCTTCTAATCACACTAAGATAGTGAAAAGGCAATGTAATTGTAAACGATATTATAAAACATGTAGCAATCAAGCATGTGTATAAATAAAGATATATACAAACCCCAGGACAAGTGATGTTGAACATTTTTGGCGAAGCATCCACCAAAAACACCACTAGTTCTTTGCTTGACTGTCTTTCCTGAACCCAATAACGTTAAACAAACATCAAAAGTCAATATCAAATTCATATAATACAAACAAATGAACGAACATAAAAAGTGAAATCAAACTCTATACTTTCTAAAAAACAACCCAAACAACATGTACAATAAACAACAGATGGAGAATAAAACCTGAAGCAGATCGTTCTCAGGATCGTCTTCGTCGTCACGGAAAACATCATCAGGGTCCACGTCCATTAAACCTAGCGGGAGAAAGATTGAAAGCTGCAGGTTACAAATGATCATCAAAAAAACCTAAATTACTAACAGAATGATAATGATATTTCCAGATTGAGGAAACAGAATTTAAACAAAAAAAAACGATAACTTGAAAGGCAACCTAATGAAAGTTTTCAAAATCAGGCAACAGATTGTGTGTGTTAGAGAAGAAGAGTGGAGGAAAGAGAGAGATTACACCGGCGGTTTAGGGCGGACTCCGGCAACCGTGTGGGCGGAGGATTTTGGCGGTGCGATTGCTGATGTTGTTTGGGGGTTTAGTGAAGATGAGAATTTGGGGGGAAATGTTTTCTCCTTCTTGTGGAAGTTTCAGTTGTACTAAAGAGTGGCTTAATGGCTTAAATTGTGATTAATTTGATATGATTTGATTTTTTTCTAAAGATGCCGCGGATACATAGACATCTAAAAATTTATAAATTAATATCATCTCAAATTTTTATATGGGTCGTGTAGTTTTATATGCGTTGTATAGTCCTATACTAAAATTTATGGTTTAAATATGATACATATAACAATGTTTGGCAATGTTCACATATAAAACACTTGTGTGATGTGAGATATAAAACACTTGTGTGATGTGAGGTAGCAAAAGTGAGTCCCCATTAATATATATATATATATTAATTAGGTTAGAAACCATGTATTACAATGGTGGAATAAATAAAACATATTAAAATTATTAGTTTTATGAATATTTTATTTTTTAGATGTTATTATCTATTGGTGAAATAAAAATATAATGAATATTTAAAAGTTATAATATAATGAATTAGAAATTATTACACTATATTTAATATACATTAATAAATTATTAAAATAACTACATTTATATTTTAAATTTTTAATAGTTTAGTTTACTTATTTACAATGTTTATCATTTAATATGATGAGAGAGACAAAAACATAAATATAAGTATAATAGTTTTAACATATTTTAGTTAAAATAGAAAGTCAAATTAATTGTTATTATAATTTTTGTATTTATTACGAGAGAGATGCGAGAAAATACATTTTTTTGATATGTTAGAATAATGACACATATCATTTGATATACTAGAATGATGACATGTGTTTTAACAAAATTTGTTTTTATTATAGGTTATAGAATATATATATATATATATATCAACTAGATTAGAAACCATGTATTAGATTGGTGAAATAAATAAGACATATTAAAATTATTATTTTTATGAATATTTTATTTTTTAGATGTTATTATCTATTGGTGAAATAAAAATATAATGAATATTTAAAAGTTATAATATAATGAATTAGAAATTATTACACTATATTTAATATGTATTAATAAATTATTAAAATAACTACATTTATGTTTTAAATTTTTAATAGTTTAGTTTACTTATTTACAATGTTTATCATTTAATATGATGAGAGAGATAAAAACATAAATATAAGTATATTAGTTTTAACATATTTTAGTTAAACTGGAAAGTCAAATTAATTATTTTTATAATTTTTGTATTTATTATGAGAGAGATGAGGGAAAATACATTTTTTTGATATGTTAGAATAATGACACATGTCATTTGATATGCTAGAATGATGACACGTGTTTTGACAAAACCTTCTTTTATTATAGGTTATAGATTATAAATTAGATTTTTTCTAATAAAACCACTATTTTGTAAGAACACCATTATCAACCAATTAGATTTTTTTTTCTTTAATTAAAAGGTTATTATAGTAAATTGATCATCTCAATTTAGAAACCATCTAAACTTATGCTCTGTTTCACATTCTCAAAAAATTAGGTTTCTCTCTCTCATGTTTCAATAATGAAAAGCTACTATCATCATAAAAAATATTACATTCTTCGACCACTTCAATCCTTAAAAGAGATCGACGCTCGTTAAGATTCATTTCTTCTTGTTAGTGTGATCACCAACAGAGATAGATTGTTAAGAGAAAAAGATATATGAGAAATTTGAGGACTTACAAAGATACTTTATAATGCATCAAGTATGTAGTAGACAAATAAGAAATGATTATGTGTTGTTGTAAGTTTAAGTTTACGTGCAACTAGCTTTAGTAAACTCGTGTATTACACGGGTTAAAAAAATAAAATACTAAATAAAATAAAATTTTATTAATTATAAAACGATATTTTAAATTATAAGATTAAAATTACATAAGAGTAAAAGTATAAGTAATAAACAATGATATCAAATTTTTATCAAAGTTTTGTAAGAGAAAACCATTGATATGTACATGAGTTTAAAATTTTAATTAAATAAACTAACGTGACAATTTAAAAAAAGTAAAATATTGACTAATCTCATCTCGAGCAATTGTAAATGACAAAAACGTAAAATATGATCATGTAAGTAAATTGTATGCAAATTTACTAAAGAAAAAACCTCATATAAAGAAAGGTCTGTAATGTTTTTTCGTATTAACTATAACATATAAGCATACACATATATAGTTGAGTTTAATATTAAACTTACGTTCACATGATAATACAACTAAGCACTAACAGTGTAAAAATCAATCAAAAGAACCTTTAAATTCAAATTAAAATATGACTAATTTATATCTTAATAGACTTGATTAAGAATTATTTCTTAATAAACAATATTATAATAAAATGGATAAAAAGAAAAAAGAAAAAAATATTACCTGTTAAATTAAAGAAACCACTTATAAAACTAATATATATATATATTTCTAACGTAAGAAGAACATGTTTCAAAAATTAGTTTAAAACATCTTAAATTTGGAAAATAATGATTTTGTTGATGGTAACAAATGTAGAAAGAAAAAGAAAAAAAAAATAGACGGTAATAAAATAAAAGACAATTGAAAATATTGATGTCTAATTTAAATACATATTTAATAGTATTTTATTTTAATTTCTAAAACAAATTTTTTGTTTTTACTAATAGTAGTTTCTATAGAAAAAACATATAAAACATTGTAATTAGTATGCCTTTAAGCCGTACTATACAATCTTAAAGTAAATAATTATTTTTGAATTATCACTTATTTTGTCTTTTAAAAATAAAAATATGATAAAAAGATAATTTTAAAAATTAACAAATAGAGTTTGGTAAAAGTAAAAGTAAGAGATATATGTTTTTTAGTTTAAAATGGAAGGGTTTTAATTTATATTCCATTAATTTGGAAACAAAATGATTATTTATAAAATTTTAATACAAAAATTGTAGATTTAATGTCTTGACCGGGAAAAATATTTATCTAAGTGTCAAAATGACATGGCATTGGATGTGTTTTTAAAGTAACATGTGACAATCATAATTACCCTTTTATTATGAAAACTCTTCAATAATAATAATTTTTGCAAATTCGTTTGTAAGATCTCATTTGTAATCTCATATCTTAAGCAAAACTTTATATTCTATAGTGAGTTACAATCAATCAAGTAAATGACAATTCTTTTATGGTAATGTTAAGATGAAAGTGACGACAATGATGATGATAATGAATGTGCTTACGTATATGTAACTACGATGAAGATAAAGATGACGATGAATCAAATGAAAAATGGGTATTCGAGTAGGATACATATATGTATCCAGGTTACATGTATATAACATCATCAGATACATATATGTACCTTGTCATGTTTTTTTGTTTATTGGAAAGTTGAATGTATTAATGAAAATGAAGACGAACATGAAGATGGAATTTCTTGGGATACACAGACATTCTAGAAGATGATGAATTAATAAAGATGATGAAAAAAATACAAAGACACGTCAAAGTTACATCTACATAACAAATAATAGATATGTTATGTAAAAATGATCATAAATCGAGAAGAGTGTATGTGAGAAAAGCAGTCATAGATCAACCATGGTTTTTGTGAGAAAATAAAGGAGAAATAATTGAAGACGGGGACACTGAATCATGTAACTTTTGTTATATTGCGTTTTATTATTATTATTATTATTTCATCTTCATCTTTGTTAAGTTATATATATGTAAGCACATTTACATCTATGATTATACGTATGTAAGTTGGTTAACATACAACATACATACTTACATATACGTAAGCATGCTTACATACGTAATGATATTCGTAGACATGTTTAAATATATGTAAGCATATATGTAAACATGTGTACGTATACGTAAACATATTTGTGTATACGTAAACACATACTTGAACTTGTTTATGTATACGTAAGCAAGAACGCAAATCTACAAAAAGTCACGTCTCCTCTTCTAACATATTTGGTTTTTTGGATGAATTAATTTGATTTCTAATAAATGTAATATTGTGTTTGATTTTATAAAGAGAGAAAGAGAAAAAAAGAGATTTAAGGGATTTACTTGTTTCCATATATAAAAATAATATTTTACTCAATATACCCATGAATCATTTAATTAAATCAACAATCTATTGAATATTTATAATTTTGTCATTGTTTAATATTAACCTTTGATTGACTTTGATCAATGGTTTAAAAATGGTTTTTTTTTTGTTTTTTTATAAATAGAGGTTTTCTTATGAATCCTCCCATATTTATCAATATACTATTTCTTATACACATACTTCTCCATTATGGAATGGAGAGTGGTAATATTTAGGATTCATTAAAAAATCAAGAATACATTCCTGGGAGAAAGCCTTCTGGTATTGGGCACTAATCTTTTTTTAACGTCTAATTAGATCGGGTAATCATTCAAATTAAGAACGAAGCTCGTTGCTTTTTCTTTCCCTATAATCAAATGAATTAATTGAAGCCATGGGGCCTATCCATTTATTAATTGGACCCAACTTGAAATTGACTTCGATTTGCTCCCTTCGATCATTTTGTCACACCCTCAAAATCCACTTGCGGAGTTTTACCGCGAGGTGTGTGAACAAACCAGGATCACAGTCAATAGTTACTCAGAACGACTCTATATGCCATAAAATAACAAAATCAACCAAAACACAACTTAAAACAATGCGGAAGCGTTTTTGAAAACAACCCAAGTCTATAAGTATAACTTATGGCAAAACAAGTGCCAAACCAAAAATAAACCATAATTGTTAAAATGTCACATTGTCTTGAAGCATAATGTCTTAAATGAAGTGAACCGTGCAGTGCTCCTATGGCAAGCAAGTTAAGGACCTGAGAAAAGCATACTAAAATGTCAACACATAGGTTGGTGAGTTCAAGAGTTTGAGTTCAATAAACATGTAAACAGTTGCGATAAATATAAGCAGTGTATGGTAATAGATAGCTAGTCTATTATCAATAAATATTAATACATAGTGATTTTGCAATTGAAGCTGACTGTGATAGTTGTTGCCTCCTGTCACGACTTACCATGTCGTGACAATGATCAATAGGACAAATTGCACCCGGTTGACCTCGAGTCACACAGGTGGGGCTCGTCAGACCCAGTAGTACTACCCAAGTTTCCCCGCTATTAAATATTAACAATTCAAAAGTGTGAGGACTTTTCTCATGGTAAACAGCACTATATTAATATTATACACAACTTAAATCATAAAAGCGTTCGTATAAATACCAGTATGCTATCTCCCCTAAAAGAGATTAAGTAAAGAGTGGGGCATGAACTCACCTGATGTATGCAAAGTACTTAGGGTTTTTTGAGAAACGAGAGGATAGCCAACCTTCACAGGTTACCTAGATCATGTGAGTACATAAGTACGTGTAAATAAAAGACATGTGAAACCCTAATCATATAAAATCAAAGACTCAAGCTTCCAGACAAATAGACACGTTTGACCTAGTTGACCCGTTTGACCCGTTGGTGACATTATGGGTTATAATTCAAATAAAGCCAATGAACACATACAACATACATGATTAACATTCAAATAGTGTCATACATATGTTATATCAACCAGGTGTATCACATAGATCATCATACAATCAACTACTATACAAGTCATGCGAATCTAGCACATTAACATAACCATTAGCTACAATACAACTAACATGTCATACAAGGTTCAACCATTCATCACATGCCATGTGAAGCCACTCACGACTTCACATCCTAAACCCTGCCAATCCTACTAAGTAGGGGCCTCAGACCCGCACGCGTGTATAATGATCACAACCAAATTCTTTAAGCATATACATTGCATCCACAACATCACAACAATCAATTACCAGACCCAAGCATGATGTCCTACTACTACACAACATCCAAACCATACATGATTACCAATTCCAATTATCACCCATGATCATCCAAACATGCCATACAACTAGTTTAACACGTTCTATTACACTAGGATCCACCTTGAACATATTAGCAAGTTCCTATCATCTCAAACATGATCACAACATCATACTTCAACATTTACACAAATAAAGTTTCCCTTTTGGGAAAGAACATCCAAAGTCTATCAAACATCCAAGGTATGCATGAATTCATCAATAATATACCATTCAAGCTCATACTAACATCTAGACATGATCAACAACACTAAACACCTCAATCCAACAATCTTCATAAACAAAAGTTTCTACTTTTGGCAAGCTATGATCAACATCATCAAATTAAAGATTTCTAGCATTCATAATATCAATCTAGCATCTAATTATCATCATGAACCCATCCATAACATCAATCCATCAATAGATCACTACTACATGCAAAATAAAGTTACTATTCTTAGTACCTATGAACAATGCATCAAAATCCCAACTTTCTTGCATAATTAACGTATTCTAACATTCATACAACCCAATTATCATCAAACATTCATCAAACAATCATCCATCATGCATAATCACAATAATCACGAATTAGGGTTTGCTTCAAATCAATTTCATGATCAATCCACTAAAAACATAGAATTCTTGCATAATCGACGTTAACTAACATGTATACAATCTAACTAACATGTTAACATCATCAAACAACAACCAATTCGACCCAACAAGGACCAATTTCGAATCTAGGGTTCGGCCATAATGAACCCGTCACAAAAACTCGAAAAACTAACCTTTAAACGCGTGTTAACTTGCAATTGATGATTCTAACGTGTTCTAAACCTTGAAATCGACCAAAATTGATGCTTCCTTGATGATTCTAGGCTGAATTCGAAGAGGAGAGGTGTTTGAAGGTGGTTTGCGGCCGAAGGGGTGGGTTAGGGTTTGGGAATTTTGTTTTAATTAATTTTAATTTACATATTTACCCTTTAAACCCTTGTGTTTTGGTATTTTATAAAAACTAAGCTTTAAACTCTTTGTAAAGTGTTTTTAACTTCAAATATAAAGATATAAACTTATAAAGTTCATTATATATCTTATCTTTATAAAAACACAAGACATACGAATAAATAGACACGTTCCGCGTTACGCGATAAATTCTTTAATTAATTGTTTATAAATGTGTAAACACATAAACATAACCCAATATTCACATAATCACTTAGATTCACATCAAATTAACATTAATCATTATTATTAGGTCACCAACGTTCAACGACAACTAGTGTGTGCTCACGACACGTGTTTACAAGACTTAACGGAACTAACGGAGTTTGGTAACGTAAATTTACCGGATGTCACATTATCCCCATGTTGAAAGAATTTTCGTCCCGAAAATTGCGTTACATGGTGAGAGTGTTCCATCACTGGTTTCCATCACTGGTCTACTGCATTGGCACACAGAAATCGAAATCGTGTGAGTTTTGGATGAGTTGTCACATCATCCCCATGTTGAAAGAAATTTCGTCCCGAAATTTAAATCAATACCTTCGTCTGCTGGCATCGTTCCTTCGAATAGTTGAGGGTACTTAAGCTTCATTTGATCTTCCCGTTCCCATGTGAATTCCGGTCCACGTCGCGAATTCCAACGGATTTTAACAATAGGTATCTTGCTTTGCTTAAGTGTTTTCACCTCACGGTCCATCACCTCCACTGGTTCCTCAATAAAACGCAATTGTTCATCCACCTGAATTTCTTCTAGTGGTACGACCGTCGTTTCATCAGTTATGCACTTCTTCAAGTTGACACGTGAAATACATCATGAATTCCACTTAGCGAATCAGGTAGGGATAATCGATACGCTACTGGACCTACTCTTTCCACAATCTCAAATGGTCCAACGTACCTCGGGTTTAGTTTCCCTCGTTTACCAAACCAAACTACGCCTTTCCATGGTGAGACTTTCAACAAAACCTTGTCACCAACCTGAACTCTAAAGGTTTCCGTCTCTTGTCAGCATAACTCTTTTGCCTGTCTCGCGCTGCAGTCATACGGTTCCGTATCTGTATAATTTTCTCAGTCGTCTCATGAATTAACTCGGGACCTGTTATTTGACTATCACCAATTTCCGCCCAGCAAACCGGTGATCGACATTTTCTCCCGTACAACGCCTCGAAAGGTGCTGCTTGTATACTAGTGTGATAACTGTTGTTATAAGAGAATTCCACCAATGGCAGGTGAATTTCCCAGTTATTCCCGAAGTCAATCACACAAGCACGTAGCATATCCTCCAACGTCTGTATAGTACGCTCACTCTGACCATCCGTCTGTGGATGATATGCAGTACTCATATCCAAACGTGTACCCAAGGACTTCTGCAATGATTGCCAGAAATGTGACGTGAAACGAGCGTCACGGTCAGAGATAATTGAGATCGGTACCCCGTGTCTCGAAACGATCTCCTTGAGGTACAGGCGAGTTAACTTCTCCATCTTGTCGGTTTCCTTTATTGCAAGGAAATGAGCAGACTTTGTCAATCGATCCACAATAACCCATATCGTGTCACAACCAGTACTAGTCCGGGGTAGTTTAGTAATAAAGTCCATGGAGATTTGTTCCCATTTCCACATTGGAATCGGGTTGTTGTAATAGTCCAGATGGTTTTTGATATTCCACTTTTACTTTTGAGCAGGTCAAACACTTGCTCACATACGTAGCTACATCCGCTTTCATGTTAGGCCACCAATAGTGAGCCTTTAGGTCATGATACATCTTGTCGGATCCAGGATGTATAGAATACTTAGATTTGTGTGCCTCGCTCATAACTAAAATTCTCAGATTTCCATGAACAGGCACCCAAAGTCTATCCATGAAATATCGAATTCCATCCTCTTTCATCACTTTGCTTATCCATTCCCCTTACAATTCAGAACCAATATTTTCCACCTTAAAGCTTCCATTTGTGCCTCCTTAACTTGTTCGGGCAGTGGGTACTGATAGTAAGCTGTAAAGCTCGCACCCGTCGGGGTTTAGCTGTTTCCTTCCTGCTTAAAGCATCGGCAACTACGTTCGCCTTCCCGGATGATACTTAATTGCGCAATCATAATCATTTAGTAGTTCCACCCAACGTCGCTGCCTCATATTCAACTCTTTTTGCTCAAAGATATGTTGAAGACTCTTATGATCGGTATAGATTGTGCACTTGGTACCGTACAAATAATGTCTCCAGATCTTTAAGGCAAAAACTACTGCGCCTAATTCTAAGTCATGGGTAGTGTAGTTCTTCTCGTGAACCTTTAGTTGTCTCGAGGCGTAAGCTATCACCTTGTCTCGTTGCATCAAGACACAACCCAATCCTTGAATGGATGCATCGCAATACACCACAAAGTCATCTGTTCCCTCTGGTAATGCTAATATCGGGGCAGTACAGAGTTTTGTTTTAATAATTGGAAAGCTGATTCTTGACTCTCAGCCCATTTGTATGTCGTTCCTTTGTGAGTCAAGGCTGTGAGAGGTTGTGCGATCTTAGAAAATCCTTCTATGAATCGGCGGTAATATCCTGCTAATCCAAGAAATTGTCTTATCTCACTTGGTGTTTTGGGTGTAGTCCAATTCTTATCGCCTCAATTTGGCAGGATCAACGTGTATTCCTTTCTCATTAACAATATGACCTAGGAATTGTACTTCTCTTATCCAAAAGTCACACTTTGAGAATTTTGCATACAATTGCTCATTTTTCAATAGTTCAAGATCATTCGTAAGTGCTCTTCATGCTCCTCCTTGGTCCTAGAGTATATCAGTATATCATCGATGAACACAATGACAAACTGATCAAGATAAGTTTGCACACGCGGTTCATGAGGTCCATGAACACAGCAGGTGCATTAGTCAACCCAAAAGGCATGACCAAAAACTCATAATGACCATAACGAGTACGAAATGCAGTCTTGGGAATGTCTTCTTCTCGAACTCTGAGTTGATGATAACCAGATCTCAAGTCAATCTTCGAGTAATAGCTTGATCCTTGAAGCTGATCGAACAAGTCGTCGATACGAGGTAAAGGGTATCGGTTCTTGACTGTTACTTTGTTTAACTCTCGATAATCGATGCACATCCGGAATGTACCATCCTTCTTCTTAACAAAGAGTACAGGAGCTCCCCAAGGTGATGTACTAGGTCGAATAAAACCTTATCCAAAAGCTCCTGAAGTTGTGACGACAACTCCTGTAGTTCGTTTGGTGCTAATCGATAAGGTGCTCTAGCAATCGGAGCTGCGCCGGGAGTCAACTCAATCTGGAATTCCACTTGACGGTGCGGTGGTAATCCAGGAAGATCTTCTGGGAACACCTCAGGAAAGTCGCGTACTACGGGAATATCCTCCATTCTCTTTTCTTCCTTTTGCTTATCGGTTACAAGTGCTAGGATAGCCACGCGGCCCTTTCGTAACAACTTTTGAGCTTTCATATACGAGATGATGCCTATCACAGCACCACTCCTATCACCTTTGACAGTAGAATTTGATCACCAACCGGGATCCGTATAATCTTCTCGTGACATATGACTTCCGCTTGCTTGCTAGAGAGCCAATCCATGCCTATCACAACATCAAAACTCCCAGCGTAACAGGCATGAGATCTATAGCGAAAGTATGACCAGCAAGTTTATCCTACAGTCTTTAAGGATATGCGTTACATGGATTTGCTTACCGTCGGCTAATTCCACAGTGTACTTAGATTCTAAAGCAGAGGGTATATCACTTAAAAGACTACAGAATTTTAAGGACACAAAACTCCTATCGGCTCCAGTATCAAATAGTACCGTAGCAAAACAACCATTAACAGGGAATCTACCAGTAACAGTTGTGGGATCATTTAGAGCCTCACCTGAGCCAATGACGAAGGCTCTCCCTTTGGCTCCATCTCTATTGCCGCCATTTCCAGTGCCGTTTCCACCATTGTTGTTATTATTGCCATTGTTGTTGTTGTTCCCATGATTGTTGGTGTTGTTGTTGTTGTTGCCATTTCCGTTCCTTCTCAGTTGTGGGCAGTTTCGTTTGTAATGTCCTTCTTCCCACACTCGAAACAACCTTAGGAGTTTCTTGAGGTTGTTGTGGCCTCCTCATTAGTTCACCACGGCAATCCTTCGCAGCGTGTCCAATCTTTCCACAACGTTGACACTTGAAGCTATCACACCGTCCCACGTGATGGTAGTTACACCGTGGGCATTTGGGATGTCTACGCCGTAACCGCTGGGTCCTTGGTTATTTGGGGCAGTTTGTTGAAATTGCGGTTATTATCGAACCGCCGCTGTTGCTGCTGAACTGGCTGTTGCTGCTGTTGGGATTGTTGTTGACCGCTAGACGATGATGATGATGATTTGTTATTGCTGTTGGGAGCATCCCACTTCCTTTTGTTGTCGGGCACGCTCACCACAGCGCCCCGTTTGGGTAGACGCCCTTGCTCTACCGCCTGGTCAGTAAGTTTGTGAGCAATCTGGATGGCCTGCTGGATCGTAGTTGGGTTAGAAGCCGTTACCATACTTTGGATTTCAGGCACCAACCCTCGTATGTAGTGCTCGATTCTCTTATGTGTCTCATTAACCATTCCTGGACACAATGTGGCCAGCTCATGAGTACGGGTTGTATAAGCCTCAATTTCTGAACCCTTCATCTTGAGCTGCCAAAATTCCATCTCCAACTTTTGCACCTCATTTCGAGGACAGTACTCCTCGATCATCATATCCTTGAACTCATTCCAGGGGAGTCCATTTGCCATCGCTTGTCCAAGCATCTGGACTTGCGCGTTCCACCATGACAGGGCAGCACCCTCCAAAGTTCCGGTGGCATACTTTACTTGATCCGCCGGTGGACAATTACATTTGGAGAAAACGGACTCAGTCTTCTCAAACCAGCGTACAAGCCCTACAGCACCCTCTGTACCGCTGTAGGTGTGTGGTTTACAGTCCATGAAGGACTTGTATGTACACACTGGTGGTCCTGTTTTAACACAACACACATTAATCAAACATCCCCTATAGTTATAAAGGATATCAGATTTGTTTTTCTATCATTGTTTACCTGCCGGTTGACCCGCATGGGCAGCAGCCACTGCCGCCTGAACATGCTCATTAATTAGAGCAGCCAATTCCGCAGGAGTCATGTTAATAGCACCACCACCCTGTTCTCCGGTGCCACGTCCACGTCCACGTCCACGACCACGTCCACGTCCACGTCCACGAGCGTCCATTCTTTTCACTTTATATTCACAATACAATAATGAGTAACATCATACACATTTAACTCATTGAAGCGTAGTAAACAGTAAATGAAAGAAAAACATATCATCACAACCACAACATTCTAACCAAAAATAATAACCAAAGTAATAAATTGCAATAAGTCACAATGTATTAGCAATGTCAAAATTGAAGTTTTGTCGTTCGTGTGGGGAAACAACCCTTCCACATAGGTTTCAAAAAGAAAACACTACGTAGTCTAAGTCATATAAAGAAGTCAATCGACAATGTCTGACCCATCACTATCATCCTCCATCTCCTCCGGTTCCTCTTCCTCGGGTCCCTCCTCGGGATCCTCCTCATCCTCAGAGTCTGCGGCAGGAGCAGGAGCTATAGCAATCTGGAGTGCTGCTAGTTGAGCTTCTAAGATGGCAATCCTATTATCAGCTATGGCGTCCCGCTGTTCACGAGCAGTCACGCGTCCTTGGAGTGCCATAACACCATCTTGCATATGGTGACACCGTTCAGCGTCTTCCCGTGTTCTTCCTTGAGTTCGTCCAATTGATGTCTCAGGTTGTACACCTCTTGCTGTAGTGTATAGACATCACCCGTGAGTCGTCGTACGCGATGCTGTTCAGTATCTAATGCAGCCATTAGTGCAGCAATCAGTTGCTCGTTAGACTGCGTCGTTCGTGGGAGTGAAGGCATGGGTTGATTAGCATTGTTCCTAGTCCTTGGCTTAAGGACAGGTACGCGTTCCCTAAACATGATATGGTCAACAAACCTAGGATAAGAACGCCAGTCACGCGGAGGGTCACGCTTCATCAACGCGAATGGTTGATCCCAGTCAATCTCCTCTCGGGATAAGCCAGTCTGGGCCAATCGAATCCATCATCAGGTACAGGTGCGGGAGGGGGGGATTCAGATCGTGTAGGTGATTCGGGTCGTTTACCCGGAGCTCTTGAAGACGATGCCATGCTGCAGATAATGTGATGCGTATGCCAAGAGTGTACAGTCGATGGAACAAGAAACAGGTAACTAACTAACTGTGGGGTTATAGTCTAGTGTGTATGCAACCTAGTTCCCTATAACCAATGGCTCTGATACCAATCTGTCACACCCTCAAAATCCACTTGCGGAGTTTTACCGCGAGGTGTGTGAACAAACCAGGATCACAGTCAATAGTTACTCAGAACGACTCTATATGCCATAAAATAACAAAATCAACCAAAACACAACTTAAACAATGCGGAAGCGTTTTTGAAAACAACCCAAGTCTAAAGTATAACTTATGGCAAAAAAGTGCCAAACCAAAAATAAACCATAATTGTTAAAATGTCACATTGTCTTGAAGCATAATGTCTTAATGAAGTGAACCGTGCAGTGCTCCTATGGCAAGCAAGTTAAGGACCTGAGAAAAGCATACTAAAATGTCAACACATAGGTTGGTGAGTTCAAGAGTTTGAGTTCAATAAACATGTAAACAGTTGCGAAAATATAAGCAGTGTATGGTAATAGATAGCTAGTCTATTATCAATAAATATTAATACATAGTGATTTTGCAATTGAAGCTGACTGTGATAGTTGTTGCCTCCTGTCACGACTTACCATGTCGTGACAATGATCAATAGGACAAATTGCACCCGGTTGACCTCGAGTCACACAGGTGGGCTCGTCAGACCCAGTAGTACTACCCAAGTTTCCCCGCTATTAAATATTAACAATTCAAAAGTGTGAGGACTTTTCTCATGGTAAACAGCACTATATTAATATTATACACAACTTAAATCATAAAAGCGTTCGTATAAATACCAGTATGCCATCTCCCCCAAAAGAGATTAAGTAAAGAGTGGGGCATGAACTCACCTGATGTATGCAAAGTACTTAGGGTTTATTTTGAGAAACGAGAGGATAGCCAACCTTCACAGGTTACCTAGATCATGTGAGTACATAAGTACGTGTAATAAAAGACATGTGAAACCCTAATCATACTAAAATCAAAGACTCAAGCTTCCAGACAAATAGACACGTTTGACCTAGTTGACCGTTTGACCCGTTGGTGACATTATGGGTTATAATTCAAATAAAGCCAATGAACACATACAACATACATGATTAACATTCAAATAGTGTCATACATATGTTATATCAACCAGGTGTATCACATAGATCATCATACAATCAATACTATACAAGTCATGCGAATCTAGCACATTAACATAACCATTAGCTACAATACAACTAATGTCATACAAGGTTCAACCATTCATCACATGCCATGTGAAGCCACTCACGACTTCACATCCTAAACCCTGCCAATCCTACTAAGTAGGGGCCTCAGACCCGCACGCGTGTATAATGATCACAACCAAATTCTTTAAGCATATACATTGCATCCACAACATCACAACAATCAATTACCAGACCAAGCATGATGTCCTACTACTACACAACATCCAAACCATACATGATTACCAATTCCAATTATCACCCATGATCATCCAAACATGCCATACAACTAGTTTACACGTTCTATTACACTAGGATCCACCCTGAACATATTAGCAAGTTCCTATCATCTCAAACATGATCACAACATCATACTTCAACATTTACACAATAAAGTTTCCCTTTTGGGAAAGAAATCCAAAGTCTATCAAACATCCAAGGTATGCATGAATTCATCAATAATATACCAATTCAAGCTCATACTAACATCTAGACATGATCAACAACACTAAACACCTCAATCCAACAATCTTCATAAACAAAAGTTTCTACTTTTGGCAAGCTATGATCAAATCATCAAATTAAAGATTTCTAGCATTCATAATATCAATCTAGCATCTAATTATCATCATGAACCCATCCATAACATCAATCCATCAATAGATCACTACTACATGCAAAAAAGTTACTATTCTTAGTAACCTATGAACAATGCATCAAAATCCCAACTTTCTTGTATAATCAACGTATTCTAACATTCATAAAACCCAATTATCATCAAACATTCATCAAACAATCATCCATCATGCATAATCACAATAACACGAATTAGGGTTTGCTTCAAAATCAATTCATGATCAATCCACTAAAAACAAGAATTCTTGCATAATTGACGTTAACTAACATGTATACAATCTAACTAACATGTTAACATCATCAAACAACAACCAATTCGACCCAACAAGGACCAATTTCGAATCTAGGGTCGGCCATAATGAACCCGTCCAAAAACTCGAAAAACTAACCTTTAAACGCGTGTTAACTTGCAATTGATGATTCTAACGTGTTCTAAACCTTGAAATCGACCAAAAGATGCTTCCTGATGATTCTAGGCTGAATTCGAAGAGAAGAGGGTGTTTGAAGGTGGTTGCGGCCGAAGGTGGGTTAGGGTTTTGGGAATTTTGTTTTAATTAATTTTAATTTACATATTTACCTTTAAACCCTTGTGTTTTGGTATTTTGTAAAAACTAAGCTTTAAACTCTTTGTAAAGTGTTTTTAACTTCAAAATATAAAGATATAAACTTATAAAGTTCATTATATATCTTATCTTTATAAAAAACCAAGACATACGAATAAATAGACACGTTTCCGCGTTACGCGATAAATTCTTTAATTAATTGTTTATAAATGTGTAAACACATAACATAACCAATATTCACATAATCACTTAGATTCACATCAAATTAACATTAATCATTATTATTAGGTCACCAACGTTCAACGACAACTAGTGTGTGCTCACGACACGGTTACAAGACTTAACGGAACTAACGGAGTTTGGTAACGTAAATTTACCGGATGTCAACATTTAATACACACACATGTGTGTATATATATATAATACATGTGTGTGTATATGTATATATGTATGTATGTATGTGTGTGTATATGTATATATGTATGTATGTGTGTGTATGTATGTATGTATATGTATGTACATATAACATATATGTACATAGATATACATATATATGTATATATATGTATATATATATGTATATAAATATTATAGTTATGTAATATTATTTATATCTAAATCCAAATTCTGATATCTTTGATGTTTTTGCTTATCTGTTAAATAGAAATTATATTAATACAATTTTATGATCACCTTTTTGAACTTCAATACATAGATTGTAAGTTCTTCTCCCTCCATCGATTGTATATATTAAATGGAGTAAAAGAACTATGATCAATGGATATAAACATCACCAAAGTTCCTATGCTTATTTTATTCTAATATTTTAGCATTTAAAACAATTTTTATAATGTACAGAGGAAAAATTATAAATAGGGTCAATGTTTGGTGCTAGGGAGGTCAACTATGTTGCACACTCCATTGATTATTTATACTATCACATCCCGACTGACTTGCGGAATCATTTGGCGAATGTTACAATTTCCTCACTTTAGGAAATTTCGTCCCGAAATTTAATCACAAACCGGCTTATTTAAAGAAATATTTGGATTTCGTTTCATGTTCCAACGTGAACTATAAGGAACGTTTAAACTTAATGAGTTTTCGCTATGTTTGAGTTTTCATAATTATGATTTCATGGGTTTATTCACAATTGGATAAAATTATCAATTTGATTTAAATTTTGGCTAGCAAGCCTTTGGATTTCAGACGGTGCAAGGCAATTAGGAAGTTTTGTCATGACTTAAGCACAAGATCTATACGAGGCTCGCCTTGACGAACATGAGAAATATGTTTAAGACGCTTTTGGATGAAATACAAATCCAAATGAGCTTCTCAAAGCAGACAACTTCAGTATGGTTCTTAGATGACTAATTCTTGTTTACTATATCATTGATATTTCAAAGTTATATTAGTGTAAAGTTGATACGAGAATCGTGTTTGTTAAGATTAAAGGTATATTCAGAATAAGAGTATCATTGTAATGAGTTTTCAGTATAAGTGCGGTTTTGAGGGAAAGACATTCAGAAAGATTATTAAGAGTCGTTATGAGAATTGGGTAATGAATTTCAAAATCCAAGAAGACGAAATCAACAATAATACGATTCAAAATAATCAACAAGATATTTCAAGTGTAACGTTTGGTTTACAAACCAAAGCAAATATGTTGACTTATCAAAGTATTAAGTCAACCACAATCTTAATGAATACATGCATACCTATAAGCAGACACTCACCTCAAGGGTTTCTAGGTAAGGTAAACGGATCCATCGGTTGATCTGGATTTATATGAATACATTGCTTAGACAGAACACCTCGAGATACAAGCATCCCACTCTTCTAGCGTTACATGTTTTCAAGTTACAGGACACAAACTTTGACGAGACTTAAAAACAAAAAATAATAATTCAAAACTCATTTGAAAACCATTTGATTTAGGCATAATGCCTTAGAATATAATGGGAATCTTGAGTGCATTGATAAGAATCAAGGTATAATGATATGTCATGTAAGGCATGTAATCACATAATCAAGTTTAAACATATAAGGCATATAAAATCCTATCTAACCATATAAAATACATGAGAGAACTCATGTGTAAGGTTACTTAGTTATAGTCTAAGTCATTCCATTTCTAATAACCTAATTTCCTATAACCATGGCTTTGATACCAATCTATCACACCCCGGCCGACGTCGAAATCATCGGGGCGGACGAATGTGAAACGATTGTTCATAGCTCATGGGATTAAATATTTTGGAATAATATTAAATGTCATTTTTTATTAAATAATACTAAACAAATAAATCATTATATTACAATCAAGATTTCAACAACAAATTAAAATATTTTGTTTAACTAGGTCCAAGTCCTATACGTGCAAGAAGAATTCCCCAGGTAGCAATCCTAAAATATGTTAAAAATAAATGATCAACATTTAATGTTGGTGAGTTCTCATGAATTTGTACATACGTAAGAAAACAACGTTTAAGAAGCAATTTATGTCATAGGTTAAGAAATATTGCAAGAATATAGATAGCCTAATGATACAATCCAACCTTCACAAAGATATCCATTACAAGTTATAACGATTAGCTAAGTGTACTTGGTTCCCATGATAAACAAGTCATACGTCATAAGAAGCCGACAATAACCTCGGCTTTAGCACCAAATAGGCTTGTCAGACCCATACATCTATGACGTCGCTAGGCTAGCAATAGTTAATGATTGTTTTTACAAGATGACTATCATATAAGACTCACAAGTATCTCAAATAACCATGACAAGTTTATTAACAAATTGCTCATGCATTACAAGTATCAAGTTGTTTACAAGTGTAAGTTTATATGGTTAACATGTTTCACCCCAAAAGGTGTGAAATAAAGCAAAAAGAAGCATGAAAAACTGATGTGATCCAAATTATACATATAAAACACATCAATTGCATATCAATTATTCTAGAAACTCTTACTGAAAATGATGATTTGATACTTAGATATCATTCATATTGTGTTTTCAGGTTTAGAAAAGACCATGATGAACAAAAGAAGCTTAAATGAGAAGAAAATGAAAAAAAACAAGTTTTGGAATTCAAGCATGGGGTCGTGCTTCATGAGGCACGCCCCCATGCCCAGCTTGAGACACACCCCCATGCTTAAATCAACACACCCCCATGTTTGTTGGTCCGACAAGACAAAAATTACGGTTCCCCGACCCGAGGCACGGGGTCGTGCCCCACCACAAACACAGGGTCGTGCCCCGTTGAACACGGGGTCGTGCCCGACAAACTCCAAGCGTACGAATTTACGTACATTGTACTAGCACGGGGCCGTGCTTAAACACTCCAAAAAACCTATAAATAATACTTCATTTGCAACTTGAAGAGGAGTTTTTGGGAGATGAAGTGCTGGTGTTCCCTTTTGGGAACCTAGCCTTTGGAGGTCATTAGAAGGTTTGGGATTGTTTAACCATTAACAATGGATCACGGGTTTGATTGTTCTAATTTACCGATGATTTCATTACTATCTTTTATCTTTTGTTGTTCTGTTCAAGCTCCTTATGAGCTAAACTTCATATGTTATCCTAATTTAATGAAACTTATGTAATTTATGATGAACTAATAGTGTGATATATATTATTTTAATGTTATGGTGGTCTTGAGAAACTTTTGATGGGTAGCATCTACATTTGAGCGGGAAGTTATAAATTTATGGTTTGTAATTGTGATTATCATATACGGTTGAAAAATGTCACACCCCGACCGACGGCGGAATCATTGGGGCGGATGAATGTGAAACGATTGTTCATAGCACATGGAACTAATAAATTGAAATAATATTAAATATCATTTTTATTGAACAATACAAGACAATTAAATCATTATATTACAAACAAGGTATAAACAACAATATAATATTTTCAATTAAACTAAGTTCAAGTCTTATATGAGCACGAAGAGATCTTCAAGTATCAAATCTGAAACATGTTAAAAATAAAGGGTCAACTTTGAAAGTTGGTGAGTTTCCACGGGTTAAACGTACATATATAAAAAAAATTACAAGTAGCAATTCATGTCAATGGTTATGAATTATGCAAGTTTATAGAACACATACCGTTACAATCAACCCTCGATTTAATTACAAGTTTATAAGATTGGCTAAGTGTACTTGGTTCCCATGATGAACAAGTCATACGTCATCAGGAGCCGACAATACATCAGCTTTAGCACCAAATAGCCTTGTTAGGCCCAAAGATCTAAGACGTCACTGGGGTAGCAATAGTTAATGATTGTAAACAAAATATGTATATCATATAACACTTATAATAATACCAATAACCATGACAAAAATGTAAAGATGAATTGCATGTGCATTTACAAGTATCAAGATGTTTACATGTGTAAGTTTATAAGGTTAACATGTTTCACCCCAAAATGTGTGAAATAAAGTAAAAATGGGGCATAGAGAACTCATATGGAAAAACTCACAATAATAGTGATGGTTGTAGAGTAAATAAGAAAGCTTGGATGTTCAAGAGTCAAAGGTGATGTCGTAAATGATAAAAAAAAAACAATAACTTGAGTTTGGAATTGTAACGTTCCGCATTTTACATTTATTTTTTTAAAATGTAATATTACTCATTGTTCAATAGTTGTAATCTTAATATTTGATCATAGTGAAAATATTGTTTTATGTAATTCTTGTTGATTATATGTTTGTGCAACGCTTAAACAATTACAAATGCGCATTTCAACGCAAAACCGAACAACTTATCGGGACATATATTTCAGAAAATTAATTACAAGTTTTATTTTCATGATTCATATATTAAAATACTCATTTTTAATTACTAGTTATGGTGAAAATTAATAAATAAAATAAGTTAACGGGTTAAAATTGAAAATTTGTATTTTCCCTTCACTCATTTCCCTAACTACTTACATTTATGGCCAACCATAATTTTCATCTATAAATACCAACTCAAATCCCCCTCTAATCACTTTCATCACTCTAAACTCTCTCAATCCATTCAAAAACTTTATCTTTTTTACAATAAATATTCAAAAACAACTTGTGAGTTTTTATTTATTTATTTATTTATACCTTCTTTCTTACTTTTTTCTTCATTTTCTCTACCACTTGGAATAACTTCTAGTACATAACCACTTAGTCACCAAGGTGACACAAGTATAGTAACCCTCAATTTGAGGTCCAAGTTAAAAATATTATACCTGATTCTTTCATATATGTTTTCTTGTTTTATTTTTAAACATTTTACATACTAAACCAAGTCACCAACAACTTCAATGTTGGAAGGCTTGTATTGAAGTTATATTTTTAAAATTTTAAGGCTTTTACACTCCATTCTTTCATCTTTACAAAACACTAAGTGGTCTACAAATCAAGAAGTGGATGAAACCAAACCGAGCATCCAACCAATGTTGAAAGGCTTGTGTTATGGTATGAAATGATGATGTCGAACCTTGGTTCTACAACTAATTTATCCACCATACCCCACTTGAACACTTAGTCAAACTAGTTAGTTTACTTTAGTATTTTCATTTATATACTCATGACCATCTGAATCAACCTTATGTGGAGATTTTGTGTAATGGTGATAATCTTGAGGTTTGTGGATATGCCTACCTCTAATACATGACTTATATGAATATAACACTTAAGGTTTGTGGATTACCCTACCTCTAATGCATGACTTCTATTTATATCTACATAATACTTAGTCAAAACCAAACCATAATATCAATCACCATGGTTGAATGTTATGTGTTAAGATAGACATTATACTAATCTTCTGATTCCTTATTTTGGACTTCCAATGAGTGAATAAAACTCATAAAGAACGCACACAATACATGGTGTCCAGATAAGTGTCCGAGTAGTATATACTTTCATGTACTATTATATTTGTAATTTTTGTATACTTTCCAATTGCTAAAATCTCAAACTTTGAATCCTAAACTTACACACTTTCATTTACCTTTTAGGGTGACTTTGGTGAATCATTTAAACCCAATCATCTATTCTTGTGGATTCTAATCGCCAAACCATGAGTCATACTTCACCCATTTTGTTTTAACACTATTTGGGTTGTAACATATATTGATTATCAAATACACTCAATTATTCATTTAATCAAAAGCATTATAAAACTCAATTCATACAAACATGCTTACTTGTTATACTATTTGTGAATACATTAAAAAATACATTATCTTGCAAGCAATCTAAACCTCCCTTAACATGTATAGCGCTATAGGACTAGCACATCCGTCCTATTGTGATGGGTATATGTTAAGTTATCAATATTTATGGTCTTGGTCATTTTTAATGCTAAGATTACGCTAGTGGACACTTTGGTTTGATTATCGGCTTTGCATGCTAGCAATGTACAAAATTTAGTATACTTTACTCATGTTGAATTGAGATTTATTCACTATTATACTATCTATTCAAACTTGTATGCTCACCAACATATTCATATGTTGACCTATATTTTATACATGTTGCAGGAAATGCTTGAAGCTTTATCAGTGGACTTAGAAACACACCAAATCTATTATTTTGTTATGCTTGTTTTAGACTTTTATTTCTCAAAATTTTTGTTTGTTTATTTGAAGCATTGTAATATTATGTTGATTAATGGAAATGAAATTTAATCTTAATTTATTGTCACTTTAGTTCTATGATGTCTTTGAACAATCAATCACTTCTCGCGCCCCGATGTTTCCGCCATCGGTTGGGGTGTGACAGGAATACATTACAAGAAGTTAGTACGCTTAGAAATGCCAATAAGCGAGAGGTAAACTGATAAACGATTATTGTACAAATTTTATATTTTGGACAAAATGTTTCATACGTGTTTGAACAGGTTTTTAAAATAACAAACGGTTTCATAAAGTTATAAAAGAATATATTTGACTAGTTTAAAGTCGCCCTGAAAACTTTCATTCAGAAACATTTTTATGAAAGGATCCGTAAATAGGTCAAACAAGCAGAATAAGACAGAAGGTGCTGAAATGCGCACTTATCTTGTGAAGGTTATTGTTGAGTCGTGCGATTGAGTTTGTAAACGTATAAACTGTCGTTGAAAAGGTAATTCAATGAACTTAATATTGAAGTCTGATTTTACTCAAATTTAGTTTGTTATGATCATGTTATGGTCGGTTAAGTCAGATTATATTCTGCCAGAATTCTTGTAAGGCACTTATGTGCATTTTTAAAATCGTTAAAGCATGAAACGGGTTAGTGTAATTTATTATATTGATATATAATATATTAGACTTCATTTGAGTTATATAAAAATATTCTAAGACTTCAGCATAGCCATCACTTAGAAAATAATCTAGTGGAATAACCGAATGCGGCGGCATAGCCGTCCATATGCAAACGGGATTCTTTATTTACATTAGTGTGTGGTTAGCTTGATTTAAGAATGTTAGTGATTATTATAAGGTTAGTGAACATTAGAAGGTTAATGATCAAATGATAATAATTAAAATTAAAATAGATTTAATAGAAGAAAGAATAAAAGAAGAACACAAAGTCATGAGAACAGTTGGATGCTAGAATGATTGAAATGTATAATATAAAAGTAATAAAAGATTACCTTAGTATTAAGAATTCTTGAATTTCTTGTAAATAAAATTATTCAAATTGATCATAACCAATGGATGAAAGAAAATTATGAGAGTGTGATTTTTAGAGAATGAGAAAATAAAAGTGAGGTCTAAGGCTTGCTTTTATAGTTGAGGTTAGAAGTAGGTTATGAATGGTGTTAATGGTGAGTTATAAGTTTTTTAAAAGTGGGTTATGATTGGAATTTAAAATAAATACAAAAATTAAATAATGTAAATTAATAAAAGAATAATTACAATTTAAACTTTAAATTTATTAAAACTTTAATTTTAATTTAACAACATCTTTTTTATTAAATCTTTGTAGATTTTATAAATCTAATAAAAACTTGTAATTTGATTATTTATTTTAATTGAATATTTAAAATCTTATAAATATTAATAACCTTTTATAGACCTTATATATTTGTCAAAATAATGATCTTTGTATTTTAATCCTTTATTTTAGTTTATAATTAAAACTCATAAATGACAAATAAACTTCATGAATTTATAAAATTTCATTCAATATGTCATGAAATTACCATGAATTGAAATTATCATGAATTGATTTAATAAATGAAAGTTGAATAGATAGTATTATTATTGTTTTTGAATGATTAAAATAAATTAAATTTCTAACTAATGTATTTGATTTTCCAAAATTAACCCAACAGATTCGGGTTTGGGTTTCTATTTTTCAAAATGGGCAGATATTACAAAAAACATATGATCAATTTTTATTCACGAAACCGGTCTTCATAATAAATCTATGGCTAATGAACTAGATATGGTTATTAGAAATCATATCACCTTAACTTTCTGATCATTTGCGGGTTCCCTTTTATTAGTCTGAGAAATCTACAGTAGTTGTTACGGTTTTCTAAAACTAATGGTATGTTAGAAAAGAACTTGATCAACTCTTTTTTAACATTAAGTTATGTTTTCATAAATCGTATGTCAAAAAGGTCACAAAAGATTTATCTATATTAGTAGGGCTTTGATCTAAGCTGTAAAATCAGCTTGGCATGATCATAGTCACTACGACAGCACGATAGACGAGAAATCGCGCAAGCTCATCTTTATAAACATTAACATAATTAAATTAATCAATATCTTTAAATCACACCATTAATTCATCATAGTTACATAAGTGTAGTCTAATTAGGACAACAACCTTACTTCACTGAAAGAATCACTAAAAGTCTCAACTTATCTTTATCTATTTTATTTATCGTTATTATGTTTAACTTATCATTTTCTAAAACATAAATCTGATAGCCAATTATGAGGGTTGTTGAGTAGGATTAGTGTGTCCATAGATTAATACTCAGTTGTTACCAACACTATATTACCATACAACAGGTATACTTGCCTTTTGTGTGTGTGTGGTTTAGTATTAGTAATAACCAATTAAAACTTAATATGTGCGAAGGATCTTTATCAAAATATATATACTATCCGCACCCATCAAGAACTCACATGAAAAACTCATATTGTATAATGATGATTGTAAAGTACATAAGGAAGCTTGGATGTTCAAGAGTCAAATGTGATAACCTAAATGATAAAAAGAAACAATAACTTGAGGTCAAAATTCATTACAAGAAGTTAGAATGTTTAGATAATGTCAAAAATCAAAAGGTAGATTGAAAAAAATTTATTGCATCAGTTTTAGATTCTGGACAAAATATTTTGATATGTGTTTAAACATATTTTAAAAATAGCAAACGGTTTCATGAAATTATAAAAATTCACAGTTGACTAGTTTAGAGTCTCCTAGACAACTTTTATTCAGAAAGATTTGTATGAAAAGATCTTTAAATAGGTCAAAATAGCAGCATAAGGCAAAAGGTGTTGAAATACGCACTTATCTTGTGACATATACCCTCGCAACTTATAACCTTTCTGACAGCCCCTGAAAATTTCCTTGTAGTTTGTGTCAAAATTTGTTATACGCGTCATATATAGATATATAAGGTGTATAGCTCTCTGACAACCCCCTGAATTTTCCTCGTTTTTAGTGTATTTGACTTTATATGCCGCATATGAACCCACACTTGACGTATAGAGGGGTTGTCGATTTATCTGTGTGTGTCTTTATATTAGGACATTTTTTAATTAACCGCATCAAAATTAATGAGTGAAAATTTAAAAAAAATATAATTAAAAAATGTTGATGTTTACTATTTGAATGCTTTGAGGCGGGACGTCTCAGCTCAAGGTAGCAGGAGGCTATGAGGATTACGACAATACACAATGAAAAGGTTTTCACTCATCGTTTGAACCACTATACTTGTTAGTTTACATTGCTTTCATATAATATTTAATCTAAAATGTACAACTACACTAGATGCTCGTAGGCGATAGAAAATTAATTTGAATGAAGTAAATTAGTTTGTAATTTTATTCTATCGAGTGTGAATGACCTATAATTTAAAACCCGTGAAAGAAAAGTGTTCAATTATTAGACGTAGACAAAAAAAGGGTGAGGCATTTGTGCTAGCATGTGAAATTGAGGTTTCGTTAACCACTATGGACGTTGACGTAGAGAAGGACGTTGATGTAAAGAAGAGAGGGAATTGCAAATGTAGAAGATAGAGGGAGAGTTACAAGTCCTCAGCACAAATTGTATGTGGCAATACTAGTTCACATGGCTATTTTGACGAGAGGATGAAGAGATATAAAGGTGTGATATATGGAATCCTAGAGAAAAGGTGAATTTTGTGGGGGCAATGGTGGGGCAAGCTAAGGTGGAACGTCCATAAGACCCTCACGTTTAAATGCTTTCAAAGGCGATTGTATGTTTATGTGTTTTTGTTGATGCATATAATGTTAAAAAAAATAAATGAGAGGAAACTATATTATGTGATGACTAATATAGAGTTTTGTTGAGGTGATTTTGACATGGTATGTTAATGTGTAGTCTTAGATTTTCTCTTTGTGTACTTCCAAATCTAAGTATGTTAAACCTCATACTTCAACCTTGTTAGATGAGTTGAAGATCCTAAACTTGACCTTGTTAGATGATTTGAAAATCCTAAACTTTAATAACCTCCAAAACTACACACTTTGGTACCCACCCATACCCCACCTCCATAACCTTTTACCCATCATAAGATCAAACTTAGTTGAAATGAATCAACCTAATTACCCGACATTTTCTAGTAAGAGAAAATTTTATAAATTTAGAGATGAAGAAGAGAGAATAGATATGAATGTTGAGATTTTTAATAAAGTATTTATAGGGTGAAATGAAATTTCGTGAATTTTTTTTAAATGAGCCAACGGCTCTGTCTCTTTTCGCAAGGTCCCCAACGGCTATTTCTTTGCGAGCCCCATCACGCCCAAGCCATCACGTCCCTGATCGCACCCTGGTGTTGTGGTATTTGCGACTAGCATGTCAAGCCACATGATAATGCCCTCCATCACTTGCCCCACAACACCTAACTTAATTTATAGCTAAAACACCATAATCATGATCGAGTGTTTTTAAAATTTGAGGTGTTCCATATTTTCAAGGGTTGATCTAGATCGTCTACTCGCACTGGTATTTCTAGGTCATTCATTAGGCACATGGGTAGGACCAAAGTAACAACATATTTCTTTATGACTTACAAACTTTGTAATGACACAAAACCATGTAAAAACATGATGACAACCCTTAAAATTGAACTAGGATGAATAAAATGGTGTCATAGTTTAATTTGTCCATTACAATAAACTTGACGGTCATAGAACCCATCAAAGCATGCTTCAAGTACTTGTGCGCATTCTTATGACGTACTAGGCAAACTTGGCAATTGCCCTCTTTCACAAACTTTCAACAACTATATTTGAACCTTAACGGTAAACTTTCACAGGATGTATGCATACTCTATTTGTTATCCTTTCATTATTTCTTTTGAGCCACTTAAAAACACATATGAAGGTTAAAAACAAAAAAATATTACAAGTGGTGGTTGTAATGTTAGCCAATGTTAGCAATTGGACAGAAATTAAGCAATTTCTAGATGTTAACAATAACATGGCTATTAATTATTCCTTTTTATAATTTGATTAAAAGAGCTTAAATCACGTGACAAGCTAATATATATTGTAACTTTACTAGACATATCTAAACTTAAATGGTAAAAACTAACTTGGACCTTTAGAGCATTATTACATGTACAAGAAGCAGCATTCTTTTACCTCAAGGAATACACTACCTTGTGGTTTCACATGTTTTGACATGTTACGAAAACCTTGGCCGACATGTTACGAAAACCTTGGCTTTGAGCGAGACAAACATAGCAATAGTATACAAAGGCATCTAATTTTGGTCATTTCAAGAACCAATACATGCACTATACTAGGCACACGATCAATATAGGTATCTAAATAAGGTTGAATCTTATTTCAAAGCAATCGTATATGTTACCATAACTTATGGGGCTTAAAGAGGAATCATATGTTAAACTATGTCATTTATTTATGTATATATATATATATCGAAATACATGTGTCTACGAGGGGCGACCTGACAAATTGTTCACGCCAAAAGCTTGACGTGTTGCCCCTATGCATGCAAAGACCTCAAATGTATGTTATAATTTTATGATCTAACAAAAGTGCATATATGAAGATCTTCCCACGTATCTAACATATTGTCTTAAAAACAAACATTATATTCTTTCAAGTCACACCTTGTAAAGTAAACCAGTGAAGGCATGTTAAGTTTTTATACAGCAATCTACTATTTGTATACACATGATGAAAGACAGTTTTTATACAGCAATCTACACCACTTTACATCCATCGTCACTGTACAAATGTGTCAATAGAGTTACTCACCCTTTACACTAAAAATTATATATGAAAATTTTAGCTTGTATATATTTTTAATTGGCCTCACCTTTCACACTAATATTTCTTAACTAACTAATATAGATGATAAATCTTGTAATACAATGAAAATTAACAGATATTATAAATCATAGTAACTTTGTTAACATAATGAATATAAATATAGTTAATGAAATATTGGTAATTTATAAATAAATATAATAAGCAATAATACCATGTTATCGTGTAGTCAATACTATACTGAAAACACATTTATATACTTGTATAAATCATTTTTAAGTTTCTTTTAAATTGCCTTTTAACTAAGAATGCTGCGATGAACATGGGCCATTTTAGCAATGATGTTAAATGATTATACTTGAGAGAAACAATAACCACAAACTCACCTGTCACCATGTACACGTGGTCTTTACTTTCTAAGAATATTAGATTGCTATACATTGTCAACATGTTTGAGGTCATAATCTTCTATAAGTAAAAATTTTTGTTTCACTTACTACTGTGAATATAGTGATCATCATGAAACTGAATCCTATAATTACTAAATATGATAATAAACCCACATATATGATATATCCCATGATGTTACATTTAGATTTGTATTTGATTGCATATATTAAACATGAATGCATCGTTCTCATAACATATTAAATTGTTTAGTGACTAATAGACTATACTAAGTTATTAAGTGACGATACTAAATTTTTAAATGCTATGATTTTTTAAAAGCAAATTGGAAGCAATAGAAATGCGTGTGAGACAAATGAACTGAAGGAACCACTTCCATAACATGCAAAACGGACGGTCAAGATCTCATCCCCAACTTCAAGACAAAAGCACAAACGAACGGTTCACATAATCCGATTCCAGAACATGTACCTTCTGCATACATACTTGTACCCTAAACAACAATAACCCAACTAAAATTTGCATTTTTACAATTACGAAATGAAATCGTACCACGTCCATACCACAAAAAGAATTACAAAAAAAGAAAAAAAAACAACAATATCATGAAATTACCATAATACCCCTTGGTTGGTTGTTACAACTCGAGAACACCTACTTCCACAAGCCTCGGAACAAGGTGACCACTTAAGTGAAGTCCGACGAGACCTTCTAACCCTCCGACACGCGCTCCGCCGATGAACACCGCCGGAGCCACCGCATCGCCACCGCCGGCGCCGTCGCGTTGCGCCGCCGTGAGGGCGTCGATCTCCTCCTCCTCCAGCTCGATCACCGTCGGGTGAACGCCGAGCGACGACAGAAGCCGTCGCATGACGTGGCACATACAGCACGATGAACGACTGAATATTATCACGGGGTTTTCTGCGATAAGGCGTTTGATCCTCATTTCGGCGGACTCTGAGGTGTCGATTGCGAGGGGGGAGGTGGTGGTCGGAGTTAGTTCGAGGCGGACGCCGCCGTCGTCGCGGAGGCGGTAGCGGTGGAGGCCTTGCATAGCTCCGGTGGCGGTGGTGGTGGTGGTGAGTGGGTGTGTGTGTGGTTGTGGTGAAGGGGGTGTGAGGGTGGAGTTATAAATGGGGGAATGGGTGATTGATTACATCATAAAAGTAAACGTGTTACGTAGACTCTACGCTTTGCGTACTTTTATCCCGGGGTGTGGAGATCACGCGCTTGCCACGTTTCTTTTGAATCTTAAATACATCGTTGAATTTGTGTGCCTTTTTCGTTACTGTGATTTAACGATTTTAGTTGGTGGTTTACAATTTATAAGGTACAAGTTACAATAGCCCAAGAAATAAGATGTCTTGGATTTAAGTTTTAATTTAAGCAAAATATGTTTAAAAATTAAGTCAGGATTTTTTCAGCAATTTGTTTTTTTCTGAGGGGTTAATGGTGCGGTCTCGACTAGAAAACGAATATGATCGTATATTTGCCATTATAAAAAAAAGTACAAGTTACAACCCTAGGCATAACTAAGTTTTTATAGGTATGTGAATAGTTGTTAAAGGAAAAGAAATGGGAAAATCTGAATACCATGATAAGACTATTAAACTTTATTTGTAAGAAATAGATTCACCTTTATATTAAAAAATAATAATTCTAACGATACTCTCGTAAGCCATGAGAAATATTTTAGTACAATACGTTTATAAATACGACTAAAAAATTAAATATATGTAATATTTATGTACCAAACTTGATTCGAACATTCGTTTTTAGTATATATTTCAACGAGTCTTCGTAAAGTATTCTTAACACGAGTCTTCATCACGTTCGAGTCTTCAAGTATACCCCTTGACTACAACAAATAACAAACAAAAGATTGACGGTTGTGACTGAGAATCTTGTACAACCCTAGGCATAACTAAGTTTTTATAGGTATGTGAATAGTTGTTAAAGGAAAAGAAATGGGAAAATCTGAATACCATGATAAGGCTATTAAACTTTATTTGTAAGAAATAGGTTCACTTTTATATTAAAAAATAATAATTCTAACGATACTCCTCGTTAGCCATGAGAAATATTTTAGTACAATACGTTATAAATACGACTAAAAAATTAAATATATGCAATATTTATGTACCAAACTTGATTCGAACATTCGTCTTTAGTATATATTTCAACGAGTCTTCGTAAAGTATTCTTAACACGAGTTTTCATCACGTTCGAGTCTTCAAGTATACCCCTTGACTACAACAAATAACAAACAAAATATTGACGGCTGTGGCTGAGGATCTTGTTAGACATGGGTCCCTTAAAACAGATTTCGCGTCTCTACTCAAGACAACGCGTCTATTTCCCAGGGTACAACAGCCAAAGTAGTATGTACTGCCGGAGAGTGCCTCGGCCCGAGAGATCACCGGGTAAAATATGTGTTATGATATTATGTGAAAAAAGGTTAAAGATGATGGTATAGGAAGAACAATTAAAAGAGTACTCTTTTTAAATTTTTATAAAATTTGTTAACACTCAAGAAAAATAATTTTTTTCTTTTCTTCTTCTCATCATCATGAGTTTGTTTATATACTCATGCTAATAAGTTCATATTAATGTAAGTTTTATGATTCACAACCAAAACTCTCATTTGATTTATGAAATGTTTTATGATACCAAATTAAAACTCTTATTTTATTCATGACAATTTTAATATTAATTTAATAAAAATTATGATCCATAATATACATTCATAATATTTATTAAAAGACTTGGTCAACATAAACCATCAATGTTAATCAAAACATGATTTTATTAGCATTATGCAAGAAATTATAAAATTTCCTACAATAACCACTCAAGTTTTACTTTCTTCATTTCGACCACTCAACTTCGAGCATCGATGTCTAATTCATCTTAGCTTCAGTTTGGACACGGTTAGTTCATAACACGGTTTTAGAGAGAGAGACAAGGGAAGAAGAGCAGAACTTTGGGTTTTGAAGAAGAAGTGAACGAATTCAAGGTAAGAATTCGTGGTTTTTATGTGTTTATGACGGGTTTTTATCCCGGTTATGTGTTTATGTGCTTATGTGTTGTGTATGTGCTCGGGTGCGTGCGTGTGGTGTTGTTTTTAAGTGTTTGAACTCATTGCAAGCAGGTTAGAAAGGAAGAAACACCTAAGTTGCATCAGGTGAGTTCTAGACCCCGGTTTTACTTGTTTTAAACTATCTTTGGGCTGAAAATGTATTTAAACGATTTTCAAAGCTTTTGTATGTTTACCCGTATGTAATGTGCATGATTGGATGTTGATTCTTGAATGCTCATAAGTTGTTCATGTTTAGAATAGCCACATTAAGCTTTGAATAGATGGGTTCGATGATTGGGTTTGAAAACATACTGGAAACATGTTACACAGAAGGTCCATGCACCTATATAAGGCTCATGCGCCTGAAAATGCCTTAGAAAGATTTAAGTGTAATCCATGCGCCTAAACAGTAGCCCATACGCCTAAGATTACCTTAGAAATGTTTGTATAGCCCATGCGCCTGAACAGTGGTCCATGCGCCTATAAATGTTAGCCGGACGACTAAGTGTAGGGCCATGTGCCCCAATAGTGCCCATGCGCCCAAGTGGCTCATGCGCCTAAGTGTCCATGCGTCCGAATTATCCATGCGTCTAAGTGTTCATACGCACAAATAGTGCCCATGCGCCTGAATAGTTCATACGCCTAAATGGATAAAATGATAAGTGTTGGCTGATGCGTCTACATAGTGATGAAACGTCCAAACAGGGCTCATGCGACCAAATAGTTCCCATGCGCTTAAGCACTTAAAAAACTTTTACAGAATTTTCTGGGAGTCTGTGCTTTAAGGTTTTGAACGAGGTTGACTAAGGGCTTATTAATGATGATGTTTCATGCATGATATGATTATTTATGATTGTTCCTTGTTATTGTTATTGCCATTATTATTATTACTTATAGTATGTGACTTTACGTGGTATGTTATTATCGTAACGTAAAGTGTACCGTAATAATAAAGTGAAAGAACAATAAAGAAAAGAAGAGGAACATTAATAAATTGTTAACAAGTCTTGCAAGCTTATAGAGAGTGACACGACCGTGTTGTCGTTAGCTCGACTGTGCGCGGGTTAGCTACCCCATATTGCATACGGGACCAGGACCTTTGCAGCATGCCCTGGGTGATTGGGTCGGTTTTGTACACAGTAGACAGGACCCTTTCGAGGGATACAGTTGACCCTTTCGAGGGATACAATTGACCCTTTCGAGGGATACAGTTGACCCTTTCGAGGGATACAGTTGACCCTTTCGAGGGATACAGTTGACCCTTTCGAGGGATACAGTGACCCTTTCGAGGGATACAGTTGACCCTTTCGAGGGATACAGTTGACCCTTTCGAGGGATACAGTTGACCCTTTCGAGGGATACAGTTGACCCTTTCGAGGGATACAGTTGACCCTTTCGAGGGATACAGTTGACCCTTTCGAGGGATACAGTTGACCCTTTCGAGGGATACAGTTGACCCTTTCGAGGGATGTAGTTGACCCTTTCGGGGAATACAATTGACCCTTTCAGGGAATATAGTTGACCCTTTCGAGGGATATAAATGGCCCATCACCCGTTTTCCATCGCGCATATAGTTGGGGTATTGTTCATTGTTCTATACAGAAAGTGAAACATAAAGATAAAAGTTTACAGAACAGACAAGACATACAGTAAAGTGAACGAACAGTATTTGTTCATATAGTTAATGCGTGCTCGTATATATAGTACAGAGTTGTATTTTATAGAAAAGAGTATTTTTTATACAACATATAGAAAGTATTTGATTACTTTTAAAACTAGAACTCACTCAGCAACGCTGACTTTTATACATTTTCAGTTGGCAGGTAATTATTGCTGAGGATGGCACGAGGGTGAAGCTACTCGGCAGGAAAAGACTGACATCCATTCGTATTCTATGATTACTGTCGTTTTGTAATGCAGTAAAACAATTCTTTTGTAAACGGATAATGATGATGTACTGCTTAACAACAGTGTTTTTAATGAAATTAATGGTTTTGATAAATCATTTCCGCTGCTTAAAGTTTGTATAATTTATAATGTATAGTGTTTTAACTGCTGTGATTGACCAACTGTGAGGTGTCCGGGAACGAGGCCTTACATAAAGACAACACGTCTGTTTCCCAGGGTACAACAGCCAAAGCAGTATGTACTGCCGGAAAGTGCCTCGGCCCAAGAGATCACGGGGTAAAGTATATGAGTTATGAAGTTATATGAAACAAGATTAAAGATGATGGTATAGGAAGAATAATTTAGAGAGTGCTCCTCTCTAAATTTCTATATAACTTGGATACTAAAGAGAATAAATTTTTTCAACTTTTTTTTCTCTTCTCATCATCATGAGTTTGTTTATATACTTATGCTAATAAGTTCATATTAATGTGAGTTTTATGATTCACAACCAAAACTCTCATTTGATTTATGAAATGTTTTATGAGACCAAATTAAAACTCTTATTTTATTCATGACAAGTTTAATACCAATTTAATAAAAATTATGATCCATAATAGACATTCATAATATTTATTAAAAGACTTGGTCAACATAAAACATTCATGTTAATCAAAATATGGTTTTATTAGCATTATGCAAGAAATTACAAAATTTCCTATAATAACCACCCAAGTTTTACTTTCTTCATTTCGACCACTCAACTTCGAGCATCGATATCTAATTCTTCATTTCGACACGCTTAGTTCATTACAAAACGAGAACTTAAACCAATAAATAAATAACTATTTATATAAAAAACATATAAATATAATTATTTTGTATCTAAAATTCTAACAATTTAATATCTTTTTATATTTTGATATACCATGATAAGGCTATTAAACTTTATTTGAGACTTGTATTGAGTTAGATATTTAGGTATAAGTTCCGGTATGATTTTAGTTTAAAATTTTCACAAGAGTTTGATTAGGTATATGTTTCGATTACTAGACACCATATGCGTATTTACCTGATCCTTTTATCCAAACATTTTGTTAATTTATATATTATTTTGCTTGAACCATGGTTTATTAATATTTCTTCCTTAGAACTTATTAATTTGAAAAAATAGCTCTAATTTTGAGATACATACTCGATATTATTTATGAAAAGTTTGCATGTCTTAAGATGTTTTACATATTTTTTATAGTGATGTAGACATACATGTAATTTATTATATGGTAAATTGTTTAAACATAAATAATATATAAAGGTCCAAATGGTGAGAATTTACAATGAACTTAATCCAAACTATCAGTTTGATCAATTACATTTCAAACTTTCGATAATCTTCTTTTATTTGATTTACACTTGATTTTCATTAAACTTTTCTTGCTCTCTTTTCATTTTCTTTCACAATCATCATTATTCGTAAAATTTAATAAAAACCAAGTGTAAATATACGAATATTATATCATCAAAATTTTTGTAGTAATATATTAATGATATCAATATCATTTAACAGTTTCTTTAATGATTTAATGTATTTAAGATAAACAGAATTTCATAAAAAGTAATACAAATATAATATTTATCATATTTCTTTAACCTGATTATAAAGTATTATAATTATGTAGAATAATATTCTAATTAAATATTCAATACGTATAGAAAATATATTAAAAATAAATGAGATCTATAATGGAGGTCGTGAAAATCGTAGTGATAGAAAAGGCGCGTGAGTACCGTTAATGTTGAGGGGGTGGGGTCAGAAATAGCGGAGTTTTGCCGGTAATTTTGACGTTAAAACCAATCACATGGTAATGGTGGGACCCAACAATAATGGCATCTGACGTCATCTTGACTTCCAACGTGGAAACGCCAGCAAAAGTAATCCCCTAGCTTACGTCACGCCCACAGCTGAATGTGAAACTAACAGCACTCCCTGTCTCGCTAACTTATTGCCTTATTATTAGTTTGCAAAACAAAATGTATAATTATTTTTTTAACAACTTTTTTTATTTGTTGTTGTGAGTGTGTAAAACCGTAAAAAAACTAATCTCGAAACGTTATTGTGAAATCACGTGTCAAAGGTAAAAACAAGAAACGTGAATGTTCATAACATTCGACGTTTTTTATAACAACAAAACCATCACAAACTCGTGGTTGCGGTGAGGTTGCAATAGAAAACCAAAACACGTATAAACCTGGATTTGTATGCTATACACTCCTTTTTTGAGTGTGATCTTGCTCTAAAAGATTGATATAAAACACGTTACATGATATATTTAGATTATTATAAAGCGTTAGTTTTAAATTAAAAAGAGAAAAGCTGAACTTTTTAGTGTGGTAAAAACAAATAAGTATAAATGATACACACACACATATATATATATATTATATATATATATATATATAAGATTAAAAGATAAAAATGAAACTTTTTAGAGTTTTTATGGTAAATTAATATAGAAAAATTAAAAATCATGCCTTACATGTTTCACCTTGAGTTTGCAACATGCAATTTGTTAGTACAGTTATTATGAGATTATGATCACAAAATTACACTTAATTTCATTTTTATTACAATATTAAATAAAATAGAGTTATAATAAAAATAATTATTTAATTCAAAAGTATAAACTAAATCTAGGCTTAAAATGTATCATTATATTGTTTTAAATGAGATAACATTATAGTTAGTGTGTCAAATACTCATATAATTGTGTCTAATAAGTCAAATTTTGTGTCAAAAATATCAATTACTTTAATTTATTTATATATATTTCATTGTGTTTTACGTTTTAGTCATTTTGTATTTTTTTGTTTTTTATATTTATATAAATCAGTTTGTTATTTTATCATATGTATCACAAGTAGAGGTACACAAGGATGTTATTTCATCTATGTGTTTATCAAAACTTATTGTGTCTACGATAACACAAGGACAAACAAAAAATATAATACGACATTTTTGTTATTACGTTTTATATATATTTGTGTTATTTTAGATTAATTAGTTGTTAATTAATATTGTGTTTTACAAACTAGAATTACACAATAATATTATTTTACTATTATGTTTTTAATTCATCATTAAAAAAACGTAATAATGTTTAGAAAGAAACAATAACTAACAAAAATGCACAATGTCAAGTAAATTTCATATGAAGCTGAAAACATCATTTATTATTATAAAGAATATTATATTTTTATATAATACTATTTTTATTTGTTTTAAAGATAAAAACGCTTATTTTCATGGTGTAATTTAAAAGATAATAATATCGTATATAAAATTGAGAACAATTCAAAAAAGTGAGGGAACTAAATAATTGTTAACAAAAGCAACTACGCAAAAAATATCTATTTAACAAACTTATTCCCTACAAGTTTATCTTAATAATTAATTAAGAGATTGATAATTAAGATTAATTTTTATTTTTTTGGATTAATTATCCTTTTTATTTTAATCACTTCTTAAAAAATATCACACAAACTAATTATGATAAAGTATGTTTATTACCCGTCACGCGTTGCCGCGGCATTGTACGTCATGTGATAAAATATAGATTACAATCGACCCGACTCGTTTTCGAACTAACTTTACGTCAATACGTATAGTAACTCGAATTTATACCGTTGAAAAAAAAACGTTTAATATTTGACCTGACTATTTTCCAAACAAAATTATTGTTGAAACATAGACTTACAATCGCTCTAAACATTTTTGAACTAAATTTACGTCCAGACGTATAGTAAATGAAAACGTATTACATTGACCCGACTCGTTTCCAAATAAACCAATGTCGAAATGTATGCAAACTCAAATCGTACATAAAAATAAGCACCAAAACGTTTTATATTTTACCAAACTCATTTTTGAACAAATATTACATCAAAACATAAACGTATGTCAAAACGTATGCAGTCTTAAAGTGTATAGAGTTAACTTTGGAAACATTTTTTATTTGACCCAAATCGTTTCTAATTATGTCTAAGCGTAAGCGGATTTGAATTTATATTGCATATGGGTAAACTTAAAATTTTAGAAACTTAAGGTGATTAAAATGATATTTTATAATTTTTTTTAAAAATAACAGGGGATGAAAATGTAAAAAATGAAAATAGAAGGGGAAGAAGAAACCCTACCAACCTTTCTTTTTAAGTTATAGTAATTTAGGCCCTTTTTTTATTTATAGAGCATGAAATTATAATATTGTCACATGTAGTGTTGTAAAACTTGGTTTTAATGGTAGAGTAGTTGACTAGTACTTAGTTACACGGTAAGATGCCGAGGAGATTTGCATCAACGTGGTCAATATTATTCGGAACTGTCAAACTCGGCCTAACTTGCCCAACTTTGTTCAACCTGGCTAACTCGGATTTTTGTTGTTTTTTCGCCAATTTTCACGGTTTTTTCAGTGATTTTTGTTGGATTGTTGTTGTTTTTCATAAAGGTACTTGGAAGACGAGAATTAAATGATTACTTCATCTAAAATATTAAAAAACAAGTATCATTTTTTGAAATAGTTTAGTATGTGAACATGTATCCTTTTAATTGATATTGATATTCACGTATTTTTTCTATAAATGTCATTAAGCTTATGATATTTAATAAATTATAATTTTTCAAAATTAATTTCTTTGCAATTTTAACGCATTCGAGTACTCCTCAAGTAATTCGAGTACTTGCAACTCATCACTAGATCGATCTAACAACGCCCGGTAAGTTCTACAACCATACATATAAACTTGCATACACATCAATTAGTTTTTCATAATTTTCTTTTATAGTCATGAAAACTTAATAAAGATAAACTCATGAGATTTTTGTCAATCAATTGAATAAGATAAAACGTAGTTTGTACTAAACATACAAGTTATATAACCCAGGTAAAATCAATGAAACCTTTAACAAAGGCCACAAACATCACATCATACATTTATTTGAGATACTATATATTTTCTAAATAGGATTCATTTTCTTATAAACACAATCATTCTTATATTCTTTTAAAAGTATACTATAATAATTAGTAATTAATTGATGGATATACTTAAACTTTTACGTTAATATATTTTGTATTTTCTTAAATCATAAAATAAAAGGGAGATGCTTACATCTTTTCAAACAAGAAAGATACTTAAAACCATACGAGATACAATTTTTCCCCCGTAATAATGTAAGCTAATCGAGTTAAAGTTGCTATTAAATAATCATAAATGATAAAAATACTATATTTTTAATAGTTGCGAATGACGTCATTAGTTAAAGTAGCCGCCCCACTGGCACGTGGCACTTTCTTTATCTCTCCCTCGGTCATGGAGATTTTGGACCGATGGGTAGTGTAAAGCATAAACTACTTTTAATTCACGATTCACCATCACTTACCACATCGTTTTCACACTTTATATATAGTTTATTTTTTAAACCCTAACTACATTTCTCTAAGTTGTTTGAATATGTTGTAGTTACTATTATATAATATAAAAATTTTAAGACAGATTAATAATTATTATTATTTTAGAACATTATACCGAAAGTTATAATGTATTTTTTATTTTTTCGTTAGATTTCCTTCATATATGTTTTTTTATAAGAGTTGTTACTTTAACATATTTATTTTATTTTAATTGATAAGAGCTCTTATTTTTAATATTCATACCATACTTTTAATTAATATTCATACCCTATCAAATACTATATATTCAGTAATAGTATCATAACGATATAATAACGAATCATCAAAATATATGTAAATATCATCTATCATTGTGATATGCTTATGTCATTAAAATCACCAAAACCAAAATAACAAAAAAACTATAATTGTGACGTTCTCGTATACGTTCAAAACCAAATCGCGCAAAACGCGGGCTTAATCCGCTAGTATAGTTAAAAGAAGGAAATTGAATATTTCAACTACGACGCGTTGATCGATAATAATTATACTAACAGTTTAGGTAATAACAATCTTAACTTTCATTTTATCATATTAATAATAATTTTAATGACATAATTATAAATTTATATGAAAATGGTTTAGCATATAACTCAAAACAAGTCCAGTGGCAAGCATAATCACCAAATTAATTAAGTTTGCGGGTCAAAATAAGTCTATTAGTTATATGAAAATAATACTTTTGAATAATATATTATAACACGTCATTTGTGATTACATGATAAAATATAACTAGATATATATAAAGTGAATTGTCAGTTTTTTATATATATGGTTTGATCATATTTATTATTTCGTATTTTTTTGTATTTAACTCCCCTAGATTTTGAAAAGATGTCACATTCATCATAAACCGTCAACTCTGTTAATTTTAAATTTTCAACATCCATCTTTAAAAGGAGTAACTATCATTGTTTATGTAATAGCACAAAATCCTAATTTATATTTACATACTTTTGTTAAAATTTCATTAATGTATTATTGCTCCATTCATAAAATATACATCA
Organism: Flaveria trinervia; assembly: GCA_025506515.1. Taxonomy (NCBI): domain Eukaryota; kingdom Viridiplantae; phylum Streptophyta; class Magnoliopsida; order Asterales; family Asteraceae; genus Flaveria; species Flaveria trinervia. The sequence continues at coordinate 100,466,300 of CM046447.1, read as the reverse complement.
GATCTTTGATCATTTAGTCTTCGAACATTATATCATCGATTGAATCATTTCTATTTATAAGGGGAAATGGATGAAGTCAGTTTCTATTGGCGGTCAAGAACCTGTTGCAAATGAGTGTTATAATAGAGATCATCGCCTATAGTTGTCCTCTCTCTTATATCATCATACAATTCCACTCGAATTGAGTGTTTTCGTTTTGTATTTTAAAGATAATATTTTCAATTTTACATGTTTAACATTTTAAATTAATAAAGTTAATGTTTTTGAATGTAAATGATAATTTTTTAAAACTTTCAGGAGCCAAATGCAAAAAAATAATTTTAAATGCAAATAACAAATGTTTAACATCACAAAAAATACACAACACTCCTCTATCATAAAAATTTTTAAAAAAATTTATTAAAAACACATCTCCATTGGATTTATCATCTATGAAACTTATTATAAAATTATAAAAATATTGCAACAGAAACCCATAAAATTTAAAGGTTACTATTCATCCTCTATCAAATTTTTATGAGTATATAAAAAAGAAAAAATAATAAGAGTTAATTTGGTTCTCTATGAAGTTTGACAAAGAGAAAGCTATAGCTATTTTCTTATAGAATATAAAAACATCAATTCGTCTTCAAAATTTTGATTAGTTATCTAAAATTTAGTACAAAAATTTTATTAATTATTTTGATTTTAATCAATTTTATCTTAAAATATAAAACTTTTAAACTGAAATTTATATATTTAAATTTTTGAAGAAAAATAATTATTTTTGTTAACATCAAGAAGCAATATCGAATTTAACTCAAATAAAAAAAATTGTGAGTAAGATAATGATAGGAAATTAAATGTGGGAGATATGAAAACTAATATACACACAAACACACACACATATATACATACATATATATATATATATATATGTATATTGAATAAATAATAAGTTTTAGTTAAATTATTAAGATATCGTTGTTGCATATAAATTCTTTTATTTCATAATTTTGACTATAAGACAATGTTTAGTCTAATATAGAACTAGGTATTTTAATAAATTCTAAATTGTGCGCTTAGTTTACTTTTTTTGTTTTAAAATTAACGTTTGTCATTTTATTTTGGTTGCTTCTAAAATAAACGTTAAAACCTTTAAGAATATTTATCAAGTCTTCATTACTCTTTTAATCACTAAACTCTAGTATTAAGTGAACATATCTTTTAAGTCATAAAATAATTATACAATTAAGCAACCGCCCATGGCTAGTGACATAGGTGCTTGTCTCATAAAATGAGTGTGAGGCCGAACCACTATAAGTTCAAGGTTAATTAAATGATATTTAGGAATAAAAATCAATCTGATATAAAGTTCAGCAACTAAAAGACACTTTCATGTTATTTCCAAATGAAGCTAAAAAGTGGTGATGGGTAATGAGAATATGAGGGGAGGGCCTCAAACCACACATCTTCTCAAATTCTCCTTTACCTTTTTCTTTTTCACCTTTGCCTTTTCAACACTCATGACATCATCTACAATTCCTCAATAATTTATAATAGGGTTGAGTAAACATACTTAAATTTTCATTGCACTCTTCTAAAAACATAAAATTGCGAGAACATGTTCCATCTTTTAGTGATATGACAAATTTAAATGATGGTGCAACAAGTAAAGAAAGAAAAGTAAAGCATGTTTAGAATTATTCTGCATAAATTTTATGATTTATTACATATAAATATCATATAATGATTTGTCTATTTTTAAGTATCTTATACTGTTTCAACTAATCAATGTAATGACTTGCCTTTTAATCAACCATTGTTTTGTGACCTATAAAATAGACTCAGTCTTTTCTAGGTAATTTGTTATGTTTTTTTTATGTTTAATGTCACATAAACTGAGATGTCATATTTTTGTTTCATACCAAAGGATGAATTATATTTAGCATCAAAAAGTGAAATAGAACCTATGAACTTTTCATCTCCAAATCAAAATGTTTATTTAAGATTAATCCTGAATATATTTCCCATATCACTCTCACCACATACGATACAAAATTTATTGAAAATTTGATATGCATATATGAGTTCTGTTTTAAACTGCAAAACATTAAACTCAACTTTTTTTGGTGAGATACATAATTTAAACTCACGTGACTTAACAATTTTAGGTAAATTACAACTTGTGCCACATATATGGTTATGAAAATGTTAAGATGTTATGACACAAAACATTAATAACATTTGAATCTAAGACTTTTTCTAGGGGAAAATCTGATATTTACCAATGTATCACCCTTAAAACCACTTATCAAGCATTATTAGGTGTTTTCGATAGATTTGAAAACCTCAAAATAACCGTAATATGAAACCGAAAAATCCAATCCCAATCTTTACTCGGATCGTTGGATTGAGTTTTTTTCTTTGATTTGGATCACTTGGATTCATTTTTATTTGGATAAGACTTTAACTAAGTAATATGTAAATATGGTTTTCTCAACGTATGTATAGTGTCTATACCTTCTTAACAAACCCAAATTTAAATGCTCAATGCTTTGTCTTGTTGACCACTTAACCTACTAAATAAAAATAGTACTTGATAATCGGTTCTTTGGTTTTGTCATCTTCAACTCTTTGTAAACCTAAAATCGAAGAAATTAAAGAGGTGAGAATCAGAGTCTCGAAGATCTATAGTCATGTTAAGAACCAAAAATTAAGAAAAAAGAAATTAAACACGAACAAAAAAATAGGAAAACTATTATTTGGTTTATTCGGTTTCACCTGAATCTGATCCGAATTGAATTCAGATAGATTCACATTTAGTAAGAATACCCGCAATTTGAATTAGATTGGTTTTTTTGAATAGGTTTATAAAGTTTTCAAATCTGAAAAATCCGTTTGAATAAACGATTTGATTCGTTAGACACCCCTAAGTCCCTTGAAGACAAGTCCTTTTTTTTCTTTCTGGTATTTTAAGATGTTATATCATTTAACCCTTGTGGATTTCCGATAGGAGCAGACAAGTTAATCTTGTCTCTAAGAGATGTTTTCGTGATAAGACGTCTCCTTTCTATTAAGGAGATAGATGATTCAATAATGCAAGAGGGAGATATATGTGATTAGTAAGAACAAACTTATAGTTGTTTTAAGAAACAAAAAATTAACTTTAATTGGACAGATTAGTAATTTTATATAATGGTAACTCACACACTCACTAAACATAACCGTAAACCACAACAATTTTTACTTGTAACGAGACTTTAAACCACAAAATTAAACACTTTAGTGTCATTGGCTAAGAACCCAATGCTCTTAGATTAGTAGTGTAACCCCTTATAACACTATAAGATTTAAATATTTAATATAGTCTTGAATCCTAGATTCTATCGTTGGTCGTGTTTGTTTTTTCCCCAACTTTCTGACACTTTCTTACGTTTTACATATTGTATTTCTGTCTAGTTTAATATATCAGTGTTTTTTTATTTTGTTAATATATACCTTTTCGAAAATGATGGTGGAAGTATGACTCATGTTGTTACCTATGTGACAAAATGATGAAATGGCGTCCACTAGTTAAATTTTTGAAAAAACTAAATTAACATAATACATAAAGTCATCACACTATTTTCAAGTTTAATTTCATTGCATATTAAAATAATACAATTTTTTTTATTGACACAATCAATCAAAACGAAGAAATATAGATGAGTCGCTTTCAATTTTAATAAATATTGTTTACTCTCAATCTATATATTTAAGAAATTTATTATATTTGGTGTTTTTAAAATTTCTAAACTCGAGTGTTATAAAAAATTGAGGAAATAATGGGTGAAGAAGATGAGTGTAATTAGAAAAAAATTAGTCATAAGATATTCTAAAATGAAAACTATAATACTATAACCTTAACCACACTCGTTAAATCTTAAAGGTGAGATGTACGCAAATCTTAAAGGTTGCTTCCAGAAATATTCTCGATTCCAACAAACACAATCGGTCAAAACATCCAATAAGTAAAGAACAAAATAATCAATAGACAATCAACATATAATAGACCAACACTACAAGCATGTCATGAGCAATGGTATACAATGATAAAAGGATGAACACCTAATGGCAATAAGCAATCAAACATTACACATTAAGCATTAATACATGATAGAAGACAAGAAAAACATAAAATGGAAATATACACGAATCAATAATCAATCATGAATCATAGACAACAATGCTCACACAGTGAACAACAATTGCAATGATAAAAAAAAGAATGACAATAAATAATCAAGTAATTACATGAAAACCAGAAAGTAAAAATTAAAGATATTAATTTGAGCTGAAAAATAAATAATGAATCAAGGGAATGAAGATGACGTCATAAACAGATGAATCTAATAATGAATCTTATTAGCCATCGTGGATCTAGGTTCCTTAATGGGGTAGTTTGGTGCACAATATGTCTTCACTTGGTCTCGACACCCATAAAGACAAACCCCTTTTCACATTCTTTATCGATCAACTTGCAAAAATATCTATATTTAATATCACATATTAGTACTTATATTGTTCATTATTTTGACTTATTGTTGGATTGTTATTGATTCGAATTGTTAAACTTAAGTCCCCATTAGGCGCATAAACACACAAATGACAACATTTATAGTTGGTGGAAAGAAGCAATGGTTACCGTTGCTTTTTTCTTTAGATCCGGAGTGACACGATCAATATGATTAGTACTATATTGGTGTATTTTTTTTTTGTTTTTATGTAAATCTTCTTGTTTGTTTATGCAAGGATGTTAATCTAATCGACTCCAATACATAACAACATGACATTATGGTTATGGGTTCAAGCCGTAGAAAACAACCACCTACATAAAGTGTATGCTAAGGTTGTATACATTAGATTACAAAGTGATCCAGACCCTTCCCGACCTATTAACAAAATGTAAGCTAAATGAAACATGAGATACATAATAAAATATTGTATCTTTTACTAATGAATACTCAATTATCAAAATTGACTTTAAACTTTAGGAACCAAAAGCAAATGTACAATAATATTGGGATGAAAAACATAATAGAATATATTCATAACTTTACTATTCTTTATTATTAACTATATATATTTATTCTAAAAGGTCGTAGGTGACCTAGAAAAAATATTAATGAATCTAATAATGATTACAAGAAAGAGATGATGTGAGGAATCTAATAATGAATCTTTTAAGCGCATTGAGGAAATAAGAAAGATGGTAAAGTGCAAAGCAAAATGGATTCAAGTTCCTTAATGGGGTGGTTTGGTGGTGCACAATCTGTCTTCAGTTGTTCTACGTCACCCATAAAAACAACATTCACAATCTCTTTTTCTAATTGGAATTAAAATTTCTTTACTATAACATTATAAACAATAGTCTTATATAATAATAATTTGTTGATGAAACCAATGTTTATCGTGTGGGTTCACCATTCTATCCTATGACACAATTTTAGCTATTGCTCAATGAGAAAACTTTATCTGTTACCATGTACTAAAACTTATATTGTTCGGTTTGATTTTTGGATTGTTATGGATTCTATTTAACGTAGAAGATGTATTATTAGTATCTTTGAGAAGGCAAATAAAAGTCTTAAAAATTTAGATATTAGAACTTTATTTCGAAAAAAGAACACATGTTAATTGTGTATAGGATATCCGCTAGCATATAATCTCAATCTTCACCATAGGATCATAAGATTCCAATCCGATTTTATCTTGCTTGGCTTCAACTTAATTAGATAAAAAAACTACTAATGAGATAGTTTTGTCAAGATATAGTAAAAAAAAGGCCACATGGACAAACTAAATAAGACATACATAAAAGTAAAGTTGACGAAATTATTAACATTTTAAATTAATACGAGCATTATTACACCTTGTTACATTTAAATCATCTGTTCCAGTCATACACATATGTAAAAATAACGTAAAATACAATATTAATGTTAACATTTAAATTATAGAGTAAATTATAAATTTTGTCTTTTAAGTATTATTAAAATTATGAATTTTATCCTTAAACTTTGATAATTACACTAAATGTCTTTTATTTGATATTTTTTTACATTTTGTGTCCTTTACACTAACTGAAGTTAATTTTTTAGTAAATGTTTTTTTTGCCCTTACTATTCAAAGGATAAAATATGTAAGTTGTACTTTTATTCTTTATTTCTTTCTTTTATTTTTTTTCTTTTTCTTATCAATTTATTTTACATGCTTATCTTAAATATTATTAATTAATTAAAATTATTTTATATAAAATATAATAGATTTAAAATTTATTATAACTATTATGTTTAGTTTAATTATTTACGTTTCTAATAAAATCAATAAAGCTAGATAAATCATAATATTTTTTAAACTAAAAATGAAAATACATAAATTACCAAGATTTAATTAATTAAAACTTAAACATAAACATAACTAACCATTAAACATTGAATCAAACATAAATAATTTCAACATAATTCCTTTATGTCTATAAAATGCTACTGCGACTCGAACATAAGCACACACATCATTCATCACTCTCCATCTACTCTTTATGATATATAATTTCCCCACAAGTTCTAGTGATCATAATGCTCTAATACAATTAATTCAAACAGATGAATCAAACTACACATTTCCTTTAAAATTTGCAAGTTTTCAACGAATATTTATAAATAGATATTTAAATAAGAATAATGGCCATCATATTTATTCATGGTTTTTATAGTTTATATAATCTATTTATTAAATTTTAGTCATTAAATTTTTGCTTTGAATTTCAGAATGATATGTTTTAAAGTTAAATTTTTAGACATATATGCTACACAATATTTAGATACAAATAATGAATATGTAAAAATTTATGAAATACGTTGTAATAAATCAATTTTATTTTAAATCAATACTTTAGATATTTTAATAAAAAAAATAGTTGATGTATTTCAAATAACTTATAAAATTTTGTTCATGAATAATTATATACAAAAAATGATCAAAATGTCTTAACCACTATGGACCTACAAAAATCCATCCTAAATTTCAAACACCTTTGTGTTCTTTTACTATTTACTATTATTTTTATGTAAGATAACTTATATTTGGGTTATAAATTACACCAATTAACTAAATTATTTATCCAAAAAATTATATTAAACATAAACTTAATTAATTAGTAATAGTTAAGATAATATTTATAAAACAAAATGGTGAAAAATTGAAAGGAAAAAAAGTAAAGTAACAAAAGAAAAAAAGCAAAATGAAAACAAAAGATTAATAAAAACTACATATTTAGTCCTTTAAGTGATAAGGGTAAAATTGTTATTTATTAAAAACTAATTGAAAATTTTAACTTTTGTTAGTGAAAATGACAAAACATGAAATAAATTTTCGAATAAAAGACACTTTGTGTAATTAACAAAATTTAAGAACAACATCTGTAATTTTACCAATATTTAATGGACAAACCTCTAAATTATATGATGAAACCATATTAACAATCAAACTTATGCATATTAAAAGAGACCCAAATTCACTTTTCTAAGAATATCACTACCACTCAATCTAAAAGGCAGAATTATTAATTTGGTTAAGTGTCAAATGTTTGGTAAGATTCCCTCCAATGAATATAGTGCTAAAAGCCAAAAACACCTCAATTAATAATACATAAACAAATATACAATACCACAAAGAACCCCTGCACACCAGTGACTTCACCTCCACATCAACATAGAAAACACCCATGTCACCCCATTTTGTAATTTAGCAAACCACATAAAACCACACATGTGCCGGTAAGGGGTGTATGTACAATGTACGTATTCTTATCCTATATTTTTACAAGAGACTGTTTTCATGACTCAAATCTATGACTTTTAAATCACATGACAACAAACTTACAATTATTTCATCCACCACCTCATTTTCTAATCAAATAGCAATATATAAAAAGTTAGAAATGATAAAAAAAAGATATAACGAGTTTGATTATAAAGTTTGACGAATGTCATACCTTATTAGTTACAGCAATACTTTACGACAAACAACAAAAAAATTCCCAAAAAAAAAAAACAAAAAAAGATAAGGAAAATGATGACGTGTTGGTCTACACGACATATTCCCCATCTAACAGTTATTCGTTAATAAAATCTCCCAAAATACTTGCCACCAACTAAATCTGTCATCAAACTGTATGATTTCACCTACTGTTGCATTCTGTATTCTTCACTATAATCCTACCTACTCCTACAGCTTGTAATAAACATCATGATCCACTCCAATTCATAAACTTTTTCACCTCATCATACAAAACCAAGATTGCTGCAGCACCGGTACTCCTAAACATATTTGAAAGAGCCCCACGATAAAACGACGAAAACCCCTCTGTTTTGTATATCGTTTTCCAGCAATCCAAAGTGTTTCTATACATGGGTCGTTCTATACCCGATTGCATCATCATTCGTCGCCTGACAGTATCCAAAGGATACGAAAGTAATCCAGCTGAAGTTGTAACAGCTTGAGCTACAATCCAGCGTTTCCATAATGCCACTTCAGATGCTGCATTTTTTGACATTTTTTCTTTTACTGTATCAAACCCGCCAAAATAGAGGCCTCGATGGACCACCATGCCTTGTAGGGATGCTGGGAGGCCTTTGTAGACCCCACGGATCCCGTTTTTGGCCCAAATGGTAGTGAGGAAGTGGCGGATGCCTTGGAATTGGCGCGAGTGTGTTTTACCAATATCGGCTGCAAGCCGCGTGTGTGCAATGTCTAGTGGGTAGATTAAGACTAATGTGGTGCACCCGGCTGCAGCCCCAGCAATGAAGTTAGCAGATGGACCGGATATAAAAGTTGACTGTTGAGAGGTGTTGCCATTTCGCAATATGCTTTTGTAAAGATCCTGCAGAATGCAGATTTTTGAGATTAAATAATCAGTTAATACTAGCTGTAACAAAACTAGTTATCAAAAGATAATGTAATATTATCATTACAGAAATGTCATTTTTGACCCGTTTAAATGTGTTCCTTTCTTATATAATCAGAATTTGCCAAACACTCAACAGCCAATTTAAACAACACAATTATAGCTGATTATCAGACAATGTATATTAAAAAACATGATTACTTCCAAACACACATCTAAACACCACTTAGAAGACACAACCACTTTCAAGAAACAAAACGCTACCTTATGGCCATTTGTTTTTAATTCCATTTGAATACCATAAAAAATATCAGTTATTTTGTTCACATTTATGATTATGTGCATGGTCACTCTTTTGTTGCATTCATCTATTGAACAAAATCTTGTTTAGCGTTATCTAATTGCTTGCAAGGTTCAATATGTTTATAGATGTGCAACATACAAAAAAGTTACTTAATAAGTGAATTTGTGTGACAGTCTTATCTGGTATACTATTTGTGTGCATACTAATGTAATATGCGATTGGGTACTCAAAAGAAATTAATGCATGTGTTTTACATGTTAAAAAGTATTACCAAATTATGTCCCCTAAGTCCCTAACTACACTCAGCATAATCTATGTTTAATCGTATATCCACTTCCATGTACAAAGATAGAAACAGGATAAAAATATTTCAAAACGGATACAAGTATGCTTGAAACGTAGCCAGTTAAGCTACCAAAATGTTCTACATTTCATTGCAGAACCCCCCAACTAACTTCAACTAGAACACAACTATTTTCCTTATATGATTCATTACCCTGCTTGATCATTATCACACAGTTAAGTGAACCTCGCCACTTAAATTAGAAACTAATTGTTGAATAAAGCATGCTTGAGGGGAATCTTGAGTTACCTTTTTTGAGTATAATGAAACTAGACATCTAGAAAGCAATTTAAATATCATATGTTTACATAACTTAAAGATGGTCACACTTTGTATATGTAAATGACCTGTTTATGTTTTAAGATAATCCCAAGTTTAGTGATTACGCACCAACACTTTTCTAAGTCAACATCATCACATAAACTCTATAGATTCCACCACTATGGGGAATTCCACTTGAATGCTAAGCTAGAAAAAGTCATAGAAAAAAAATCTACAAAGTTTGAATACTCGCCCCCCTCATGATAGATATTTATCTTGCTCACGTATTATTAATCTAGAAGAGCTTGTCAACAAACTATGGGAAATTCCACTTGAATGTTACGCTAGAAAAAGTAAAAGAAAAAAAGACTATAGAGTTTAAATTCTCGCCTCCCTCTTGATAGATACTTATCATGAAGGCATAATATTAATCTAGAAGAGCTTGTCAACTAAAAATGTTCAATAAAAGAAGTAAGTGAAAATTCCTAAAACGATTGTGTTCACCAATAATCTTTTTATCTTCACCAGACACACAAGAATAGCACATGAAACTAATTAAAATGTGAAAACTCTTTATCATGACTGAAAGACACAGCCAGAACACAGGGCTTTTCAACCAATGCATCCATCTCATGGAAATCTTGTAGGTAGGCTTACTAGTTACTACAAAAAAGATGCAAACTAAAATGCCCATGTAAACTACATCTAGTATCTTATTTTCATTGACCATATTCTTCCAAGAGCTCAACTAAAATCTAAATAAAGATCCACGCCGACATACTTACCCTGTTTTGAATCTTGATTTTGAGCACCACTATAGTACCTTCTCTAATATTCAAGTTATTGTTCATTTCAATTATCAAACACAAAGGGACAAAACGTAATATGAATCCCAAAATCAAAGAATGATCACTCGCTCGTATGGATCAAACAGCAACTCATGCTTTCATACACATTATAATATACAGCCAAGAAGTCTAAAAATCACATTTTAAACCTGTCATGTTATAACAAGTCAAAACCACCTTAACACGTCTCCAATTTTAAACCATTTCACTCTAAGAGATCAATTATTGTCCCTTTAATTGCCACTCCCCTTCTATAGTTCCTCTACTCATACATATTATTAGCTATTTTAACATCAAAATCAGTTTTTAAGAGTGAAATTCACAGTAAATATGTCAAATTTGAGCATAACCCCATATGCAAGAAACAAAAGTAACTACAAAAACAGAAGAATCCAAAGCAAAGAGGCTACCTTGAGAGAGAAATTAAGCGCAACAGAGGGATAATACCGAAGAACACTGCTCCCATTACCCCTCCAAAGTGACAAAATCCCTTCTTCTTTAACCGTACGAACAATGCAATCAATCATCCCATTAAACCTCCTATGCTTCCCCCCAACAATCGCTATATTGCTCTCTTGAGTCTGCAACAACAACTTCGTTCTCTCAATTGGGGCTACAACCGTATGCACCATCCCACCCATCATCGCACCAGCCATCAGATCTCTAGGGAAATTCGTCAACCAGTAAGAGTGCATCATCACCATCCCCGAATCCTCAAATCTTGATCCCTTACTGCCGCCCTCATCTCCGCCGCCCTCCGCCTCCATCGCCACCGCTGTCGTGCAAGAAACGAAACCCTGTTTCGCTAATCGATTGTGATTCGAAATTGGATGTGAAATTTGGGCCTAATTTGATGAGGGTTTCGTTGATTTGGTCGATATACTCATGGGAAATCAATCGTTTGATCTATGTTTAATGATTGTTGATGAATCGTTCAGTAACAGGGGCGTCTTGATTTCTTGAGGCAGCGTCTACAGCTGCATCTTCTTACCATTCATCCCCAACTTTCTGTGTTATCCAAATTCATTGAATTGAATATTATTTTTTCGAATATTGTTGATTATTATTGTAAAGTAGTCAATAAAAGATCACACACATAACATACCATTTTAAGAAGATTTCATTTAAACCATAAGTTTAGAATGTTATACGTCTAGATTTTGTGATCAAAAGTTAAAATCTAAAGTCTACTATTAGTTGTTCTTGTAACAAATATGAATTAAACATACACTAACAAATAAAATACGTTCCTTTTACATGGTAATATTTGAATCTTATCGGATTGGTTGATTTTTATCCTTGATTTATATATGTGAATACTTGACCTTGCGGCACTTAGGTGTATATCGGATCAGATTGGTTGATTCGAACCCTTAAATTATATATATATATGCAGTAGTTGAAATTGCAGCGCTTGATGAATGCATAGAATTTATAATTTTTATTTTTGAAATCATAGTTATTAATCAGGTTCCCATCTTATGTTTTATAAATCTTGCTAATAGTTTTTTAAATTTTATGTGAGATTTAAGTAGGCAGAATTATTTGTTTTATTTTTAATGATTAGCTTACAACTTATTATTTTTTATTTTGTTTATTTATTTATTTCATTCCCTATATTTTACTTAATATTCCAAACTCAGATAAAACCAGTTTTGAAAACCTTAATTTACCGTGTCTGTTTAAGTTTTACTTAGTTACAAGACTTTGTTTAATAACAAGCACCTCATTTAATCTTTCTCGTATGCTATAGAAGATATAATTTATATTTTTGCAGATACTCTCTAGACTTTACGTAATAATGAAAACTAAGTCAACAACGACATATTTACACGCCTAGTAAATTACACTTACATTTACACCATCTTTCTTGTGATAAATTTCATATATGTATCGACCACTCACAATATAAAATTATTATACATGATTCTAGAAAAATCTTTTAATTGTAACCCATGACGTGATTTGATAAATATAAATAAACCAGATTTAGTAAACTCATGTATTACATGAGTTGAATAAATAAAATATTAATATAATAAAATTTATTAATTATTAAATGATATTTTAAGATACAATATGACTGAAATTATATATGAGAAATGACTATAATTAATAAAACAACGATATTAGTTTCTTAAAATTTTATTTTTTATTTTTTTTCCAAAAAAAATCAAACATTTTGTTCTAAAACACACCTGTATAAAAATGTTATTTTTCAATTTTTTTATTATAACTCCCAAAGTTATTTATTTTTTGGTTTTAAAATATTGAATTTTTAAAAATACTATTTTTTAAATATTCGTATTTTTATAAAAGTTTTATGCTTTAGAACAATTTATTATTCTATAAAAATTATTTATTTAGAAATAACATTAATAGATAGATAGATCTCTTTTTTAATTTATTAAATGTAAAAGGATGTTAAATAATATTATTAATAATTAAGATAATAAATATTTTAGAGAGGAGAGATTAAAAATTTTTAGTAAGAATGATTATGATACTAACAAGTGACATATCAGGTTACTATTTTATTAAAATAAAAGAATAAAATCAATTAAATAAAATGCAGAAGAAATAGTCTCATAGTAATGACCCAACAACGAATATTTGAGATTTCCTATTTGATATTTGCTACCTTTAACACTTCAATGACATTGCTTGTAAAAGAACAATATGCAATAGATTGTTTAAATTTTAATAGTCTTGTTTTTCTTTTTTTAAACTTCATCTCTTTGATGAATGTAGTTCTACTATAGAATGAATTTCTTTATTGCTTATAAAAATCCATGGAATTATGTAAAAGTCAGTAGGCCAGCTGACCATCAAAGAATATCCAAATCTTGTGAAGGTTTATTTTGTTTTCTTACATTACATATTCACATAACAGTATAATAGTATATTACTCATTTACATTTCATATTACCATACTTACCATCACAATTACCAACTATAAGAAGATCACGACGCTATACCTTTATAATTAGAACATTTGATTCGTTAATAGCAGAAACAAATCGACCCAAATCATATATAATTAGTTACCGGCGAAAAAATTACTTATAAATGCTAAAAAACTTACAAGAAGCTAGATCAAGATAAAAATATGCAACTAGAATGTCTTTTAAGCGTTGTGAAACTACAAGGCACTATTACATCAACTTGATTGTTTAGATTATTTGATTTCGTTCTATTTTTTATCCTAAAAAGATTGTAGATTTTATCTCCTCTATGATTTTGAACGGATGATGAGTGTTGTTATTGACAACTTAATTTACCATTTCATGCCTTTCAATACGCCATATTGTTCCAGCTAGATTAACTTGAATTAATTAGCTAATTAGACTAAAAAACATACTATACGTTACTGAAAGAAACATGCCTATGGTTGCCAAATGCATCATTCCTAGACAACATCAAGTCTTTGGTTTCATCACCATTAAACAATCTCATACATCAAAACTGCCGGCCCTCTATACATGTCTTTGTCTATACCTACAAATAGAATCTTCCCTATCCTTAAAACAATTCAAACTAACTAGAACCATAATACACTTTATATATCCGTGTTGGCGAACAAAGAAACTGAAATGAGCAGTGGTGGTGAGCGAAGGAAAATGAGTGCACGGTTGTTAAACCGTTCAAAAGACAAAGATGAAGATCTTCTCTTGTTCCAAGAGTTGCACAAGCGTGACAAACACCGAGTTGTTAGCCTTCTTCAGCCTGTTTCCGACGAATTTGAACCTAATGGTGAGTGTTATTTTGCATGTTTATCAAACCAAATCTTGATTGCTATGTGGTGTTATTTTTAAGATCGTTTTGAATGCAGGAAGCTATCCACTTTATGGGATGTCATCCTCAAAGAAAGGACCAGGGTTAGGATTCCTAGGAGAAAGTGAAAAAAACGACTATGACTGGTGAGTTACTTTTATTAAATTTTATATACGCAGCTACTATAATTTTTTAGAGTTGAGTTACAGACAAATGCTTATTCAATTGCTTATTTTGTCACCTCTATTTAACTTTTTTAAAATAGAGTAAATAACATCTGATTATATACGTAACGAAGGTTGAAGACGCCACCTGCCACGCCTCTCTTCCCATCCATCGAGATGGAAACGAGAAACGCACAAGAACTCGTGGTTCAACGTGAATTGCCCATCAGCCAACCACTTTCTCGGGTATGTATATATAACAAACTCATGTATGTTTCTCCTTACAAATACCTATTAAAACTAAAGGTAGCAATCTCGACGCATATACTTATAAAAAGGTTTGTTGGGGTCGAGTTTTATCTTTTACATATTAAAGTAAAAAAAATCAAGTTAATCAAGAAAAGTTATCCAAAGTTTATTTTCCATGCATATAACCTTCTAAGTCAATTTATTTCAAAAATTACCATTTCGAGTGTACTAAAATTTAAGTAGTTTCAACTTGAACATGCTTTTAAGATGTTATCTAAGAGACTGTTTGATCATTTCAGAATAATTAAGTGTTGAACCAATAAAATATCTGAACCATTAAGTGTTGAATCATTAAGAGGTCTGAGCCATTAAAAACTAGTATATCGTTTAATTATTAAAAACAAATGTTTGACAAATTCAGATAAGAAGTTTTAACCATTCAGCATTGGACCTCTTAACCCTTCAACATTAATATAATGTTTAACTATTCAGAGGCAAATGCTTGAACTATTTAGACATTTGCACACGAAACAAACAGTCTAAATCATTAAATGCTAAACCAAGACGTCTGAATCATTAAAAGGTTGATTCAGATGTTGCCAAACAACCCTTAAGTTATCTAATAACCTTATATTGTAGCTTCTAATCATTGTTCTCATGACTTAACACCAACCTCAGTTTGCAGGAAAACCAGAAGAGAAAGAAACAAAACATGTAAACATCGGATCCAATACAACAAATCCAAAAACAACAGTTCCTAAACCAAGGATCCCCGCGAGATCCGTAACCCCTAGCGCGAGGTCAAGCGGTTTGTTCATCGATCAGAAAAAGAACATAAAAACCGCGCCAATCCCCTTGATCACCAATGCCAACAAGCCTAGTACTGTTACTAATCTCACTAACAACCAAACACAAATCCCTCAATATCAAAACCTCTAAGCGAAAGAGACAACCGTTTCAATCCCGCGGGTTCAAATCAATCAAGAACCACACAAAAACCCGAGGGGTTTCGCCTCTAGTAACATCTAGGATAATACAACTCCCTGGCTTTTCAGATGAAACACCACCTAACCTAAGAACAGATCGATCCACTTCGGCTTCAAGAGGACGAATGGTTAACCAAACTGCTCAAAACACTCTTAAGATCTCTAGCCAAAAGCCTGAGGTTTCCAACATGAGATCAACAAGAAGGCAGTCGTGTTCACCGAGTGTTACAAGAGGCCGAAAAGTGGCTCCAACTAGTGAAGAAAGTGTGACCACCATGAATGCACAAAAGGGTAGTAGTAGAATGTTTCAAACAGGCAATGGAGGGCAGATTCTTGGAAGTAGGATGGTGGATAAGATCATGAATGCCCGAAAATCGGGCATTGAAGAGAAGAAACTCAGCGGTTCGATCAATGAGGGTTCTGGTTATGGCAGGATCATGTCACAGGGTTCACTAGATTTGGTATCATATCAATTCACCTCTTGTTCATCATATAGTTCAATTCTCGAAAGAGATTCAAGTCGTATGATCGATCTAACGCCTTAATGTTTTATGATTCATAGGAAACTAAGAGGGATTCGATTCACTATCGCCAAACTGGAACATCATTGGGAAGAAAATCTGTATCCACAACATATGCTCCTAGTTCAAGGTCAAATGGGGGAAGTTATAGATTTTGAGTATTGTTTTAATGTATGAAAGATAATCATATCTAAGAGTAAGCCAAACAATTTATCTTAAAGTTAATTGGTTTTTTATTTTTATGTTGTTTTAATCTTCGTATTATTAGGCACATCCTTAATATAGATGGATTCAAATCATATATACCATAAGATGCTAATTAAATTGATGCTTACGTAAACTAGACTTTGGTGGTAAATACGTAGATTTTAGAGTTTACAGTGGGTTTCTTATTGTCGACGTGAGTGTGTGCCCTATATTATGGGCGGTGGTTGTTAGGGGTTGTGAGTGAAGGAAGCGAAATATATACGGGGGTTGTACCGTGATTCCACATATGTGGGGAAATACGGGAAATTACGATACAAATCCCATAAATTTTTTAAACATATTAAAAGTAGTTGTGAGTGAAAGAAAGAGAAAATGTAATGATAAAGAAAATTTAAAAATATTATTTAATTGAAAGAAATAATAAAGGTGTAATGTTTTAGTGTAAATATGAGGATGAGATTGGGGAAGCTATTGTGAATGCTTTTATGTTACATTTTGTGTTTTTATAACAACGTAACAAATACATGAATTATTTATTTAAAAAGGTTTACATTAATACATTATTAAAAAGATATTTTAATGCATTCGAAATGCATCTACAGTTAATCTTTTAGTATCTTAAGATATGTCTTTTAACAAAATCAACATATTATCTAACACTGGTTTACAATCTAATTAATATAATATTTTTTCATAATAAACTATTATACGACAAATATAAGCAGTAAACTAACAAATTTGCCCAACAGTTTTTCGTTCAATGCATTTATCATTTTATTACTTGTTATGTGTAAGTATTGATGTTAGAGTATATTATTAGGATTTAATATTGATTTAATATTGATTATTATCTGATACAAGCTCATAAATCCAGTGAAGTATTTGGTATTTTATTTTAGGGCATCATTATAGTAAAATTGCTATATAATTTAAAATGCTTAAGAAGGTTTTGAGCTTTAACACGTGTTTTTTATTGGTTTTAGAAAAGATTATTTATTTTGTAATTGTGTTTAATATGTTAGTTTATTATATCGAATATCAAGTCATCGTGCCAAATATTTTTCATTTATTATATATATAGGTATTGATCTTTGTGTTTTATATTTTAAATTATTTCATGTTATTTCATTGTTTTGTATATAAATATATACAAAATATACATTTGTTGTTATTTTATCATTGTGTTTTACGTTTACAAGTATACAATAATATTATTTCACCAATATATTTCTTAAAATTCATAGTGTTTAGGAAAACTTAATAACGAGCAAACAAATGTGACGTACATCGTGCCAAATATTTTTCATTATTAGTTATATGTATTAATCTTTGTGTTTTATAATTTAAATTATTTCATGTTATTTCATTGTTTTATATATAAATATATATACAATATACATTTGTTATTATTTTATCATTGTGTTTTACTTTTATAAGTATACAATAATATTATTTCACCAATATATTTCTCAAAATTCATAGTGTTTAGGAAAATTTAATAACAAGCAAAAAAATGTGACGTACTGTCATTGTGTTTTACGTTTTATATTATTTTGTGTTATTTTATTATTGTTTTAATGTATTAGATCGATCGACCCTCGTTTTTATAATGTAATTTTTATAAAAAATAATATCGTATGTAAAAGTTATGAACGTTTAAAAAGCGAAGAAATTTGAAAAAATCAACAAAAGTAGTTATGACTAAAATATCCATAATAACATTTTCCTCATAATTTGATTTTAATATTGATTAAGAAAATTGATAGAAAAGATTTTTTCTTATAATATTTTTACTATTTAGGACTCTTATAAATAGAACATTGCTTTCAATTTAAACTCTATATATTGTGATCATCACTTGAATAAATGATCAATCAACTATTTTACCATTTCCATCGCGCCACATGCAAAACCACAAACACTAGCCTGGTCACTTGATACATGACGTAGACACGACGACGTTCCACCACTGCAGTCGCTACCACCCTATCCAGACAATTGTAGTGTATGTTCTTATCGATTTATTTGAGAGAGAAATAAAGCATTGGATCGAACTTTTCTGAAGGTAATCCTTTCACTGTCTTTTTAGTTTCTTTTTTCATTCTATGTCCCTATTCCCATTCTAGGAAAATACCGTCTTCGGCTCAAGATTTCGATCAATATTCTATAACCTGCAGTCGCTAGCCTAAACCTAAGCCTTCATCACCTAAGTTGTCGACCTCTTCCCCTTTTTTCCATACACCATCCACATCATAAATATTTATTTTCCTATTTGCTAACAAAGTCATCAACAGCATTCGTTTACCTACTTATCTTACAATCGATTATTCTTTGTTTTGTTAGAGCTTTTAATTTACTCTCGCTCAAACATGAGAGGTGTATTGAAATATGTTATTATTAGGGTTTATTGAGCTCAAAGGCCTAGTCAAGTGTCTAGAGTTTTCTATGATTTTCATACACATATACACGTATGTATAGGGTAAAGATCATTTATTAACCATTATTTTTTGCGTGCATGTTTTTTTGTTTTGCATTTTACCTATTTAATGGACCAATCAAGTATTTTAATAAATAACAATTGGAAACTTATTTACTTCAAAATTAAGTCTTCACAAATATTATTAAGAATTCAAATCGAGTAATTAGCCACGATAACTGCTTCATGGTCAACGAGATGAACCATCTTCTTCAGATCACTGATCCGTACACATAACAATTTAATTTAAATCGAGTAATTAGCCACGATAACTGCTTCATGATTAATGAGATGAGCCATCTTCTTCAGATCACTGATCCGTACACACAACAGTTTCTTCAATGTTAGTATGAGCTTTCTTCACACTATAAGCCTTCACTTCGGATATCACAACACTTTTTGTTCCATTGTTAAATGCAAACAACTTGGCTTGTTCTTTAATGGCTAATGTTGGGTAACCCCTAGCTGTTATGCACGTCTTTCCTCCTCCTCCAAAGCTTTCAACGATCGAGTGATCTATCTGTATATTCCACAAACTCCACTACATTAATTAGATCTTTAAGTTAAAAACTTTAACCAGGAAAAAAAATGTTAACGCATTACTCACTAAGCATCTAAGTGAAATTTCATCTTGTTGAGGATCTATGTCGACAAATGCTCCATATGTAGTTTTATCGAGCCCGTTCCTTGTAGAAGAACTAGGATATGTATGGTTTTGAGCAAGATAACTTGTTAGCACTTTCAATTATACAATTCAGATAAATTTAAATCATAGAAAAACATTAAAAAAACTCTTGCACACCACCAACCAGTGGGACGTTAGGCTAAAACCTAGAGAAAGGTTTTTTTTTTGAAAGTGGAGACCAATACTACAGGAAAATCATACATTTAACATATAGCCACATCTTAAGGCTAACAAATGTAATTGAGTTGAAGAAAACTGACCGGCTTTGATCACTACACATCAACACACTATATCATCCATTATTTTGAAAAACCCGAAAGAAGATTGCAGTTTGTTCAGTCAAGTCATGGGAAGCCAAAGCTAAGAGTCCAAACGGGCCAAACGAGCCTTTCTTTGATGCATCCATTTCATTACAGTAAACTTGTGGGTCAATCCCATCAGGGTCCAGTTTCTCAGCATCTTCCAGATTAGTTAGCTTGAATGAAATCTTCACATCCGCCTGTAGATAAATAATAGATACAACATATATAGGACTTAACACTTTTCAAATAGCTTACACTTTGAACCTCACTCAAAAAAAGCTTTCTCAAAATATGAATTTTTATCCGAGATGAGCACACTTATATAAGTCTCAGGCCGAAGTCGACTAGTTGTGAGCCCACTCAAATTAATTACGCCATCTAACAAGCCACAATCTTTTCCCTTTTATTTTTATATCAATCTATGTGTGCAACAAATAAAATTTCTTTCAAGTTAAGTACGACACTCAAAAGTCCACAACTTGTAATTATAAATGTGTGTAAGATATAAAAGTTTATTACGTTTCAAAAATTTTGAGCCTACTCAAGCTCTATCCAAGCAGACTTGTACAAACTTGAAGTCGATGTGAGCCCACTTGAGTTAAGTAGGCCATTTAAGAAGCCTAAAGCTTTTCTTTTGTTATTATATCTATAAAAATGTGCAAGAAAATAATTATCAAAAATAGAAAATTATACGAGCTTCCTGTGTAAATTTCAAGCCAAGTTTTAGCCGAAGCAAGCCCACTCAAGCTAAGTATGACCATTTAAGACGCATACTTTTATAGAAGAAAATGCATGTGTTTTTTAGTGTGTTATATCTATTCACATGTGAAAGAAATAAAATTCATTAAAATTTTAAAAACACATAAGCTAGCTCAAGCTTATCTAAGCCGAGTTCAAGCTCAAACATCAGCTCATATAGAGTTTTCGAGCGGACCTAACTAGCTTGTGGTTTTAGCTCTAGCCGTAGCTGGCTCGACTCGACTCACAAGTTAACAATTCCCTAATGCAATTACAAAAGAACCCGAAACAAAGCTAGATTGTTAATACTTCATGACTTACCTGCCAAGCACTTATGCCTGTAATTTCATGTAATGACCCATCTTCAAGAGTCTTATTTTGAAGACAAACTTCATTCTCATGTAACATTTCGATTTCTTCAATAGGCCATTGCACAAGCTGCTTCTGGTTCCGATCGAGCCAAATACTCCTTGGAAATGACTGCAATTTATTACCCAATTCATCATCTCATCAAAGAAATTGAAAAAAAAGACTAGTTAAGATCCTTTAGCAATAGCATCAGCATCAGAATCAGATTCATACACCCAACCCGTTAAGATCCTTCTATCTTTCACAGGATCAAAGAACGATTTCGAAGCATAATACTTCCCGTAATCGTATCTCAAGGTTCGACGCGTTAATTCATTTTGAGGAGCATAGTGTTCTTTCCCCGGATTGTAGTCACCAATCATGTAGTAGTCTGTTATGCAATCGTGTAGCCCGACCTTCAACACATGCTTTACTCTAGCGTTCATCACAGACGTATCGACCCCATTGGTGCTATCAACCCACACCGGAAAGAAGTCAAGACATTCCCATATACCAGTGTCTACAACTTCATGAAATGGTGATTCGTGTCTACTCCAGTTAATAAAATCCGTAGAATGATACAGAAACGCGATTCCCTTCTTTTCTTTCTGACTCCCGATGATTATCCTCCATTTTCCATCGCCTACAAGCCAAGCGGTGGAGGGGTCTCGAAAGTCGTCGCGTGGAATATCAAAGATATGGATCGGATAAGTCTTTTGGGACGGCGAGGTTTTGTATTTGGCGGTTTTCTGAGTCAATTCCGGTGTATAAGATCACAGGTTTGTTTCCTGGGAGGATGGTGGCGGAGCCAGACAAACAACCGTTGATGTCGAAGGGTTGGGTCGGGGCGAGAGCTACGTCTAGTATGGTCCAGTTTATTAAGTCATAGGAGACACAATGACCCCAATACATTCGAACAGAAAATAGCGGGCCTAACACCGTGTTGGTAAAAAAGATGGTACACTCCGTTATAATACATTGGTCCTAGAATGCATAAATAATTAGAAATTTTTTTGGATCATGAACCATTAACCTATGTTTTGGTTTGACGAGATTATTTATTTAACTAACAAGAATTTGTTAACAGAATTATAATTTGATAAGAGTGATTTAGAATTGAAATATGACAACAAGATTTAAATTTAGAAAGAATTGAAATCTATTAAAAAATGCATTATTTGTGTGACAAAACAATCAATATCGCAACCGTCATTGTAGTTATATGCATACTTGCAACTTTCTTCATAGAGATCTATATATACTCTCAAATTTCTTCATTTATTTCAAAAATCAAGCTTAACATCATTTACATAACCTATTTGCATCACTTTACAATCTTTTAACGGATGATAGTTTTGTTTGTTAAATCTACTCATAAATCTACTCATATGTATTGTACATAAAGATAATTTAGTATTTTATAATTTAAAAGAACAATAATCTAATTTACTTGAAGATAAATATTTCAAATTGTTTTTTTTGGAAAATAGGGGTTGGGAACTGAAGTTGAAAGTTTGTCATAAAGAAACGACAACACTTATTAATGACCTAGTTTACTCAATAACAGGTGTTAAGAATTACATACCATTAGGATCTATGCCGATTAAATCATCCGATAGCCAATCATGCGCCATGTTCATCATCACAAATAATCAAACCATCACAATATTAAAGAAGAAAAAAAGGAAATAAATAGGAAGCAAAACTTACCATTCATCCAGTTTTTAGGAGGTTGAAAATGAAACGCCATCCGATAAGGCTGCTCCAACGGGGAAGCAAGAAGTGATTCCGATGTCGTCATCTATAGTATATGCTGAGTGTTGCAAGCTAAGATCCGAGGATTATGATCACATTAATCCCCTCTTAGGTCTATTTATACTTATTGGTTACTGAAATATGTAGTAGAAATAAATATTATAAACTGTTTCTTTCATACAAAAATGGGATAAAAATATCAAGTGGAAACGAGACTTTGTTACTATAATTGTGTAACGTTTATGATAATTAAGCATTTCTCATTATATACTGTAGTATTTTATTACCTTATACATACTTTATTTTATTAAATTATAAGTAATCCAAAGATAAGCATCATCTAGTTTGGTGTTTTCTAATAGAAAAACAATTCTTTCGCGACTTAAAAGATGTATAATATTTTTAAATGAAGTCATTGATCTAATTGGTCAAGCCGCCCAACACTAGTAAAAAAGAGGCAAAATGAGCAGGTAAATTGGTCATAAGGGGCGGTTTTTAGCACGCCTCATATGGCTACGCATTATGATATATTTTCATATGGGGCGGTTTTCATATTTTTGAACCGCCCCTTATTTACAACAATAAGAAGCGGTTTTTGAACCCCTCTTATGTACATCAATAAGGGGCGGTTTTTAAACCTCCCCTTATGTACATCAATAAGGGGCGGTTTTTGAACCCCCCTTATATTCAAATAATGAGAAAAAAAATATTTTTATTATTTAATATCAAGAAATATTTTCCTATATAAACAACTCAATCAACCAAAAATTATAACATTGTGTATCAAATGGTTCATATATTAAAGTATCATACATTGTGTATCAAATGTTCAAAATCAATTCAATATACGACATCTAGACAAAAAAACATGTTAGTTGCTACATTTGGAGGTTTAACAACATAATGCTACAACTTTTTAACCAAAATTTGAACGAGAAGCATATATGGAGAGCAATACTTAGTTTAACAAAAAACAAAGCTAATAAAAAACAAATCATACCCATTTTGTAGTCCGATTTCAAATTTGAAATAACACGGGTCACAGGTAATTCAAAGCCAAAACAAATCATCCCTACAACCATTATAAAATCTCATCAAATACTCGTATCATAATAATATACCAACCATTATGGAGAGCAATACTTAGTTTAACAACATAACAAAGCTAATAAACAACAAGTCATACCCATTTTGCAGTTCGATTTCAAACTTGAAATAGCACGGGTCACGGGTAATTCAAAATCAAAACAAATCATGCCTGCAACCATTATAAAATCTCATCAAATACTCATAGCATAAGAATATACCAAGCATTAAATGATTTTTTTTGTTTGAAACTCAATGTGTTGTGTTTTTAAATTATAAAATCATCCCTGTAGACTACATCCAAACATAAAGAATATGACAAACATAAAAGCACAAAACCTTGACCCAAACACCATTTAATGAAATCATATGAATAACTAAAAAGAAACAATAATCCAAGTTACAAATAAGCAACCAACTACAAAAGAGATAACAAAATCATTAGTCCTCTTAGATCTAATTCATTGTGAAAAATAAACTTGAAAATTTCCTACCTTATGCTACAATACACAATCTTGATGCAACATAAAGCCTTCAACAGTGGTGGCGGAAAAGCGACGGGGTGAGGGCGGTGGTGGAGAATCGGAGGGGGTGGGGGACAGCGTCGAAAGAGAACTAGGGGGAGGAGGAGGCGGTGGTGGAGACGCGGCGGGGTGGGGTGGTGGCCACTTTTGGGAGGGAAAACAATTTTTTCATGTAATATGTGACCTACAGAGGCAGTAAGGGCTCATAAGAAGCTAAACGGTCAAAAGGGGCGGTTTTTTATAAGGGGTGGTTTCTTGCATAAGGGGCATGTTTTTTCAAAAGAGGCGGTTTTGCTGGGAGGTTTTGTCTAATAACTTAAGGGGCGGTTTTGTGTCATAAGGGGCGGGTAATTGTTAAGGTTTTAAAGGGCGGTTATGAAGATCTAAAAGGGCGGATATTATATTTTCAATAGGACATAAGGGGCGGTTTAGAACCGCCCTTAAAGGTAGCATAAAGGGCAGTCGTAATACCCACCCCTAAAGGTAACTTAAGGGGCGGTTTCGCCCAATTTGTTCTCATTTAAATTTTGAAAAGGCTATAAAGGGCGGTTTTTTAAACTGCCCGCCCCTTAAAAAAATTAGGCCCGCCCCATTTGCCTCTTTTTGTACTAGTGCAAGTTAAAAAAAATATAATTATATAGAATCACTAAAAAAGTTGAAAATCAATACTTAATTGGTTTGTGTATCGCGGTTGGTGTAAAAAGGTTTTTCACATATAAAGCACATGCGATATGTGTTTCTGGAAAGAAAGTATGTCGCCAGTGCTAATGATTTAGAGGCACAGATCATATTTGGTAAGTTTGAGCCAAGGTAAATGGTGATGTGTTTACTAAATGGGTAAAATGGTTTCAACCCGGATCATATTTGGTAAATTTGAGCCATAGGTGGTTGTTCTTACCGCCCCTCTCTAGGGCCGACCTTGAGAATGTATGTTTGTCCGTTTAAGTACTAAATGGGTAAAATGGTTTAACCCAAGCATCAACATCACACAAGTCATCATCCTCTTCACCTTTTTGCATACACCGACCACATCAGCCGGATATCTTTTCTATTTGTAAACAAAATCATAAAGATCATTCTTTTATCTACTTATCTTTCAATCAATTAATCTTTGTTTTCTTACATTCCTTCTGTCTTTTGGTTTTTATCACTGACCACATCAACCGTATATCTTTTGGTATACGGTAATGAAACGAATGAGAAACAAAATAGATAAAAGATTGGAATGAAACCATAAAAATAAAATGAATTATTACATTCCATTGTTAGTTTGTCTACTATGTGTAAATGAAAAAAATAATTATTTTATACTGTTTGTTAGATAGAAAAATATGAAGAAATAAAATACAATAACGGTTATGATACTAACGACCAATGGTGGTGGTGGCGGGTGATGGTTGGAGGCGATGATGGTGGTTGCTGGTGATGGTAGTTTGTGGTGGCAGCGGCGGCAATCGATGGTTGGTAGCGGTAGTGGTGGCCGCTGGTGGTGATGAGCGGTGGTGATGGGCGGTGGTGGACAAAAGTGGTTATGATAGTAACAACCAATGGTGGTGGCTAGTGCCTGGTGGTGGTGGTTGGTAGCAGTAGTGGTGGCCAATAGCGGTGGTTCTTTATTAGATTTTCGAAGATCTGGTTGACACCACCTAATTCCTTTTGTTGTTCTTCAAGGTTGTCAAGATCTCCAACCTTCCTTTTAAGCTATTAAGGCGGCTTCACTTCTCCATTTGTTGCTCCTTCAATTCCTCTTCTCTTGACCCTAATTTGTCAAATCTCTTTTATCCGCCGATCGTTTCCTTCTCATGAGCTCCATTAGGGACTATGAGATAATTGACATGAAGATTGTGGATTCTATTGGCAGAATTTTTGACTTATGAGTTGATCGAGTACCAAAAAAGAAGACTATTTTATTTTAGTTATTCTAAAATATTGTTTTCCGGTATGAGCTTTTGATTTACTCTTGCTCAAACTAATAGGTGTATTGGTAGTGACGGAGCTTGAACCAAATCTTATAGGGGCGAGAACAAACTCTATATTTATTATAAAATTTCCACTATTTGGCCGAAATATTAAACTAGGGAGCCGAAAATTAACACTACAGACGGAAAAAAAAAAGTTATCGCCCACAGGCTTAGTTCGATATCTACGGTTTTCTCTTTCACACATATGTATTGTAATCACCTATTCAATAGAATCAATCAAGTCTTATAATATCTAGCAATTGGACGCTTATTTACTTAAAAAGTTATTGGAAGCTTATTTACTTAAAAAGTAAATAATTAAGTCTTGACAATCACGTTTGAGAATTCAAATCAAGTAATTAACCAGGACAACTGTTTTATCTTTTTCAGATTATTTTGTCATACAACATTTTCTTCAATGTTAATTTGAGCTTTCTTCACACTCCAAGCCCTCAGCTCAGAGATCTCGACACTTTCTGTTCCATTGTTAAATGCAAACAACTTGGCTTGTTCTTTAATAGCTAATGTTGGGTAAACCCTAGCTGTGATGCACGTCTTTCCTCCTCCTCCAAAGCTTTCAATGATCGAGTTATCTATCTGTATATACCATAAACAACGCTACATTAATTAAATTTTAAGTAAAAAATTTTGAAAGGAAAAAAATTTTACCCATTACTCACCAAGCATCTGAGTGAAATCTCGTCTTGTTGAGGATTTATGTCGACAAACGCTCCATATGATGTTTTATCAATCCCATTCCTTGTAGAAGAACTGGAATATGTATGGTTTTGAGCAAGATAAATGTTAGAATTTGAATTATACAATATAGCTAAAGTTTTTAATCATATGATACCGACACTAGAGGAACTAGTGAAAGATAGATTTGAATATGTTACCAACCAGCGGACCAGCTGGATGGGTGGGACTTTAAGCGAGAAACTAGTGAAAGATAGATTTGAATATGATGCCGATACTAGAGAAAAATTAAACATTTAGTACTAGACCACCTCTTAAAGGTTGACGAAGATAATTGAGATGAAGAAAACTAACCGGCTTTGATCACTACACATTAACACACTGTATTGTCCATCATTTTGGTAAACCAAAAAAAGATTGCAGTTTGTTCAGTCAAGTCGTGGGAAGCCAAAGCTAACAATCCAAATGGGCCAAATTTGGATTTCTTTGATGCATCCATTTCGTTGCAGTAAAGTTGTGGGTCAATCCCAATTGGGTCAAGTTTCTCAGCCTTTTCCAGGTTGGTCAGCTTGAATGAAATCTTCACATCCGCCTGTAAATAACAACATATAAGATGTGTATACAACTTAGCACTTCTTAAGTAGTGTACTGTTCGAACCTCATTTGAAAAGAGGTCGTGTGAAATATAATTTCCAATATGATATTAGCATACTTGTATATATCTCAAGTCGAGTTCGAGTAGTGGTGAGCCCACTCGTATTAAATAGTCCATGTAACATGGTAAAAAAGTGATTGATTATTATTGATAGGTTAGATTACATTATATAAAGTTTACAATGAAATCCTAAAAACTTAAATGGGCCCGTGGGCTTAACCCTAATAATGATCCTTATCAAACTCTAATAATAATATAGTCTAATAGTATTAAGTAGTCCATTTAACAAGTCAAGAACTTTTTATATTTTATTTATATTCATCCATGCGTGCAAAAAATATAAATTTCTTTAAAATTAAGTAGTCTGTTAAGAAGTCATAGGTTGTACTTATTTATATATATATATATTATATATATATATATATATATATATATATATATGTGTGTGTGTGGTGTGTGTGTAAGATATAAAAGTTCATTAGATTTCAAAAATTTAGGAGTCGAGCAAGCTTTACAAAGCAAACTCGTCTAAAATTCAAGTCGAGGTGAGGCTCTCAAGTTAAGTAGGCCATATTAGAAACCAAAAGCTTTTCCTTTGTTATTATACTATCAAAACGTGCAAGAAAAAGTCATCAAATTTTGAAAACTATACGAATTAACTCGTATAAATTTCAAGTCAAGTTTGAACTTTGAACTATATAAACGAGTCCGCCCAAGTTAACTATGACCATTTAAAAAGCCCAACTTTTCTAGAAAAAAAATATGTATCCATATGTGCAAAAAATAAAATCATCAATATTAAAAAAAATATACGAGTCGACTCAAGTTTAATCTTAGCTGCCTTCGGGCACAAACGTCAGCACATTTAGAGTTTTGGAGCTGAGCGTAACTAGTTAGCTTGTGTTTTTAGCTTGAGCTGAAACCTGCTCGACTCGACTCACACAATAACCATTCCCTAATGCAAGTACAAAAGAACCCAAAACAAAGCTAGATTGTTAAGACTTGATGACTTAATTACCTGCCAAGTGCTTATGCCGGTAATTTCATGCAAAGATCCATGTTCAAGAATCTTATTTTGAAGACAAACTTCATTTTCATGTAACATTTCAATTTCTTCAACAGGCCATTGCACAAGCTGCTTTTGGTTCCGATCGAGCCAAATACTCCTTGGAAATGACTGCATTTCATTACCTAATTAATTCATCATCTCATCAAAGAAATAGAAACAAAAATGACTTATGATCGATAATTACCTGAACTCCAGACCATCCTTTAGCAATAACATCAGCTTCAGAATCACATTCATTCACCCAACCCATCAGGATCCTTCTATTTTTCACAGGGTCAAAGAACGATTTCGAAGCATAGTACTTCCCATAATCATACCTCAAGGTTTGAAGCGTTAATTCATTTTGAGGAGCATAGTGTTCTTTCACCGGATTATAGTCACCAATCATGTAGTAGTCTTTTATACAATCATGTAACGCGACCTTCAACACGTGCTTTACTCTAGGACTCATCACAGATGTGTCGACCCCGTTGGTGCTATCAACCCACACTGGAAAGAAGTCTGGGCATTCCCATATACCAGTGTCTGCAGCTTCATGAAGTGGTGATTCGTGTTTACTCCAGTTAATAAAATCCGTAGAATGATACAGAAATGCGACTCCCTTCTTGTCTTTTTGACTTCCGACGATTATCCTCCATTTTCCATCGTCTGCAAGCCAACCAGTGCTGGGATCTCGAAATTCGTCGTTTTTAATCCCATCGGGGAGGTTAATGACAGGATTGCCGGTGTATTTGATCCATTCACGAAGATATGGATCGGATAAATCTTTTGGGACGGCGAGGTTTTGGACTTGACGGTTTTCAGAGTCTATTCCGGTGTATAAGATCACAGGTTTGTTTCCAGAGAGGATAGTGGCAGAGCCCGACCAACAACCGTTGATGTCGAAGGGTTGGGTCGGGGTGAAAGCTACGTCCAATATGGTCCAGTTTATTAAGTCATGTGAGACGCAATGTGCCCAATACATTTGAATAGTAAAAAGAGGGCCGAATGGATTGTATTGATAGAACAGATGATACACTCCATTGTAGTACATTGGTCCTGAATATGCATCATTGATTATTCTAAAACTTCTTTGAATCATGAACTAATCGACTATTAAGTTGTGTAAATTTTTATGTTTTGAAGTAAACTAGAATTTGTTAGAATTAGAATTTGATAGGAGAGATTTAGAATTAAAATATTCCAGCATAATTAATAATTTAATAAAAAAATGGAATCTATTAAAAAATTTTAATTTTATAATCTATTTTAATAAAACAAAATATATGTGTGTTACATGATAATTTTCTACCCCTTCCACATAGGCTCCGCTAAGACATTATATATGTGTCATTATCAGAATAACATGATAAAAGTTAATCATTTAATAATGTATTATCTGCTAATTATATTATTATATATTTTTAAATTTAAGATACATATTTTTTATAATTTAAAAACATGTTTCTTTTTATTATAACAATTATTTTTTAAAAAACAAAGTTTTATGAATATGAAAATTTTAATGCAAAGGACTTTTACGAAAAATGACATTGTTTAAAGGAGTGTTAATTTTTAGAAAAAATTGAAGTGTTTAAAAAACAAAATTCTCAAAGCAAAAGTTTTTTAAAGACGAAAAACGTTATTATTGTTTTATTACGTAAATTAAATATTACACGTAATTTTAATTATATTTTATCTCATATTTTTTATTTATAAATTTTAATAAATATCTATTAATTTCATAATTGTATTAAACACGTGTATTACACGAGTTTTTAAACTAGTGTATTTATATTGTAAAACTTAATTAACAATCAGCACCGCCATCGTCTCCATCGTCAGCTCCACCTTCAACGTCGACAAGTGGCTACTAAAACTGGTCGTTGATTAATTTACCAAAGGATGTTTGAATTATTTACTATCAATCTTAGATTATTACATTTTTCTAAAACTTAAAACTCTAATTTCAAATCTTAAAACCAGTCTACTAAAACTAGTCGTTGATCTATTACTATTTGTTGCTTAATTTTTTCTTTCCTTTTCAAATACTGGAATTGAAGTGGTAAGTTTGTCAAAAAGAAAGGACAAAAGTGATTAACAACCTATTTTACTCAATAATCGACAATAGGTGTTGAGAATTACGTACCATTAGGATCTACGCCATTGAATCATCCGACAACCAATCATCATGCATCGTGTTCGTCATCACAGATCAATGAAACCGTCAAGATATTAAAGAAGAAGAAAAACGTAAAAATTAGGAAGAAAACTCACCGTTCATCCAGTTTTTAGGAGGTTGAAAGTGAAACGACATCCGATAAGGCTGCTCTAATGGGGAAGCAAGAAGCGATTCCGATGTCCTCGCCATTAGTAGATGTTGGGTGTTGCAAGTTAAGATCCGAGGATTATGATCAAGTTAATCCCCTCTTTAGGTCTATTTATCCTTATTAGTTGTTAAATATATAGCTGAAAATAAATCATTATAAACTCTCTTTCATAAAGAAATTGGATAAAGAGTTCAAGTGGGT